>JAOXYA010000002.1:32229603-32262818 GCA_028565675.1 Sorex palustris
CTGCCTCTGTGGCAGGGCATTCCCTTTTGTTCTCTCTCTCCTTTTGGGTGTTGTGGTCTGCAAAAGAGGCATTGAGTCAGGCCCTGTTTTAAAGTACTAGAGAGAACAGGTATGGGAGAATCACTAGGAATGGTGAGAACTAAGATCTTGGTTCTCTCTAGCGCAGTTCCAGGAATTAAAGAGGTCTGTGAATCTCTCAACGAAGTAGGGGTGTCTTACCTGAGGCTGCTCTCTTTACAGATTAGGGTTCCACCGAAGTATTGTCTGTTCATGCATGGAAATGATCTCACGTGCTGTCTTCGCATCTCTAGCAGGGGTGGCAGGTAGGGGAGGTGCCTTGGCAAGCTCAGTGAAGAGAACGCTGCTGTGTAGTACTGTAGGCAGAGACAAGGGAGGAGGAGTCTTCAGTCATCTTTCCGGGTGAGATGTTTCTGAGCCAGTCCTCCTCAGCATCCTAAAGAATGATGGGTTGGTTTTTCGTTATTGGGTCTTTTGCAGCCCATTAAAGCAAGTCTCAGCTGTGTTTGGAGACCCGGGGGTGTGATTCACTGTATCTCAAGAGCCACAGACATGGGGGTTTTGCACCCACAAGGAGCCCCATGAATACAGTGCAGCCAACAAAGAACTTGAGCTGCCCTCGCTGAGAATCCATCTGCAGTGTCTTGGAGTTGGCGACGTCCGCTGAGCACACGTGCCCTCTGCAACAACTGCTGCACGCAGCAGTCCCGTGCATGGCTGAAGGAACACTGAGTTGAGGGCCCGCAGGTGGCAGAAGGAAAGGAGGCAGGACTGGACAGGTAGGGGGTGCTCTTGTTCCAGGGACTTCCGGCCAGCCCTCCTGCTGCTTCCTTTTAGCAGAGGAAAATGGGTCACCTACTTCCAGCTGGACTTTGAGGTTTTCTAGAAAAATTAAAAGACCTACAATATAGGCGGGATGGTGTAGGTGAGATTTGCCAGTGAAACCGAAGAAGGGTGATGTGGAGAGAATTCTGTGTAAAGAAGCAAGGACTGGACATTGGTGCAGTTGACTGGGAGGCTGCCTTCATGTGGGGGGACTCGAGCAAACTCTGACTTCGGCGTTTCCGGTGTTGGTTCTACCTGGGTGGACTGTGGAGCTCAAGGGGCCGGGCCGACTTCTCTGCCCTTCACCTTTGTGTTGAAAGCCCCGACTCCCAGTGCCCGCCGGCCATGCTCTGTTCTCAGTCCCTGCCTCTGCACGTGCCCTGCACACGGTGTCCCTTGGGGGCTGCTGGTGCCCACTCATGACCAGCCTCTGGGCCACGTGTGTGCTGAGGATGTCCTCCCAGGTGTGTGTGTCTGCGTCTGTATGTCTAGATATGTACATGTGTCTTTTTTTTTTTCTTTTTGGGTCACCCCCGGCATTGCACAGGAGTTACTCCTGGCTCTGCACTCAGGAGTCACTCTTGCCGGTGCTCAGGGGACCATTGGGGATGCTGGGAATCGAACCTGGGTTGGCCGCGTGCAAGGCAAATGCCTCCCCACTGTGCTCTCGCTCCAGCCCCTATGTGTCTTGTCTCGTGTCTGTTTATGGCTTTGTGTGTGTGTGTGTGTGGGGGGGTGGACAGGATGGGGAAGGGGACGGGACTGAAACCCAGGAAGTAGAGAAGAATCCAGAACTCCTTCTGGAGGGGGTGGCTGAGTGTTCCTCACTCCTTGGCTTGGTGTCTCTCCCTCTCTCCCCTCCACTCCCTCCTTCCCTCCTTCCCTCCACGCCTCCCTCCCTCCTGTGCTCCAGGCTGTGTGAGGCTCAGGGGAGCGACATTGGCAGGCCAGTTCCACCTGGCCCAGTCTCTGTTGTTCTTGAAGAACCTGAGCAGACACCCACATCTGCGGCGGGTCCCTATTGGCTTACCCTCTGGCTCTGCTCTCAGAATAGGCCTGTGGCCACAGCTTTCTCCTGTGGGAACCATGACAAGAGTCTTTAACTCCATCAGCCCCCATCCAGTATCCATGGTACCTTAGTTCCCACTTTTTCTTTTTTGTTTTGGGGCCATACCTGGTGGTGCTCAGGGCTTACTCCTGGTTCTGCACTCAGAGATCACTCCTGGCAGACTTGGAGGACCGCATGGGCTGCCGGGGATCATACCTGGGTAAGCCATGTGCACGGCCAACTTGCAGTGTACGTTCTCTGTACCCACTGTACTATCTATCTCTCAGCCCCACTCCCCGTTTGAGTCTGGGTAAGCCTCTGGCTCATTCTTACGAAGGAACTGAGAAATCAGATTGCAGGTATTTGCTTTTTTCCTTTGTTTCCGTGGTTCTCTTATCAGATCTTAAAAACTTTACAGCCTAACCAACACCTTGCAGTCAAACCCACACACACCTGCTTTTCCCCCTTCCTCTCCCTGCCTTGGGACCCCTGGGCTCATTGCCTGGGACTCTGGGTGCAGAACTGGATTCTCAGGGCATTGGGCTATCTGCTGTCTCAGGCAGCGGACTTATGCCTGCCAGTGGGATTCTGATTTTTTTTAAAGCTGTGTAGGCAAAACACTGCGACTGCACATTTACTTTTGTGACTGAATAAAGCCTGGAGCAGAATTGGTCTAACATGGCTAATGAGATTCGTAATCATTGTGCTACGCGATCACGCGGGCATACTTATTAACCAGTTGGCACATGTGAGTACCAGGAGCAGCACCTTTACTGAGCCACCGTCAGAATCTGAGTCCTCGTGTCTGGCCGGCAGCCACTCATTCAGGCAGTGCCTGTCCAGAACCTGCAGTCCCCATGCTCCTGTTTGACCTTGGTACCCGCTGGGAAATGGTGGCAGCCCCGATGCTTCTGGTGCTCAGCTCCTGTGCTCTCTCCCAGCCTTGCCCTGTCCTGGGTCTCAGGCTCAGTGGCTTGATGGCAGGGTCGGGAGGTGGAAGACTCTGAGGGCAGAAAGGCGTGAGGGCAAGCTGAGCTGGCATGCGTCCCAGGATGCAGAAGTGTGGGAGCCTCATGGAGACAAGGGGGGGTGGGTGTCTGCAACGCTGACTGGAGGGGGGGGTCTGCAACACTGACTCTCTCACACCCGCCTCTTGGCCTCATGAGTAAGTCCCCCAAGATAACCAGGGCACATTCAGCCTCAGACCCGAGTCTCAAATCACATAACGTGATTTCACAGCCATGGGAGAAAATTGTGGTGCTTTGCAGTAGAATGGGCAGGTGGACTGTCCACTCTGCTAACTCTCAAGATACCTAGGCCGCAGCAGCAGCAGCCTGGCCCAGGATCTTGCTGGGAAAGTCTTAGCATTCCCCAGGGACCGTCTTGGCTGGCACTGAAATGCAGCCCGCTCGTCTGCCACAAATCCCCAGCTAAAATGTCCCTTTCCTCATTTTATGCTCTGAGCTACCACAAAGGCCATTGTGGGGAGCCCTCCCCGTACCTCAGGGCTCTCTGCAGCTGCCCCCACCTCCACTAACACAGCTGATGGCTGTTCCAGTAGGTCCTTGGGAAAGGCAGAAGCACTGAGGGAGTGTGAACACAGCCTCACCCCCAGACCGCAGCCCCGACACTGGAGGAGGTGGTCTCACTGCCAAGGGGATTTTCTCAGAAGGGACGTTTGGGGTTTCTTCACTTTCCCCCTCCTTCTATTAAACACGCTCAAATGCATCCAATATAATCTGTGCAATTTCAAAGATAGATGCTATTGAAAGTTATCAAGATCATTTTGGCATTTATACGTTCACTCCATGTAAGGCATTGCTTATTAATGCATCAGTGGCAGATCTAATAACCCCATTGGTGCTCAGGAGCTACTCCTGGCTCTGTGCTCAGGAGTGATCCCTGGTGGTGCTTGGGGTGCCATGTGCTGCCAGAGATCAAACCAGGTTCCATGGTATGCAAGGTATACTCCTTACCTCTGATACTATCTCTCTAGGCTCTAATAACCAATGTTTTAAGGCAGGTATGGGAATACATATTTGATGTATCTGTAGCAACTGATAGGTGGAAAAAAGCACGGCTTTTACTAATTCTGTGTTTTAGTTACACGAGCATGTGAGTGTATACGTATGCGTATCACAGTTGGGTGCTTTCCCCAGCAGTGCTCAGGGGCCTGCATTGGTACCGGCCTGCTTGAAGCTTGGGTGAATGATGTGTTACCGAGGCCACCAGTGTTTCCTAGGAGCTGTGGGGAGCTGGGGGTCATACTGCAGGCCTTGCAAGTGCCAGGCTTGTGTTCCATCCCTTTGAACACTCTCCTCAGCCCTTGCAGATGTTTTTGACAGAAGAAAATATTTAGTTCCTGGCATTTTCGGACTATAAAACCCAGCTCCCGGAAGACATCTTATTATCTCATTCTTGCTTTGGACAACCTGGCAGTCTACCGAATGTAACCTGCCCACACGGCGGAGTCTGGCAAACTCCCGTGGCATACCCAATATGCCAAATACCAGTAACAATGATAGGTCTCATTCTCCTAACCCTGAAAGAGCCTTAAATGTGGCACTTTTTAGAATCTCAAAGCTAGGATGAAGAAGACATTACTGGTGCCTGCTCGAGGCAATCGACGAACAACAGGATGATTGTGATCGTGATCGTGAGCATTTTAGGAAAACTAAAGATGGGCTTCTCAGCCCATCTGACTTCACGGAACCCCTGAATTCTGCAGACTGCAGAGTCTGAGGCTCTGCAGAGGCTGAGGCCCCTGCAGTCCGAGCCAGGGAAGCCTGGTTTTCCAGCTGTGGGGGCTGGTGGGGGGCTCTCTTCTGAGCACGTGTGCCCTGACACCTGCTGCTGTGGGGGTGGCGCCCACGTGAACTTGGCTAACCAGGCTCCATGGCTTAAATTTCCACCAGCCGGAACTGGCCGGAACTCAGTTGAAAGGTTCCAGTTGTCTGCAGACCGGAAGAGGGTTAATTACCCACGGATGGGGGTGCTCTGTGGGGCTGCTGGGAGCTCGCCTTTGTTTTCAGTGCAGTGTTGCATTGTCTTTGGCTGCTATTGACCAGGAATAGGTGGCAGGTGTGTGAGTTTCTGCGAATACCTGAACCTATTATACCTGAACGGGGGCCTAAACATTTCATTAGACTGGTAAGTCTACAGCTGGGATCTCTTTGCCTTCTTGGTGGGAGTCCTCCCCAGCTGTGTTGGTGGCCCGGGGACTCTACCCGGTGGTGCTCACAGAGTGATGTAGAGCTGAGGATCGGATTCTGTGGAATTAAGGAGTAAAAATAAAACCCGATGCTCTGGGCTCTACCTCTCTGAGGCTGTGCTGGGATTCTCAGGCCTAGCCCTGAGGTGCTGGTTGCACAGTCCCCGCCAGGGTACCCACGTTGGTGTGTACGGGAATTCCTGCTCCCTGGGGGCTGCCCGTCCTTGCCCCTGCTTCTGCCAGGAACAGGCCCTTGGAGACCATGTGGGTCCCCTAGGGCCACAGTGTTATGGGCAGGGGTCTGAGCAGGGCCTGGATGAAGCAGGCGAGGGTCTGGGAAGCAGCAGCAGTGAGGAGAGGGATGAGGGCAGACGGGTGTAAACAGACCAGTACTGGTGCAGGACCCAAGTGCAAATACAGAGACTAGACCGGTGGGATAGGGCAGGGGCGGGTGAGGGCTGGAGAGGGCATTTGGGCAGTGCCTTGGGCTGTGTCTGATGGTTCAGATGGACAAAGGGAAATGCCCCAGCTTCCCAGCAACTTTATCATTTTCTGTGGTCCTTGCTGTCCTCCCTTCCCCCTGTCACACCCCCTCCTGTGGGCCGGCTGCCCACTCTGCAGGTCCAGTCCCTTCTGCAGGGATGCTGTGTGTGTGTGTGTGTGTGTGTGTGTGTGTGTGTCCAGTTCACTGTATGTGTCCTATGGCACCCGCTCCTGCCTTTCTTCATCTCATCCAGCCAAGGCCCTCCTCACCTGGACCCCCCTGGCTCTGTTCATGGTGCTGAGCCAAGCAGCCCCCCGTCCCCCGTCCCCCGTTTCCCGGGAGGTCTTCATTTACAAACTCTCTCGGTCCCCACTTGCTCCGACACAGGCTTGTTGTGCTACACCCTCGTCAGTGATTTCTGTGGGGACGATGGTGTTGCAAATACAATTAGAGACTAGACCGACGCAGACAGGCCGGAAAGAGATTGATGAGCCCATTAGAGAACAGAATATACTCTCCTGACACACCGAGTTCCTCAGATGGCTTGTCGCTGTGGGGGAGGTGGGGGGGGGCGCTTAATGAGGTGTCCCGAGACCGCCTCAGACCCTCTCCCAAGGCTGCCCCACCCTCCCTTTTTCCCTTTTTCCAGCTGTGTGTGTGGGGAGTGGGGAGGAGGGCACACCTGCTATATCTGCCACCCCCCATCCCACTTCATCAGGAAAGTAGAGCTGAACCCGTCTGAGGCTCAAGCCCCTCCCAGCGTATAAGCACAGGACGAGAGCATATGCAGGAAATCCCCCCAGGCCCGGGCTCACCTGGAGGGTCCATTCCACATGACGGCTGGGCAGGGTGTGGGTGTTTAACTCTGGAGGCATACCGTCAGGGGACCTAGTCAGTCCGAGCAGGGCGTAGCTTGGGGAGGCAAGAAGTGAGTAGTCTAAGGCGGGTGTATCAGGGAGGGGCTGGCGAAGATGGTATTTTAGCTGAAGAGGCTGCCTGGGTATGTTCAGACTCTTCTGGTGAGATCCTCACCCAAAGGAGGGGGGCATAGGAGGGTACAGCCCAGACCAGCAGAAAGCGGTGTGGAGAGGTCGATGCCCATATTGAGTCTGGCCTGGTGGGACCTAGTGACAGCCCCCGAGTCTGGTCGTTTACACAGTGAAGGAGTGACCCCCCCCAAGAGTCCCGTGAACCCTGAGCCCAGGGGACATGGTCAGCACTCTATTGACCATTCAAGCGTACAGCAAAGAGCTGGTTGGTCCATTGTGCTGCCAAGGACTGAGGCATGAGTGCCAGAGGCAGTGCGAGTCTGGGAGCACTGTGAAATGAGAAGAGGAGAGAGGGTTTGAGCTGGAGCAGCCCTGGGCACCTGGAGTGTTTGGCAGAAGCAGCATATGGCTGGGGCAGGGTCAGCCCTCCCCAACGAGTTTGCTCGTTCCCTGAAGCAGGGAAGAAAGGTGCTGTTCCCGGTGGGCCGGGCTGTAGAGGAGGTGAGGGCCTCACTGGGGCGTGGGAGAAACAGGGCATGTAGAAATCAGGCTGGGTCACGGGCAACCGAGAGTGGACGTGCAGAGGTGCTGGTGTGGGACCATGGAGGATGGAGATGGGGGCAAGGGACAGTTGCTCTGGGACCAGAGGGCTGGAGAGGGACGAGCAATGCCCGGTGTCTGGCTGGTGTCTGGGAGAAAGGGCTGGTACTCCGGCCTGCAGAGGTGTACGGAGGGTGTGAGGAGGGAGGCAGAGTCTGGGCCGGCCAGGCGAATGTAGGTTCTTGTGCTGTTTGGGCTTCAGGTCTGCTAGAACGGGGGAACTAAGACTGTAGACAGCCACAGTGGGCCCTGACCTCAGTTCCCCAGTCTGTGTGTGTGTGTGTATGTGTGTGTGTGTATGTGTGTGTGTGTGTGTGTAAATAGGAACAAGTCAGGGTGCTATGTATATAGAGGACTTTGGAGAGGGGCCAGAGAGATAGCACAGTGGGTAGGGTGCTTGCCTTGCACGTGCCGACCCAAGTTCTATCCCAGGCATCCCATATGGCCCCCTCAGCACCATCAGGAGTATTTTTTTTTTCATTTTTTGGGTCATACGCAGTGATGCTCAGGGGTTACTCCTGGCTCTGCATTCAGGAATTACTCCTGGTGGTGCTTGGGGGTCCATATGTGATGCCGGGGATCAAACCCAGGTTGGCCGCATGCAACGCAAACGTCCTACCTGCTGTGCTATCACTCTGGCCCCATCCATCAGAAGTATTCTTGAGCACACAGCCCTGAGCATTGCCCCCATCTCCACCAAAGAGAGAGATGGTTGGAGAGTCATGGTTGGGCTTCACCCCCCCACCCACGGGTCAGGAGTGCCGCCACCAGCCCCTGTGAGACCCAGTAGAGGCCTGTGAGGGCAGACAGTCTTCCTGGTGTCCCTCACGTGTCCCTCTCTGAGGGGGACAGATATTCCTGGTGGAGGATTCAGCCTAGTCAGCTTGGGGGGAGGTGGCCAGTGGCTCCCGCCTGCACTGACTAGCACTGTTGCCTTGCAGAGATGAGAAGAACCAGTCCATCATCGTCAGCGGCGAGTCGGGGGCCGGCAAGACCGTGTCGGCCAAGTATGCCATGCGCTACTTTGCCACGGTGGGTGGCTCAGCCAGCGACACCAACATCGAAGAGAAGGTGCTGGCGTCCAGCCCCATCATGGAGGTGAGCCGGCTGGGGCCTTCACCCCTGCCCTGAACCCCCCTGTCCTCTGTGGAGGGAGGTCACAACGGTGCCTGCAGACCCAGAGGTGGGAGAAACTGAACCTGGCAGTACCTGGGCAGCCTGGCCCTTCAGAAGGCCTCCTGTACCCCAGTCCGGCCCCTCCCCTGTAGGTAGGATAAGCCCAAAGGTTTTGTGCTGACTGAGCATCTGTAAATCCTTGGGAAGCTGGGGTGGGCGTGTGTGAGAGCCCAGCCCCCAGGACCTCACAGCTGCGAGGGTTGGAGTGGCTCTTGCCTGCTCCTTAACCCCAGCCTGCTCTGACTGAGTTCTTGTCCAGCCAGGGCTCTGCCCTCTCTGTCCCCCTGACAGGTCAGCGCCTGTCCGGCCAGAACTCTGCGCCTCCCCTCTGTCCTGCTGATGGGTTGGAACTAAATGACTGGCCAGCACTGAGCTCCTGCCCAGGCAGCCAGAATGTCTCGGTATGGTCCGGGTCACAGTCGGGTGGGATGCACCCTGACATCCCCTCTGTTAGGCCTGCGGGTGCTATGGAGGCCCTCAGTCTTTCACATGGCAGAGCAGCCGCCTGGCTCCTTGCTGGCCCAGCCCCAGGCCCCCCTCGCCGGAGGGGAAAGCTCTGTCCTTACAGCGGCTCCAGACCAGCCCAGAGTCACCTATGGGGCACAGTGCAACCCAATACGGGCCAGCCAGGGCTTCTGGGGCATGTGGGCGGCTCGCACCGCCTCCCGTGGGTACCGTTCTGTGGGACCATCGTCCTCCCATTAAGACGGGAAGGGCTGTGTGGGCCGGGCAGGGCAGAAGGAGACAGTCCCCTTCCCCGCAGAGCGTATGGCATACGGGCCTCCAGCTCCCCGCCGCAGGTGAGGGTAAGCCCTGTCTCCGTCCGGCTGTGCCCGCCACGCCTGCCTTACTGGCTGGACACGGCGTATCACACGCGTGACCAGCGTGTGCTCGACCCCCCTTGGCCACTTTAGTCTGCAGCCTGTTTGCTCAGTTTGGGTTCAAGCCTTGGGTGGGGTCCGGCGTGATCCCTGCCCAGGAGGCGGCTGTGCGGCTTGACCTTGGGCTCCCTGGACCCTCTGCTGCACCAAAGGTGGCCCTGTTCATGCAAGAACGTGCACCCCACACTAGGATGTGTACCCCACACGCTCACCCCACATTAGGATAGCACCACACCCGCCCCATAGTAGCATGTGCACCCCACCCACTTACCTCCCACTAGGATAAGCCTCACACATTCACCCCCCGACACTTATCCCTCACTCACCCCCCCACTATGATGAACCCCACATACACACCCACCACTAGACTGAGCTCCACATACTCACCTCCCATTAGGGTAAGCCCCCTCCCCCCACTCAGCCCTCATCAGCCCCTGTTCACTCTCCTGCTTCAACAGGTCAAGGCCCCCACCCCACAGCCTGTCCAGTCCCCACCTGACTTCACAGCTAGCGCCCCTCCTCCTTCCCACTGGCCAGGTCCCCCCTTGCCCCCCCACCCGACTGAGTCTCAGGGCCTCCCTCGGGGGGCCTCCCGCACCACCCAGGTCGCACCTCCTCATCCTGCAGTCCCGGGAGTTGGCCATGCTAGGGAGTGTCTACTCGCCCACTCGGAGCACGCACCTGTGCACACGCTGAAGTCACAGCACAGCTCATCAGCTCTGCAACGGGAGTCTCACGGGGCTTACAGACAGTGTTTTTCTTTTGGAGCTGCACCTGGATGCTCAGGCTGCTCCCAGCTCTGTGCTCGGAGCTCGCTCCTGTCGTGGGACATTTTAGTTTTAAACTGGTCTGTGAAATTGTACTCTAGTTTTCTTTGGCAGCGCTTAGTAGCCTGCGGTGTAGAGAAATCACAGCTTACGTATCTCTCGCCTTGCACGTCTCTGGTAAATGAAGTTAAGTGTTTTTATTTTGTTTTAGCTTTGAAATGTAATTTTTTATTAAAATCAAAGCAGTCTTTTTTCCTGACTCTAAGAGTACTTTATAAGTATCTTAAATATCTTAAAATGTTTAATCAATGGCTGAACAAATAGCAGTACTCCTACATTATTTTTTTAAAAAGTACTATAAGATTGTATTATGTAATTACACATTATAAAATTACACATAAACCTACTATCCAAAGATAATGTTAGTACTTCATACTGTTATCCAACCTGTAAAGAAAATGAAAACAAAACATTCTTATAATAGTTTAGAAATGAAAGCAATAAGTCTCTTATGGATAATGGAATATATTTCACCCAAGTAATAACTATGATGATTTCCTCTTACAAATTCCTCTAGCTTCTAACAGTGCAGGGAGACTGAGCAAAGCAATGGTCAGCATAAAATGATTAATGAACAAACCTGGGAGAAATAAAGTGAAAAAGATTGTTTGAAGGTATCACAAATGTTTATTCATCATAAAGATTAACAAAGGGCGAATTCATTTTGCATATTAAGCTGGAAGTTGTTTTAAACTCAGAGTAGTTTTTATTTTTATTTTGTTTTTGGCTCACACCCAGGGATGCTCCTGGCTCTGCACCTCACCTACTGTTCTATCTTTCTGGCCCTGTCGAAGAGTTTTTTTTTTTTTAATTAGTGAAACACCATGAGGTGCAGTTGTAGACTTAGAAATTTCTTTCTTTCTTTTTTTGTACTTTTAAATTTTTATCATAGATTTACAAATTTTTGTGCTTGGGTTTCAGTTATACAATGATGGAGTACCCATCCTTCCACCAGTGCCCATTCTTCACCACCAATGATCCCAGTATCCCTTCCACCCTCCATCCCCCCCATCGCACCCCGCCTCTGTGGCAGGGCATTCCCTTTTGTTCGAAGAGTAATTTTTAAATCTCTACTGCCATCTTAGGTGAAGATAAAATGAAGAGAGAAAATGGGGGTATAGTGTGATGACACAGGAAAGAAAAATGCCCAGGAAATCCTGCAGCTCTCTTAAGCACCATAGAAGATTCATTTTAGAGGACAAACGTTAAGTCTCAGGATTGCACAAATGTCTAAAGAAGTAGGAAGTGAGATGAGATACAGTGAACTGAGACTTAGTAGTAGCGTTGATGATGACTACTGTGAACTCAAAGTATGATTTTGTAATGCTTTCCCCCCCAAAAAGTAGACTGTTTGGAAAACCTATTCCACGCCTTTGTCTGAAACCCCAGAAACACAAACGTGTCTGTTTCAGAAATTGCCTGGAACTGCATGTGGGCTTGCAGCTGACGCTTGCGTCAGGCCATAAGGAAGGGCTAGTAGCTTCTGCTCTGGAGCTGTCACAGAAAGGTGGGACAGCTGTTCTGTGACAGAAACTCCACTGTCTGTTCCGGCCAGCCAGAAAGTTCTCAGCGGAAATGCTCGAGTTACAGGCGACTCAGCCGCTCAGTTTGCCCAATTGTTCTGTTTGTATCTGGGGCCTCGGGCACTGTGCTTGGGCTCGGGTCTCCTCTCACCTGTCTCTTTTCAAGAGCCAAATTAGCCATTGCTGTCCCTGACTGTGTTTCTGATTACCGTGAGGCTTGCCACTTAGGCTTTCTTGTTCCCAGCCTTTGCTTTGTGAGCATCCTATCCCATCATTAGACTGGAACTCTTGAGATCGGCCTCTTCGTGGGCTGTGGACGTGACAGTCAGCTTGGGTTGTCTTCCTCTGTCACAACTGGACTTGGTTTTCTTGTGCATTAAAATGTGTGTCCTGGAGGCCAGGGTGTGGCTCAGTACTAGAGCATATGCCCAGCATCTTCCTGGCTTTGAGTTCATCCCTGGATCCTGGAGACCCCCATCTCCCCTACCACCACCAGGTCTGGCCCCAATGGCCTCAAGCACTGCCAGGAGAAACACTGCAAGAGTCACCTCTGTATGTGGAAAAAAAAAAAAGGAACTGGAGTCATACTGCAGTGGGTGGGGCACTTGTCTTGCATGTGGCCAATCCAGGTTTGATCCTCGGCATCCCATATGGGCTTCCAGCACCACCCGTAGTGATCCCTGAGCACCACTGGGTGTGGCCCCAAAAACAAAACAATTTTTAAAAAGTGTCCTAAATCAGGAGAGTCTAGTAAGCATTTTAAAGATCAAGAACTACTTGCAGCTCTTACACACACACACACACACACACACACACACACTCACACAGGTTGATGGTTCTTTGGTTCGAGAGTCGTGCAAACCAACTTCTTGCCTTTGTGGCTACAACTCCATGCTTTGCAGTACTCAGTTACCCACCACAGCACCAGCCAACGCAGCAGCTAGATGGGGAGGAACCCACTTGGTCTTCCTGTCTCCCTCCTGAGCTCAGGGCCTCTCTGTGCAGGAAGGAGCCGTTATGAGACTTGGGGCCATACTGACTCGGCCCAAAAGGGGCCTAGGGAGTGTGCTCCATGTCAGAGCCTCATGTTCCCTGGAGTGGCAGCCTCAAGGAAGGTCTCAGCTTCCATCCTGTCGGCCTTGCCCTCACTGGGCGCCTGTGAAGGTCAGGTGGGTTGGGTGTTCGAGAGTGGGATTCTGGGACTCCTAGTTGGCGAGCAGGGCTGCTACTAGATGCTGGGGTTCTGGGGCTCAGGTTGGGGGCCAGCTTGGGACTCAGAGCCTCAAGGATGCCAGGTGTGTGCTCTGCCACCGACCACGGCCCTGGGCTCCAAGACACACACATTTTCAAGCACAAGCAAACCAAGTCTAGAACTGGGACTAGAATGTTCGGGACGTTCTCTCTTTGTCCCTAAGATTTCTGAGACCATTGAAAAATGATGGTGGGTTTTTAAAAAGTGTTTTTAGCTAGCTGAAAACGGAAACCTCTCAGAGTCAGAGAAACAGTACAGCAGGTAAGGTTCTTGCCCTGCCTACTGTACTGTCTCTCTAACCCTCTTAATCCCCAGCTATAGGGTGCTTAATCCCCAGTACCACATAGGGCTCCCCACACACCCAAGCAGTGCTGGGACTGATCCATGAACACAGAGCCGGGAGTAAGCCCTGAGCATGTTTGTCCCCTTGCCCAGTATAAACTTATAAAAAGGGAGCAGCACCGCTGAAAAGATGCTTTATTCACCAATGGACTTCTCTTATTTCTTGGGTCCCTTGGTGGTGCTTTCCAAGAATTCGGGTTAAGTGAAGACTTCATGCATGCATGGGGGACTCACTAGCAGTTCACTGGTGATGGGATGTTTTATAGCAGGTGGCAGTTCAGGCAGCAGTGCCTGTCACTTGCCCTCTTGTCATAGAGGTGATCGTCCAGGGTTTTGAAGTGTGTCCTGTGGGCATGTCCAAAATGGGACCTATTCCGCCGACACCACACACCAGGCAGGGCTTCCTGCACTGTCCTGGTGGTGAGGGTGATGGTGTGGATAACGGTGAGGGTGAAGGTGAGGGTGACATGCAGGTGACCCTCCCCACCATAAGGGTGTGGGTGACATGCAGGTGACAATGCAGGCAAGGGTGAGGGTGTGGGTGATATGTGGGTGACGGTGCAGATGATGGGGAGGGGGACAGTAAGGGGGACAGTGCAGGTGAGGATGCATCTTTGCCTTCTTTCTCCTAAGTGCTGCTTTCCAGATGAGCATGCCATTGGCTGCTTTGACGTGAGCCTGATCCATGTAGATGAAGCCCAGGAGGGTGTCTCAGAAACCTTCTAGGGCTGTTGGATGGGCACTGGCATTGGGGGGGTGGGGGTGGCTCACGGCTATCGGAGCAGTGGTCTCTGATGTTTGTCTCTGACACAATGGCTGGAAACATCTGCTCTTGTGGTTTCCTCATGACCCCAAGATGGCTGCTGCTGCCATCATATGTGTGTTCCAGGCAGGAAGGAAGAAAGAGAAAGGAAGGAAGAAAGAGAAAGGAAGGAAGAAAGAGAAAGGAAGGGCCTGGGGATAGTCATGGCCAGTCAGTCCCCTCTGACGAGCTCAGCAGTCACTCCTATCCCTTTCCTCAGTCATCTTTTGGAGGACAGCAAGGGGTGGCCTTATTTTCCGTGTGGCCCAGGGCCCCCGTGTAAACAGGGTTCTGTGAGGATGGAGGGCGGGGTGGCGGAGGTGCTATCCCTCTCAGTCCCCAAGCCCAGAAAGCACATTCTGTGTTTGTTCCATGCAGGCCATCGGAAATGCCAAAACCACACGCAATGACAACAGCAGCCGCTTTGGGAAGTACATTCAGATAGGCTTCGACAAGAGGTACCACATCATCGGGGCCAACATGAGGACCTACCTGCTGGAGAAGTCCAGAGTGGTCTTCCAGGTGAGGGGGCTTCCTCGCCTGGAAGGAAGCCTCGGTCTGCGTCTCGCCAGATGAGGGGCTTTCTATCAGTCTCCCTGCCAGACTTCCTGTCAGTGTCTCTACCAGGTGAGGGACTTCCTGTCAGTGTCCTTCCTAGTGAGGGACTTCCTGTCAGTATCCCTGCCAGGTGAGGGGCTATCTGTCAGTTTCCCCACCAGGTGAGGGATTTCCTTTCTGTGTCCTGCCAGGTGAGGGGTTTCCTATCAGTCTCCCAGCTAGACTTCCTGTCAGTGTCCCCTCCAGGTGAGGGACTTCCTGTCAGTGTCCCCACCAGATGAGCGACTTCCTGTCAGTGTCCCCGCCAGGTGAGGGACTTCCTGTCAGTGTCCCTGTGCTTCCCACTGTTTCCTGCTGACTCCTTGTGCCTGAGAGGCTCATCTTTTTGTTCATATTTTCGCGCCACACCCAACAGTGCTCAGGGCTTACTCTTAGCCCTTATTCAGGGGTCACTCCTAGTGGGACTTGGGGGACCATCTGGGGTGCTGGGGCTCGAAACTGGGTTGGCTGCAGATAAGACAAACCCCCTCCCTGCTGTACTATCTCTCCAGCTTGTTCATTCTTTGAGCCCAGAGTTACACATACATGTTCTTTTGGTTTTCTCTTCCCTTCATCTCTTTCGGGGGAGGTGGGTGGTGAGAGCCACACCTGGCAATGCTCAGCGGAGGGCCCTGTCTTGGGACTCACTGGCCTGAAGCTGCCACCCTCCTTCCTCCCCTATAGGCTGCTGACGAGAGGAACTACCACATCTTCTACCAGCTGTGCGCGGTGGCCAGCCTCCCCGAGTTCAAAGAGCTGGAGCTCAGTGAGTACTCGGGGACTGGTGCTCAGGGTGGGGTGAGGGGGCGGCTGCCTCAGGGCTCAGCCTTGTCTCTAATGTGAGTCAAACCCTCCCCCTCACTCTCCCTCTGGGGCGCCCCCTCCTGGTGGCTGGTGTGAGCTGAGCTGGGCTGCCTGTCAAGAGCTGTTGGAGGGGTCAGAGTGGGCATTGGGAAAGGGATTTTGCGGTGGCGAGAGGCAGGTCCTCACACTCTGTTTTTCTGAAAATGGTTCCCACTTGAGGGTCAGCAGGGGTGGAGCCAGGCCCTGGCACTGAGTTCCGCGCCTCCCCCCGCCCCCCCGCCGCCACGCCACCTGACCTCGTAGTAAACTGGGAATGCTTCCCACAGGGAGGGGCTGGACATGGGCTTATGCCCATCACCCAGTCACGGCCAGACAGTGGTGGTGGTGGTTGGGTGCCAGGGTTGGAGCCAGGGACGGAGCCCAGGGAGGGGGTCAGGGATGGAGCCCAGATGGGGCCTGAGGAGGGGGGCCCAAGATAGGGCCAGGCAGACCGCGCACACTGCAGGCCTGTCCTCTGTGGCTGAGCCACAGCCCAGGTCCCGGGTCAACCTGTTGGGTGAGACAAACGGAAGGAAAGAACGAGGAGAGCAGGGATCAGAGGGGTGGAGGGGGCATCTCACCACCAGTAAGAGGAGCTCGGATGTCCCTGAGGACAGAAACACAGCAGCTCTCTCAGTCTATGGGCCGGCACTTCCGCCCAAAGCCAAGAAACAGGGAGGGAGTGCACAGGGTGCCCACCTGGGCCGTCTCTGCCCTGTGCAACCTTTCTGAACCCCACTGGGCCTCCCTCCCCAACGTGGACCCTGCTGCGTGGCCCTTCCCAGGGCCTGGCCCTCCCCACTCTGCACTGGATGCCATGGTGGGCACTCCTGGGCACTGAGCTGACCCCATCTGCCTTCTGTATTAGGGGGTCGGGGGAACGTCGGGGCCTATGAGTGGCATGGCCAGACAGGCTGGGGCGGGGGTCTTTGTACCAGTGTGGGAAAAGGAGCCCCCCTCGCAGACTCTGCTACCCCAGAATCCAGCCAGGACCCCTGCACGGTCCACCTCCGGGTTCCCAGAGACTACGACAACATGCCAAGCAGCTGTCCCAGCCTTGTCAGAGCCCTCAGCAGGCGCTTGGGCGCTGGCGGGGTCACCTTGGCTGCACGGCAGGCCACCTTGTGTGGCTGCTGTCCACCTCTCTCCTCCCTGCCGCCTGATGGGCCTCTTGGGCCCAACTGTGAGTCTGTGTGGGGCTTCCCTGCGTACCGAGTGAGACCTGACCTCTCCGGTCCGCCCCCAATGGCTTGCGCCCTCAGGAGGAGCACGCGCTCCCTCTAGAGCCCTTGGCACCCTCTTGTGCTCTGGGCGAGGTTGTTTCCGGCCTTGTGGATGGGTTGGCTGTGGGCCCTGCTTGGTTCTGAACCTGCTGATCACCAAGGGCTCGAAACCTCCGGTGACGAAGGTCCTGGCAGTAGCAACTAGGAGAACCCACCTACCTTCCGCACTTCCCTTACCTGAACCCACAATGCAGGGGTGTTTCTGCGGAACCTGCACCCACACACACACAAAAAATAATAATAATAAATGGTGAAAGGGAGGAGGGGACAAAAACAAATAAACAGGGGTCAGAGTGGTAGCGGAGCAGGTGGGCTGTTTGCCCTGGGCATGGCCGAGCCAGGTTCGATCCCCAGTATCCCTCAGGGTCACCTGAGCACCGCCAGGAGTGATTCCTAACGTGCAGAGCCAGGAGTGACACTGAGCACCACCGGTGTGCCCCCCCCAAGCAAAAAATAAACAGAAATATTAATGTGGCAAAGCCTTCCGTCCACTGAACTTTTCCTGAGTTTTATTCCAGTTTGACCTCTCTAGTATTGCCTGTGTGTGGGTTCCAGTCTCTGCCTGATTTCCTCTCCCGGTGGCCACAGCCTGTAAGGAGAATCTTTCTTTGTTGGTGCCCTCCCTGAGTTCCATGTGGTGCCCACGAAGGAACCTGGGCCTCCTGCGGGTGAAGCCTGTGTGGCAGCCCTTTCCCGCGCTCTCACTCGGCCCGGCCCTAAGGACCATCTGTGGGAGGCTTCCTCTGCTTGCTGGGAGTCAGATCTGCTCTCCAAGAGGAATCCCCGGGGGTCTTGCTCCCATCTGATCTCACAGGGCAGAGCTTCCCTGGATGCTGACACCTCCCCCTTCTGCCCCCACAGCCTGCGCAGAGGACTTCTTCTACACGTCGCAGGGAGGGGACACGTCCATCGAGGGTGTGGACAATGCGAAGGACTTTGAGAAAACACGCCAGGCCTTCACCCTCCTTGGTATGTATGGAGCTTGTGTGGGGGGGGCGCAGGCCCTGAGGGCCTCCTCCCTGCAGTGGGGGTACATGCCAGCGCGGTCGGGGGAGAACCTGACCCCCACATGCATAGAGCAGCTCCCCTGCCCTCATCTTCTCACCCTTGGGCCCAGAACATCATAGCTGGAACTGCGGTGACCTTTCTTGAAGACCTGATCTGACCATTTCTCTGCAGATGTCCCTGCAGATGTCACTCTCAGGACCAAGGGGGGGGGCGAGTCTTTTGGGGATCCAGGTCCAGGTTTAGATGCAGCGTATTCTATAGGAAAGCCCCAGGCCTATGGCCCTGCGCACCCCAAACTCAGGAGCAGGCAGGATGGAAATGCAGCTGATGCATCCTGGTATAGCCCAATCCTCCAGCTCCCTTACTGAGCCCCCAGAAGATCCAAAACCAAGAGCCCCATCCATCCAGGCCAAGAGGGCCCTGGAGCAGGGAAGCACATCCCATCTTGCCTTTTGGGGTGGGGAGAAGCATCTAGTGGTAAGATAGGAGGCAAGTGTTTGGTTTTTAGGGGGGCACACCCTTATGACTCGGGAGCATGTGGTGCCAGGGACCACGCCCCAGGCTCCCACATGCTTAAGCCTGCTCTCAGCCCTTTGGGCTGTCCCCAGGAGTGGGAAGTTCTGGGACCTATAGCAGAAGCCAAGGCGGGGAGTCTGCCTGCTCCCCAGGAAGGGACCCAAGAGTCCATCCTCCCCCATCAGCTACCCACACTGGGCATCATCTGCATCCGAGCAGCGATTCTGGGATGCTCTGCTGAAAAGTGCTCATGGCCCCGCCACCCTCTGTGGAACAGCACCCTCTCTCAGACAGGAGGAGAGCAGGTCACAGAGCCCACCTGCCCAGCAGAGCGACACAAAATCAGCGTTCATAAGGATGGTCATCCTCTGTGGTGTCCTGGTCCGTGAGAGGACAGGCACAAAGGGTCATCTGTGTTGCCGGGCCTCACAGGGCAGCCCCACCTGGAGCTCTGCTCAGGAGACACCCTATTCGTCTCTCCCCTACCCCCATGCTCCACCTCAGACTGGGGCTGCCATAAGATCCGGAAGCCATTCCCCATGGTGGAGAAGACGCTCTGGCCTGCGGGTGTGGACATCGTCTGTCTGAGCAGCTTGCCGCTGCCCAGTGCTGGGCCTGGGGTGGGTAGGGTCTATCCAGGGGACGTGGCAAAGCTGCTTCCTGCTGTTGCTGCCGCTACCAGCATGGCTGCCACAGTGCCCTCTGCTGACCAAGCGCTGCTGTCCAGTCCCGGAGCAAGGGCCCAGGGAGAGGGCAGATCATCAGCTGACATTCCCCACCCCATCCCAGCACCACAGGGTTGGTTCGTTTTCCATTTCCCCCTTTTTTTTGTGTGTGTAAAAGACTGTGTGTGTGTGTGTGTGTGTGTGTGTGTGTGTGTGTGTGTGTGTCCCAAACAGTGTCCCTGGTTTTCTTTTGGCCATACCCAGCAAATGGTGCTGGGTGATTCTGTGTTTGGGCTCTTCTGTGTCCAGGCCCATACAGCGCTGGGGATTGGACTCTGATCCTTGGCGTTGCAGGCCATGCTGAGCCATCTCCTCAGTGGACAGGTGAGCAGGGTTTGTCAGCCCCTGGAGAAGGGCCATGAAGGAGCTAGAGTCAGGACAGGCTCAGAGAGGCATAGAGAAGCAGAGAGAAGTATGCTTTCAGGAGACCAGACCACATGGCAGGTGTAAAATGCATGTAGGTAGCCACACTTGCCTACTAGGAACATGTTTTTTTTTTTTAATTTCTAGGTTTTTGTAATTGTTTTCTCGAAGGACAAATAGTAACTCCTTGGGGCTTGTGGTCCATGCAGTTTTTGTCACACCTACTCAGCTTCCCCCTTGCAGGGTGAAAGTCCCACTAATAGAGTAGAAACAAATGGGCAGGACTGTGTTCTAATAAAACTTTATTTATGAGAGCAGGCCGTGGACTATAAGTTGCTAACCCCTGTTTCGCTTTTTTGGAGTGAGGGTTCAGGTTTGGTTTGGGTTTTTGTTCCCACTCTGTGGAGCTCCTTGTGTAAAGAGAGGGTTCTCCCCTCAATCCAGTGCAGAGTGATTCATTAGATTCCTGCCAGGACCTGCTAGCAGGTCTTTGGAATGCACAAAGCTCTGAACAGTGATGGAGAAAGAAGGGAGAGATACCTGTCGTCTTGTCAAGGTCCCACTGCCCGGCTTGTCCTGCTAAAGGACTTAGCAGACTTTAGGAAAGGCCCAGAGAGACTGTGCTGGGGTGAGGACACTGGCCCTGCCTACGGCCAACCCCAGTTCCATCCCTGGCATTGTGTGGCTCCCTGAGCACAGAGCCAGGAGTAGCCCCTGAGAGCTGCCGGCTGTGGCCCAGAACCACACCCCTAATAATGATCACAAGCTCCATGCTTTACTCCCTCCTGGGGAATGACCCTTCAGGCTCTCGGCTTATCAGCCTGTGGCTTTAGCCTGCTTTCTTTTATTTATCTTAATTCAGTAACCCCCTAACTGGACATAGGCCTAAAGTACTCAACCTCTGGCTGCTGTTGGCTTTAAAAAAATTAAAATCATGTTTCTATGGAATAATTCTACATTTCTATAGATGTACATGAATACTTGAGTTTGTGTGCTAAGCAGTGAGGAAGCAAGAGCAAGAATTGATTTGTAAAATTTTGTATTTATTTTTTGAATTTTTTTTACATAATTTAAAAGGAAATCCCCAGTCCCGGGGCCTTAGATGGCCATAGTTACACAGCGCTTATAAAGTCTGCTTTCATCTTGTCCAGGACACTTGGGTGGCTTAGCTGATTGATTGATCCGAGCACCCAATTCCCCTGTGTGCGGTGTCACTACCTTTGTAGTGCGTAAAGAATTACTTACAAATAAGTGACAGTACAGTGGCCTTGGCTTTGCACACAGTGACCCGGGTTAGAGCCCTGGCATGCCATATGATCCCTGAGCACCACAGGTGTGTGCCCCCAACCCAAAAGTGCCCTTGGGGAAGAAGCTGGAGGACAGTTGTATTATTCCCGGAGGCCAGTGGTTACTCTCTATTCTGTGACCTATTTTTAAGCATGAACTGTTTTATAGTGAGAAAAAAAAAAAAAGAAAACTAATACCCCCTTAAAGCAAAATCGGACTCTAAGAGAGCATCCACGCCTTGGATCTGCGGAACTTTGCTGCCAGCGCAGTGGGTCCCCCGTAGTTCCAGGTGGGCACATCCGTCCCTTACTGAAGGGTCATGAAGCAGGACAGGAACAGTCATGCGCCAGTTGGCCCTCCTGCCCCTGAGAGGCCCCCAAGGGGATGTGTCTGCTCCTGGTCCCCTGCGGGCACTTTGGATTTGTGGCACAGATGTTTGTAGGCGCTGATGTAGGGAGGAATGACAGCAGATAAGTGACTATTCTCTAAAAATGGAAGAGGCAAGAACGCCCGCCCTCGAAGCGTCTCGTCGCAAGTCCAGCGTGAGACTGTGATTATGGCCTCTCTGCCGTGAGGAGAGTTAGGAGGGACAGCAGCGTGACCCATCTGGTTTGATCAAGACAATCACAGCCAGGAGATTTCCTGCCTCGTGCAGGAAGCCCCTTTGCCCTCAGAACTGTTGCTGTGAGTGGCAATTACTCGGTAAGGAGCCTGGATCATTTTAGGAGTTACTGATCCAGAAAAAGGGGGGAAAAAACCCAATCTAACCTCTTTTTTTTTTTAAGCCCTTTGAAGGAGGATGAAATGTCCTTTCTCTCTTGTCATGGATACTGAGTGTCATTCATCCCTTTCTCCCCGCAGGAGTGCGAGAGTCCCATCAGATAAGCATTTTTAAGATAATTGCTTCTATCCTGCACCTCGGAAACGTGGAAATCCAGGCGGAGCGTGATGGCGAGTCCTGCAGCATCTCGGTAAGGTCCAGATAAAAGGGCCGTTTACACGGCTCGTCCGGTTCCGTGCGACAAATGGACAAATGGGCCTGTGCCCTTGGAGGACACTCCTAGGTTATTTATTCTTCACTGTTATGGCTCCTGTTTCCTTGCTGATAATATTTTTTTTTAAAGAATGCATTCATCCTCTTTTTTTAAATCTGCTGCCATCCAATTTCTGTCTTGCGGGGCAGGGAATTTAGTGGCTGTTCAAGACATTCTTTTTGATGGATTGGGAAAACCAGTGAGGTTCATGGACTTCTACAAAGGATGACCAGTGGCCAAGTCCTTGCTGAGCTCTGTGATGAGGTCCCGGCTGCAGGGAGCCGGTTGCAGGGTCAGCTGCAGCCCTGTTGGGTGGACGGGATGGGCTGTGGCAGCAATCATGCTAATGTAGGATCGGGCAGGACTTGACTAAGACTCTGTGCTTGTGACTCACACATGGTCAGTGCTGGATTCTGCTCCCTGTTCACTTTCTGCCGCCCCCTGACTGAGATGTGCCAGATGGCAGCATCCAGTGGGCGGATGTCGGGGTCAGCACTGGGACGGAGGTATAGATGACCACCACCTGCAGATGTGGTGGGGTCCAGCTGGACTGGTCATGTTATTCCAGCCTTAAATAGAGGAATCTGCTTTATTACAGACCCCTATGATGGCAGAGGCTTGAGAAGGTACAGAGGTTGAGCTTTGCTAGGCCAGCTTTGCATTGAAGTGACCAAGGGCTGGGAGGTGGGGGCAGTGGGGAGATTGACCATGTAGCACAGATGCTGAACCCTTAAGAATATGTGTCCTCACCCCCTGTCACAGAGAGGTGATGCTGTGTTGGCTGCCGGGGCAGAGCCCACGAGGACGGGCCTTGTCCCTGTGAGGTAGGAGCCCTCCCAGCCCCGGGACTGGCTTCTGCACCGTCGGAGCAAGCAGGAACCACCCTCTCGTCATTGGCCCAGACTGAATGCAGACTGGACCAGTTTTTGGGCAGAGGAAGGCAAGGGCAGGGTTGACACCAGCACTTCCCTAGCCCCACCTGCTCTCCCTGAGAGAAGTGGCCTGGGATTTGGGGAGACTCTATAGCCTCATGAGGTTGCCCCACCTGGGTCCTGTGTAGGAGAGGGGCATGGTGGGGCTGGACATGGATATTGGTGTCCAGGGGGTGTGTGGCGGGGCCGGGGGGTGGGTTTGGCGTGATAGAATAGGAGAGTGGGTGCCCAGGGGGCAGGGCAGAACCATTCTTGCTGGCCAAAGACTTGCTTCATCTGAGTCTCATCCGAGACATGTCCTAAGAGCCCGGGCCTCCTTCTGTGTGGACACCCCATATACCACCTGTTTGTGAGGGCAGCGTTCTGCCTGGGGTTGGCTTGGAGGCAAGGAACAGCTGCGGTGCCACATGGGTCGAATTTATGGCAACAGGAAGAGGTAGAAACACACACTCGGAGGCATGTGAGAAAACCCATTTATTTAGCACTGGGCTGCTGGGCTGTGTCATCTCAAAGACTGAGCGAATGGCCACGTGTTCATGCCACAGTATTCAGGCTCTTCCCCAGGCTGTGGGGGTGGGATGGGGGTGGGCAGGTGATATAAGACAGGGTGTCGAAGGACACGGAAATCCCAGGTCGATCGAGTACCCAGAACTGACTCAAAAGCTGTTCTGAGTCAGAAGGGACTCAGGCTTCTGCTGAGGGTGTGATGAACCAAATGCAGACGCCCCCCTTCAGGAGGGCCCAGGCCTCACAGGTGAGTGTTTCATGAAGTGATCGATCAGTCGGTTGGAGGCATGAAGATAGAATAAGCAAGAGGAATGTAGAGAGCATGGAGGGCCACAGCTCGTTCTGGCTCAAGGCGAAGAGTGACTGCCAGAGAGACCACCTTTTATTCTATTTTTTATCAGTTACATCCTAGTGATTTCACAGTGAAAGACTCACTAGCGAGAGTACAAACAGTTAAAGGCTGAGTATTCGTCAAAGGAACATCAGGGTATATATTGTCTTGTCAAAGCTATGCTGTCAGAGCTATGTTGTTACGATGAAAAATGTCAGAGGAAGATGTGGAACTGGACAGTAGGCTCTACAGATTGATGTAATCCCATATCCTTGTGGTTGGTTACACATAGGGCAAAGAGAAGGCTCATGCTGGTACTTGAAGGTCAATCCAGATTAAGGATGTGTAAGAGAAGGGGAAACTGCTGCCTTATACTTCCAAGATAATGTATGACTAGGAGGGTGTGTGAGGGCATGTTGTACTTCTCCAGGTCATTGGACTCACAAGTTTTTAGCTTGCCCACTTAGTGAGAAGTGGGGCCTCGGTTCTGCTTCCTACTTGCAAGGTAGTGTCCAGAGGCTCATCATAATGTCTTGGTTTAGCACCAACACGTGGGTTTCGGAATCGGGCTTCCCTGCCATGCCCGCCGCTTCCTGTAGTGCTGCCCACCTGCCCACCCTCAGCCTCATCCGTCCTGTCCCCCCACTCCCATTGAGGGCCCTTAGAGGGTGGGCTCCCTGCTCTGCTCTGCTCTGCTCAGTTCTGCCTCAAGGGCCACTGTGCTGGGCTGGGCTGGTCCTACGCTGACTGGCCCTCTGTTGCCTCGGCCACCCAGGTTTCCAGGGATGCTGCTGACCATACTACATGTGGGCAGCGCCCTGGCTGTTGATGGCCGGAGAAGGGCTGAGCTCTTTCGGCCCAATGCAGACGTGAGACCTGGGAGAGGGACAGATCTGGGGCCAGGGGGGTCCTGGGTGTCTGTTCTGTGGAGGGGACCAGAGCCTGTCTGATAAGGACCGACAGTGCTCCCCTAGGCTGGGCTGCTCCTCCATACCAGCTTCTTGGGGGATTGAGGTGAGAAGGAAGCAGGAGGTCAGAGATGAGAAGGAAGGAGGTCAGAGGCGAGAAGAAGTAGAAGGTCAAAGGTGTGATTCTCTGCATAGGTGTATCCCTCATACAGCTCCCTGGGGGGTTGGCTCAGGGCTGTAGGCAGCTGGGATCAGGGCATGGCGGGGGACACTGGGAAGAGGGAGAGGACAGGCATTGAAGGGCAGCTCCTGCTGGGCACCACGGCCCCTTAGTTTCATGTTTTCTGGGTTTGGGGGACTGCACCCACTGGTCCTGGGTTTCCCTAGAACATGGGCCTCCCTCCTGCCTCCCACCTGGAGACACAGCCCTGGCCCAGCCCCCCCAGAAGTGGCAGGAAGTGTGGGGCTGGAAGACTGAGGAGGGGGAAGGTCCATCCCCTAGCGGGCCTCTAGGCAGCAGCGTCCACTCCTGCCCGTTCAGCATAGCCCGAAGCCCCACTGGGTCTAGATGGCAACCCCACAGACCCATACGCCCCACCAGCCAGGGCCCAGACTGCAGTATACACAGACTCCAGCAAATGCCCACACCCACCTCTCCTGGCTTGGCTTCAGATTCTGGTCCACAGGCGGCATTCTGCTGGCTTGCTACCTCCCCCGCATAGCACGTCTCTGTTCTGTACCACCTCAGCCTTGCTTCGAGCAGGAAGTGTGCCCTTAGCCTGCCTGCCCGGGTGCCCACGGGGACACGGTGGCCAGAAAGGGTTGGAACGCCAGAGACAGGTTGTTCCCCCTTCAGGTGGCTCAGGCCCACATACTGCTCCCTGGTGCTGCCCGATTCAGGTGGATTTGAGCAAGAGCGTGACTGCGGAATTACTGGAGCCAGTTGGGTTTTTTTTTAAGTCTCTGTCATAACTTTTTTTTCTATTTTTATATATTTTATTTTCATAAAAGTAGTTCACAATAGTTCATTACAGATAATATTCAAATATCAATCCCACCACCAAGCACCTTCCCAAAGCAATAAGAGGGAAGTATGTGAGGGTTCTTGTATTTCATTCTGGAGCCATTTCAGCCCGAATATAAGAGAATACAAGCAAGTATGTTGAAACCAAACAAACGTGTGATACTTTTGATAAGTAAGTGAGGTAGAGTATAAGAGGATTCGTGGCCGAGCGCGCAAAAAATTCTGCGGCGCTCTCTTTTAGGAGCTTTAGTTTGTAGTCTCTGGGTAGTCTCTCTCAGCTCTTGGCTGTTGATGAGATTACATGGCGCCGAGGGCCGTTTGTGGGTGTGACTGCCAAGCTCCTGGAAACTGGGGAGCTGAGGGAGGAGGCCCAGACCCGATCTGAGTGGGCTTGGAGGTCTTAGTCTTGGGTTCCTGCATACCTGGGTTTTCCTGCCAGTCTGCTCTCTTGTGAGATTCATCTCGTCGTGGATGAGACTTGTCCCCTCTTGGGTGAGGCTCGTCCGAGCGTGTGGAGAGTAGCCTTGAGCATGGCAGTGGTTGGGTTCTGGAGGTTTTTGACTGCTGGGGCTCTGCTTGAGGCTTGGAGGGAGACTCAACCCGCCCCTCCTCTAGGGTGCTCAGGTGAAGACAGCCTGGCATGGGGTCAGGAGATTCTGAGGCATGGAGCCAGTTTTGAATCAGCAGTCAGGAGCATGCAGGAGCCGGCCACACCACATGCAGAGGGCCAGATGTGCTGCGTGGTCACCTTAGCTCCTGGACCTGTCTCCTGGTGGTGATGTGACTGTGCCCAGGAAGGCTGGGGCCCGGAAGGATCAGGCCACTGTGCAGAAGGGACAGGGTGCTGCCCACAGGCTACTGCACCACAGGGACCCCAGCCTCAGTAGTCACAAACTGGAAGGATGGGCCGGATGATGGCAGGGGTAGGTGGGGGGACATTTGCTCCCCTGGCCCTGAGGCCTGCCTCAGTTGTTAGGGCTGGAGGAGCGGCTGCGGCTCCTCTGTGGAGCGAGGCCAGCTGGGTCCCAGGGGCCTCTTGGTCAGGCCAGGGAGCCTGGCTCAAAGCGTCCACTGCTGAGAGGACACGATGCCAAGGCGAGTTCCGGGGCAGCTCTCCTGGGAATCGTAACCCTTGACATGACTTCAGATCATGGTCCTTTGGTCCGTTAAATTCCCGAAAGGCCCCATCAAATTTCTCTCCCTTGGTACTCGCCAGGGTCAGCAGGGTCGCAGCTGTCTCCGCTCTTCGCTCTGTCCAGTGCCTCCTCTCTGCACGCCAAGCTCTGGAGAAACTCTGGCCACGGCATAGAGAAGGGGGCAGGGTGGGACTGTCTTCCTACTCTGCTGTCTGATTATCTTGTAATTGCTTTGGCTAGGGGAGCAGATGGATTTTAAATGTCTGTAGGAGGATATAAATGGCCTAAGAGTATCGGGGTAGAGGTGGGCTGGGGGGGATGTTGCTGTGATCTGTATTCACGTTCATGGAGCAAACCCTCCCTGGCATCCCGGCCAACACCTCCTCCCAGAATGAGTCCCCCAAGCAAAGCGGGGCAATTTGGAAGTGGTAGAGTTTGTTCTACAGGATCCCCCTAGCCTCCGAGTTAGTATGTGGGCCACACATGCGGCCTCCCCAGGAATAGCAGGGACCAGGAGAGAAGCCTGGGGGAGAGAAGGTTTCCTATGGGGCCCAGGATTGCTCCAGAGACTGAAAATCCCCATGATTTGGTGGTCAACATCTTAAAGGCCACATGGCCAATGGGGACTTTGCTGTAATGGGATCAAGGTGCAGGGGTCACTGGTATGTTGGGCAAGGGACCTGGTGAGCCGTGACACCTCCAAGAATCTCTGCTTCTTACCTGATGGTGGAGGGGCCGGGAGGCAGGGGACTTGGGCATACTGCTTTGTCCGGTTCTAAACGTGGTGTGTATGGGAGTCTGGCACTCCTGAGTCCTCATGAGCAGGTGTGTTCCTTGGGGGGTGGGGGGTTGCCTTCACACCGATAGTCCACCTTTGGTGACTCCCTCCCTCCCAGCAAAGGCAAGAGAACAAAGATGGTCCGTGAAGCTTGGCTGAGTGTTATTTAGCGTCACTGAGGCCAAGAGGCCCCATTCCCAGGAGCTCAGGGTAGAAGGGATACCCACCCCCTGTTAGGGCTCACCCACTCCTCACCTCTGCACAGTCTACTTGGTGCCACTGGTTGGTGTCCGGGGAGGTGGGGTGTTGCAGGTAACTTAGGCGAAGTCGGGAGAGAGGAGAGATGGAGCAGCCTAGAGAGGGGTGAGGAGTCCCACGCCTTCCTTCGTCACCTAGGGACACCTGGGATATTTCACAGTGACCGGCTCAACCCCGAGCACCTGCACAGCACAGACCTGGGGTTTCTGCAGCACCAGGCAGCCAGTGACAAACTGCACCTGGGTCCCACCTCTTGGCCACAATGTGGGGGTCCTTGGGCAGGCCCTACATTTCCAAACCCGGAAGCTGGTTTGCTTCCAGACAGCACCACCCCCCACCCCGCTTATCTGGCCCCCTTGTCTGCTGTGGTTCATTCTGGCCAGGGGAACCCCAGGATGCTTCTGAGCAGGCAGCTAGCTGGAGGGGTGTGGGTCGGAGTAGGGGCCTTCAGGAGGGCTCTGCTGCCTCTGGCTCCTTTCTCTTCATGGTTTCTCCCAAGCACCAGTTTTCTCTCTGGGTCCTCCCCTGCCAGTGCTCTGCAGCTCACCGGCCTCGGAGCAGGGGGGCGGAGGATGGAGAGTGTTTTCTAGAAAGCCCTGAGAATTCACCACTGGCTGGTGAGAAACGCTTTGTTTTTTTTTTTTGTTTCTTTGTTTGTTTGGAGGGCACCCCCGAAGGTGCTCCGGGCTTTCTCCGGGCTCCGTGCTCAGGGACCTGGCAGGGCTCAGGTGCTCCATGTAAGGCGGGCGCCCTGCCCACTGTGCTCTTTCTTTGGGCCCGCCACTGCCCTGTCCACTTAGCAGGGTGAGCATTGTGTTGGGGGCGGGGGGTTGCTGGGGAGGCCGGGAATGGGGGCCTGTCTTCCCGCTGGCCACAGGGGTGGGGACGCAGCAAGGGTGGGGTCCTCCCGCCCTCTCCTGATCCCCTGTCCCCGCCGTGTCTCCTGCAGCCCCAGGATGAACACCTGGACACCTTCTGCCGCCTGCTGGGCGTGGAGCAGGCGCAGATGAAACACTGGCTGTGCCACCGCAAGCTGGTGACTACGGCGGAGACTTACGTGAAGACCATGTCCCTGCAGCAGGTGGTCAACGCGCGCGATGCCCTGGCCAAGCACCTGTACGCGCAGCTGTTCAGCTGGATTGTGGAGCAGGTGAACGAGGCCCTGCGCAGCGCCCTCAAGCAGCACGCCTTCATCGGGGTCCTGGACATCTACGGGTAGGCCCGGGGACAGCAAGAGGAGGGACATGCGTGACCCATCAGGACACCAGCGGCTCCCCGCTGAGTCAGTCTTTCCCCCTTCCCCGCCTCCCCCCTCTGGGAAACTGAGGCTTAGAGAGGGAAATGTCTTCTCCAACGAGAAAGTCTTGGGCCAGAGTGATAGTACAGTGGGTATGGCAGGGAGAGCATTTCCCTTGCATGTGGCTGATCTGGGTTCGATCCCTGGCATCCCATATGGTCCCCTGAGCAATGCCAGGAGTAATTCCTGAGTAGTGCAGAGCCAGGACTTAACCCCTGAGTCTCGCCAGGTGTGACCCCAAAAGCAAAACAAACAAACAAACAACCTGGAAAGTCTTGTCAGACTAGAACAAATTCGGGTTTTATACTTCAGTGGCATTTTATTTTCAGTATTTCACTATTCCATCTTGCATCATTATTTTAAGGACTGCTCCCAAGCACCTGGGGGTCACCCCTTGCCACCCTAGGCTCGTCAGGCAGGAGAGTCCAGTGATCAGGTCCTGCGGTCCTGGGGCCCCTTGTGGTGCCAGGGCGCAACCTCGGGGCCTCCACCATGGAACCGTCTCTGGTCCCTATTGTGTGCACCGCCTCCCTCACCGCCTCCCCCAGCCCCGTGATAGGTTGTGTTTTGTTTTCAGTGCTGCAGCTTCTGTCTGCACATTGGGGAGGGCCGGGAGGTGGGTGGGCAGCAGCTGTTGATCGGCCAGGGAAGTAGCACAAGTGGTGGCGACTGTGCTGGTCCCAGCCCCACCGCCGGCTCCCCCTGGGCCTCCCCTGAACTGGCCTAGGAGGTGGAGGTGATGACCAGAGGGGGTCATCAGACCGTGGCACCAAAGGGCCTGCAGAGAGTGCTGTGGAGCTCGGAGGGTCGACTAGGTGCTAGCTGAGCTGGGGGGCTGGAGGGGGTGTGTAGGCACAGCCAGGGAAAGGGTGTTTGAGAAGCACAGGGGAAGCATCTTAGGGTATAAAGACTCCTGGTAGGTGAGCATTGCCGGGGACGTGGGGGTGCCCCCTCTGGGTGGCTCTGGGAGTGGACAGGGGCTGTCCCTTTGTCCTGGCTGCATGTGCTCCACGCTGGGCTCCCGCTGGGCTCCGAGCCCGGACCTGGAACAGTCTGTGCTCTTGGGGTGGGCACCCTGGCTCACGGCAGTTAGCTAGCTCCCAGTTTTTCCCCCGTGCCGTGAATATCTCCAGAGAATTGCATTTGCCGGAATACTGCCCTCCCGTGTCACCTTCTTAGATTAGACCTGGACAGGGTCCAGCTTTCTGCCCAGCGCCCTCCAGTCGCCCCAGGGGGGTACCAGTGGGTGCAGTCCCCGGCTGCCTGGTGCTGCAGAAACCCTGGATCTGTGCTGTGCAGGGGGAGTCAGCTTCTGAGTCCCCGGGGGAGGGGGACTCGGGGGCTCGGGGTCGCTCTTACTCAGCGTGTTGAAATAGGGCAACTATTTTGGGCATGCACGTGGCCCGCCCCGGTCACTGAGTGCCGCGCGCGCTGCTCAGGTACTTGGGCACGCTTGGCTCACAGGAGGGGGCCTCAGGCTGAACCGCGGGCAGCAGCATCGGAGCCGTCCTTGGGCCTGCTGGAATGTCACATTTTCACTGTTCATGTGTCATAGTTGAGTGGATTTTCCCCGAGATCCCTGCTACCCCACGATGATGTCAGGGTTGGCCTGTCCACGTGTGAGCGGCATCCTTGTCCACAGATCTAGAGGCCCCTACCTCCCGTGGCTGACCTGAATGTTGCCCTCCACCTGCCATGGCCTGAGCTCCTCAAAGAGCCCTGATTCCTCGCGGGGCCATGGGGGAGCACATGTGCGTGTGTGTGTTTATGTGTGTGTGTGGGGGGGGCAGTTCTACCCCACCTGCCTCCTCCAGGCTATGTGTTTGCGCTGTTCCCAGTCAGGCGTGCACTCACCATCTCCAGCTATGACCCAGCATGTCCCCACTGAGAAAGCAGCTCTGTCGCCACCCGCAGAGAGGAGATGGAGTGCAGGGTTCCTCGCCCTGCGTTCAGGGGCAGTGCCCACACTGTCCTGTAGGCAGTGTTCAAGATGTGACAGATGAGGTGTCAGTCTGGGGCTCCCATGCCACCTCCTTGGGTGGTTCTGGAATCATCCCGCACAAACCCGCACTGGTCTGGGCCCTCTGCGGTTAGAGTTGTCAGGAGCAGGGAATGATGCTTCCAGGAACCCGAGGGTCACTTTCAGCTTGACCGGGTCCAGCTGTGCGGGCCCAGCAGTCCAGTGTTCGGACCTGTCAGAGCTGGAGACTGCCCATGCCACCCTGGGCAGTGCTCAGTGCACCGTGCGGTACTGAGATCAAGCAATGGCAGGCTGCCTCCTGCCACCCTCCCACATCTCAGGGCAGTGACCGATGGACAGGGGGCACTGCCACAAGTGGTGTGCTTCTGTCCCCCAACCTCTACCCACTTCTAAGTGGCGGGGGCTCCCCCCCGTCTCCCTGGAACAGGAACTAGAGCTGCAAGAGATGACCATTCCTGGCTGGGGCACAGACTTCATTGAGAGAAGCGTCTGGGCAGAACAAGTCTGGCCTCTCGGTACAGCCACATCCCACGTGGCTAAGTTGAGGGCCGAGGGGTTGATGTCCCTGACAGTTCACGGATGCTCATGTGAGGTTCCAGGAGCTTGGGGACAGAGATCCAGAGAGGACTAGCCTGATGACCACCCCGTGTCCCGCAGAAGCCCTGCTCCCCAGCTGCCCCCTGCCCAGTGTCTGTCCACTCTGCTTCCTGTGCAGAGGTGGAGGGACCCTCCTGGTTCTGTGTGCAGATAGCACTGAGCTCCGAGAGTCCCATCTGTCCCTCCAGGTTCCGGGGGATGGGGGGGAGGAATTTTCTCGCCTTGCAAGCACCCCCACCCCTAGGCAGCTCTGCTTGGGAGAGGGAGTGCCGGGCGTTAAGGATGATGAGCCGATGAGGATGAACCGTGCAGTGACTAGGGGCTGCTTGGGGTCGCAGCATCACTTCCCAACAGCACCCCCTGGTTTTCAAAGGCCTGTTCTGGCCATAACCATATTCAGAGATTAAGGTGGAAGGAAATCATTGCTCTGCTTCATTTTGAAGATCAAAGGAAATCAAAGTAGAGGTGAAAATTGTCTTCCCTGCAAATAAGAATCTCAGGATTCAGAGGCAGAGTGGGGAGGGGAAAGGGGACATGGGGGGGGAGTGGCACGCAGAGTTGGGGGGCTGGGAGCTGCTGGGGATGGAGCCCAGAGACTCAGACATACCAAGCCTGCATCCTACCAGTGTGAGTTATATCCCCGACCCCAAGGCTGCTTCTGTGGTTTGACCTTCCTCCCGCCCATGGATTCTGGGGTCTATAATGCTCAGCATTGATTTTCCGGGAGGAATCCAGTTCCTTATGTGTATAAATACCTTTTATGACATTTTAATGCTGTGAACTCTAAACAGATCCATTATGTTTATTTTAAAAGTCATCTTGGCTGATGGGAAGACTCACTCTGCATATGACGAGGCCGGAGTGGGGAGGGCGCCCTCTCTTCCTGACTCCATTCATCCCCGACATTCCCCAGGCCTCCAGACCCTCATTCATCTCTGGCCCTCCCGGCATGGCGGTAATTACCCTTGGCCGGCAGAGAAATTGTTTCCAGATAATATCTTAGGAATAAGGAAATTATGAGCTAATTTCAGACCATCTCAAATTAATGAGAATGTTCTTTGTAGAGCACTGGCATTGTAAACCTTCAAAAAATGACAAGTGGGATCCTGAAATCCTTCCTCAGTGGGGCTCAGTATGAGCTCTGCAAATACAGTCACTTCCCAGGCCCGGGCCAAGGGCGAGGCTGCATCTTTCATTGGCCTTCTAAGTTTGGTTGATGACATTTCCTCTGGGACTTAGTGATTGTCGGCAGCCCACCCTGAGTGCAGTGGGGTTGGGAAAGGAAGGGGGTGTTACAGGGTAGGACTGGGTACACTGAACAGCCCCCCCTCCCGCCACCTCTGGCCTGGGAGGGCACCTACCAAGCAGAGTGACCAGCGGGTACAGGCCTTGTCCTGCGGGGACTGGGCTGCAGCTCCGCTGGGACTCCGTGTCTTGGATCATTTTGTATGTGCCCAGAACTCGTCCTCCGCCTGGAGTATTGTAGGAACAGTATGTTCAAGGCTATTCGCTCACCAGGTGCTTTCCTCCATGCGGCTGATTTGTGCCTTACCCTCTGCTCAAGCCACTCCCAGCCTAGCCCCACTGGGCCTTGTCCCTGTATTGCCTCTGAGGCTGGCGGTGAGGGTGTGGTGGTCTTTGTGAAAGGAGGGACATTGTATTTCTTGGGGCTGGGAGTGCTCAGTGGCTGGGTGTGTGTGTATGTGTGTGTGTGTGTGTGTGTGTGTGTGTGTGTGGAAGGTGGTTGTTGGGGGGAGGGGAGGCTGCCTTCTAAGCCCCAGCCCTGCCCCCCCCCCCCACCCCCCCCCCCCCCCCCCCCCCCCCCCCCCCCC
>JAOXYA010000002.1:32265486-32276134 GCA_028565675.1 Sorex palustris
CCCCTCTTCTCACTTTCTTAGGGCCAGTATTAGTCTGGCACTGGCAGGCAGGACAGCTGTGACGCTGGCAAATGGGGTGTATGAGTGTATGTGGTGTGTGTGTGTCTCTGGCCAGGTGTGTATGTGCGGAGTGCATCTCTCTGGTCTGGTGTGGGTATGTGTGTGTGTCTCTGGTCAGGTGTGTGCATGGGGGGTGTATGTGTGTATGTGGGGTGTCTCTGTCAGGTGTGTGTGTGGAGGCAGTGCCGACACAGGTTCCTGGCAGCTGGCTCAGAGCACTGTGTCTGTGGGGTGGGTCCCGTAGCCCGGCTCACCTTCCCCTCTGTCTCTGCAGGTGGAACCAGCCAAGAACGAGGCGGACTTGGCCCAGGACGAGGATCTGGCCTACAACAGTCTGAAGGTGAGGCCGCAGGGTGGGCAGGGTGGTGGGGGGACGGGGGGTGCCTGCCTGCTCCTTGAGAGGTGGGAGCCCCTGCTCCCCCCAAGAGAGGCGGGTGCAGGCACAGCCAGGGTGCATGTGTGCTGCTAAAACCTGTGCCTTCATTAAGTGCTGGGCACAAAGCCCACAGGTTGGTTAGGGGAAGGACCAGGGTCTCCTTTTGAGAGCCAGGGACTGGGCCCTGGGCCCTGGGCCTGGGGGTAACAGGCACCACGCTTGGGCCCCCTCTCAGAGGCAAGAACTGGAGTCAGAGAACAAGAAGCTGAAGAACGACCTGAACGAGCTGAGGAAAGCCGTGGCCGCCCACGCTGCCCAGGGCAGCCCCCCGCCCGGCTCCCCCGACGGCTACAGCCTGCTGCTCAACCAGCTCAAGCTGGCGCACGAGGAGCTGGAGGTGCGCAAGGAGGAGGTGCTCATCCTGAGGACACAGATCGTCAGCGCCGACCAGCGCCGGCAATCCGGCAAGAACATGGTAAGGGCCCAGGCCAACTCGGAGGCCTGTCCACGGGGGTCTGACACCACAGGAGAGTCTTTGCCTCTCGTCTCCTCGAAACCAGAGCAGAGCAGTGGCTGCCCCCTCACTCAGCATGACCACGAAAGACTTGGCCAGAAGTTTCTAGAGTCCTCCAAGGTTACGCCAGTGGGTTCTCGTCCAAAAGGAACAGGACCGAACAAAGGTCACGGCCTACTGGGCCTCCCTTCACTTCCTTCTTCACCTCATGATTTGCCTAGTTAGTTGCTGTTCCCGAGGTGGAGAAGCCTCTCCCCTCTCCCTGTGTCACGGGGGCAGGTCCAGCCTGATGCTTGCCCCAATGTTTTCCCTTCCGGGACTGTGAAGCAGAGGACGGAGGCCTCCGGGCTCACTCTGGCCTCCCTCAGTGGCATTGCCCACGGGTGGCATGAGAGGGAGGAGGAGTCCAAAGATGGCCAGTTTGGGAGGCTGGAGCAATAGCAAAGCAGGGAGGGTGTTTGCCTTGCACACGGCCAAGCCAGGTTCGATTCCCAGCATCCCATAAGGTCCCCCGAGCACAGCAGGAGTTATTTCTGAGTGCAGAACCAGGAGCAATTCCTGAGCATCGCCGGGTGTGACCCAAAAAGAAAAAAAAAACAACCATATGGCCAGTTTTCACCATGTCCTCAGCATGTGGGGTGTCCCCTGGTCCCTGGGCTCAGTTCCTGCCCTGTCCCCCAGACACCCCACGCTTGACGCCTTATCATTCTGCATCCTTCCCATCTGTTTTTTGGGAGTTGGGGGCCACACCTGGCGATGCTCAGGGCTTATTCCTGGCCCTGTACTTGGGGGTCTCTCCTGGGGGTGCTTGGAAGAACATCTGGGATGTTGGGGATCGAATCTGGGTCAGCCACATGCAGAGCAAGCACCTTCCCTGGTGCGCTGTCTCTCCAGCCCGCACTGTGGCCGCCGCAGTCACCTTCCTGCTTGGATTCAAGCACCAGCGTCCAGGGTGTGCTGGGCCCCGAGCTCTGCGTCCCAACCCTGGCGTCCACGCGGTCACTGTGGCGGCTGTGTGCCTGACGTGGGCTGTTCTTCCCGCCCGGCCCTCCCAGGACATCAATGCCAGGACGAGCTGGCCCAACAGCGAGAAGCACGTGGATCAGGAGGACGCCATCGAGGCCTACCACGGGGTCTGCCAGACCAACAGGTAGCCCCGACCCCGCAGGCTCCACCCTCTCATTGCCCAGTGCCAGGACCTCTGGCCGAGAGCACCAGGCAGCACCCCCCCACACCACCCTCAGGCCTCGGTCAGCAAGGGGAGCACAGCCCATGAGCTGAGATGGGGCCGGGCCACTGGGAAGCTGACCCCCAAGGACCCAGCCTACCCAGGGAGGTGGTGCTCACCGTTGGCTGGGATCCCACCCTCCCTGCCCTCCAGAGACCCTCACGGCCAATGACTCTGTCCCCACTGTTGAGAAGGAATGGCGCCATGGCTGGTGGGGGCACAGGGGGGTGTGGGCTGGAGGAGCCGTGCAGGTACGAGGTGCTGGACTCCCGCAAAGGCAGGAGAACACCACCCAGAGAGTCAGGGCTGGACACTGGGCACTATGGATTCGCCTCTTCCCCTAGAGCCTTCAGTGGCTGAAAAGAGTGCGCAGTTCCAGGAAACGCCAGCAGGTGGTTCTGGGGTGGCCGCACAGTTGCCTGCAGAAGGCACTCTGGTCTCCAGCCTTCTAGCACTTGCCCCTGGCGGGGTTGGGCAAAGCAGGTGGGCATGCAGCTGGCCTGCACCTGTCGGGGGAGAGGGCCAGGTGGCTCCACTCCTGCACTGGGCTGCCTCTGGCCTCCTGCCTGGATGAACGAACGAATACTGTGTATTAGTGGGTCCCCAGGAGGAAACGACATTTATTCGAGAGACATCATATTTCTCTCCCAATGAGGAGGGAGAGAATGAAGTGAAGGGCCATCTTTCAGCGCTGGGAATAGAGTTATGGGTCTGTCAGTTTCTGTTACCTAGAGGGAAGATAAGGCATGAGACGGGCAAGAGAAAGAGCCCAGTTGGCATAAAAAAAAAAAGGAAGAGAAGGAGAGAAAGGAAAGAGGGGGGCCTGTGCAGGGTGCTGGCCCCTTCTCCCCATTCCAGAACCCGCTCCCAGCTCCTCCCAGCCGTGCCAGGCCCTGCCCGGGGCAGGCCTTGCCCAGGGAGCTGGTTTGCAGCGGGGGGAGGGGCGAGGGGGTGAGAGAAGGGAGTCTCCCCGCTGGGCACTCGGGGGGAGGGAGATGACCCAGGGTTGACCAGGGAATGCACCTTTGGCCTCCGCCCCACGCCCCCTGCCCCAGCTTTACCCAGTTTGGAGACCACCCCAGCAAACCCTTACAGCCCCTCCCCTCCCATCAGGCCTCGGGGCAGGAGCCCCTGGGCAGAGAGCGGCTTCTGGGCCAGGCAGGAAAGGAGGATGACCGCACCCCAGCACCCTGCTGGCTGTCCAGGGCAGGGAGGGAGAAGAAGCATCCTCGGCTGCTGTGGGGTATCTGCGGGGGGACAAGAGAGCAAGGGGTGGGCTCTGCTCATCCACGGGGCATGTGAGGGGCTCCCAATTGGACTCCGGAGGGTGTCCCTGTCCCCACATGGCTCTCCCAGGCCGCATCCGGCAGTGCCTGGGCCAGCACATGGTCCCGGAAATCACAGCCCGGGTTAGGGAGCCCAGAACACGCCCCACTCACCAGCCCTCAGCATTGACCATCCAGAAGCACTCGGCCTGCAACAGGAGGGAGGCCTGGCATGCACTGGGCCCCGTGTCCATCCCCCAGACCCTGGGCATCCCAGCATGGCGAGGGTGGGAGGGGCCAGAGGAAGAGGAACCGAATGTGTGTGCCCATATGCAGCCCTGCCGGCCGACAGCCCCCTTACACCCTGGTTCATGGCATGCCTGTGGTTACTCATCGCCCCCTGCACCCCCAGCTCTCCCTTCTCAGGCAATGTGCAGTGCTGGCTCGAGGGCCAGGGGACCCGCAGAGCATGAGGCAGGCCTACTGGGGGTGGGGACCCCTGATGCTGGACCCTGTCAGTGCCCAGAGGAGGCAGATCTCGGAGTCATAAGCATCTCAAGGGTAGCACACACATCTGGGCACCCCCGCCCCGGGCAGGCTCACAGTGCCCCACTTCCATTTCACAAGGCACACGGGAGACCCTGTTCTGGCTGACCCAGAGAAACGTGGGCAGGCCTTTTGCATTCACAGTGAGACCAGGGGCCGCAACAGCCAGGCAGAGTGTGCCCCCTTCTCCTGGCACTGGCTTTATGAGTGATGCCCACGTTTGCCAGCGCCTGCAGCGTTAGAGGTGCTCCCCAGTATATTCTAGGTTATAGGGTGCGGGGCTCATCTCTACCCCTGTATAAATGCAGGGATCCTTCACTGCACACCTTCTCAATCACAGAAATGCCCCAGGCATGCTTTTCTGACAGTAGAGGCAGGGGACACCTGTACCACCCTCCGTCTTTTCGGGAACATGCCCTTTACATTGTGGTCTGTACCATGGAAGGTCCAGGAGAAACCGCCCAGGTAGTCCCTCCCACTGAACACAAGCAGCCCTGGATTTGCCCCCATAGGTCCAGGCCCTGGTCCTTTGTATTTATTCCTTTAAAAAAAATCTTCCATTCTGGACACCACAGCTTACAGTGCTGTTACTAGTCGGGCTTACACGTGAAATTATGCAGCACCTTCCGTCACAGTGGCCTCTCTCTCGGGTGTCCCCTGAGAGGGAGCCCCGCGGGAGGGAGCAGGTGGGTTTACTGAGGAGCAAAGGACCCCTGGAGTTGTCTGGGTTGTTTCCTCTCTCACCAACAGGTGGCACTGCTGAATCGGTGGGACTGTTCCCTCTCTTGCCACCAGAGGGCACATCCGAGTCTGCCAGGGTGTTACCTCTCACCACCAGGGGTGCGAGGCTGTTCCCTCTCTCACCACCAGGGTGACCTTCCGAGTCTGCCAGGCTGTTCCCTCTCTCACCACCAGGGAGCACTGCAGAGTCAGTGGGACTGTTCCCTTTTCCACCACCAGGTGGCGCTGCCGAGTCAATGGGGCTGTTCCCTCTCACCACGAGGTAGCTCTGCCGAGTCAGTGGGGTTGTTTCCTCTCTTACCACCAGGGTGCACTGCCGAGTCTGCCAGGCTGTTCCCTCTCTCACCACCGTGGGTGCAGGGCTGTTACCTCTCTCACCACCAGGCGGCACTGCCGAGTCAATGGGGGCTGTTTCCCCTCACCACCAGGTGGCTCTGCCGAGTCAGTGGGGTTTTCCCTCTCTTACCACCAGGTGGCACTGCCTTCTAGCCCTGCCCTCCAGGGAACCAGGTGTCACTTGGTCCTTGGGAACATTTCCATTTTTAATTCCCTTGTGCCTGGTCTCCTGAGCCCGGGGACACCAGGCTGCTCTTGTCCTCATCCTCAATGCCTGGCAGAGTTTTCAGAATTCTGTGCATCTCCCCCAGGGCTTCCTTCCTCCCTGTGCGGCACAGCAGCTCACACGCGCCCCCTGCTGGAGGCTGAGTGCGGGGACTTGGGATGCCGGTGGAAGGCAGGCACTGGGCACTGGAAGGGATGCGGGCCTGGATGGAGAGGCCACAGGACAGGAGTCGTTGTTGCCGTCCCTCCCCGCAGGCCGAGGGACAGGGCTTAGCCCTGTCCACGTGGCCCCAAGTTTCCTTAGTAGAGTCTTCAGCAGGGCAGCCCTGGGCCCCTAGGAAGTGAAGGGGGAGCGAAACCTTGAATCAAGCCAAGTCTCTTGGGCCAAGAATCAGGGGAGGTGGGTGCACCTGGGGTTGGGCACCCCCCTCCTGCATGTGGGGCTCCCCGTCACTGCACTTCCCCAGGAAGCACCAGCCGGTAGCAGAAAGAGAGACTGTGCCCTCCTCCCTTAGCCTCTCTGAGGCCCTGGTCTGCAGTGCCCGCCCTGTCCATTACGCTGCCTGGGGGCTGGCAGCCCAGGGGGCCAAATGCTCCCCCAGGCCTCCTCCTGTCTCCACATCACGGGCGTGAGAATATGCCGGGGCGCCCCTGGGAGGAGTTGATCAGCCCATCTGCCCTGGTCGGGGTCACGGGGACCCATTTCCCAGACGAGCTGGAACCCGGAGTCTGGGCGGGAGAGGTCTGGGGGCTCTGGCCTCCCTCACCCCTTCTAGTGGGCCCTCTGCCCCCTCGCCAGCAAACCCCTCCCCCTCCCTCCATCCTTCTTTCCTTCCTTCCATCCTTCCTTCCTTCCTTCCTTCCTTCCTTCCCTCCCCCCTCCCACTCTCTTTCTTTTCCTGTCCTTTATTTCTAGAAAGACAGAGGACTGGGGCTATTTGAACGAAGACGGGGAGCTCGGCCTGGCCTACCAGGGCCTAAAGCAAGTTGCCAGGTCCAGCTGCTGCTTTTCCTCTCCCGTGTCCGCTCTGTCCACCCCGCCTTGCTTCTCCTGTGTCCACTCCATCTGTCCTGGCTCATTTCTCCCCTGTCCACTCTGTCCATCCCTTCTCACCTCTCTCATGTCCACTCTGCCCCGCCTGCTCACGGCTCCTCGGGCCTGTTTGTCTCTGTGTGTGGGGGGGGGGGTGGTGACGCCTTTGGCGGTGCCTCTCCCATGGGGACACAGCCTGGGCGGGTGTGCAGCCCTTTGTGGGGGAGATTGTGGATGGGAACCTGTTTCCATCCGACGCCGCAGTGTTAACTCGATCCCCCCCACCCTGGCCTTAGCTCCAGGGGGCCACACAGAGCAGGGCCAGGCGTGCTCCCACTGCCGTGTCCAGGGCTGTGGGTGTCTGGGACCTGGGGCCACGTGTGGCCATGAGTGGAGCTGGGGTTCAGTGGGGGGACACAGGCCAGCCAGCCACAGCTCACTCGGCCCTTGCTGGCACCCCCAGGACAGCATCCAAGGGAGAGCCCTGGCCAGCTGGGGTGCCAGGCCACCCCCCAGGGCCAAAACTCTGCATTCCTCCTTTTGTCACCGGGGTCAGGATCCGAGCTTGTCCTCCCTCCTGGTTTCCTCAGACTGACGGGACTGAATCCAGGAAATGGTTTGTTGGTGTCCCCTAGGATCACGCCAGCCTGAGCTGTGATGCCATGAGCTCTGGGGTGCCCCCAGGGCACTGTGCCACTTCTGAGGGGGACTGACAGGGCTTTCCCAGGGACCCTGGTGCTGCCCAGCTGCCGCTCAGTGCATGTGGCACAGACCTGTGGGCACCCGGGAGAGATATGTTGTGGAGAGGATAGTGTGTGTGTGTGTGTCTGGATGTTTGTCTATGACCACGTACGAGTGTGTGTGTCTGTGTAGCACGTGTAGGTGTATCGTGTGTGCATGTGTATGCGTGCGCACGTGTGTTTGGAGGTGTCCGGGACATACAGGGAGCGCAACTAGCAGTGACAGGCCCGTGGCGGAGAAGGGGCCTCACGCTTCGCCTTTCTAAACCGTGCAGAGAATCCACTGCCGGGGAACACACGGTGCCGGCGTGTGTGGGCCCCCCGGGTTCTCCTGAGCTTGCGGAGAGCAGGGGGTGCTTTGATCTCGACGACGATGCCAAAGGAGTTTCTCTCGGCTGTTGGCATCTGACCTTTTGACAGTAGCGTCTGGCCTGGAAATCAGCAGGAACCGAGGGACAAAGGAGCGGGGGTGAAGGCGGGGATGGACATGGGGGGTCCACCCAGGGGTGCCACCTGTGCCCACTGAGGGCCCCGTGCAGCTGCCTCCCAGCCCCCTGCTTGGCTGCCCTGCACTGCCCGTCCGTCTGCAACCCCTCCCGGCAGGCGGGTACCTGTCCTCCTCTCCCCCTGATGTGCCCTCCCTGTGGGAGGGTGCCTGTTCCCCCCCCCGCTAACGCCCCCTCCCGGTGGGCCGCAGGTTGCTGGAGGCGCAGCTGCAGGAGCAGAGCCGCGAGCATGCACGGGAGGCTGAGGCACTGCGGGCGCAGGTGGAGGCACTGCGGGAGGAGCTGTCGGGGCAGCAGCAGACCTTCTGCCAGGCACTGCTGCTCTCGCCCGACGCCCAGGTGGAGTTCGGCGTCCAGCGGGAGATCTCGCGGCTGACCAGCGAGAACCTGGTGAGGGGCCGCCGGGATCCTGCTCCAGGGGTGGCCGTGGACGGGGGGGGGGGATGGACTCCCAACTAGGACCTGCATCGGGGACCCATGAGGGCCTCGGGGGGCAGTTTCCCGAGCAGCCAACCTCTCCCGAGCTTGGCTCCCAGCGGGCCTGGCACCAGACAGGGTCCCCGGACCCTCCCTAGGAGCAATCCCTGAGTGGCCCCCCTGCAAACAAAAATTAACAAAATTCCAGCACCCCGCAGTGTGACTCGGGTGTGGCGGGGGTCCTTCTCCCCACCCCCTGGCCTGCGTCTCCTCACTCAGTGTGCCCCGAGATTCACTGGCTGACTCCAGTGGCAGGAGTGAGGCTGCGAGGGGCTGAGCGTGGTGCAGGGGTGATGGGGAACGGGTGAGCGCCTGGAAACCCCGGCTCAGGCTCTGCTCCCCGTGTCTGTCTGTGGAGCAGTGGGCTCAGGTCTCTCTGCCGGAGGTCCCCTGAATGCCGACTTCTGGCCACCCAAACCCCTGGCCTGGCACCTGGTCACTCTGGCGGGCCCTGGCTCTGGGCTCCGAGCTCTGCCCCCAGCCCTGGCCACTTCCGGCTCCCACACCATCTCCAGGCCCAGAGACTGCAGCGGTCAGCAGACCCCACGGCAGGGGTGTGACTGTGCCCCCCTTCATCCCTGCCCCCTTCCCTTCCCATGTGGGCATCAGCTGGGCACCCAGGCTGAGAGTCTCTGCAGGCGGCCGACCTCGGGGCCCAGTGCTTGCTGGCCCATCCCAGTGGGACTCTGACCCTGTCCCCGCTAGCCTGGGGGCAGAGGTCTCCCCAGCGCCCGAGGTCACCGCCCTTCACCGGCAGGGCCGAGACGCCCTGCTCAGGCGCCTCCTCCTCCGCCCGCTTCCAGGACCTCAAAGAAGTGGTGGAGAAGCTGGAGAAGAACGAACGCAAGCTCAAGAAGCAGCTGAAGATCTACATGAAGAAAGTGCAGGACCTGGAGGGTAGGGGGCCCGCCCAGGGTGGGGGGCCGGCGGCCAGAGCCGGGACCCAGCAGGACAGCGGGGCAGGCACCCCAAGTCCCCCAGACACCAGGGGGAACAGCAGGGTCCCCTCCTGTGGCCGGACCCCTGGAGCACGGGGGTCCCCCTCGACGCAGGTCAGAGCCCACCCACCAGGGCCGCCCGCCGGGGTCTCCCCGCCACTCACACCCTGTACCCCCGGTCCGCAGCGACCCAGGCGCTGGCCCAGAGCGACAGGGGGCGGCAAGAGCTGCACAGGCAGGTGACCGTGCAGCGGAAGGAGAAGGACTTCCAGGGCATGCTGGAGTACCACCATGACGACGAGGCCCTGCTCGTCCGCAACCTGGTCACAGGTGGGCCGCCCCCTACGCACCCCCAGCTCCCTCCTGCGGGGCCTTCGCAGAGCCCCGCGGTCCGCTCTGTCCTGCGGGTCCCCCTGTCTGAAATGGCCACAGTGGGCGGCGGGCCAGGCCCTTCCCGCCATCCTCCCCGGGGGCAGGGCAACAGGTCCTCTCCTGCACAGTGCCTGGGCAGCACCCCCCCCCACCATGGAAGCCCACCCCCCGCACAGAGGCCCGAGGCCTGGGGCCTGGTGACCCCTGCCCTCGAGGGGCTGGCCTCAAGCAGGACTTGGTATGGAACTTTCCAGAATGTTCTGAGCGTTGAGTATCTGGGCAGAGGCTGAGCGCTTCCCCGCTGGCCCGGAGAGGCTGTGCGTGTCCCCAGAGGGGCCTGGCCTGCAGCGCGCCCTGGGCTCAGAGGAGGGGACAGCGCTTGGCTGCCTGCTGACCCAGTGGCAGCCCGCTGACCCAGTAGCAGCCTGGCCTCGGCCCATGGATGGGAGGATGCTCCTGTCCCCCAGGCGGGCGCTGGCTGCTGTGTGAGCCCTGGGTGCTGGTGAGCGGGAGGGAAAAGCACCAAGCACTGCCCATCCAGGCCTTGAGGGAGGAGCGGGGAGAGAGGCGGGTGCGAGGTACCACAGGGTGATTGTGGACAAGAGAGAGGCAGGGCCAAGGGCTGTGGGTGGCTGGCGGGCCCCAGGGAGGTGCGAGGCCAGCTGGGCCCAGGCTGGCGGGGCCAGCACCTTCGTGGCCGGCAGCCAAGAGGGTGAGAGGTGGTTTGAGTTGGCCTTTAGCCCTGCCCGCCGCCTCCTCCGGGCAGCCGCCTGCCCTTGCTGCTAGAGCACCTGGGACCAAGGGGCAGCTGCAGGCAGGGGTGAGCTGGGCCTGCTGGGGCCGGGCACATGGGTGCGGGCGGCGGGGTCTCAGACGGCTGCAGGAACGCGTCTGAGCCACACAGCTTCTCCCTGCTACCGCACACACCACACACATACACACACACATGCACACTAACATACACATATGCACAGACACAGGCACACTAACATACATGCACACACTCACACATATACACTAACAAACACACATGCGCACACATACACACGTACACTAACATATACACCCACACACAACTCTCACACACACATACACTCACTAACATATACACACACTTACCCATATATATATACACATACACACTAACATATACAGTTAGGCACACACACTCACATACACACACTCACACATACACATGTACCAACACACTCACACATATGCACACACTCCGACGTGCACACACACACACACACACACACGTACATATGCACATGTGCTTCTGGCTTGCCGC
>JAOXYA010000002.1:32319069-32339666 GCA_028565675.1 Sorex palustris
GGAGGAATCAAACTCGCGTCGGCCATGTTGGCCGCTTGTAAGGCGAAAGCCCTACCGCTGTGCTATCGCTCCAGCCCAGGAATTAACTTAGGTTGTCTATTGATTTACGTCCAGAATTTAGGAGAGGCGATTTTCCATTGACTTCTGTTCATGTCATTCTGGTCTTCATAGATTATGGGGATTATTTTCTGGTTTGTTGTTTGAGAGATTGTCTAGTTGGCTGATTTTGGACTGAGGTGACTTCCTGATTTAAAGTCACTGTAGCATCTCCTTAGACCCCAGGTTCTCCCAGGTATCTCGAGGACCCTTTCGTTCTTTTGTCACCATGCTGTCTTTGGTTTCGGGCCATACCTGGTAGAGATGAGGGCCTATTCCTAGCTCTGTGCTCAGGGATCACTGCTAGTGGTACTCGGGGGGCTATTTGAGGTGCCAGGATTAAACCTGGCTCAGCCACATGCAAGGCAAATGCCCTAACCCCTCTGCTCTCTGTCCCTAACCCCACTGTCACTGTGCTTTTTTCTAACATGACAGATATAGTGATGCCCAAATTTCTTTGAGCCCTATTTTCCTTTGAATTTGTGAAGTTTCAGAATGATGTTATGATTTCATTACAAGATTAATTTTCTTCAACCAGTGTGAGTTCATCAGGTCCGTTTACAATTTATGCCCCGAGAAAAATGTTTCAGAGAAGATTAAACTTACTTTCTAGGTGCAGTCGCCGGGGAAATGTTAAGTAACGCAGCAAGCACTCTGCCCATATTGGGAGATGCAGGAGGTGTCATTTAGACTTGTGACTTGGGAATATTTAGATTGCCATATGTAAGGACCAGCGCTTGATTTCGTTTTACTTATTTTTTTAAATAGGAACTTCCCACAAGGCGCTGGGGTATGCGATAGTCCTGCCGTCTCAGGTCGCAGTGCCGCTGTCCCTCACCACACAGTATCCCTAGCTGCTTGCCCCTGGCATGAGTTATGTCCAAACCAGTGGTAAATGTTGCTGCCCTCGAGTAGCTTGTAATTCTGGAGCCAAGGAAACAGGAAAACCAACTTGGCTATTGCTGAAAGTGGCGGATTCAGAATAAAACACAAGTTCCTATGTGCGGGGGATGCGGGGAAGGTCTCAGCAGCAGGTGGGAGCCGCTTCGTTTAGGGCCAGGACGTGACTTCCCTCTGGTAGACGCGGTGGGGCCCTGTTGAGGCATTGTAGCAGGGGAGCCTGCCGTGTGGACCATCAGGGCCTTCTGTGGAGGAGACCCCAATTCAGGAGAAAAACAGCCAAGTAAACTTCCATAGCACGGCAGCATGAGCATGCATGTGTGAGCTCTGAAAGTATTTTATTTTATTTTTGTTACTCTTTTAAATATTTTTTAAAATTTTATAAAGTAGTTCACAATATTTGATCACATTTAATATTCAAACACCAATCCCACCACCATCCCACCTTCCCACCACCATATTTCGGATGTTTCCATCCCGAAGCCCAATCCCTGCCCCAAAGCAGAACCGAAATAATATATTTCGTATTGTTTGCTCTGAAAAACCCGCTAAAAATGCTACAAAAAAAGTATCCTTAGAGGAAAGAATGTGGAGATTGTTTCATGTCACCCAGGTGCTATTAAGCCCTTCTATAAGAGATCATTTACATGTTGTTAACGGTTGAGACTTGTGTGCTTTTATGTATTTATATCTGTAAAAAAAAATGTATATTTCCCTCTAGGATTGGTTGCCTCCTACTTTGAAGCCTATCGAACATGGTGCTGTAATCTTGGAGTATGCGTAGGGAATGTGGTCTGAAGTATTGTGCAGTGGCAAATGTGGCCGCGTGGTCCAGAAATAGGTTCACTCATGGGTGAGGCTCTGCCCAAGTGTGTGGAGAGCGGCCTTGAGCGTGGCGATGGCTGGATCCTGGAGGTTTTTGGCTGCCAGTGCTGGGTCCCTTGGAGTGGGGAGGAATCTTACCCGCCTCCCCTCTGGGGCACCCTGAGTAAAACAGCCTGGCATTGGGTCTGGTGGCATGATTATGGAGAGTGTGATGTTATGCTCCCTTCTGGGAGAAAAGGATGTGCGATCTGTGAAAGGATTTTATGAGTTCAAAGTTCCAGTCCATCCACTTCCGTGGGCGACCCTAGCGCCCTCTCCCATTGTCACACCAAGGCCATGCAGTTCCCAAAGTTCCCAAATGCCAAATGCCAATGAAGCTTTTGTTCTCTGGCCCATGGTTGAGTCCGTTGTGGACCCGATGTAGCTGTTTCAGCCGGGAGGAGTGGTTAGAAGTGCGCTGTGTGGGCCCAGAGACAGACCCCCCGAGTCAAAGCCTTCATCTTAACAAGATCCCTGAGGACTTGTGCATAAGAATTTGCACAGTATGTGGAGTTGGGCCTGAAAAAGCGGCTTTGTTTCCTTAAAAGCTGTCGTCTCAGATTGGGGAAGGGACATCAGTCTTTTGTGTCTTGATGAAGCTCATTTCCACTAAATGTGATTAGGATGTAGAATTGGGAAGTATGCTGGGGAACACTTAAAAAAAAAACAAAAACCAAAGCAAAACAACGCTGTTTAGCTATACAGAAGATTTATTACAGTAGCTCCACGCAGTATTCACCAGATGCTGTGGTGATTCCTTCGAGCGAGTAGTAATCAGTTTTCATATACGTGTTCTTTATAAGTTCTCTTCTGGGAAGATGCAGTGTAATTTTCTGTCACTTGCAAAACTAGGAAGAGCCAATATTTCATCTTAAACAAAATGGAAAGCAGTAACATGTTCTGTTGCTGTAAAAGTAGGATGTGAATCATGCGTTTCAGAACCTTAGCTGCATGTAAGATAAGGAATATTCCCATATGGTAGCTGAGCTATTGTTTCGTGTTTAATGACATGGTATCTTGCACTCCATATGCTCTGGGTTTTGCTCAACTACAGATACAAAGTGTTTTTTCGCGTGGGTATTTGATAATGATGATTATTTGGGAATCATGTGGTATTTAGTGAAAAGATGTAGGAGCTGGAGAGGGAATACAGCAGGGAGGGGGCACTTTCCTTGCACAAGGCCTACCTGGGTTCGATCCCTGGGACCTGTTATAGTCCCCTGAACCCTGCCAGGAGTCACTCCTGAGTGCAGGGCCAGGAGTAAGCCCTGAGCATGGGTCGTGTGGCCCAGAAACAAGAAAAACAAAGCAAAAAAAAAAATATATATATATATATATATATTGTTTTTAATGGGGCCAGGCATATGGAGCCAGTGGCAGGGCAGATGCCTCACGTGTTAGAGGCCCTGAGTTCCATGCCCACTGCTCCCGGAAGTGGCTCCTATAGAGCCCACACCCGTTGTCTCGGGTGCGTAATATGCCAGAGTTGCAAAGACCCTTTTACTTCCTGCCCTAATGACTTTACCTATTGCCGCTTATGTACTTCTCTCTAATATCGCATCCTAAATTGTTTCTCCTCTCTTCGCTCATGGCCCTAGAGGCTCACGTCTGTGCTTAGAGCTCCACATGACGGACCATCCGAAGGCCGATTGCCCATCTTTCTCTTTTTCACTGAGGCCACGGCACCTTGTAGGGGTTAAGAGTACGGACTTCAGCCAGCCAAGGGTCCTAGCTGCAGAGCACTGGCTGTGGAGTCTTGGAGGAGTTTAACTAGTTTTGCTCGTTTGGCCACTGGTGGAACTGGGATTCAGGCATTGCAATTTCAGGGGATGAAGTGTTAGTATTTGTGAAGGGCCCATAGCACACAGTATGGGCCACCTTAGTATGAACCTGGACCACACTGTGAACTGCGTTAACCCCATTAGCCACAGACCTCAAACCTTTATGATGTTGCAACTGGACTCGTGTTGGGGGGTGGAGACACTTGGGCCACCCAGTACCTGGGCCTCCCACATGTGGAGCTGCTGGGGGTTGGCCCCCAGAGGGGTTATTAGGGGACCAGACGGAGCCAGGGGTCCAGCCCAGGGCTCCCGCTGTGAAGCCTTGGAGCTCTGCCATCCACCTCTCCAGCCTCAAGATGAAATTCATTTTGCAGGAAGGCGGGTTGGGCCACCCCCAGAGAAGCTCAGGGCTTTCTCCTGTCTCTGCACTCAAGAATTACTCTGAGACACTTCGGGTGCTCAGGAGACCCTATGGGACGCCGAGGATTGAACCCGGGATTGAACATGCAAGGCAGACACCTTCCCGCTGTCCTGTCGCCCCGGCCCTGGGATTTGTCTTGAGGCCTGCTCATCTGTCTTCACTCTCTGGGCGGTGGCGCGCACCCCCACCATCCCCACACCAGAGACTGCAGGTCCTTCCTCGCAGGCGTCATGACTGATTGGGTCCTGGAGGTTTGAGGTTCATGTGTTGTTGGCCTGGGCCTGAGGCCCATTTGTCCAGCTGAGGTCCTCTGCGCAGTGGCCCCATGCAGTGGGCAGATCTGACCAGCTGTAAGTGCCACGGATATCAGGGCCTCCACTGCAGCACACTGCCACCAACGAGCTCGGTTGTGGATGGGGATTCTTACCCCCAGGAGGCGTTTGATCGGATCTGGAATCAGAATGGTGCTCGTTTTGGTGTTCTGTTTTGCTTTTGTTTCTTGGGTGCCACACTGGGCTATGCTCAGGGGTCACTCGTGGCGGCCCTCCAGGGACCAGGCGTGATGTCGGGAAATGAACCAGGCCAGTGGCATGCGAGGCAAGCACCTCTCCACCACTCTGTCGCTCCAGCCTATTGTTGTTGTTGTTTGTTGTTGTTACTGCAGCTGGGGAGGAGGTTGCTACTGACCTCCAGTGGGTGGAGGCCGGGTTGTTGCTGTAGATCCCATCAGACGGCAGGGTCACTGGGGCGCTGCAGGGCGCTGGGACCCGGGCACCTCGCCAGGATGCCTCTGGCTCGCATCTCCTTTGCTTTGAGCCTTTGACTCCTGTTGGACGGTGGCAGCTGCCCCTCCCTGCTTGCTCCCAGTACAGGTGTCGCACCCTTGCTGCGCGCCTGGCTTTCTTCTCAAGAACCAAGTCCTGACCACTCTTCCTGTTTTCTCCGGACCCCAGTGGCCAGAGCCCACCACTGGGTATCCCTGAAGCCATGTGCTGCTAGGAACTTGCTCTGTTTCTTCAGTGCAGGGAGAGAAAGGACCCAACACACTGTGGCCTGACCAGGAGCTGCTGGGATGGGGGCAAAGGCGAGGAAGTATGATGGGGTGGGGGGAGCTTCGGGTCCTGACCTTGTGCCCCTCTGGCCTGGCCCGAGGAGCCAAGGCTTGTTGTTTAAGCCGGGTGGTAATTATGGAGATAAAAAGGTGTGTCTTCCTTTTCTCTCTTACTCTCTGTTTTCCCGGGGGGCCCACAATAGTCCTTTAATGAATACCTCAACGCTAGCACACAGGACTCAGGGACTTCCTCCGAGATGATTAGGCTCTTTCATAGTCTGCAGGTTTTGTGCAGCCTTCTTGGTCCCGTGGCAGGGATGAATGTGCAGGACAGGATGGAAAGCGTTCTGGTTTCTCTTAGCTTTGAGACTAAAACAAATTGGACGTTTAATTAAAGCCATTTTATAAGGGCAGTAGAGAGTTGTGTCTAGTTTTTAAAGCTCGTCATGTAATTTAAGAGCTAAAAAAAATTCTCAGTCTCTGACCCAAGCATTCACCTTCTGTCATTACTCACAGCCACCAGCGGGAGCTCAGCTCTTGAACCTTCCTTCTCATTGATGTCCGTGGCCTGGCTCTGTCTTCACATGCAGTGAAGTGCACATTAACTGCAGAAGCACAGGGGAGGGGCTGCATGCCTTGCACTGGGCCAGCCTGGATTTTGATTCCCAGCATCCCATATGGTCTCCCAGCACCAGAAGAAATCCTTGAGGGCAGAGCCAGGAGTGACCCCTGAGCATCACCGGGTGTGACGCCAGAAAGCCAAAAGCGAGAAACATAAAACAAACAAAAAACACAGGTTTCTTCCTCCTCTATTTTGGACACCTTTGAGACCTTTTAGAATGGTGCATAGAATCAGAAATGGTTTGGCATAACTAGAATCAAAGAGAATTTGTTTTTTGTTGTTCGTTGTGTTTGGGGAGTCTCAGCTGGCAGTGCTCAGGGCTTACTCCTGGCACTCAGGAATCACTCTTGGTGGGTCTCGTGGGGAGGGAGACCATGTGAGGTGCAGGGGATTGAACCCGGGCCAGCTGATTGCAAGGCAAGTTCCCTGCCTGCTGCACTGTCTCTCTGGCCCAAGGGATACTACATTATTTTAAGCATAAGATCCATCGAGAGACAAATTCATACCCTTCACCTCAGTGTCTCATCAAGAGTCCCTTTCTTGTGTTAGATTTAAGTCTAGTTGTAATCCGGAGACTTAGGCCAGCTCTGAACTGGGTTTCACAGCTGACTAGTGGCTGTCCAGCTTTGTCTGGGCGAGACCCCAGTGCTCATTCCCCTGCATTGGCCTCCAGCCAGAAGAGCTTTGAGATGAATCCACCAGCCCTCGACTCAGGCCTCCATGTCCTGAAATGGATGGTCATCTTCAGTCTAAGGGGGCGAGCTCTGTCAGTCCTTTTCTGCCGCTCCATCCCTCAACCCAGCCTCCAGAGTGGCCAGGTACCTCAATGTGTAGTCGGAGAGACTGCAAAGCTTCCTTACATACCTCGTGTTTTACCTCCCCAATGATGCTCACGAGGTCCTAAAGCCCTTGTGATTCTTGGGCGACTGGACTGTGGGGTTAGTGTGGGCCCCCAAGAATCAACTCTGCTGCTCAGGGACCCCAGTGCTGGGCCTGAACCCCATGAGACTCAGGGACTGGGTGGAATTCGGGCTGCGAGCCTGCCAGGCTTTGCGCCCCCTCCCCACTCTTAAACTGGTGAGGGGAGAAGGCTGTGGATGTGCTCAAAGACAACAGCCCTTAGTGTGTTTCTGATCCCCAACCCCCGGCAAATGAACATGGAGCCAGGAATGCCTCTCTTTTCATCCCACTCAAATATTTCCCTTCTACATCAAGTCATTAGAGGTTTTTATTTTATTTTAGGTCCACACCTGTCGGCGCTCGAGGATCACTCCTGGCATTGCTCAGGGGCCCCATTGGGGTGCTGGGGATTGAACCTGGGTCTGCCGTGTGGAAGGCAAGGGCTTTACCTGCTGTCCTATCTCTCCAACCCTAGAGTTCTTTCAGTTTAGTCCTTCGTGAGGCTGGAGAGAGAGTTCAGGAGGTAAGGTCCTTGCCTTGCACTTGGCCACGCCCGGTTCAGCTCCCTGGCACCTCCTATGACTGTTCACTTTAAAAGAACATCCATGGAAGGATGGACATCCATGGACAGTCCATCACAGGAGGCCTTTGGGGCGTGCAGGAGCTGTCCCTCCCACGCCCCCTCCTGGTCATGCTCTTGCTGTTGATGATTGGACAGGCCGGCACCTCGGGGTGACGGGACTTACTGATGGCACTCTAGGCTCTGTCTCTTCCGCGAGAATTCTTTGGGTTTGCGTGCCTCAGAGGAAGCAAAGGCTTGAACAGTCTCTCCTTTGTCCGTGTGTCAGTGTGAGTCTCCAGCCCTGGTGTTGGCGTCATTCAGTGACTTGCCTGATTCCGAGGGTCTTTGACATCTCCAGACCACCCTTGTTTCAAACTCAGGGCAGGAGATCAGTGGCCTGGGAGGACCTCTGAGGAGCACGAAGGAGATAGGAGCATGCGTTTTAATATGTGGAAATAGGGCGACCCAGGTGACCCTCTGACCAGACCAGCGAGCACTGTGGCGGCAGCAGGCGGAGAACCATGGACACCTCGCTCCTTGTCCACTGCTCTTTCTGGAACAGAGGAGGGGGAGCAGGCGTGCCCAGTGCGCCGTCTCGTCTCTGTCGCATTTCTCTCGTTGAAACGTAGTAGTGATCCTTGACAGGTTATAAAATGTTAAGGCAAATATGACTCACGGGAGCACTGGTTTTCTTTCTTGACGAGTTTCTTGTGCCCTCTGGACTTTGAACAAAAAGCTCCATTTCTGAGACAGAGAAGAAGATGAATTCTACAGCTCATCGCACTAACAGGGGAGGTGGGAGTAAACAGAACAGGAGAGAGTTTAGACGAGTACAGCCGGAATGGAGAGCCGGCTTCTGTGGAGAGCGCCAAGGGTGGCTGGGGAGAGAGCGCGCACGCGCTGTGTCCTGAGGCCTTCACAGCGCACCTCGCTCTCCTTCCCCCGTTGCTGTGGAGGGAAGTCACCCTCTGACTTGTGGTCCTGCCCTGAGCTTCCCTTCAAAGCCCTTGGCATGAATGGATGTCTAAAATTATGCTTTCCCCAACCTCCCAACATTTTTTTTTAACTCAAATTTATGAGAAGGTGAGAAATATCAGCAAAATGGGCACTAAGATACAGACACTGCGTTCGCTAATGAGCCCATCTCCTGCAGTTTTAATTTGTGGCCTTACTTCCGAGTAACACAACTTTGTAATAGTGCTGTGGCTGTTGGAATGTTGGAATCTTAGCGTTCCCCAGTCACGTTACTTTATAGTATTATTTTTTGGTTGTTGGGCCGTACCCAGCTGTGCTTCGGCCCTATTACTCCTGGCTCTGCACTCAGGGATCACTCTTGGCTGGCTGGGGGACCATAATGGACTGCTGGGTATTGAACCTGGGTCAGCTGCATGCAAGGCAAGCACACTGCCCACTGTACTGTCTCTCCGACCCCTGTCCAGTCATTTAAAGTCTTGCGGCGGGTGGAGGGGCAGAGGAGAGCTGCCCGGCCAGTGTGTGACAGGCGGGCGAGGAACAGGCAGACGTGGTGTGGCAGGGAGAGTGACCGGCTGCTGGCGTGGAAGGTTCTCCAATCTGTGAATTCATCCATCGATGAGTTTCAGTGGAGAAAGTAGGTTGCATTTAAGAAACCTTTCCTAACCGTGTCCCAGGTTTCCTCTTTGATGTGGAAACTCAGAGCATATTTAATGAGAATGCTTTGATGCTCCTCTAGGTTACATCGTCCACTTCAACAAGTAGATCAATTTATGACCTCTTTTGGTTTGTTTCCTTATATTTCCTACTTTTTCCTCAACAGCCAGTGATTTTTTTGTAGCAGTTTTGACAACTCATCTGCAAAATTTCATTATGTAAAGGACACATATTTTTTTTGAGCATCTGTTATGATTTGCTCCCTACACAGATGCTCAGAGAGTAAAGCAAGTGTCACTACTGTCCTCCAGACCATGGGCCTGAGCCTTCCTCCACCCCCCTCTTTGTTCATATCCAGTTTGGTGCAGGGTCATTGTTGCATGGCAGCTGTCTTCCTTGTGACTGTAGCCCTAGACCAGGAGGGTGCATAGTCCTATGTGATAGATGTGGGGCCTGGGGTGTCTTGAGCTCCGTCATCATCAGCTCACTCGGAGTATGGGGAAGCTGAGACAGGAACCCAGACATGGCCCTTGCCTAGAAATAATCCTCCTCTTATGGCAGGGCCAGTGTTGGTCCATACCGAAGGGGATAACGGCGTGTTAGCCAGAGGAGAGTGTTCACTGTGTATCTTTTCCACCTTGCCTCTGACCACTCCAGCAGACATGCTTCGTAGACCATGTTTGTTTCTATGGGGTCAACAGTAGTTTTATAAAAAGATAGCAGATGCTGTTACTGCCGGAGAGTTACAGAAGCAGAGTGGGATAAAAACACTGGTACCCTAGCATCAATCAAAGCAGCTGTACTAGAACTTGGTGCCATGACTCACTCTGTGTGTGTGTGTATGTGTGTAATTTTTTTTGGTTTTGGACCACACCCAGCAGTGCTCAGGGTTTATGGGTTTACTCCTGGTATATGCTCAGGGATCACTCCTGGCGAGCTATGTTGACCAAATGGGATGCTGGGGATTGAACCCAGGTGATTAACAAGCAAAGCAAATGCCCTCTTCATTCACTGTACTGTCGCTCTGGCCCAACTCACTATATTTTTTCATAACTTCACCCCTGTGGTAATAAAGAACACAGCAGATTTTCACTGAGGGGATTGCTCCAAGTTCTGCATGCAGGAGTGCCAGGTTTGCTCAGCAGCACTTCGGGGTTCCCCAAGTACCTGCAGGAGTGATCCCAAAACCAGAATGAAAGGAGTGACCCCAAAACCAAAATGAAAGGAATCGATGAAAAAAAAGTCGTTTGACTTGAAGGTCATTGATGAAACAGTGACAGTGATTAGTTGTGGTAAAACTAGATCCTTGACCCATATTCATTTTTTTAATACTCTTTGTGAAGTAACTGTGAGGTCCCCTCAGTCACCTCCGAGTATTAGACCGAGTATTAGACCGAGTATTAGACCGCAAGGATTGTCTTGAGGATAATGTTTGTGACTGAGCTGAGAGCTGCACTAGCCGCCCGCACCCCCCTCCCCCCGCCCCCTGCGGCTCACCTCTTTTTAAATCAAATACTATTTTTTTAATATGAAAAAGTGACAATTGTTTTTTTTAAACTTTACTTTTCTTAAAAACACAATAATTTTACAGAGTTGTTCTTCATACAGTTGTTTCGGGCATTTAGTGTTCCAACACTACCAGTGTGACCGAAAGTGACAATTTGGCTCTTAGAACTTGGCAGAGACTTTTTTGCAAATGAGTAAGGAGCCTCCCACTTCAGAGAAAGCCTCTGCCAGTGTTGGTTGGCAGTGGTGAACTTGGAATGCCATGAGCACAACTAGAATTCAAGAAATCTCAGTTGGTGCCGTGAGTTTGACAGCCCCCCGATAATCCAAGACTTTTTTTTTTGCTTTTTGGGTGACACCCAGCGATGCTCTGGGGTTACTCCTGGCTCCTACACTCAGGAATCAGTCCTGGCGGTGCTCGGGGGACCATATGGGATGCTGGGAATTGAACCCAGGTTGCCCGCGTGCAAGGCAAATGCCCGACCCGCTGTGCTGTCGCCCCAGTCCCAATCCATGACTTTTGGAGATCAGTGAGATCAGAGTGAGTGGGGTTCATTGGCTATTGTAAGGTGAGACATATCAGCCTTGGGAAAACTGGTGTCACTACATGGGTCCTGTTCTTCAGAGGCCCAAAGCCTGGAGTCACAAAATTATTCTCGGGTGAAGAGAGTCATTAAAAGTGCAAAGTAGGCTGGAGAGAGTGCAGAGGTCGGGGTGCATGCCTCGCCTGCGACTGATCCGGTTTGGCCCCTAGCCCTAGTGGTCCCCGAGTTTTGCTGGTGATGGCCATGGAGAACCTCTGAGCACTGCTGGGGACCCCGGTCAGCCCCAGCACTGCCCTGAGCAGTGCCGTATCCACACACCCGGTCAGTATCTCTCCGACTCAGCTGGGAGGACCGCAGGGGCCCCTGGGCACTGGGCACTGCTTGGGAGGCTTCTCCTCGAGAATGCCCAAGGAGATTCATGAACCTTAACGCAGCAGATCTTGGACTCTGCATTTTAACTGATACTTGAGCAAGTACCCCTTGTCCAGCGAGATATTGCAAGGGTTAAAGTGTTTGCCTTGCCTTGGCTAATCCTGATTCTATCCCCAGAGCCGCAGAGGATTCTTCAGCACCACCAGGAGTGACCCCTGAGCACCACTGGGTGTAGCCCCTCACACACATTCCCCCCATCAAAAAACCAACATAAAACTGCCACTTGAGTTTTATTGTCACATCAAAGATGAATATCTCCAACTTTCCGCAAAGGGCCCTGAACTACGCTTTCCTAACCCAAATAACAAATCTTTATGAGGTAGCGTCGCCTTCTTAAGTCTCAGTTAAAACCAGACTGATTTAAGGAGCAGGATTGAGATCCAATCTGTTTTTTCCCCCCCTGAGGAAGACAATAAAGAGATCTGTGGCAATGGACCATGATAATGCCGCAGTTTTTGTTTGGGAGAGCTTTACTTTTCATTAAATGCTCTCTGTGTTGACTTACGGTATAGTCACTATTATAATAATAAAATATAATTAAATAAATGTGTGACTCTTTTAGGTGTTTCGGTTTCATTCCTGCTACAATTAATGTTTATAGGTGTCACTCACATAACAAAAAAAGGGTATTTTGATTCTTAATAAATAGAATCTTTGGATACCTCCCAGATGGTGCTGGGGGCAGCAGGGGTCATCCCCAGTAATTAATTGCTGACCAGTGGGAGGGTCTGAGCATGTGTGGAGGCCTCAGCAGGGCCAGGGACCGTCAGGTCCTCCCCCATGGGTGCACCAGGGCGCCTTCTGCCCGGCACCTCTTTGGTGCGCACTTGTGTGGGAGGGGCCTGGAGTTCCCTGCAGAGCCGCTGCAGAGGGTGGCCACACTGGAGGTCGCTGGCTGCACTGTCCACCCCAGCGGTTTCTGGCTCAGCTGCGCGAGCGCTTTCCTTCCAGCCATGTGGTCAGTAGCTGGCCATGTCTTCTCGTGCTGCCCTGTCATAGCTAGCTGTGTGGTGCGTTTGGGGGCAGTACCTGTTGGTGTGTGTGGCCACGCCCAGCTCTGTGTCTCCCACGGGGGGGGGGGTCTCCCTGACCCTGGTGAACATCAGTGCCTGGAGTGGGGCATACAGGCTGCCTCAGCCCTGCTTGTTCTCTGCATGGAGAAGTGCAGGGCGTCTGGTTTTTAAAATTGTGAATTGGCAGTGTCAGCCGAGTAAGTTGTCTCTTACGTTTATTGCTCATCTTGCCGGGGTTTGGCTATGAAACAGTTGTCCCAGTTATTGATTGCTCTGTCCACTGCCCCCAGTGTTGGCGGTTTCAGCAGACCCGCCTGCTGCCTCCCTCATGGGACCCTGGGGTTGGGCACAGAGTCAAGGGGGTCTCAGATCTCCTGTTGTGTGCAGCCAGGATACCCCCCGGGGAGGATGTCTAGTTGGACCCATTCCCTGGCTGGCCTGGGGGCCTGCTTTTAGCTGGGAGGTCTGTTGAAGCGAGGTCTGGAGCACCGCGTCCTTTTCCCCGTGACAACTTCCTCCACGCCCATGAAGCTCAGTCCTCACACATGCCCTGAAAGACAGAGGCCAAAGCTTCTGTGCTGGGCTCAGCCATCCCAGAGCGTCACTTGCCCCACGTTTCTGCCATCTGATGATGATGATGATGATGATGATGATGGGACCAGCTCTCAGGTTCCCGGGACCTGCAGAGGACAGGAGTGCTGACAGGGTCCTTTATTTGTGGCCCTCTTGGATCCCAGCTGCCACCTGGGGCATCAGGTGCCACAGGGCAGCCAGGCATGGCGAGCGGGTGCCTTCGTCCCCACGTTCTCGGTGGAAGAGAAAAGACCTGGCTTTCTTCTGAGATGGAAAATGAAGCGTGGTCCGTTCAGGTTCTGTCTTCGTGTCTTTCTTGACTTCATTGTAATCTCCCTTCGATGTGGAGGTTCTTCTCTTGACTGCTGCCAGGCATCAGAAGGGAATTCCTCCTTTCTAGCAGCTGTCTGCCCAGCACTTGAGCACAGATGCCTGGTCCCCGCGGGCCTCTCGCACCTGGCCACTGGGCTCTGAGGGCAGCCGGATCTGGCCTGGCGGCTGAGAGATGCTGGCCCTGTTGTCTCTAGAAGAGAGGCTGAGTGTGGAGGGCAGAGCCCAGGGAGCCTGGGAAAGGCATGATAGAGCCGTCTGGCCCTTTGCTCTCTGGCCCGTGTGATGGGCGGGGCGCTGGAGCCAAAACTCCCCTGGGTGGTGCTGTTGCTCTGTGAACTTCCAAAGAAAGCGTTTCTATTGTGAAAGCAACCCCTTAATCAGGTGCCACCAGCCCCGGTGCTAAGCTTAGGACGGATGAGACGTAGTGATTGTTCTTGTAGTCTGATCTTGGCTATTCATTTTCCTGAGATTTTCCTCAGAAGTGGGAAAAATAATATATAATTTAATTCAAACCAGGCCCGTAGCTGCCGGTAAAGATCCTGAAGGTAATGACCAGTTTGCCTAAAGATAATAGTTTTCACAAAAAGTTGGAAGATTTTAAGTTGCATAAAATTGTCCTTAAATATATATGAGCTATATTAAATCAAATATGTATTAAGTATATATTAAATTATATATATATATGTATATATACTCACTTTTGCTTTAATGAGTGAAAACTAAAACCCCACTGCATTCTACAACTCCACTGCAAGGATGTTTGTCACCTGGCTGAACAGAAAAGTCGGTCTGTATGGTTCTGTGCAAGAGACACCCACACTTTGGCAATGGGAGGGTGGATGGGTACAGCCCCTGGGAGAACAATGCCACAGCAGTCTCCAGATTTCAGATCTGGAACCGTTTGACCCAACAGAGCTGCATTCCTGATTATTGGCAAATGTATAGTTCGCTTTGGCAGGATTTTTAATTAACAATTTTAGAAACAACTCAATTACCCACTAGTAAGAACTATTTCAGTTAATATGATGTGTTAATAAAGTAGACATTCAAGGGCCGGAGACATAGTGCGGGTGGGTAAGGCATTTGCCTTGCCCTTGGTTCCATCTCCTGCACCATGTACGGTTCTCTGAGCAGTGCCAGGAGTGACCCCTGAGTGCAGAACCAGGCGGAAGCCCTCAGTACTGCCAGGTGTGATCGACCAGGCCCTCCAAAATAAGAGGCGTCATTCACCCTAAAAGATTATCTATAGAAGGTTCTTTGAAATAATGTATATCTCAATAGTAGATACTGGCTTATGGGTATTATTTTTAGAATAAATGATTATTCAAAAATAATCATTATAACACAAAGCAGCACAGATTGATTAATTAAAAAAATTGAGGGGCTGGAGCAATAGCACAGTGGGTAGGGCATTTGCCTTGCACACAGTCGGCCCGGGTTTGATTCCCAGCATCCCATATGATCCCCTGAGCACCGCCAGGGGTAATTCCTGAGTGCAGAGCCAGAGTAACCCTGATCACCAGGTGTGACTCAAAAAGCAGTACACACACACACACACACACACACACACACACACACACACTTAAAGACAGCCATATTGCCTACTTTCAGATAATCTTAGACTGATGCCCTGGCAGTTGATAGCCCACACGTAGAGTTCCAATCATCTGTGACTGTATCTTTTCATAAAAACAGGCTGTCTCGTATATAGAGTCTTAGGAGCATTTTGCATTTCTTGTCACACATCGATGTTGGGCAGTAAATTTCTGAAGCTCGATAGCACCCAAATGTCTTTGAGTTTGTACAGCAAAACATAAGGTGACCCACATTTGGACACTAGGTTGACTGTCCATGTGCAGAAATGTCACCTCCAGGTCTGGGAAGAGGAGAGCAGCCATGAGTGGTTTGCATAGCCTCCTTGTATATACTCAGTGTCCAGTACAGAAGGTGACCTGAGCTTCCTGTTCCCTTATGGGGCGGGGAGGATTCAGTGAGTAACAAAAGGACCCTTTGGGTTGTCCCTGGTCTCCACCTGCACAGCAGTGGGGAGAGGGCAGACATTCCTGCTGAGCCAAAACTTTCAGCCCTGCTCCAGACCCTCCAGGCCCTGCACAGGCTTCATATCTTCTGGGGCTGTTCCCAGGGCTCACCCTGTGGAGAGACAGATGATTGGCCTGATAAAATCCAGCCTGAGGTTATCTCAGATGAGTAACTCAGAGGGAATTCCTCTCTGTGGAACCCACAACTCCCAAATCTCAGGTGTGTCCTGTTCTTCTTGAAGTAGCAGGGGGACTGGTTCAGAGCTACTCTGGGGAGAGCAGGGTTAAGTTGATGACCACTGACTCCTCACTTGGCCTTGCTGAATCCCGCAAGCAAACTGAAGACCCACCGCTTTGCCCTTCCATGCTGACGGCTGTGCGGAGGCAGCCACGTGGCCCCATCTCCTTACATTGTTATCTTTAAAGGACTTGATTTCCAGTTTGCACTTATTCTCAATTAGCTCTTAACAATCTGTCTCCATCTATTTGCTTTCCCGAGAAATTTATGAAGCGGTGTCTTCTTTACCATGTATTGGTTTTCTTAATTTTTTATTTTCTTAAAATTAAGTTGAAGTGGTTTAGAAATGTAGGGAATCTGTCTGTTTGGGGTTTTTTTTAATGTATGTTTTAATGGGACTTTCATAAGAATACCCGCACATAAGGAAAAGTTGCAAGTCCCTCCCTCCCATAGGTTCTAGAAAAGGGTTTTATTTTATTTTTTTTATTTTTTAAATTTTTCAAATGGTACAAAATGGGCACTTGAAATGTTATTTTTGTTTTGTTTGTTTGGGGGCCATACCCAGCAGTGCTCAGTGTTCACTCCTGGTGGGATGGAAGCTGTGTGGGTCGCAAGCAAGGCAAGTAAGTGACCGTACCCACGGTATTAGCTCTCAGTCCCCCAAGTGTTAACTGAAACATTCTAGAACACAGCAAAAGAAATGGCTGCCTTCTTTCCTTCTGCTAATTCTTTTTGTGTTTCTTTGGGGGGGGCGGGGGGAGGAGGCGAGTGGGAGTTGTAGCCAGTTTGCTGACTCCTTCTTGACTCATGGTTGTTTGCAGGCTTCAGGGACCAGGCACCTCTGGGGACATTAGTGTTCCCCAGCCCTAGGTTCTGTCTCCCCTTTGCATGGCTCCATATCGCAGCTTAAGGCACAGGCCAGAGGAGGAAACAGGAAGTCAAGACAGGGCCTTGGTAATGACTCTTATAGGCAGTTCCCCAGAGCTGTCACAGAAGCCCTGTGCTCGTAGAAAGTCTGTTACTAGAGAAATGGATCACAGGCCCACCAAGTGCATTTTCCTAATCGCTGGGAAACCAGAGTCTAGCAATGCCAGGCATGGTGCCCACTGCTTGCGCAAGTGGGATAGGACCACCAATGGCTTCCTGGCAAGTTCAAGACCCGGGGCAGACTGCTGAGAAGCCCTCCAGCTAGCAGCATCACTGGACACGTGTGCCCAGGGTTCTGAGGCCTCCACTAGCATCGAGCCGTGACTGATTTTTGTTTTTCCCTTTCTTGTTTCCTGGCTCTATATAGATGCAGAGTAGGTTTGAGGACAAGTTTTCAAATGAATAAAAACATTACTGACAATGGCATTTGGTGTGGGAGGAGCCGTATCATAAAGCTGCGGTGAAGTTTTATTTATTTTGATTTAAAATTTATTTTGGTTTTGGGGCCACACCCAGCCATGCTCAGGTTTTGCTCCTGGCTGTACTCAGGAATCCCTCCTGGTGGTACTCGGGAGACCATTTGGGGTGCTGGGGATTGAACCCCGGTTGGATTGAACACAATTTGACTTACCTGCTGTCCTGTCTCTCCAGCCTCTGCAGTGGGATTTTAAAAGGCCAACTGTTCAGTGAAAAGTATATTCTTTGGATAGTATATAATGAGGATATTGAATATTGATGGTTTCCAACACAGTAATTGAAGAATCCATTGATTGTTGTGTTTCATGGGTCCTTAGTTCCTATAGCATCTAAGTATCTTAGCTACTTTTAAAAAAAAGTGAAAGTACAGAGTTTAGGAATAAAAATTCAATTTCAGTTCAACAGAGTTTCTCTATGACCAACTGAAACTTAGAATATGGTAAGTTGTACAGATTGTTAATGTAGCAGGAGAAAGGGAGTAATTCTAACCTTGGATATGATGGAAGACTGGCTTTTCATTTGGCGTTCAGTCAAGATCATAAAGGATGAATAATATTTCAATAGGCAGAGATAGAGAAATAGAAAAAAAATCCATGCTTAAAATAGCATCCTTGGATCAGCAGGGACACATTTCAGAAATTCCATAGAATTGCTCGTTATTTCAGTCAGAAGCTTTGTATTTTACTTGGTGTCGTTGAGTGTTTGCTGCTGAGGTTTTCCAGTCTTCAGTTGCTATTGTAATTTTTCTACTACTTTCATTGTGAAGGAGAAATTAGGTGCGCACTGAATTTTAGGAAAGGTGTTTGATAGAATTCTTCCCACAATTGCGATCATCTTCTAGAGTTAGCCTTTGACGAAGGTTATTTTCCAGTGTGGGTCTGCCGGTGTCACCCGACTTTGATGCCTGTGCTGTAGAGTAAGATGCGCGAAGTCCAAGTCATGATGCCTGTGCTGTAGAGTAAGATGCGCTAAGTCCAAGTCATGGTCACAGGTAGATCCAGCCCAGCCTCCTCCGTCCGACCGAGTGGCCATCCTGAGCTGCTGCCTCCGTGGGTCGAGGAAGCCCTTTCGACGTCTTTAACCTAGAATACTGGCCCTGACCGGGGGAGGCACCAGGTAACTCCAGTGGTTACACAATGGCTGTTTGCTTTCGCAGTCATCTTAGAGAAAGCCGGGGGAAGTCAAGTCTCCCGCATCCGAGATGCTGGGATTCTGGGTTCCCGTCCCTGGGATATTCTGCAGAGCTCACACATGCGGTTTTTCCTGCTGGTGACAGGCACAGCACTGACCCTCAGGCTCTCCAGAACTGCACCACTTTCCTGTCCCTTGTTTCCATGTGGCCCTTTCACCCCCGGCTTTATCTGTTCCTTTAAATGAGGGCAGGCAGATAGGCCCATATGAAAAAATAATTAAGGTGAAAATCAGCAAATGCTTCTTTAAATAACCGAGAAATAAAGTTGATCTTAAAGGGCCTCAGACTTTCTGAAAGACAACTTACTATCTAAAGATGAATCAGGATAATACCATTCTTCACGTATCCTCAGTGAGGCCCATGTTGTTGTTTTAAAAAAATAATGGACCTGTTTGGCTATTTAAGCTGTGTTTTGTATTTCCTGTAGAAACACTTGTTCGTGAAAGTTGAGTTTTTGTAATTGGTTTGGTTTTTTGTTCTCTGTTATTCTTTGCCTTCACCAGAATGTTTTCTGTTAAATATGTAGGTTGTTTTGGAGAAAATTATGAGATGTATCAGCCTTCCAACCCAAGTATACTGAGTGTTTTGAATTAAATATTTAGTGTTTCATTGACTATTTCCTCTGACTTCCATTAAGACCTCTAGAAATGATTTTTCTCTGGTAAGCCTTTTGTTTGTTTTGGGCCAATACACAGGTCAGTGTGGAATGAACCGGTGCTGTAGTAGTTGGGGTGTGGTAAGTTTTTCCATCACTTATCTAACTTGAGTAGAGATTATTTTTGGTGAGAGGTCAAGTTTCTATCATCACAGGAAACAGTTTTGTTCCTAGATGTCCGATAGTAGTAGAACTATTTGGAGAATAGTAACTTTTTTTTTTTTTAATGATGGCATGGGATAAGAACACTCAAGTGTGGGGAGATTGTAAATGTTGTTTATAAAATTGTTAAAGGGTTTTTATTTTCATTTTAATTAATTATTTTTAAATTTGGGGGCTTCCCAAACTCAGAGGTCTCGGAATCCCTCCTGGTGATTGGTTGCCAATCAGCTTGGCGGTGCTGCCGGGACCCTGAGGTGCCAGGGATCACCCCATTTGTGGGACCTCCAGGGCGGTAGCCGGCAGTAGGCAAGGGACAGTGGGGTGTTGGGGATCAAATTGGATCAAGTGCAGGCAAGCCATGGCCCTTCCTCGCTCTCTCTGGTAGAAAGAGAGATACTTTTGCTCAGACAGAGGGTCTGACTGAAGATGACATGTCCAAATGAGCTGGAGAGGGGCCAGAGCAAAGAGAGCACTCACCCTTTATGCGCCCAGCCCAGGTTCAGTTCCCGGCATCCCATATGGTCCCCTGAGCACCGCCGGAAGTAACCCCTGAGCATTGCCAGGTGTGGCTTAAAACAAGACACACCAAAACAAAACTGAGCTCAGAATCCATCATTCCCTTCTTCCCATGAGTACAGCTATTTATTTGGCACTGGCTAGTGTTTGATTGTGGTCATTTTAAATTTCTAGGAGTTAAAAATTTATAATGTAGGCAACCCTATACAATGTTTCTTACATTGCATATAATTTTAAAAGAAGCATTGTCGGGCTGGAGCAATAGCACAGCGGGTGGGGTGTTTGCCTTGTATGCAGCCGACCCGGGTTTGATTCCCAGCATCCCATATGGTCCCCCGAGCACTGCCAGGAGTAATTCCTGAGTGTATGAGCCAGGAGTGACCCTTGTGCATTGCCGGGTGTGACCCAAAAAGCAAAAAAAAAAAAAAAGAAGAAGAAGAAGAAGAAGAAAAGCAGCATATTTTCTCTCTAAATTAGATTCCCGGGGCAGCTCAGAACTCACACCCTCCACTCACCCACCCCAGTCCCCATTCTGTTCCTGGAATTCTTTCTTTTCCAGATCGTTATTTAAATTAAATTGATCAATTGATAGACAGTAGTTTTTTTTTAAGCCTAGATATTTAGCCATGCCTTTGGATATATCATTCCTCTTTATTTTATTTGTTGGAGTGCCAGGGGATTGAACCCGTGGCGTCACAGATGTGCAGCCTGTGCTCAGCACTGGGCAACCCCCCTGACTTTTGTGCCTTTTTTATCACTGAGTAGTTTCCCATTAGATGTGTGTCACACACGTCCATCTACTAGTCAGGACACTTGACTTCCTATTTGTGGATGATACGGCAAGGAGCTGCCGTCATTATTTGTGTAGAGAATTCTGTGGCATCGTAAGTTTTCATCTCACTCTTGGCAAATACCTACTAGAATGGTTTGTGGTCATGTGCTAAGTGTATGTTTTGTTTTGTTCAGAACTGCCGTACTCTTTTCCAAGTAATTGTACCATTTTGCATTTTTATTAGAAAGGCATGAGGTTCAGTTACTCTGGACCTTCACCAACAATTAGTATTTTTCTTATATTAAAATCTGCTCTGGGGCTGGAGCGATAGCACAGCAGGTAGGGCATTTGCCTTGCATGCAGCCAACCAGGGTTCGATTCCCAGCATCCC
>JAOXYA010000002.1:32366034-32380626 GCA_028565675.1 Sorex palustris
CAAAGTCTCCAATGGAGACGTTACTGGGCCCGCTCGAGCAAATTGACGATCAACGGGAGGGCCTTTACCTTTACCTTATTTGGTTCCAAATAAAGTATATTCGTAATGGCTATAAATAATAATCATGCTCGGACATCTGGGCGCCACACTCTAGCCACGAGGCGCATAAATGTCCCCTCACCACACTGCACCTCTCGCTTTGGGGTATCTCCTGTCCCCCACTGCCGTGTGGGTCTTACCTGTCCTACCAATCGACGCCTCAGGTTGCTCAGCTGTTGGAAACACCGTCCTGCGGGAAGTTGCCTGCAGTGACTCCTGTATCGATTTTGTTCTGCCCAAGAGAGGTACCTGAATGTATGAATTCTTACAGTTTTTGAGTTTCTGTCACAACCCTGCTGAGCCTTTTTCTTTAGCTTAAGTAGTCATGGTTATGTCAGCCCACCCCCAGACAGAGTCTTTCTACCTGGCTTTGTCGTCTTCTCCTCCCGGGTGATCTATATCCGTCAGCTCAACACCCATCAGAAAACTTGGGAACCAGAATTGAATGTGCCTCACCCAATATTAAATACGCACTTTATTTCAAGTGTTCTTTATCATTTTTGGAATAAGTAAATCAAGACTAGCACCCTCCCTGCTGCATGACCCCTATTTGAACATTTGAACTTGTTGCTAGGAATTGAACGAAATCCATTATTTTGCCTAAATTGTCGCTAGTTTTAAATTCTTGATGTGAATTCTTAGGTTTTAGAATGGAGAAGTGAATACTTCTAATGAGAACTCTATCAAGAGAAAATACCTCTATTTATTTTATTTCTGAGTTATATATATAGATATGTACTTACATTTCTTTATTTCTGAGTGGTGTGTGTGTGTGTGTGTGTGTATCTGTCTGTCTGTTCTTCCCTGTTACCAAAACTGGGCTGCAAGCACCATTTCAGTTGGATTGAGATAAGAGCAACTGTAGGAAAGTCGGGTGTTGAGGAGGTTTGAGGAGGCCTCATTTGAGGAGGCCTCATTTCTTTTGAGTTGCCATGATTCTTGGATGTGCCACTTTCTGATGCTACAGGGCAGAAAAAGAACACAAGAAATTTTCAAAATGATTTTTTTTTTCTCACAGTACTGTTGGGAAGACATTCTGTTCCCTTCTCAAGTGAGGCATGTAAGCAGCGACATTCTAGGCTGGTCCCTACTTTGCCAGTGTCCACGGTTTCTGAGCCTTGGGCTATCCGAGGACTTCTCGAGAAGCCAGTGATCCTTCTGAACCTCTCCAAAAGACACAAGTAGGGCATTGGGCCTCCAGAGAGCCAAGCTCAGCATGGACAGGGCCCTGACTGAGTTCACCACTCAGGCGCAGCCGCCGTGAAGAACGCAGACAGGGCGGCTCTGCCTTCTAGACTTTTCAAGACCTCGAGGCCTCCTACCTCTCCCTGCCCCGTTCCCACCGCTGTGCCCCCAACCGAGAGAGCATAAGGACTCACCGTCAGTTCTTATTCCCCGCCTTCAGAAGGCTGGCGGGGGGCCGGGTGTGGGCACAGGGCTGCGGCTTTGGTTCAGACATAGCCTAGACATAGAGCTGAGTACCTGTGTGCCCTGCTCAACAGCCTCTCACGGGTGGAAGGGGAGACCATTCTGGGGAGCCCAGTTCCTATCCCAGGTAATCGAATAAACAGATGTTTCCTCAGTGATGGTGCGGGGTTGGCTGAATTTGTTTCTCCAGATTTTATTATTATTGTTGTTGTTGTTGTTGTTGTTGTTGTTGTTTTTGCATCACACCCGACGATGCTCAGGGGTTACTCCTGGCTTTGCACTCAGGAATCACACCTGGCAGTGCTCAGTGGACCATATGGGATGCTGGGAATCAAACCCGGGTCGGCCACATGGAAGGCAAACGCCTTACCTGCTGTGCTGTCGCTCCAGCCCCCAATTACTGTTTTTTAAGTGAATCATTATGAGATACACAGTTGCAAAGTTGTTCCTGACTGGGTTTCAGTCATACAATGTTCCAACACCCATCTCTTCTCCAGTGCGCCTTTCCCACCACCAGTGTCCCCAGTTTACAGGAGGCGTTCATGGTGAAGGAAAAATTAACCTCTGGGGCAAGTCTCGCCTTGTTAGGTAAACATAAAATTGCTGATTTGCAAAAAAGAGATTTCTTGTCAAAGGACCTGAAATGACCTGAAACGAACCCGGTTTGAGGGCTCAGAATGTGACGGAGTGATCTGGCAGTTTGTGCCGGGCTTGTGTAAAGCTCTGAATTCAGTCCCTGGTACCGCAGACAAAACCCACAGAAGCAGGCAAACAATTCACAATCCACACAGGACTCGGGCAGGAGTTTCAGTGAAAGGTGATGAACGCTCAGGTGTGAGAGCAAGTCTGGAAAGGGCCAGTGCAGAGAGAAAGACACAGTGAGGCAAAAGGTGGTATCTCTGGGAACGGTGCGTGGCAGGAACATGTATGTTGGAGGTGTGTGTGGGCATGCAGCTCATGTTGGTAGCCACCGATAGTCTCAGCCATCGAGGCCAGGCCAGGGTGCCTTATGGGTGGTTTTTCCCCCTTTTTTGGGGTGGTGGTGGTGGGGACCGCTGTCTTTGATAGTGGAGTTCTGCGGGCAGATGGCCTTACTGCGCGTTGTCTTGGGAGCAGCCCTGTCAAGGCTCACTATGCCCCATGATGGCCCTGCAGTTGAGGAAAAATTCTGAAGGGAAGGGTCAGGCCAGAGCAGATGAGGTGTGACGGTGGGAGCAAAGGTGAGAAGAGTCCACAGAAGTGCCTTGGAGAGTGACGATGGACTGAGGGAACGCTGGTCCACACAGAGGCCGTTCAGCGTGAGCAAGGAGTCGGACTGGGCCGTGACCGTGGGCCTGTGACCTTCCTCGTCTCGGTGACAGACAGGGATTCCTTCCTGCCCGCATTTCACACCAGAAGAGCCTGCAGATTTCCTTGTTAGTTAAAAGCGTATAGATTTTTTTCACGAATAAAGACTTTTATTTTTCAAGAGTAAAGTTGTCCAAAATTTTAGAAATGAAACAACAGAATGGTCAGGTAGGTCTTGTCAACTCCACGAAATTTCTTGTAGTAGTAAAAATATTATTTTAAAAAAAGAAATATGGAAAAGATTGGGTGTAATGCTAAATGAAAAAATACTATACGTGTGAACAACAACAACAACAACAAAAACACAAAGGGGAATACAAACTACTTGTAGACATTAGCAAAATATATATGACATTTCTTTTAAAACTAAACATGAAGGGGCCTGGTGGGAAGGACACATGACCTAGGAATCCTGCTTTCTAACCTTGCAGGCCACGTGGTCGTGAGTTTGAGTCCCCAAAACCCTTTTGTGCCAGGCTGGATCTTGGCATACCTGATGTGTGGGCCTGACAGCCCAGCCGTCTGCGATCCCCACTGCCACTCAGTAAACAGGAATGGAAATCATCTTAGACTGACATTTTATACCCTAAAAAATGGTGCAGTTTAACCCGCTTCTCTTCTCCCTTATCTCTGCTTCACGTCCACTGCCCCAAGTTACAAATTTATGTTGGCTTTTCCTCTTGCCTGCAAATATAATGCCATCTTATTAAATGGCAGAGAATCGTGAGGAATTGTGGGCTCAGGCAGAAGATCTGTCTTACCCAGGTTTATCAATGTTCACAGAAAATGATTCTCCTAGTTCCATTTTAGAATTTTTGTAGATTTTTTTTTTTTTTGCTTTTTAATGGGATGGGTTTAAAATTCTTGGTATGCGTATTTAATAATATCTCTACCTGAACTTGTAGGACTCTGAACTTTAAGCATGTTTTACCCACTTTGGAATCTTTTAAACTGTGGTCTTAAAAATCACATCTGGGTCCCCCAGGCCCTCCCAGGAGTGATCCCCGAGCGCAGTCAGGAGTCAGCCATGAGCACTGCCAAGAGTGGCCCAAAAAAACAAAAAAACACATCTGGCCCCATTTCTTTGCTTTGAAAGAATTGCATCTTCTTAAATCTAACACAGTGTAGTCATGGGCATCCTCAAAAGAGTTTTTTTGGTTTTAATTGCTGGAATGTGCTCGTTATGGTTTATGCCACGTCTGACTCTGTAGTGTATAAATATTTGAAGCCACAGTAATAATTTTTTGTGCATATGATACTGCCTTGATAATTTTGTTGTGGCTATATGCTTTATTGATTTCTCTGCCACTTCTGTGGTATGAACTGAAATGTATTATCCTACTTAAACCATTATGGTTTCCTTTTGAATTACCTAGTCACTACTTGATCCTGTCACAGAGCTTATTCCACTCTCTGTAACGAGATGTTTAGCCTTAAGATTTACTGTGTTAGTTCCCGCTGTTGTATTAATTCAAGATAGAACAGGCAAAGTTGGTTCAGAAAAGTTGGGAAGAGAAAACAGTAAACAGTTAATTAAAAATAAGAATGGCTCTGGGGAGAGTTTGTTCTCTGTCTGTCTGTCTGTCTGTCTGTCTGTCTCTCTCTCTCTCTCTCTCTCACACACACACACACACACACACACACACACACACACACACACTCCCTTCCTCTCTCCTCTCTTACTCCTTTTCCCTCCCTCTACCTTCAATTCTCTTAGGCTGACAGTAAGTGCTTCATATTTGCTAAAGAGGAAGACTTTGTTTATTGCAGTCGACTTTTTACAGACTTGCCCAACCTAGTAGTGACTGCTGCTTCAGAGGTTTCTTGGCCTTGGAAGCAGTCAGTGACGATCCATTCCAACACTCCCAGGTCTTCAAAGAACATTCGAGATAGCACTGTCAGATAAAGAAAGCTCTAGCTCCAGCTGTCTGGTTGCAGTTTCCAGCACATGTCCCAGAGCTGCCCTGCAAAGGAAGGCTTCCTCACTGTTCCTGAACGTGCAGTTACGTTGCTCGTTGCTCTCATTTATATATTTTGCAAATTCTCCACTTTGCGGATTTATCTGGAAAACCATGACCATGAAAGCAGGATCAACACGCTTTGAAAGATGCCTCCGAGAAATACAAAAATAACGTGTGCTCTGGTGGGTCTGGTTAAGCGGAAGCAACTCAGAGGGAAAAGTAAAATTTGCCTTTGAAATTTAAACAAAATACTAGAAAAGTGTTTGAGAATAGTGTAGTTCTAAGAAGTTTTTATTCTCTCTCCCTATGTTTTCTTTTGGCAAAAATGAACGGTAATGTCTAGTAGCGCTACTAATAACAGAATGAAGTTTCCGGAATAACATAGATAAAGCTGTATCTCTGCATATGCTTAAAATTCAGTTTAGCTTTCTCTTTAATTCAAAAATATCTTTGAGAAGCAGATTTATGATCATTGATTTGAAGTGTTTGAAGAAGTATTTTTCATTTATTTCTTTTAAATTTTGTTTTTGTTTGTTTGGGGCCATACCTGAGGGTGCCCAGTGACCCTTCCATGAACTTCCTTTCTGGTGGAGTTGGGGACCCTGTGGTAGTACTGGGATTGAGTCTGGGTCTTCTGCGGGCAACGTGTGTGCTCAGCCCATTCAGTGCTGTCTGGCCCTCTGAAGAATATTGTGAGATTCATTGGAGGCCAATAGAAACATTACAGTCCTTCTCAAAATAAACTTACTAACCTCTTATGGTGGTCTGTACTAAAATGTCAGATCAGTCAGTTGTCCAACCAGAAGATACTTCAAGTAAAAGTTTAATCTGCGAAAAGGATCTAATCTGCCATGTGGCTTGGGGTGTATGGGAACAAAATAAAACTCTTGTGATTTTAAGACTCTTGGGAAAGCATAGTATGAACTTCATATTCGATCCGACTGGTGAACTCCCCCCCACCCTTCCCCCAGTGCAGATTTTGTTGGTAAAGGAGACACTCAAGCCTTAACTGATGTACTTACGGTGGACTCGCTGGGGCTCGAGTTGTTGGAGATGAATGTTCAGAGGAACGTGATGAAAATTTCTCGCGCAGTTTGAAGTGGCTACAGACTCCCCCGAGTTGGATGCTCGTCCCCCGGGGCTGCCATTTGCAGGGAATTTCATGTACATATTCAGACACGCCGACTTGCATAACTGCTTATTATAGAAATATTCTTGGTTACTAAATGTCTAACAGACTTAAACAACAGGGTTTCCCGTATATGGAAGAAAAGTGATTCCACCCACTCTCCGTGCCTTGGCACGTCATGAGACCCGCCCGTCCATTTACTTGACTCCCAGAATTTAAGTAGGCAGTGATGTAAATCAGAAGGTAATGTTTCACCTTCTGGCACTCACTAACTAAATCATCATGCTTGTGATGAGAAAGGTAAATCCTTTTCAATTTGGCCCAAGAGCGGGAGTGGCATGGAGTCTAATCCTGTCACTCTAAGTGAGATTGACAACAAAATGATTTATTTCTGGGTTACAAAAGAGGAGGAGGCAGAGGAGAGCCTAGGGAAGCTAAGTGGCAGAGATCGCAGGACGAGCTGAAAGTCAGATCAGTCCAGGCCGCGGCTCCCCCTGCTCCCTGATCGCTTCAGTTTTATTTCACTGAATGTCACAGCGTGATACAGTGAGTTAAATGCATCTCACCAAACATGTGCCTAATGAATTCAAATAGCCTCTATTTTTTTTTATTTTAAATTTTCGGTTTCATTCCATTATCATTTTAAGCTCTATAGATTTGCGCTGGAAGGGGGCTTGCAGAGTCACTTTTTCTGAGGCATTTTCCCATGCACATTTTTATATTGATCATAACTGAAATCAGCTGTGTCCTAGGAGCCTGCTAGTTTTACACACCCGTTCTACGAATCAGCTGTCTGTAAGAGGCAGTTCATTAAAAATTAACTTTTTATTGAACTTCAGATGTGTTGTATAGATTTTTCTAAAGGCATTATATTAGAGTGCACATAAAAAACTTTCTTTGCCAACTAATGGTGACAATAAATAATACTGAGTTCGTTCGTCTTTAACAGACACTGTTGTAATTATTTGTGATTTTCATTTTAATCCTCAGTAACTTTATGAAATAGGGAATATCATTATCATTCCCATTTTATGGATGAGAATACTGATAAACAGTGATTTTATACCTTGCTCTTAGAATAAACTCAAGCCAATATTGAAAACAAAACGTTCTGGCTGTAAAAGCCACACTTTTAATCTTATATTGCTTTCCCAAAGCATTGACTAATGGTATGATTTTATTAAGTAACTTTGTTCTTGAAACCATTTCGGTGCATCTTACCACCCGCTGCAAATCTGATTCCTTTATACATTTTAAGCTATTTGCCTTTAAATTCTTGAACTTCTGTTCTCTGTTTACAGTTTACATGATGATAGTTTATAATGCTGGCTAAAATTTAAAAAATTGAAGTGTGGAAATGGAAGAAATTTGAAACATTTCTGGTTCTTTACATTCTGTTTCTTTTGTCTGGTTTCTACTCTGTGTATGCAGTATTTGTCGTTTTTCAAAGTTACTGCTCTTAGTAAAAGTTGCTTCTTATATTCATGTGTAAGTTTTTTTTTTCTTTGCTTTTTGGCCCACACCTGGCAATGCACAGGGGTTACTTCTGGTTCTGTACTCAGTAATTACTCCTGGCGGTGCTCAGGAGACCATTTGGGATCCTGGGAATCGAACCCAGGTCGGCTGCATGCAAGGCAAACGCCCTACCGCTGTGCTATGGCTCCAGCCGCTCATGTGTAAGTTTGACCCTCCCCCCTCACACACACACATACACACACACACACAAAGTGGGGAAAAATAGTGGATTCAGGCTATTCTCAAAATATACTCCATTTACTGGAGAAAGAAGAGAGAAGTTAGCAACTAATTATAGTTCTTAATAGTAGCCAAACATCGTTTTTTCCTCTCTGGGGCCTCACCCAGTGGTGCCCGGGGGATCATTCTGGTCCGGGGGTGAAAGCAGGTTCCTGTACGCAGAAGCTCATGCTGCAGCCCCCTTAGCCAGGTCTCAAGCCCCCCCGACTGCCATAGTCTCCTTGCCAGGCCTCTTCTTCAGTGACTAACAATTGTGTCATTGTTCTGCCTTCAAGTACAGTAATCAGCAGAAGCTTTCTGGAGGATTTAGACATAGTTTTACTATCCATTTGTACATTTTAGCTCTTAGACCGACTTAAAAACACTTGTACTTCAGTTCTCGTTTTAGCTTACGTTGGTGCTAGTCATTTCTTTGCCAGTGTGCTTTTTTTTTTTCCAAGTAGCACATTCTGTGTGTGAGCCAGTACAAAGTTTGGATCTCTCATTTCCGTGACAGCAGTCATAGGAATTTAATATATGGTCTATGCATCCAGGCAGCCTCTCCCAGTACACCCGGCATGCCTGTTGGGAACCCACAGGGAGAACGATTCGTGTTTCCCAAGGGTAGCGCCTGCCTTGTAGGGTTCATCCATGTCAGTCCGAAGCCTGGAGTCAGAGAGCACTGGGACTGTGGGCTGTGATGTGTCTGTGTCCTTTTCGGTGGAATGTGAGACAGTGAAAGAAAGGATAGCACGCTAAAAAATGCTAATAAAGAGCCGCAGGTCAGTTCCTTTCTTCATGGCCATCCAGAGCACTTGGGGATGCTGTTCCTGCATTAGCCAATGCACAGTAGCCTCTGGATTCCTCCTTTCTGTCCAGTTCAGAGAGCATCCTTGCGCATTTAATACCAGTCAGTTAAAAGCAGTGAGCAGCCTTGTTCTGTGGGTTTCCTCCTGTTACTACCTTTTTTGTGTGGGGATGGGGGACGGTGTCTTGCTTATTAGCCTTGCGTGTCAGGCAGTCTCTAAAAGCAATGCGTGGGGCTCCTCTAGTTTAAATAAAAGAAAGAAGCTTTGACTTTCACTCATCTCCAAGTATTCCTGCACAGGAGTCACTGACCCTTTGCTTCTGTTCCTGGACCCAGGAGGCCAAGGCAAGCCGTGACCAGACAGAGCCCTTGGTGGGAAGTTGGTGGCATTTCCTTCTGCCTGGGGTCGGGACTCTTTATTGCATCCTTGCTCCCTTCTTTGAGGACGGCGATGACCCCAGTGACCATTTTGCACCTTGGCCCCAAGTCCCTCACAGTGTGGCTTTGCTCTGAGAGGACCCGTGTGCTGAGACTCTGGTCTGACCCGCAGGACAGCGTCCACATTTGGGACCCGGGCTCCCGAGGCCCTTCACTGTGGGGTTCCTGGTGCGGATTCTCCCCTCGTGCTCTGAGCCCCTATTTCTTGTGGCCTGGTTATTTCTGGGCTCAGCTCAACTTCTTGGCAGATAGAAAATGTGGGTAGTTTTATAAGCCATTTGAGGGACCGTATATAATCCTGGTCTCCTAGGTTTCCCTTCCCCGCACTCCCTAAATCCTTGAGAAGCCCGCCAGAGCTGTGGCAGTTAAGACCTTTGGCCCCCGAGAAGCCGCTGCAACCGGGCCTTACTCCCGGGGGTTGGGGTGGGGGGCGCTTCTTATTTCTCCCTGGGAATAGCTGCGGCCTGCATCTCCTCTGCAGACTTGGTAGCAGACCCCACCCCCCAGCGAAGAAGTGTCAGGGTGCTCACCTACGCCACGCATGGGTTTGAAAAGTGTATTTGTGGCATCTGATAAGGAAGTTCCTTTTATTTGGGGAGTGTGGAGGGGGGTGGCGATCTACAGATGGGGCTTGATGATGGGGAGGAAAGAGACAGAGATCAGCCCCGACTGCACAAGGAGCAGAGTTGGTGTTGGGGACACGGGTGTGTCAGGGGATGGAAAATTGCTAAGAAATGTAGGTGATCCTTGGCGCCGCAGTGATAGTAGGGTGTCTGGCTTGCACACGGCTGTCCTGGGTTCGATCCCCAGCATCCCACATGGTCCCCCAAGCACCACCAGGAGGAATTCCTGAGTGCAGAGCCAAGAGTATGCTTGGAGCACTGCTGGGTGTGACCCATAAAGCGGAAAAAAAAAAGGAAGGGAGGGAGGGGAGAGGAGGGGAGGGAAGGGAAAGGAAAGAGAAAGAGAATAGGTGAATCTTTACTAAATAGATCCCCAGGTATTTGACCAGAAGCAAACTAGACTGGGTCATCTGCCGTTGCCTTTGTAGTGGGGAGGGGGGAAGGCGGGGGTCGCAAAGGAGGGGACCAGGTTGAAGGAGACCAGGTTGGTAGCCTCAGTGGGACTTGACCTGTGTAGCACAGAGGAGCGTGGCTCTACACCCTGTCACTTGGGAGGGTTTCAGGAGACCCACTGGATCAAACCAGACTCCCTGCATGGTGCTCTGACTCCCAGGCTGTGTCTGTGCATCCGCCCCAGGGGGTGACTGCCACTTGCCAAGCCTTTCCCGGTCACAGGGCAGGTGTGTGGTTCTGCCCAGGTGGGAGGGAGGCTGCCCCACACACCAGGCGGGGCCTCATTTTTGAAACAAATGAGCTGGGGTCTATTGTACTGTTGGGCTCAGAATTCGCTGGCAGTGGCTTAAATTGCCCCTTTTTTATGTTGGGGAATGTATTTGAACCAGTGCCCTTTATCATCAAGAACTGAAGAATTGAAAAATGATTAATAAGGAGGCTTCTTGGTGGGTATAACGACCCCACCCCACCTCACCTCCCAGTTTGGGCATATGACTGCTTCCTCGGAGTCACCACCCCAGGACTCACTTACCCCGCGCGTGTTGTATTCTGTCGCAGGAGGAGAAGCACCGTGCCATTATTGCAGATCTGGCACTGCATGTACAATCTCTGATGTTGTGCATCTAAAGTAAGAGGAATTCTCACTTACATAATCAAGTGAGATTTCTTCTGAGGTCCTGTACTTGTAAGTACTATAGTTGTTTATTTGCCTATTTAATATTCTTCAGGCAAATATCCAAGTAAAAATACTAATAGGCAAGCAAATAAGTAAACGAGTCTTATGAAAAGACTGCCAAAAGAATCTCATTAGCATAGTGTGCTTTTCAGGGGAATTATACATTCAGCAAGGACTTAGTTCTAGATAATGCTAATTTTGAACATCATGGTTTGTTTAAAACAAGTGCAATCAATTAAAATTCAAAGCCGCAACAGTACAGCATCAAAGAGGTTTTTTTTTTTTTTCGTTTGTTTTCTTTGGTTTTGTCTTGGGACCACACTCAGCAGTGCTCAGGTTCCCCTTCAGACTCTGCTTGTGGGGTTCGCTCCCGCAGTTCTCTGGCCACCGTGTGGTACCAGGAATCAAGCCAGGCCTTCTGTGTGCAACGTATGTGCCTGGCCCAACTCTAACCCCCCAGATACAGTATTTCAAATGAGATAACATGTCTAAAAATAACAGAATGAACAACAGAAAAAAACAACAACAGTGTTCTTTCCTTGTTTGTTTGTATTTGGGTCACACCTCACAGTGCTCAAGCGTTACTCCTGGTTCCGCACTCAGGAATTATTCCTGGTGGTGCTCAGGGGAGCAGGTGGGGTGCTGGGGATCGAACCCGGGTCAGCTGCGAGCCAGGCACGTGACCTCCCCGCTGTCCTATCTCTCTGGCCCCTAGAGTGATCTTTGCACATCCCTGTTTGCCTGAGGTCCAGCCTAACGGCCTTGGGTTTGGGTTGTCTTGACTTCTCTGTGGCAGAGCCGAGTGAAGCTGGACACACAAGCGCAGAACAACAAGGGGTTGCGGGGATTGTCAATGGCCGGAGTAGAGCCAGACTTCGTGGTGGGTATAACGGCCCCAAGTGCCACCCTTTCCTGTGCCAGGGACTGTGGTTCACTGCCAGCCGTGCACTGCCCATGAGCGTCATCTTCCTTCCCGCTGAGAGTGGTGCAGGTGGGGGGGAGGCAGGAACTTGAGCCCCGTCTCTTTGGCTCGCAGACAGAGACACGGGAAGCCCTGCCTTTCACTTCCGAGGGTGCCAGCATTGGGTTCCTGGACAGGAGCGGGTCCGAGAGCCTCCAGGTCGGGCAGCAGCTAAACCGTTTCACCTCCAGCCCCCGGGAGGTTCGTCCGCTGGGTCCTTAAATAGGCCGGGTGGGTGGACGGTGTTCTCAGGGGGGCCCCCGCTGACGAAAGTGACGTCCCGAAAGTGATCTGAGGACAGGTAGTTGGTGGATTAGTAGGTTGTTCCAGGCGTAGGGGGGTGGCTTGAAAGCAGATACCGGCACGAGTGGGCGAGCGAGACAAAGGGTTCATTTAGGAGAGAAGAATGAGGAATGGGACAGGCGTGGGCGGAGATGAGATCAGGCCTACAGGATGGAAAGAAGTCAGGGAGCCATCGGGAGGCCTGAGAGCAAAGGTGGTGCCTCCGGTGTGGGGAGCCAGCACCTCGCAGAGGGGTGACCTGACCCCCGCAGGACAGAGCGCGAGCGAGCAGCCCAGCCTGAGAGAGGCCACGCGGGCAGTGGGGGCCGAGGGGGATGGGGGTGTCACTCAAACCAGGGATCATGGGCAGGAGTGTCCCACAGGGACAGATTCCTCACCCGGCACCGGCCCAGGCAAATCTGGACACGTGCATATCCCCCTGTGGGGAAATAGTCGCCAGGGTTCGCTGATGGATCCATTGCAGAGGGAGAAAAGAAGAAAGGAACACCTTGACCTTGAAGACTGATGCCTGACAGAGTCCCCGAGAAGATGAAACCATGAAGGCCCAGGCTGAGGCAGGCCAGGGCTCTGGGCAGCGCCCCCCATGGGCGGCCGGTGGCATTGTCTCTCTTGATTCCAGTCTGCAGAGGGGGGCTTCTCCCATCCACCTGCAAGGCAGGGGGAGAGTAGGCTGAGGTCTGGTGTGTGTGCACCCAACACAGTGCTCGTGGCCTACAGCCTACCCATCACACCCAAACACGCCTCAGTCTCTTGCAATTTCTGCCATAGCCGCAACTCTGTTGAGTGTTCCATGTGTGTCTCATTTGCAGCCAGTTAATTCATAGACAGTTTAGGCTTTGTGATTCCTGGGGATTCTGTGCCTCTTGTTTGTAGCAATACTTCAGGACCAAAAAAGTGGTTGGGAAACTTTTTCTTTGCACTTATTTGATAAAGGATATCAGCTGTATTTTATATAGAATAAAAATGCAAGGACACTTATTTTTATTCTACATAAAATACAGCTGACAGCTCACTTTCTGACAATATGTGTTCTCACGCTCTGGAAGTAAGACAGTTTTCTGACCTTTTATTGCGTTACTGAACACAATAATTCTCATTTTGCCTTCAAGTAAATCTCAGAGATGTTTCAGGAGCATTGTGGTTTTCAAGCCCAGCTCCTCCTCCTGCGGGTATGGCTGAAAGAGTAATCATTCAATTTTGCTGTGAAGTAAGATAAGGAGGAACTTTCCTTAGGGGCTGGGAATGGTCTTCACAAATAAAAGGCTTTCCTTCTTTCAGGCTTTAAATAACCATGGAAAGAGATCCCCGAGGCAGTTACTAGTCAGTCAACTTAAACAGGCCCTCCTGCATTATCCTTCTCCCTAAAATGTTGCTTCACCCGATCCCCCCCCCACACACACACAGCTCTTGAGCCAACTTTCTTCAGGCTGGAAACATCACCTCAGCAAAGCCTTCTGTGACCGACCCATCTGACCCATCCCAGACAAGAGCTCCTTCCCGGAATTCTCCATTCGTTCTTAAGCTGTATTTCAGTAGACAGCATTTACTCCAGAAACCCTGTGACTATTCTCCTTCCCTCTGAAATGAAGTAGCTACAAGTGTATGGTCTGCCTCTGAACCTCTGAAGGAACTCAGATTTGTAACCCATTCCCTGGAGAACCAGGTTCTCTTGCCAACAGGTACTGTTTGTGTAAGGAGTTGTGGCATGCCTCGCCTTGACTTGCAGTGGCAGAGGGGGCACTCTCATGATAGTCTCAGGACTAAGAACTGAAATATCTCAGGGATAACCCTCTGGCAAAACAGCAGAACATTTTTTAAATTAATTTATATTTTTATTAAAGAGCTGTGATTGACAAAGTATTGGGAGGTGAATTTGAGGCATATAGTATTTTATTTATTTGTATATTTTATTTATTATTTATTTTGCTTTTTGGGTCATACCCAGCGATGTCCAGGGGTTACTCCTGGCTCTGCACTCAGGACTTACTCCTGGTGGTGCTCGAGGGACCATATGGAATTCTGGGAATCGAACTTGGGTTGGCCGAGTGCAAGGCAAATGCCCTCCCCACTGTGCTGTCGCTCCCGCCCCAAGGCATATCGGATCTCAGCACCAGTCCCACCACCAGTGTCGGCTTCCCTTCTCTAGTGTTCCCATGTCCCAACCCTGCCCCAGCCCTACTGTCAACTTGACAGGCACATCATCAAGTTTCAGTGGTCGCTGCTTAGACCCCGTGTTTTCAGTGTGGCTGAGCCTGTGTTTTGTTTTCATGGCTGCCCCACTCGCCCATATCACGGGTATAACCAAAGCCCTGATGCCTGTTTATCCATCACTTCTTTTCTGCCCCCAATTGATTCTTCCTTCTCTGTCCTCCTCCTCTCTAAACACGTGGCCTCCCTTCCTACTGCGGTTGTTTCCTCGCCCACTAATCTGTATCCCACAGACTATCATCGTGTGTCTGGTGGGACATTTTTTTGTCCCAATGGAGGAGCGTTTCCACTGGCGGGCCTCCAGAACCAAGACCCCCAATGTGCCTTCAGATTGGGAGAGAGGAGGTAAAGGTAAAGGTAAAGGCCCTCCCGTTGATCATCGATTTGCTTGAGCGGGCCCAGTAACATCTCCATTGGAGACTTT
>JAOXYA010000002.1:32385183-32409700 GCA_028565675.1 Sorex palustris
CCCAGTATCCCTCCCACCCCCATCCCCCCCATCCCACCCTGCCTCTGTGGCAGGGCATTCCCTTTTGTTCTCTCTCTAAAGAGATTTTTCTTTAATTGCTAAGTTCATTAACAGCAGTGTCCTCAAGATCTCACTGTGATCTCGGTGTCCGAGAAAGCTCCAGTCTGCAAATAAAAAAGCGACATCTTGAATCAAGGGGAAATCTTTTCAAAAAGAATTATTAAACAGGAGATTGAAGAGAGTCAACTCTAAAGCTGTAATTATTAATCATTCATAATTACGAACCTTATTACCTTAGTCAGGAAATGCACTCTTAATTGAATCGAAGCACGGGGGATTGACAGAAGCCGTGCGAAGTTTCCTTCCGGGGATGCCAGCACAGCCCAGCGGGTGCTGCCGAGGATGGACCTGGGATGGAAGGTCACTCGTCCCAGTGTGGCCTCCTCTCTCTCCCTCTCCTCCTCTGCTGGGTTTTGCTTCCTTTCTCCACTGCTGATGCCACTCGCTCTCAGCCAGGCCTCCTCCCTTCAGAGTACCCTGCCCCCTCCCCCACACTGAGGCCCCCAGGCCCTGTTCTAGTTCCTGGCAAGGAGCCGCTGTTGGCCCCTGCTTCAGGTCAGCCGGCCACTCTAGTCTCGCCACCCTGGTCAGCAGCAGACGGTGCTGTCCTGCCACCTTTGTCCCATCCTCTTTCTAGAGGGGACGGGTCAGCACCGGCCGCAGGAGCAGCAGGGGTGGAGCAGGGCAGCAGTGAGCATTGCAGAATAACGGGAATAACGGGAAGGGCGCCTTGGGAGTTCCCGAGACAGTGCTCGTCAGTGGGATTTCTTTGTAAGTTTTGGAATGGGGCTTGGATGGCAGGCAGAGCCGGGGGAGTGGGGGCAGTCCCAAAAGCGTTCTTGTCTTAAGTCGCGCAGGCTGTTCGTTCCTGTAATAAGGACCTTGCCAAATTGGCTTTATATAGGCAGCAACCTAGTGAAACGGTTTGAGAAATTTTACAGTCTGAGAGTTGGTCGTGGCAGCGTGTACCGCCGGAATTGTTTGGCCGGCTCTCTGTGATGTGTCTTCCTTTTCTTCTTCCTGGTGCTGATAAAGCCTGGCGGCAGCCCCTGTAAGCAATAACTGCTGATGCCCAGAGTACTGTGTATGGCCTCGCCCGTATGGTGTCACTTCTGTGTGTGTGTGTGTGTGTGTGTGTGTGTGTGTGTGTGTGTATCTGTCTGGCTGCTGGCTGTATGAAGTTTCAGCTTGTCACCCCAATTTCCAAAGTCCTTTTACTCTGAGAAAAAGAAATAAGCCCTGAGAGATAGTACAGGAGGTGAGCACTTGCCTTGCACACCTCTGGCTCGTGTCAGTCCCCGACCATACTTAGGGTCTTCCCTCCCACCGGGGATCACTCCTGATCAGGGCCAGGAATAGCTCACCTGCCAGGGATGGCCCATCGTCACCACCTCCTGCAGACACACACACACACACACACACACACACACACACACACTATAGATACACACTTCACACACACACACTCATACCACACACACACACACACACACACACCCCAAACATACTGCACACACAAAATTTCTTTCTGTCTGGGTCAGAGTAGTATGGGAATGAGTGTTTATCTCTGCATGTTTTGTGATTTTCTTTTGGTTTTGTTTTGGTTTTTGCACCACCCGTCAGTGAGCAGGGCTTCCACCTGACTCGATGTCACTCCTGGCAGAGCTTGGGGCACAAATGGGATGCCAGAGATCAAACCTGGGCTGACCATGTGCTGTACTATCTCTCTCACTCCAGTTTTGTGACTTTTATATAATTATCACCTTGATTTATGTAAGATCCCTACTTCATTTATCCCCCAAAAGATAAAAAACTGAGTTGATGGGTTTGATAATCCCCCAAGCCAGCTGGAGTACCTGCATCTCCCCACATAGTGCCAACTGCACAGTCCTGCAACACTTCTGAGGCATCAAAGACCAGAAAACTGATGGTTTGTTTTTTAAAACGGCAGTAATACTACTTGCATTGAAAGGACAATTGAGCTTGCAACAGATGTATTGAATTTGACTGTTCAACTTTTTACAGTTCTTAGGGTCGTGCATGAAACTTTCACGTAGTAAAGATGAATTTTAAGTAAGCATCTTCCTTTCTTTAGGAAGTTCCGTTTGGAACCTGCCATCGGCAGGCCATCCTTTAACATTTGTGTCATTTTCCATGTGGGCTCGTGACGTTGAATCTTGCCGTCTTCCCTGGGACTTGATTGAAGTGCGAGTGTGATGACGGGTCCGTGGTAGCGACGGCGGCTGGGGCTCGCTCCAGCCAGTGATCTAAGAGGTGACTGAGGAAAACAGGAGCCTTGAGAGCCAGCACTGCCCCGCCGTCTGTCCACCCCTGATAGTGAGCGTCCCTGTGGTCATTCCCCAGGCCCATAACACTTTGTGTGATTACACATTTGAAGCCCTGCTCTCTTTCAAACTGGCCATGAACTGGGAAAATAAAATATGTCCCTCCCTCCTGCTTCCCCAGAAAGTTTGCAGAAGTGTTTTTGCCAACAGCCACATGAAATCCTGCGTCTTGGACTAATGCTGTGGGCCATTTGTTTGTTAAAGATGGAAGAGGAAAAGCAAAGGGTCTTGAATGTTTCGGTGGATCCCCTGAGGTATACTTTTAGCAGAAAGTTTGTATAAGTACTTTGAAACCGGGTCATGTTTTCCTCTTGCCTGTAATACATAGAGGTCTCTCAGTCTATCTAGAGGTTTCTCAGTTTATTCAGAAAATGTTTATTCTCATTCTGCTGTAAAATTCACAAAATCAATTGAGTAACAACCTAGTAAGCAAAACGCAAACTATAAAAACATAAGTATAAGCAGCTTGGTACGACCATGTTTGTATGAATATCTCGGGAACCCTCTGCCAAGTTCTTGATAATGAGGCACTGTCCCCTTGGCTCAGGGGAACTAACACAGGAATTGTAGGCACGTCGGGAGGGCCCCGGAGCACTGCAGACTCCAAGGGGCAGCCCACGAAGCCCCACAGAGCTGGCTGTGCTTTGGTGTCTTTCTGTCAAGACCTCATAAAAGTCAGCACAGTGACTAATGGACCAGGACATTCGTAAAAGGAGACTCTTTAAACAGTCTTTGTAAAAATAAGAATCAACAGCTCAGACAGCGTTGGCCCTAGACAAGATACAAGAAATGGAACATAATAAAAGGATCGGTTAGAGTTGCTTTTTCAACTGCAACTGTGGTTTTAAATTCGTAAAGAGGGTCACAGTGTCTTAGGAGCCGTTGTTTCCCTAATTCCTAGCAGTCCATCTCAGTGACTATTTTCAGAGGAGGAGATTTTTATTCCAGGTGGAACTCTAAGGAACCGAGTTACGTTTCCCTTTGATCTTCAAAGAGCTTTTGAGTCTTTCCAAAGAACTAACTGAACAGCAGGTGCAAAGGTGAAAAGCAAAAAGACCCTGGTCCAAAAGTGCAAGCACCAGACTGAGTAGAGGTAGCTGCTGCGGGTGTTCATGGTAGAAGGCACCCGGGCCCTCCCTGGCCCCTCTCCTGTCTGCAGTGGCCGGCCCAGAGGCCACGGGTTTGACAGCCCAGAGAAAGGACACCATCCATTCCTGTGTTTCCATTGTTTTAACTCTTATCTCAGGTGAGGCCTGGCTTTATTCCCTGCACCCTAGGACCCCCAAGCACCTCTTGGTCACCTCTCCCCCACCCTGCCCCAGTAACGATGGTAGCAACAGCGAAAAATATGTTAGAGCCAGAGGGTGTTACGATTGCACACACAGACAGTCATCACACCTATAGTCATTACGTGCACACATGCGCACACACGCGCGCACACACACACACACACACACACAGTAATCGTTTTGCATTAGTCCTCTCCATCAGAATAAAACTGAATGCATGTTAAAGACATGAATTTCTTGCATTCTAGTTTTTCTTTTTTTTTTTTTTTAAGGAGTAAAGTGATCCATGGTTCAGTGGCCCAAGCACACTCTTTGCATGTAGTAGGAAACCCCGGCTCAGTTCCCAGCACTGCGTGGCCCCCCAACACAAAGCCAGAGTGGCCCCACAGCTCTGCTGGATGTGGCCCCCAACCAGAAAGGGAGGAGGAGGCTGTTTACTAACTGGTTAATAAGGGTGAAGCCCCACCGGTGCCCATCGCTAAGCTTTGACAGGCGTCCTAAAATTTATTTATTTATTTAATTAGTTATTTGGCTTTTTGGGTCACACCCAGTGATGCTCAGGGGTTGCTCCTAGGTCTGCACTCAGGAATTACTCCCGATGGTGCTCGGGGGACCAGCTGGGATGCCGGGGCTCAAACCCGGGTCAGCTGCCTGCAAGACAAACGCCCTACCCGCTGTACTGTCGCTCTGGCCCAGGTGTCCTAAATTTTTTTAAAACAGCCTTAGCCCTAAATCATGAAATCATCTGTGTGACTTTTAGCTTAAATTGTCGGAACATTTTCCTAGGACAAATGCAATTTTCCAGACACAGTGTTTAATTTTCCTATTAATATTTGCATTGTCTGTATGTCAGCATCAATTATTTCATACTTGAGGTAGTCAGGCTTTTTTAAAAGTCTAAACAAACGAGAGTGAGCAGTCTCTACTTAACTTGTTTATAATCTTAAATTGTAATTTCATAAAGAGAAAAATCGTGTATTTGAAATTTATTTTGCTCACATGCCGATTGCTTTTCATTACCATCCGGCACTCTAATGAACTTTGGAATATATTATGTAACTCATGTTTGAATTGATAGCTATTAATAGTGTTTCAGCTTTTGTTTCTTGTATAGGTTTTAAATCTGCTTTTAGACATTTGGTTCCTTCATAATAGAGCATGGTGTATTCTGACCTAATTGCATATGGCAGCAAACTTTAATTGGGGGTGGGGTTTCCCCTGCCCGCCCTCCCCCATTCACTCTGAGACCCCTCTTCCATATTCACTCTTTAATTCAAATCTCAAATTCCCTTTGGGATTCAAGTTCATAATAATCCCCGGATAGGGCGATACTGAAAATCATTTTTAGCCCTTTATTGTACAGTGTACCTGTATGAGCTGTGACTTCTCCCGACAGGCCATCCAGTGAGCTCTTCACAGAGGCTTCTCTGTGGTGCTGGCGTGGAGTAGTGGGCATTCCTGTGACATGGGGGAGCGAGTCACAGCTGCCCTGTTCAGGAAGTTAAACCTGAGCTTCGTCATTGCCACAAGTTCCTTTTAGACGTCATCACCTTTGAATTACATTGAGGGTTCATTCTAATTGGAGTGATGTGACCTCAGAGTTTGTGAGACTTCTGCCTAGCAGGGCAGGACGGCGAGAGACCGGAAGGCAAGCACTGGTGGACAGGGCATCCGAGAGGGCAGTCAGGAGAGAAAGCGCGGCTGACAAGCGACTTCAGAGATGCCGCGTTTTGGGGTTTTTGTTTGTTTGTTTGTTTACTTTTTTTTTGAGAACCCCTCTTGTGACCCTAAAGTGTCTGAGGCAGGCGGTTTTACGCGGAGAGCTGAAGGCCTGGTCTTTTCTTCTGACTCAAGTGCCAGGCCCCACGACTCCCACAGCCCCTCAGTGCCTGCCCTGGGAAGACTTGATACCTGTGTGTCCGATGATACTTGGCCTTACCTGGCTACCTGCACTAGGGCGATGTCCGCTGGGCTGCTTCACTTAAGCATGCTCATTTCTATCGTCATGGACTGTGTGTGGTGTTGGTTTGGTTTTGTTGTGGGGGGTTGGGGGGCTGGGGATCACTCCGGGTGGTGGTGCTGGGGGTATGTGGGCACCTGAGTGGTGCCAGGGTGGTAGAGACGGGTTGATCACCTGCAAGGCGGGTACTCCCCCCTCTCTCCCCTCCCTTATCTGTCTGGCACTGTTACTGTATAATTTGGAAACACTCTTTGAGACAATGTCAGTATTCTGTTTTCTGAGTTTGTTTTTTTTAAGCACACAATTTAGCATCACTGGTGCCGAAAGCACCTCTGCAGTGCCTAAGGGCCGTCTGCTTGTCCAGTTCCTTCTGTATGTATTGACAGACTTCTCCTGCAGGGGGAGGGTGGAGCGCCCCCACCTCTCCCAGGGTGGTGGTGGGGACACTAACCTTCCTCTCTGCTTTGTAGTTTGTAGTTTAGTGTACTATTGTGATGGGAGTGTGTATGTGGGGTGGGGAGGGGGGGAAGGATGGTGCATTTGTTCCATGTTGGATTCCAAGTTTAACCATCGGGGGCTCTTTCCATTTGCATCCCCTGCTGCCAAGATACATCCCTGCCTTTTTGAGGGGAGGTCGGGGTTGGGGCCGCTCAGGAGTCATGCCTGGCTGTTCTCAAGGGACAGATGCGGTGGCCGGGATTTGAACCAGGCTGACCCCGCATGCAAGGCGAGCGCCTTCTCTCCTCTACTCTAGCCTCCATTCTTGCCTTTCCAGGTGGCTTCTTTCCTTTGTTCCAAGAACCTTGCTATACTCCAAGTCACCCCTTGTCTTCTCTGCTCCAGTCCGAGTTCTCCATGGAGGGTCACGACATTTTAATCAAGGTCTTTGTAATATGCTTTCATAATTTCGGAACGAATGGGGAGGAGAAGTCAGAAACCCGGTTTTGTGACGGTAGTGGTAAATACTTGTAGAGCCAGCTGCTCTAAACTCGGATTCGAGGTCTCTCACATTGTTTAGGCCCAGTTTCTTCTTTGCTCCAATTGATGTCAAAGTTCAAATAAATAAGTTCTGTCGCAAGCAAGTAATTGCCCCCACCCCATTCCTACCCCGATCTTCCCCCACCCCTAATTAAAAACCAGGCCCTGCATTCACATCATCAGACCGATGTTCTTGGTTGTATTAAAAGTTGGCCTTGGAGGCAGTTCTGAACTAAAAGTTCCAAAAATGTTCTGAGAATGTGCTTGAGAACAGTCTTTAAGCTGGAGGGGTTTTTTTTGTTTGTTTGTTTGATTGCTCCATTCTTAAAAATCACACCTCATTCGAGGGGAAAAGTATTCCTCCTTTCTTTAGTCCTAGGAAGAAAGATTTGTCCTAGGAAGAAAGGTAAAATATTAAGGATTTTTAAAAAATATGTCATTAAAAATACTTAACTTTTATGTTTCTTCCTCTGGCTTATAAAAGGAAATTGGATGTATTTGCATTGAAGTCTGGCAGTGATTAATTAACTTTCTCAGTTAAGTTTAAAGAATACAGAGAAAAAAAAAAACAGCCATATTAAAGTCAGTAGCAATGTGCGATAGATTTGTAAAAACTAGCGATCGTGATTTCTTTCTGCCCTTTCCCATGAGAGTGAAAAAACTCTTACCTGCGTGTATGCAGAGCTACTGTAATGAGACTTTTTTCCTGAGATTCTCCCCATTTTCTTAACTCTGAAAAGGAACTCGCATTTAAATGTTGTTTGCTCAGATTTTTATTGTTTTTCCCTTTCTCTCTCTGCCTGAGCCTGTAGTTCCTGTTAGAAGAAAAGAAGTCTCCTCGAGGAATTTTCTTTGATATATCCTTGATTTACATGGCAAATAGAAAACAGCTGTCTACTTAAGCATCTAATTCTTGAAGCCATAGTCCCCTCCAGCATCATCTGGAAATAATGTAGCTTGTAAAACAAAGCTAAGAAGAAAAGGCAATGTTTGTTTTATGTGGGATGAATGATTTCTGTTGGGGTCCTTTAATTCAGCTATTATGAGGGTTATTAAAAAGTAGTATTACAAAAGAGGCTTAAATGAAAAGAATTTTTTTTGAGCCTGGTATCTATCTTATTATTACAGTTGATTATAGTCAAAGCTGCAAATATTTTATAAATGGCACTTAAGTTTCTCTAAATAAGACTCCCCCACCCGCCAAAAAGAAAAAAAATACCCAGTAATCTTACTCATAGTGTAGTGGAAATTCAACTCTTTCCTTAGATGATTTAATTTCTGAAAACAAATTGTATCAAGAACTCAGTTCTGTCTGTTTTTCGCCGATTTGTATAGATTTCTGGAAAAAAAAACTTTTTTAAGCTTCCTCATAAGAATATTTATAAATGCAGAAAATGGATGTGAAACCATTAGAGTTTATTGAGATTGTGGTGGGGGGTGGGGTATCAGATGATCCCCCAAGGTAAAGCCCGGCCTACACTCCCCAGCCCACCCCCCACTTAAGCTATTCGCAGGTTATTTGAATTTCTGAGATGGGTAGTGAGGCACCGTACACCTTGCGAACTAGAGAGGCAGGTTAATTTGTGCTTTGACAAAGCCGCTGAGAGGTTCTTCTGTGATTGAAGTGTTCCCTGATGGAGTGTCTTGATTTGTTAATACAACAGAGCAGTTCTTTTTTGGACGTCTGACATCTCCTAAAGGTTATGTGCTCGTGGTTGCCACGGAAATGAAATCGCGTAGCATGCTCCTTCAGTAACGGTGCAGGCGCACTGACTTATTTTCCCCTCATCGGAGTCACCTGTACACTCTCGCCGAGGTATGGGCCCCGGGGTCAGGTGGCTGGGAGACGCGGCCCTTCCCCCTTCCTGTGTGGTGCTGGCCGGGAGTGACCGGCGGGAGGGGTGAACGGCTCTTCTCGCTCAGGCTCTGCCCCGAGCCTACTATGCAGGCTTTTAGCAACCAGGGTGTTCTGCGATGTTGTTTCCTACTGGTCAGTGGATTCCAGCCAGAGTAGCGGCCCCTCGTGCTTTATTGATAGCCGTGGCTCCCGGCCCTTCCCGCCTGGGCCTGCTGGGAGGGTTCTGTGTCCCCACTGTCACGCTGCTTAGCAGTGGCACCAGCCACCCAGAGACCGTGCATGCTGAGCCAGTGTGGGCACGCCCTGGCTCCTTCCCTCTGCGGGGAGTGAGCCTCTGCTGTTTGCTGGGACACTTCCCGGCCACGGGAAGCCACCAGAACTGTGTCCCGGGAGAGCTCGAGCCACGGTGAGGTTCTGCATTCTGGAAGGGAGATTTGGGTCCTGTGTATCAGTATCTCGAGCAGATGGGGCTGGCAAGGAGACCCAGAGCATGTTGTCGAGAGCAACCCGAGAGCTTTTCTCTCCCCACTGCCCTCCATATGGTGGCGACGGAGGGTCACACGCCATGGGCTCTCCCCAGTTTGGGGCCCCACTTCCTAGCTCCGATCGTCACACATCATGTAGGCTTGTAGTGCTCCCCGGGGAGCACAGCTCTTTCAGTGGTGCTCACACACGAGTGCCTGTGGTGCCCAGGATCATGACGGGTGCCAGCGCTACCAGCGCCAGCCATGCTGGACTGCTGACCACGGGCCTGCAAGGCATCCACTCAGAGCCTCTGCGCTAGCCCTCTAGCTCTGGGTTCCGAACTAACTGGGTCAGCTGCCCGCCAGACAAGTGTCTTTAACCCCCTTCATCTCTCCAGCCTCTGGGTGCAGGTTCTGCTGTTTGTTTGTTAGTTTGGGGCCACACCTGGCAGTGCTCAGTGACTCTGCACTCGGGACTCAGTTCTGGTGGTGCTCGGGGGACCATGTGGGTTACCAGGGATAGAATCCGGGTCAGCCACATGCGAGGCAAGTGCCCAACTTGCTGTACTATCACTTCGGCCTCTGTGTTCTCATTTTTGAGCCAGGTTAAATTTGCTATTAACTTGAAGAGCTTCGTTGACTATTCTGCCCTTTGATATCTCTTAGCTTGAAAAATGTATATTAAAGTCGGGTTGTTTTTTGGTTTGGGTTTTTTTTTTGGGGGGGGGGTCGGGAGGGATTTCCTTAGCATTGGCTTTTCTATTTCTGTGATATCCATGAGGATACAGTGGGTGACCAGGAAGGATGTAGGTATTGCTCGGGGGCTTGCCACTCAGGCGGATCATCAGTGCCACGTTCTAGACTCTGGAGACAGGAAAGAGCAGCAAGCCTGGGTCACTCAAGGCCTTATGCCCTCATTGGGGGTGGGGGACAGGGGGCGGTCGGGTGGGCCACACCCACCTGTGCTCAAGCTGCTCCTGGATCCGGGCTCAGGGTCACTCCTAGTGGGGTTCCGGGGACAGAAACGGAGTCGGTTGCAGGCACAGGAAGCCCCTTGTACTACCTCTCCAGCCTCTGTGTCCTTTTCCGAAGGATTAGAGGCAGATATTTATAGATAGCAAAGTGAAAATATGTTTACATATACACGAATATGCACTCATAGTTAAGAAAAATATTGGACTGGAGTGATGGCACCAGGGATAGAGCGTTTGCCTTGCATGCGGCTGACCCAGATTCGATTCCCAGCATCCCATATGGTCCCCCGAGCACCGCCAGGGGTAATTCCTGAGTACATGAGCCAGGAGTAACCCCTGAACATCGCTGGGTGTGGCCCCCAAAATAAAATTAAAAAAAGAAAAATATCGACCTGCCCTGTGCTTCCAAGACCCCTTCAGAGTTCTTAGTGGTTTTCCATCGCAGGCTCATGGGGTGGAAGGCCCGGGACGAAGAGCCGTACCCAAAGCCACGACAGCATCGGCTTTAGGAGGAGAGTATCTGTGAGAGGGGCCCGTAGTGCCCTCAGCGCCCTGTCCATCCCCCGCCAGAGGATGGTGTGTCTCAGCAGACACTGTGCTGATTGCGAAGCAGATGGCAAGGGGGGCGCATGACACCCAGAGTCACAAGAGGGCGGGTGGGAATCCCCAGCAGCTGCCAGGTGCTGTGGGGTCCCTCCTGGGAAGCAGAGGGAAGTGGGACATGGAGGGCTCCCCACAAACCCTGTTCCCAGTTCCTTCGGGCCGAGTGACTGCTAGCATTTGCTCCAGGACCACGCCCCTCCCTGAGATGAGGCCACTAGAAATAGGGCCACAAAATAGGGAAGGGACCCCTGAGCACTACCAGGTGTCGCCCCCAAACAAAGCAAAAGGGTTGAAGAACAGAGCCAAGAGACCCCAGGAAGGGCCAGAGCCATGGTATGGCAGGAAAGGCGCTTCCCTTGCACGCAGCCGGCCCAGGTTTGATCCCTGGCACCCCACGCAGTCCCCTTGGCTTTAATTCCTCTAGCCAGAAAAAGAAAAGAGAAGAAAAATGTGTCCTCTGACTTGGGAAATTGCCCCAGGACAAGGAATGCCAGCAGATATTCTAGTGAAGCTGCAGAGTTACAGGGGAAGACATGAAAAGTCATCTCCAGTACAGAGACTGGGTCATCCTTACTGACGCAAGATTGTCCACACGCCTCTTGGCAGCGGTCTTTAAATGAGTAATATTTAAGTTACTGAAAGCCACGGATTTTATGCCTCCCAAACGGAGTTGCAGGTATAAAAGACTGTTAGGAAATTCAGAAAATCGGGAGCTTCGTCCTCCGCCCGAGAGCTCTGCTTGGAATTGGGGCTAGCAAAGGCTTTCTAGACAGAGCACATAGTTACTTCTGGTTTAACTTCCCAGGGGCTTTCCCTGGGAGCCCCACACCAGCCGAACTGGGGGGGCTCACAGAGCAAGTGGCCTTCACTTGCCCCAGATCATGGTATTTTAGACTTCATGGTCATGTGCTATCAATTGCATATTCTTGAGATACAGATCTTCATGTTTTTTTCAACCCTTTAGAAGTATAAAAATTATTTTTATCTCAAAAGTTGTATAAAAATTGGCCACAGACATCATTTGGTACATGAATCGTGGTTTCTCCATCGTGTGTGTACTGGAGACAGCCACAAATAACTGGAGAGGCCCAGGCGTGAGATTAATGATGGACATCATCTATATTCTCACTCGTAGAACATCTAAATGATGTTCAGAAGATGGAATAGAGGGGCTGGAGCATTAGCACAGCAGGTAGGGCACTTGCCTTGCACACAGCGAACCCATGTTTGATCCCGGGCACCCCGTGTGGTCTCCTGAGCATCACCAGGAGTAATTTCTGAGCATAGAGCCAGGAGTAACCCCTGGGCATCCTAGAGTATGAGCTTTCTACCCCCATCCAAAAAAATAAAGATGTAATGGCTGGAGCGATAGCACAGCGGGTAGGGTGTTTGCCTTGCACGTGGCCAACCTGACCAACCCAGGTTTGATTCCTCCACCCCTCTTGGAGAGCCCGGCAAGCTACCGAGAGTATCTCGCCTGCACGGCAAAGCCTGGCAAACTCTCCGTGGCGTATTTGATATGCCAAACACAGTAACAAGTGTCTCAATGGAGACATTACTGGGCCTGCTCAAGCAAATCGATGGACAATGGGAGGACAGTGACAGTGACAGTGGCTGCCTTACTGCCAGTGTAGGTACAGGGCAGCTGTCATGTCACAGAGATGGGGAGGGGTAATGTAGCAGCCACAGAATCGGCTTCCTGTTTGCCTGTAGCTTACTGGGAGCTAATGGGTATCATTTCAGGACATGCCGGGAGAGAACAGGAGCTCTCACTGAGATAACGTGCTGGTTTCATTACTGCTTATTGTGATGAACTCATGGGGAACAGGAGGAAAAGACGAGGGGAATCCTACAAGGTCCCTGGCATGTATGTCCCAGGCAAGGGGGCAGTGGTAGGTCCTGTGTCTTGCATGCTTGAGGCCATGGGTTTGATCCCCATCACTGACCACAGTTCTTGGCTCTGCAGTATCATCCTCAGCACCACAGAAAGCGAGATCCCTATACTACCCACAGCTACCACCACCATCCCCAAATTTCTACTAATAGAACTGCAATGAATACAAGGGATTATCCATGCAACTTGGATAAAGCATCATAAAATGGAGAGCAGTCTCCTCTACGGAGCAGTCTCTAAAGCTGTGATATGTTCAGACTAACATATATCCATATGAGAGCGCAACCAGACGTGGGAATTTTGGGGGGTGGCACTCCCAGTGGTGTCAGAGCTCACTCTTGGCTCTGCACTCAGAGGACCCTTTGGGGTTCTGGGGATCAAACCTGGGTCAGGTATGTGCAAGGCAAGCGCCCTGCCCGCTGTACTATTGCCCCAGCCCCCGTGATTTTTATCTCTTGTACCTTATAGACACAGCCTGAAGAAATGAAACAAAACTTTTTACTAATCTTATTCATGTTGGAACTTTGTAGTCTTATTTCAAAGTGCAGGTGCTTATAACAAATGAGTAATTGTTTTTTTTTTTGGTTTTTGTTTGTTTTTTTTAAATTAATTTACTCCTTTGTCTTGGGAACCCCAGTGAGTGGCAGTGGGAATAGTATATGAAGATGTAAAGTCGAAGTTACCCTTTGATCTTGAGTTGAAATAAGAGCTTGTGTGGGCTCACATTGGCATTTCAGCTTTTGTGTTTTCAGTATGCGTAGTTGTCTGTTCTTTCTACTCCTGGCCTTTGAACTCATGGAAACAGTGACCAGCCCAGTGATCCTGCACTGAGAAACCCTAGCAACCAGGTTTTCACTCAAAGGAGCAAGAATTGACCCTGCCTCTCATAGAAAGCCATGGCGTGAGTAACAAAATAGTACATGAGAAGATGTTCCTTTTTATTTATTTTCTTTTTGTTTATTTATTTATTTATTTATTTTTGCTTTTTGTCACACCGGGCGATGCACAAGGGTTACTCCTGGCTCATGCACTCAGGAATTACTTCTGGCGGTGCTCAGGGGACAATATGGGATGCTGGGAATCGAACCCGGGTCGGCTGCATGCAAGGCAAGTGCCCTACCCTCTGTGCTATTGCTCCAGACCCAGATGTTCCTTTTCAGAGGAGGAAAAGTTATTAAGGATAACAACTGGGACATAATATCACGGCAGCAGGTTTATAAAGCTTCACCAATAGTGGACCCAAGCATGAAGGGAAGGGCTTTGACAAAGAGACCACTGGACTTTGTGGGCCACTTGCTGTCAAACAGCCACCATTAGGAAGTTGTTTTGCTTACACACACACACACACACACACACACACACCCCTAATCTGATGAAGCCTCTAAATTCTGGTACCAATTTCTGTAAATATCTGGATGAGAGCATAATAGCACCACCAACATCTAAAATTGCAGGTAATCATATAGGACAAATAACCTGGCTTATAACTGATAAATTATAAGAAGAAAGTGCTTCAAGGGTGCTCCCAAGGGGTGCTCAAGAGACCCCTCCCAGGCATGCTTGTTCAGTGAGGCTGAGGGTTTGTGTGAGGTAGGAGGAGGTGCCGCTGCATCCCCTGTCATGCGGGGGGCTGCTGGGGGCCTCTGGGGCACCACCAGGCTTGCTTGGGGGGCCAGAGAGATTGGGCCCAGGTGGGCGTCATGCGAGGCACGTGTCCTGGCTGCAGTATCTGACCCTCCCCTGGCTCCAAAAAACATGACTTTTATTAATAAAAACCAATTTCACTGTGTTGACTTTATTTGGAACCTCCTCAAGCAAAGTATTTCTGAAACCAAACATGTTGTACCTACTGAGAGGGCTGAACACCGACTAGATACTCATCCTTTCAGGGATTACTATATTTATGTTTGACAACGGCAGAGAGAGAGAGAGAGAGAGAGAGAGAGAGAGAGAGAGAGAGAGTGTGTGTGTGTTTTTAGACCACACCCGGAATTGCTCAGGGGCTATTCCTGACTCTATACTCAAGAGTGACCCCAAGCTTGCCATACTTAGGTAACCATATGCAGTGGTCTGGGCACTAACCCAGCGTGGCCACTTGTAGGACCAGCACCTTAACACCTTGTTGTCCTGTCTCCTTTCCAAGATGATAAATTTTAGTATTTTGTTACATTTCCCTCTCTAAAAAGCTAATATGAACCTTGGAATTTAAATAAAAAAAAAAGGTTTAACCTTCACATGACCTAGACCTTAACTCAGGTCTTTGTTCATTTATTACCTAACAACTTGGGGCCAGGGAGATAGGACAGCGGCCAGCTCGAGCAGCTTGCACGCAGCCAACCTGAGCTCAGTCCCAACACCCCATTGAGACTCCCCAAACCACTGCCAGGAGTAAACCCTGAGCACTGCTGGATGGGGTTCAGAAACCAAAAAATAAGAAAAATTAAAGCAATCAGACCTTGTCCGTGGGATCTTCGTGGTAATTAAATGAGATGATGTTTAGAAAGCACTTAGGGCAGTGTTTAACATTTGGCGTATAAGACGTGCTGTGTAAATGTACTTTTACTATTGTTGTTTTGGGGCCACACCTGGCAGTGCTCAGGGCTTATTCCTGGCTCTGATCTCCGGGATCGCTCCTGGTGGGGCACGGGGGGACCATATGGGCATTGAACTTGGGCCAGCCTGATGCAGGGCAAGCACCCTACTCACTGCACTGTCCCTCCAGCCCTGTGTAACTGTGCCGGCGACCATCTTAGTGCCGGGGCAGATCCCACCTCAAGTGGCAGGACGAAGGTGTCCTTCCTTCTTGTCAGTTATGTCATGTCTAACGTAAGGGTCCCAGAATCTTCTCTGCAGAAATGGATTGAATATCACTCGCCCTACAGAGACGATTCCTCAAGCTAGCTGGTTTTCAGACTCTGATGGTGTGCGTTCAGGTGCGAGGGCCGGGCTGCGGGGAAGGGAAGGCTGACTCCATCCGAGGGCCTGCCTGGGCCACCTTCACTCGAACAGGCAGCCCATGACGGTGGTGTCAGTTTAGGCTCTACGATGTCCCCCTGGCTGGCGTCCTGTCTGCCCGTCTCAGCTCGTGGTCCATCAGGCTATGCCCCACGGTAGAGGAAAGAGGCTGGTTCAGGATACCCGGATGAGCGATGCCCACCCTCAGCCCGCACTCCTTGTAATGTGGAAATTCCACAGCCGACCAAGAGCACATCAGCCACCAGGAGCCAGTAAAAAAGTGTCCCTTCTTGGGCTGGAGTGATAGCACAGCGGGTAGGGCATTTGCCTTGCACACAGTCAACCCTGGTTGGATCCCCAGCATCCCATATGGTCCCCCGAGCACCGCCAGGAGTAATTCCTGAGTGCAAAACCAGGAGTAACCCCTGTGCATCGCCGGGTGTGACCCAAAAAGAAAAAAAAAGTGTCCCTTCTTTCCCTCTAAAGAGTCACACTCAGCAGAGACAAGGTCCCTGCTTACAGAAACGCTCGTGCTGATCCTAGGATGGGGATGCCACCTCAGATCCCCCTCTAAGGGGCTGGAGCAATGACCCTGCAGCTGAGAGGCTCACCTTGCAGGCGCCTGGCCCGGCTGCATTCCCCGGAACCACCCCTGAGTGATCCCTGAGCACAGAGCTGGAGTAATTCCCGAGCACTGCCGGCCGTGCCCCCCCCCCAGACAAAACAAGCAAATAGAAACAACTGATTCTGGAATCTGGTTCCTTTTTTAATTTTTCCTGCCATCCTGACGGCTTGATTTCCCTCCTCCCACCCCACCCCCCCACACACACCCATGAAAGAGCCCAGTGTGATATTTCTCTCATTATGCCCGTGCCGTGATTGCTGATGAGTACTCTCCACACTGAACTCTCTCTGAGGCTTTCCAGAGCTTACGCCATGCTTAAAGACCGCCACTAGACACCCGTATAGACACAGAAGGGAACCGCGGGGACTCGCAAACGAATGCATTGTTGACAATTCAGAGTCTCAGTGTGTGAGTAATAGCCTGCGTGGCTCTGTTCCCCCGGAGAAAGGAAAGCGTTCATATTTTTACTGTGTCCTGTCTTATTACTTCTTGTTAACATACTGCTAAGTCTTATTCAACTACATGATGCTCTTGGTTCCAAAGACTCTGCAGTGAGACATACCTGAATTTGAACCTGCCTGCTTCTCACAGTAAGAAAAATCAGTTAATCTTTTAGACTTTTAAATAGCTTTTTTTAAAAAAAAATTATGTAGCTTTAAGTGTTACTAGTTTCCAAGGTTTTTTTAGACAATGTATGCAGAATCCTGATGTTGGTTCAGGGCACTGTGAGAGTTCCAGGATGTGGGGGTTTGGAGCTGGGGGACAGGGCGCTGGCAGGCACTGGGATGGGAGGCCTGGGGCAGTGTGGGGGCACTTCTGTAAGGAGCTGGGTTGAGTTGGGTTGTGTGCATCCGGCGTTCGGTAGAAGGTCACTGAAGTGTTTTGAACAAGAAAGTCGCTGGTCTGGTGTGGACTTTGGGGAAAAAAAAAGTAGTGTGTGTGTAAGACTGATTCAGCAAGATAAGAATTGAGACCAAGAAGCCATTAAAAAAAAAAAATATCAGTGGCGAGGACCCGGGGATGGCTCAGCCCAAAAGTCTGAGGCCAGTGTGATCCCCGGTGCTGCCCACGTGTGCCCAGCACAGCCCGTCCACGCTGGAGAGTGTAATCCCCAGCACCCAGTGTAATCCCCAGCACCCAGCTTCCGAAGAGCACCAAGGCAGGAGAGTCAGTCCTGGTGAGCACTGCTACTAGAGTGTGCACAAACACCACAGCCGAAACAGTGCGGTATACCACTACCCCCCCCCCACACACACACACACATCACACAGTCACAATCACAGTCAAGGGGAGGCGTGCCAGTGGCCTGGCGCTCAGGGTGGAGCTGGCACTGTGGGTGCAGGCACAGCGAGGACAGAGTGCGGAGGGAGAGTGAGTGGTTACCCGGGGCGGGCGGGCAGGAGCAGCAGGTCCAGTGGGGGGAAAGGGGGCTGAGTGAACGTTCCACGCTCTCACTGGGCTTGGCATGACCCTCTGTCTTGAGTAGCGTAAGCTGAAGCCCATCAGGAGACGGTTCTTTGAGGGATTCCGTGAAGCCCCTGAAGGAAAGCCTGTCGGTCTCCTGGGTTTCAGGCGGCTCCTACCTAACCTTCCTTGCCTTAGAATCTGTCTGTTCCCTGGGACCAGTGGTAGGACGTGTTTGTTTAAAATGCTCGTTTTGAGGGGGCCAGAGAGATAGCACAGTGGGGAGGGCGTTTGCCTTGCATGCAGCTGACCTGAGTTCTGAGTTCCATCCCCGGCATCCTGTATGGTCCTCCCCCAGCACCGCCAGGAGTAATTCCTGAGTGCACTGAGTGCAGAGCCAGGAGTAACCCCTGAGCATTGCCGGGTGTGACCCAAAAAATAAATAAAACATAAAAAGCAACACTTTTTTTTATTATTAGTGAAGCACCATGGGGTACAGTTGTAGATTTACAAATCTTTTGTGCTTGGGTTTCGGTCATACAATGGTCAAATACCCCTCCCTCCACCAGTGCCCATTTTCCACCACCATGGATAATATCCACCCCCCCCCAACCCTCCCCTCCCACCCTGCCTCTGTGGCAGGGCAGCAACATTTTTTTAAAATAAATAAAATGCCCGTGTTCAATCACTTGGCCCACCTCTCAGTAATTGGCTCTGTAGTCGAGAATATTCAACTACATAAAAATAGAAATATCAGGTTATAAATACCCTGATCTTCCCTCTGCGTCTGTCAGATGTTAAATTAAGTTCTGCGTAATAAACCAAGTGGAAACTGAGTGTGTTCCTGCAGCTCGAGGTTCGGAAGCTGCAGAAGGCCTCCTCCCTGCCCCCCCCCCCACCCGGCACTAACTCGGGTTCCATGCGCCTGCAGGAAACCCCTGAATAGCGCTTACATTCTGCAGTGTGCTTTACGCTCACGGCCCATCCTTGCTTCAAAGAAAGGAGTTCTTATAAGCATGAATAAATGCTTTTTTTTTCTTTGCTTAACAAATGTTTGTCATTTTCTTCTCCAAAAAAAAAAAAAAAGAAAGAAAGAAAGAAACAAAAAACATGGAGCCAAGAGATTTGGAGGACGGAGGTCCACATGCGGAAAATGAGCGCTGCTGCACAGAGGGTGACAGCCCATGTGTGTGTGTGTGTGTGTGTGTGTGTGTCTCCTGAGCAAGGCTGGTTTCTTTTCAACCTTTTATCCCGGTGCTCCAACTATTGTTATTACTTCCATAGAGCCTCTGTCCGTGGAGTTCAAAGCACTTACAATCATCAAGTCATTTATTTCTGGGATTTATTGAATGGATGCTCATTGTTGGAAAGCCCGTGGGCGTAAGTACAAAGTTATAAAAGCACACAAATTAAATGGAACAGTGGAGGAACAAGAGAGAAAGCCGACGGGGTCGCTGCGGTGCCTGCTGGGAGCACCGGGCTCTTAGGACGGGAAGAAAGGAAGCGAACACGGCACAGGATCGGGCAGCCGCCGCAGACTTGTCTCTCTCTCTCTCTCTCTCTCTCTCTCTCTCTCTCTCTCTCTCTCTCTCTCTCTCTCTCGGCCGTTCCAGGGGGGAATGCGGTCGTGGAGGGGATGTCTGTGGGGCTCAGTCCGGCGAGTCTCGAGTGCACGGGGAAGGTGTTCTGGGAAAGGCTCCAGCTCTCCGCCTCAGCTCCTGCTCTCGTAAGGAAGCATGAAGCATTCTTGTCATCTCGCCCTTGTTTTGCAAGAGGAGATACTCAGATGCACGTGTCTCCGAGCACTGTGATCAAAACGTGAAGCGTGGTCCTATTCTAAGCTTCCCGCTGAAAGGAAAATGTGGCTTTTCTTTTTTTTTCTCTCTCTCTCTCTCTTTGCATTTTAGCTTTGAGAAAATCTCTTTCTTGTTGGCTATCTCCTTCATCTGGTGATTTGAAAATGGACGTTTTCACAGCTTAGTCCATTTTAAAAACTTAAACCTGATTCTGAAGTGAACTAGAAGTCTCATTTCTCAAGAGCACATACACAGCACTGAAAATTGCTAAAATCGTGGCAGACATTATTACAGATTAGGAAGACATATGCCAAAGGGACGTTCAGGTGTCTCAAAAGCTTTGCCTTCGAGAAGTGCCCTGGCCAACAGGCACAGCAGGTGGGGGCCACTCTCCCCCGAACCCCACCCTCAAACCTAGTGATTAGCCATGACGCTTGATCTCTGCTCGTTTATTACTAGGACAAAGCATCAGATTCAAGTGAAAGATTGGAGAAAAGAAAGGCCCAGGAAAGCAAGCCCTCGCTTTCAGAACTGGAGTAAAATCTGTCCTCTTTTCCGAGTTCTCGCCTGTCCATTAATAGGCCGGCCAACACCCTCGCTCTAGAAGACATAGTCTGGCTTTTGGTTATTCAAGAGAGGGACTGAAACTGCTAATTAAGTGTGCGCTCCACAGCCAGGCATGTTCTGCTGCTTCTGGTGCCCGGCCTTACTAAATTGGACATCTCTCACGACACCAGTGCGGTCCCTGGGAGCCCTGAGGTGTCCAGCCTCAAAAGGGACACGTCCTAGGTGGTTTCATAGAGGTCTTTATCCAAATCATATTTCTTTTCCCTCCCACTTCTCCTTATCTTGGCCCTTGGAGCCTTCCCCCAGCTCCCAGGCTCCCCCCGGGCCCTCCACACCTGAGAGGCAGGACCGCTGGGACTTGACTAGTGTGTGCTTTAATCTGATGCCCAGACCGGGCCTGTCCGGCCTGTCCGTAGCCCCCATCAGGCAGTGCTTTGGTTAAATGAGTGACAGATTGCATCTGGGAATCTTGTGTTGGCTAATTGGTAGCTATTGGGAGAATTGATTAAATTGCATCAATTAGCCTGCTAACCTGAAGGAGTTAATAAAACTTCCCCAGCTGCCGAGAGTGCATTGAACCAGACCTACCAAAGCTAGTAAATTACAGAGGCGAGGGGATCCTGGCAAGTGTGCGGTACCCTGGTTGTTATCAAGGCTTCCGAGAAGTGTAAGGAACAGTCAGAGAACTGTTCAGAGGCCTTTTGGTGAAAGGCGGTTGGTGACTGTGTGTGTGTGTGTGTGTGTGCAAGGTTAATGCGTTTTTCATTTCTCCCCCCTGAGTCTTTGTCTGCCTTTTTCCTGTATTCTTCTTGCACAGCGTGTCAGACTCCTCATCCAACTTACTCAAATTTTAATTGACATAAAGTTGAAGTCATTAAGAAGGTTATAATCATCCTTTTATTTGGCTTGTTGGCACACCAGAGAGCGTTAACAGTGACTGTTGAATAATATCCAGCAAATTAGTTCAAATAATGTCACAACATGTTTCCTAAATATAAATCAGACACACACAAGGAGAACAAATGCTTCCTGAAACCCTTGCTCGGAGAGGCCTTTTTATTAAGGAAGCGGCTCGGTTGCTCGCCTTGGTTTCTGTGCTGCCGCGTTCGGGTTCTTTAGTGACGGGAGGGCCACTCCCCTCCCTCCTGCCCTGGTCGTTTCTCCACAAAACCAAGTGACTTCCAGGGAAGTCTGATCCATGAGGGGCTTTGTGGAAGGGAAGCGGCAGGGACTCGTCTGCTGTCGCTGCTGGACACATTCAGGGCCTTGCGAAGGTACATGACAGCCCATGCAGACCACCCACTGCTCCCCGGGCGGTGGCCCGCACACACTGGGTCTAGGGACAGCCCATCACTGCTCCGGAGATTCTCTCTGGTGGGAAGCCCAGCTCCCTGTTCACTGCACGAAAAGCGAAGCGCCCTGGCCCTTCGGCTGCAGTGTCCAGGACAGCTGGCCAGAAAGAAGTGTCACAGCGCTGCCCCTTGGTGGCATGCACCTGAGATAGGTGTCCTCTTTGGGCCCCTCCCTCATGCTGTCCGGGTGCTGCTGGGAGAAACTGAGGCATTCGGGTTCCCCTCTGGCCACCACTGTGCGGCTCCTGCCCTGAGATGCCGGCCTTTCACCTTTGTTTCTTCCTTTTCACGAAATTTTTGCCTTGTTCCAAACTGGTGTAGATAAGGAGCTCTTTAGGGGAGGAGATGGAGGAATAGGATTCTATTTCCTCCTTGCCAAGAAGATCCTGACTCAACCCTCTTTCCCCCCCCCCCCCCCCCCGAGCCTTTTGCTAGGTTTTTATGTGAATATCAACCCTTTTCCTTTGCCTAGAAAAGAATTGAGAAATCCACACTAGGTAGCAAAAATGCCACCAGCACCAACTTGACTTAGCCAACTTAGCCCATAGCTGGACCAGGAGCGTAGGAACAGGTGGTTTAAGCCTGCGTAGGCAGATGCTGCACGTGTCAGGTGCATTCCCCAGAAGTTAAGTTCACGTTTCAAAAATGCAGAGATGATGGTTGGTCACCAGCTGGTGCCGTGTGACCCCACATATAAGAATCAGGTTATCAGTGTAGTCTTGGCGCCCATCAGGCTTTTGAAAGCATGACACTGATGATGTTTTGACCAAGGACATGTTGGTTCAGTAACCCTTCCTGTTGCAAGCACCCTTCATTGCTTACATTGCAGCTGTTTTTAAAATTCTTTTCTGCCAGGGGGCCGGAGCAATAGTACAGTGGGTAGGGCATTTGCCTTGCATGTGGCCAACCTGGGTTCAATCCCCAAATCCCATATGACCCCCTGAGCTCTCAGGAGTAACAAGTCAAGCTGTCTTATCAAGCATCACCTATAACTCAGCATTACACTTGGAATAGTTCTTGAACATATTTTCTAAGGGGATTAGACCTTTAGTATAACAATAGAATTTAAGTTCTAAAGACCTCAGATTCACTGGTAAGAGAATTTCACCAGAATGCATGTAAATTTTCTAAAGTCTCTTTTTTTTTAATTTGGCTTTATTTTTATTTGGGGGCCAAACCCAGCAGTGCGCTGAACTACTCTTGGCTCTGCACTCAAGGACAACTCCTAACAGTGCTCAAGGACCATCTTGGGCTGCTCAGGAGCAAACCTGGGTGAGCCACAGTTAAGGCAAGTGCCTTACTATTGTTCCAGCCCTAAAGTTTAGATTTAGGCTGAAGAAGTAGTACAGCGGGTAGGGCGTTTGTCTTGCATGCAGCTGACTTGGGTTCCATCCCCGGCGTCCATATGATCCCTTGAGCAATGCCAAGAGTAATTCCTGAGTGCAGAGCCAGGTATAACCCCTGTGCATCGCCTGGTGTGACCCAAAAAGCCAAATTTCAAACCAAAAAAAAAAAAAAAGTTGTAAGAAGCCTATGAATTTGGAAATGTTTCTTGTTTGTGTTCAGGGGAACTAAACTATTAATAAATACATATAATAAATACATAACTAAAATTTGAATCTAGCGTCATACCCAAGGAGCACAGATACGTGTCTCTGAAATTAATTCTAAAAGTGTACATCAGAAAGTCGTACTTGCTTCGCTCAGAGCTGAGGAGCATCACTGTCCCTCCAGGTCCCTCCAGATCCAGTCGGAGACTTCTACTCACTGTTGCCCCTGAACTTGGCTTTCCTAGCAGGAGCCGGCATTCATGTGCTCCTGCCACTTGGGGACTGCTGGTCTCGTGTGCCTGTCACTCTGGCCCTGCTCCGGCATGACCGTTCTGCTGATGAGGGAATCGAGGTCCACTAGTCCCGTGGGCAGTACAGAGTGGGCAGTGCCTCAGGGCCCAGGCAGAATGACAGAGACCCCAGTTTCCCACAGAGCGGGGCGTCTGCCCTGTACAGAGTGCATTTTGGATCTGAATCCATGGAAATAAATTATCGGCATCTAGATGAAGGCTCGGCATCTCAGTTGTGCAGCTACTTCTAAGTAAAAGCTACAGCTGATGGGGTTGGGTTGGGTTGGGTTGTTTTGTTTTGTTTTGTTTTGTTTTGTTTTGTTTTGTTTTGTTTTAAGCCCAAACTGTGAGCTTGACTTGCACATCTTGAAGAGACCCCATTTTTAGGCATGTCCGCCAGGCACATCTGTCCGGCTGATTGTAGGAGTGCGCCATGAAACCAAAGCAAGGAACTGCACCTCGGCACTGAGGCCTGTCTTGCCTGAGTCACTGCTGGGGCTGTTTCAGGTTCATTTCCCGGCTTGTCTATAATTTACTAATTATAGAAAGAAAAAGAAAGAAGGAAGGAAGGAAGGAAGGAAGGAAGGAAGGAAGGAAGGAAGGAAGGAGTGTTTCTTGCCATGTGAGATCGAGTCTCCTTAGACATCTCACTCAGAATCTTCCTTCCTGATGCTCCGCTAGCAGGAGCCTCCCGGGCATGAAGATGTACTTTTTATTATGAAAAGTATTTTTTATTATGGAAATTTTCAAGTATTTAAAAATGTTGGGGGACATTTCCCCGCTCCTGGGAAACAGTGGGCACCCACCCACCAAGCCCTGGGCCACTGCCTTTGACTAAAGTTGACTCCCGAGCCATCACTCATCGCTTCCGCTCTTTCCTTCTAAGGAAATCCGAGGTTCTGGTGTGTCTCGTGTGTTGTCGGCTCTGCATGATTTTTGCTGGGCACGAGCTGGTCCTGGCTCGGTGTGGGGGCTCTGTCCTTGCAGTGCCGGGGTCACGCCCAGACAGCCTCCTGGCACCCATGCTCACCGGCTTCTCATGCTCTCTCCCTCCCTCTGGGCCCAACACCCTCCAGTCTTTCTCTTCTCTCAGATGATAAGGAGAGTATTTAAACCATTGGGTGTGTAACTGTGGAAGGTGTAATGACCCCTCAGTAATTGTTGTAGTGTAATGGCCCCTGAAAAGTGGTCAGAATTTGACTTATTCCTGCCTCTGAGCTTAGGAATCATTCCTGGCGAATCTCAGGGGGCCATATGGGTTGTCGGGCATTGAACCTGGTCTGCCCCGTCAGGGCAAGTGCCCTAGGCAGAGTACCATCACTCCAACCACCTCAACTTCAACTTCTCATAGAACTGAACCCAACAATACCACTCCTCGGAATATATTCCAGAGAGGCAAAAAAAGTATAGTTGAAGTGACGTCTGCACTTGTTTGATCATTGCAGCACTGTTTACAGTAGCCAGAATCTGGAAAAAACTTGAGTGCCCGAGAACAGATGACTGGTTAAAGAAACTTTGGTACATCTACACAATGGAGTACTATGTAGCTGTTA
>JAOXYA010000002.1:32448412-32460742 GCA_028565675.1 Sorex palustris
ATGGGATGCTGGGAATCGAACCCGGGTCAGCCGTGTGCAAGGCAAACGCCCTACCTGCTGTGCTATTGCTCCAGCCCCTGAGGTGTTTTCTGTTTTGGCTCACACCTGGCAGTGCTCATGGCGGCTCCCAGGTCTGTGCTCAGGGTCGCACCTGGTGGTACGGGTCTCCGGCATGCAGAGCATGTGCTCAGACCCTCCCTCTCCACCCCAGCCCTGGGAGATCCTGGCAGCATCGAGAGGGGCTCCCACCTCATCCTATGGTACTGCTCCAACTTCTCTCTTGCATGGAGAAGCCTGAAATTCAGTCCTCAGATTTGGCCCCCTAATGAGACACCCTTTCCAGGGGCTGGCAACTGAGGTCCATGCAGCGTCCCTTTGTGGTGACAGGGGGCCGTGCTCGGAACACCTGGTCACATCCGTAAGAGCCACAGGTTCTGTTAATGCCCCTTTCTCCCTGACGATTCCCACCGTTACCAGTTTCCCCTCCTGATCGCCTGCAGCTCCCCGGGGTGCTCTGCCACACCTCTGCTCAGGGTCTAGTTCGCGGGGAGAGAGTCTGAGGGCCCCGGGGACGGCGGGGGGAGGGGGAGGCTCACTGCCTGATCGAGACAAGGAGGCAGAGAGAGGCAGCGTAGGGTGCCGGGCACTTGCTGTGCGCGCAGGGTTTATTCCTGGCATCACATGGTTTCGATGCAGGGCCCAATACCCACAATGGTAAACTTGCCCTCCTCCCCTTGACTTTGAGCACTGAGCCCAGCCCTGGCCTATGAAGGCAGTGAGTAAGGATATGGGGAGAACCATAGCCGGCGGGGGCTTGGCAGGAGGGTGACAGAACAGGGCCAGGTGGGGGGGGGTGAGGGAGGCAGAGCAGAGGAGTGGGGAACCCCACTCAGGACAGGGGTTGCCAGCGGAGGCGGGCTGCTGCCCTGCTGATGGTCTCAGGCAGTATGGTCAGGGCCTTGGGTCAAGCGAGAAGCCTTTCTCTTCCCAACTACACCCCACACCCCAGCCCAGGCCCTGTGAGCTGCCACAGGCCTCCTGGTTGGGCCCCTTGGGCAGGACACGCCCTGGACATTGAAATAACATTCCTTCTTGTGTGTGTGTGTGTGTGTGTGTGTGTGTGTGTGTGTGTGTCAGGGGGAGGGTATGTGTGTGTGTGAGGGGCCGTGTGTGTGTGTGTGTGTGTGTGTGTGTGGAAGGACAATGTGTGAATGTGTGTAGGTATGTGTGTGTATGGAGTCAGTGTGCGGGGCAAATGCGTGTGTGGACGGTGTGTGTGGACTGGGGTATGTGTGCAGTATAAGCGTAGGGGTGACGTGGAATGGTGCGAGTGTGTGTGTTTGTGTGTGTGTGCATGTGTGCGTGTGTGTGGTATCTATGAATATGTGTTGATGGTATGATTGTGATCTTCACGGAGGTGTGTTTCTACGGTATGTGTATGGTGTGGGGCGGGGGAGTGTGTCTGAGGGTGTGTGTATATGGGTGTGTATATGTCTACATGTGTAGGTAGGTGCGTGGGAGTGTAGGGTGTCTGTGTGTATGGGGATATGTGGTGTGTGGATGTGTATATGTAGGTATGTGCTTGTGGCCTACCATGTGTCATCTGTGTGTATAATGTACATGGGAGTCTGTGTGTGTGATGCGTGTAGATGTGTGTGTTGTGTATGGGAGGTAAGTGTGTGTGTGTGTGTGTGTGTGTGTATGTGTGTGAATTTGTGCTGGGGCCTCTAGACCTCCCCTTGACTGGCCTGCGGGCAGTGGGGGTGGGAAGCAGAGTGTGGGGGTCCCATGGCCCAGACCGAGACACACGGGTGGGTTCCAGGTGATCCAGGCTGGACTGCTGTCACTCAGGAAAGGCCTCGTCTGCTCTTCCCCAGAGGTGAGGGAAGGTCTGTGGGGGCCCTGGAGAGTCCCCAGAAGGAAGAAGAATGTCCAGGAAACCAAAGATACCAGGAGCGAAGCGGCTGCCTCATGGGGGGCTGAGACCCACCACAAGCCACGTTCCAGCGGTGGCACCTCCTGAGGACATCGGAGGGTCTCCTGTGCTGGAGCGGGGTGCGGATGAGGAGACCAGAGGACCTGCCAGGAACTGACCTGGCCACTACCCCTGAAAATCACGTTCTCCTTTGCTCCTCCTGTTGACCTTTGAAAGCCTCAGGCATCATTGGGATGAGAGAGGAAAGGGAGTTCACCCACCCCATTTTACAGATTCGAAAGACGAAAGACTGAGGCCCTTGGAGAAGGGAGAGGACAAGCAGGATAGCCCAGCTTTCCCTGACAGAGTGGACACTAACTGTGCTACAGACAGAGACGGTCACCTCAGTAATACCACTGGAAAGACGAAAGGGACTTCCAAGCAGGGGCTCTCAGCCTCCTGAGACACTGAACCGTGAGCCTGAAGCTCTTCCCCCCCAGGGTTGGAAGCGGGTGAGTGCTCCCAGAGGCGGAGGTGACCCTTGGGGACAGCTGTCGGGAAGGGCAGTGAGGCTGGCGAGGTGGGGGTGTATATAACAGGGAAACTGAGGCTGTTGGGAACTCGCAGGAACGCAGTGAAGGAGTCTTCTCCTTGGAACTGCCAACAAACACCAAGCCTCCTCCCTCCATCCCTGCGCTCTCCAGAGAGCTGGGGTAGAACTTTGCCAGCACCCCCAACGCCAGGCGGCTGCAGAAGTTCGATTAGCACAGGACCTTGACCTGGCTTCCAGACTCAGAGATTGCCAGCTCCAGTGGATTTATTGGGGGTGTTATCTACATAACAATAAAATACACCCATGGAAGTTTGGAGTTTGGGAGGTTTTGACTGTCTATACGCATGCACCCACTCCAGGAAAGATACGGAGCATTTCTGCCCCCCACCCTCACCCCAGAGAGCCCTGTCCTCCTCCAGACGTCCCTCCCTGACAGCACTCAGACAGCCCAGGGGGCTTTTCTTGAGGCTGGGACCAGGGGGCTTCACTCAGGGCTTACTTCTGGTTCTGGGCTCAGGAATCAACGCTGCCGGAGTTTTGGGGATTGAACCTCGGTTGCCTGCGTGCAAGCAGCCCTATCATCTCTCTGACCCTCAATTTTGTCTTTCGGAGGTTTTACAAAGGGCTCACAAAGGAAGCTGTTTCTCTGTGTTTGGCCTTTTTTACTCAGCATAACCCGCACGATTCCCGCCCCCCCCCACACACACACACACACACACACATCTAGGGAACTGGAAGCTTTTCACTGATGCGCAGGATCTAACAAATGCGCCCGGGGCCTCAAGGCGGCTCTTCCACCGGCTTGGGCCTCTGAACTCAAGCTGGGTCCTGGGTGCAACCCCTCCCGGGTCAGGCCTGCGGCAGCGAAGCCGTGGCAACGCACAGCATTAGTGAAAAGCCCAGCCCCACGGGGTTCTTTCATTCATTCCCCCAGAGCGGGGTGAAGCCGACATCGGAGGGATGGGGAGCCGAGTTGCAAATGAACCGTCTGGGCCACCGACCCGGACGCGTCTCTGTGTTCAATTACCCAGCGCGGGCCAGCAGGGCGCTGCCCGGGCCCCGACTCCACCGGGAATAATTAAAAGCCCGACGCCTCGGCCCCTTCCCCGGGGAGGCGGCGGTGTTCCCGGGGTGAATGGGCTCGGAGGAATGAAGCGACACACACTGGCCTCATTGTTCGGCGGTCGGGGGGAAACTGAGGCCAGAGGGCGTGCGGGCGGCCGCCGGGTGACTGGAGGCTGGGTCACCGCGTGAGTCAGCGGCGCAGACGGGCCAGATTGCTGTCATTAAGGTTTACAGGGCGGCCGCCGCCACCGCCCGGCCCGAGTCCCCGCCGCGGGCGCGCCCCACTCGGCCACCACGCCTCGGCGCCCGGTGGGGTCCTCCAACGTCCCCGCGCCGCGCCCCCACGTCCACACGCCGCGCCCCCAGGTCCCTGCGCCGCGCCCCCAGGTCCCCAAGCTGTGCCCCGACATCCCCGCGTGCGCCCCCACGTCCCCGCGTCGCGTCCCCAAGTCCCTGTGCCGCGCCTCCACGTCCCCGCGCCGCGCCCCGACACTCGCGCGCACTCCACAGTCCCAAGCTGCCTCCCGACGTCCCCGCACCGCATCCCCACGTCGCCGCGCCACGCCCCGACGTCCCCACGCCGCGCCCCCTTGTCCCCGCGTACGCCCCCACGTCTCCGCGTGCACCCCCACGTCCCCACGCCGCGCCCCACGTCCCTGCGCCGCGCCCCCATATCCCCAGGCTGTGCCCCGACGTCCCCGCGTGCACCCCCATGTCCCCGCGCCACGTCCCCAAGTCCCTGTGCCATGCCCCCTAGTCCCCAAGCTGCGCCCCCACCTCCCCGCGTGCGCCCCACGTCCCTATGCTGCGCCCAACACTCGCACGCCCCAGGGATGACCCGCTGGCTTGGCACTCTGGGTCCAGATGCCCTATGGGGCGGGAGGCCCCCCAGGGTGGTGTCCACTCGACTCCCCCTGCGCCGGACTCTACCTACGCAGAAGGTCGGGTCCAGTTTACCGTCCTATCCCTGCACCCCTGGATGTTCCTTGCAGCTACTGCAGGATTCCCGCCCCAGCACCCCAACCCCTCCCCACACACACAGCTGTGCCTTGTTCTCGGATCCCCTAAGTGAATCATGCCCGCCCCCATTCACCTGATGCGTCTCCCTTGCCAGCCCTGGTCACTGCTGGACACCCCCCTCATGGCCCTCCGTCCTCTCACCCTGCCCGCCCCATCCTGGCTGCAAGGGGGAAGGGGTGCTGGGGCAGGGGCAGGGGCAAGACCCCCCCGTTGCTGGGACACCCCCTCCCCAGGAGTTGGGCTGGAGCTAGTTCTGGCTAACCCTGCCGGTGGCTGGCCTGGGGGCGCACCACAGTCCTCCTTACATTGTTAAAAATAGTCTCTGGGGAGCCAATACTAGCACCTTCCTGCCTGTTGGCCTGCTCGGGACAGGGTCTCGACCCAGTCCTGAGCCGACGCTCCAAACACACGAAGAAACGGATGATTTGTTTTGACCCGTTTGCATAAATTTTCCACTTTGAGGAGGATGGTGGTGGGCTTGTGGCATTCCTAAAATAACGTTTAATGGAGCAAAGCCTTCCATTATGGGAAGCGCCGAGACGCGGGAGGCGTCTGGAAGCCTGGGTGCCCGCCCCAGCCCAGCCACTGACCGTGGAGCCACTGAGCACACGGCTGCCCTTCCAGGCCAGCTGGGAGAGTGGACATCCTGGCCCCGACCTCGGCCCGCACCCGGCCTGGCCGGAGTTGCTGCGTGAAGAGCCGGGTGTGCGCCTCAGGACAAACAAGGAGACAAGGCGGAACCCCTCTGAGGAGTGCTCTGAACCCACCGGGCGGCATTCCTCTCTGGCAGGCTCAAGGTCACCTTCAGGTCTGGACAGGGGCATTAATTACATGCTGCCCCCTGGCCTCTTTGTAAACTTTCTTTCCCATGTCTCTCCAGAGCCCTTCCACCTTTGTTCCTTTCTCCCCTAAAGGGCCTGGGGTCTGGAGGGGGGATTTCCACAGGGGATGGGAAGAGAGGAATCTCTGTGGACAGGTGATGTCAACTTGATGTGCACCTTTCAGATAGTCCTAAAAGCTTTATGACCCTGTCACTGGGACGTCCTGTGCTTCCCACTGCCCACCAGGGGTCCAGAGCTGAGCAAGTGGACACCCTCACTTCCTGCAGGGAGTGATCTTGGATCCTGATCCCCGGCCAGGTAACTTGGCAACCGCCCCAGCTCTGCAGGGATGCACAGAGGGGAGCAGAGGCCACTGGGATTCCTTGTTAGGCAAATCAACCGTAAGCCCCCTTCCTCCACCCCCATCCCAGTTGCAAACATATGTAGCAGCAGTGTTCCTTCCTGGGGCAGGAGAAGAACAAGGGGTGTCGTTGGAAACGATGGGAAGCCGGGCAGGAGAGGAGGCGGTTACTGAAGGCTTTGAGGAAAGGCGAGGGAACAATTACTCTAAAAGGGTTTAATTGGTCCTGCTGGAGGCACCCGCTCTTGTGCTAAAACCCCAGGCCAGCTCAGACCTGCAGGTCTGCATTGCCCAAGTGTTTTCTGCTTCTTCCCTTTGAACACGAGTTCTCAGAGCAAAGGCCTCTGCAGCCCTCTCTGTGCCTTCTGGGCTTTGGGCGTGCGTGCATGTGTGTGTGTGTGTGTGTGTGTGTGTGTGTGTGTGTGTGCATGCATGTATGAGTGGGTATGTGTGTGCATGTGTGCATGCATGCATGTGTGTGTGTGGGAGCGCATGCATGTATGTGTGGGTATGTGTGTGCATACATGTGTGTGCAAGTGTGAATGTGTGTGTGCATGCATATGTGTGCATTTTGTGTATGCATGCATGTGTGTGTGGGGATGTGTGTGCATGCATGTGTGAATATGTGTGTATGTGTGTGTGTGGCTAGCTGCTAACACATGCAGCAGTGCTGTAGGCGGGCGGGTCCAAGGCCCTTTGTTGGGTGAGCCCCTTGCAGTACCCTTGCATGTATCCTCACCCCCCACCCCCCCGCCTGACTCAGTGGGGTGCAGCTCCCTCCAGACCAAAGTGCGGAGAGCAGGTGGCTTGAAGGGAACCGAAAGCCTCTGGTAACAGAGACAGCGGCATGCAGGTGACAGTCCAGCAGCCAACCCCCACAGGGGACACCCTGAGAAACACCAGCCTGGTTTCGAGCCGTTTGCAAATGACTGGTTCGTGCCTGCTGGTTAAGACTGGGTTTCCTCCATGAGAACCCAGACAGGAGAGAGGTCAACCCCGCCTCTGAAAATACTCTCTACTATAAAATGTGTCCTTTTTCATTCCTTAAATAGATACAATTTCATTTTTTGGGGAAGGTGAGGAGGTTGCTGGTTACTGGACCCAGAGTGGACTTGCATGCAAGGTAGAGGTCTCATCTCCTGCGCTATCCCTCCATCTCCACAGATAAAACTTTACATGAAACAAAAGACTATTAATATATTTAATGATAAATATATATATACTTCTAATGTTATCAAATAAACCCATGATAAAATAAGCTTGGTATCAACAAATTACTTTAATATTAAACATCCATTCTTTTATATTCCCAGTTTCTCATCTGAAAAATATTAGAGTCTAGGGACATAATTCCCAGGTAGAGCACTTGCTTCGCAAGAATGAGGTCCTGGGTTCAACTGGGACACCCTAAAATAAAATCAGCCCTTTACTTTTTGAAGAGAGAATAAAATAAGCAGGAAGGTATTCATAAATGGAAATATAAATACAATGTTTAAATAGTAATAGACTTTTTCATAGACTTTTTAATAGTAATAGTAATACAAAGACTTTTTCAATATTTGAAGATTTTAATGTGCAATAATTTTCTAAGCAAATTGTTATTTACCATTCATTAAATTCATATGCCTCTCCCCCAACCCCAGGTATTTTTGCACAATTCATTTGGCCACAACTATCTTGGCTACTCTGTTAGTAACAGAGCAGAGGCATATTTTCTTTCCTCTTGATTGAAAATTGGTGTTCTTAGCTAAATACAAACCAGAAAATGCTAAATGTTAAAAATAAATACTGTTTCAGGAGCTGGAGCAATAGCACAGAGGGTATGGTGTTTGTCTTGCACGTGGCCAACCTGGGTTTGATTCCCAGCATCCCATATGGTCCCCTGGGCACCATCAGGAATGATTCCTCAGTGCATGAGCCAGGAATAGCCCCTGTGCATCACCGGGTGTGACCCAAAAAGAAAAAAAATACTGTTTCATATGTCTATAACATAAAACAAGGAGAAGTAGAGTGTCAAAAGAGCAAATTGGACATTTAATAATTTAACTCTCTGGATTCTTTGTCACTCCAAATAAAATGACATAACAGAAAGTAAAGAAATTGCATTTCAGGACTATATATAGCATGACTTAAACTAAAATTAAATAATTTTCCATTTTCAAGACATAACCAATCAAATTAGATTTAATTTCTTGCAAGGCAAAATAACTTTGTGAAATATGGTCAAAGATATCCAAGTATAAAAAGAAAAAAATGAATGGTATTTACATAAACATATTAAACTTTTAATTAATAGGAACGCGTGTATATTCTTTGCCTAGAGATTTCAAAGTTGAATATCTCTGCATGTACTACATATCCCAGCTTTAGAACTATGTTTTTTAAATCAATCTCAAACTCTTTATGCCATGGCCAGAGTAAACAGTACAAATTAAATTTATTAATGGTTCATCAAAATCATTATGACTTATGACTTCCTATACTATATCATATGACTTCCTATATTATATACTAATCATGATTCCTATACTTTATATATTGCAGTAGTTACTGCTTTGATTTTCCTCCCATTTCTGGATTGCTTTGTCATAGTTTTTCTGCTTAAACACCTCTTTCATCTCAGAGTTACTACTATCAGTTTTCCACTAAAATATCTTTGTTGACTGCTGATGATGTTCTTCTAGCTTTATTCTTTGTAATCTGTTACTTTTTTTATGACAATTGTTTGGACTACTCAAAAATTTGTTTTTGCCATAATGGTCAGAATGCTTATTCAAACTAGACAAGTACAAAATTATTGAATTGTGTTAGATCAGTTATAGATGCTACATATCTGAGAAATCAAAATATTCTTTCATGCCAATATATTTATAGCAATTTCTCTAAGACCTGGGCAGGAATACGAAGTTTAAATATTTCAGGCTTTTTGACTCACCATTTTAAAACTTGGGTGTTAACAAGCTGTGTAATTAGGTGCTAATGTGTAATGTTAAACAAACTGGGTCCTAGTTACAAAGCAAAGATAGTGGAAGAAAACCCTCTAAGAGTAAAGTGCTCAAAGATGGTAATTAATATTAAAAAGAATTATGAAAATAATACCTAAAAGGTAGATGTAAAGTGAAAGAAGTAAAATCATTTTAAAGAAGAATTTTCTTGCTGAATATGAATACCTATAACTAGTACACAAATATACTTACATACATTATACTGTATGATTCTAAGTATATGAGGCAGTTAAGATAATTAAGAAAGAAGTGATAGTAATAGGGAATTAAAGGAGGAGGAACAGTGAAGCTTTCAGTCAACAGATTATAGTTTTCAGTTAAGCAAGATGGATAAAATCTACTCTGCTATATTATATCATGCCAACAATAACATTGCATATTTTTAAAAATTAAAAGTGTAAATGTTATCTTAATTCTTCTAACAATAATAAAATAAAATTCTAAAAAGAATAATGAAATGCATTTTAAAATATAAAAAAATAGTAAGAACTTAAAGGATAAATGAGTTGAAATGTGTGAATTCATTTTTTATGTATATATTACTAATATCTAGTGCATGTTATTGAGAAATCTAGTAGAACTTAAAATATACTGCAGGTGAATTTGGAGAATAGTACAGTTATTTACTGAATTTTAGGTTGTTACAATATATATAATGCATATATAGAAAATATGGTTAAAATGTTAAATTTTATGGCACACATATTTTACAACAAAAAACAAGAAAAATAAACAGTATAGATTTCATGGTGCCGATATCAAGTAAAATCTTTTAATTTCTTGTACATTTTGTTTCCTTAAACACATTATTCTTTGTACATATACATTAGATATAAAACATAAAAATGTGTTGCTATAGGATCATAAAAAATATTTCATTACAAACAGAAAACATTCTGAGACGAAGAGGTTAAAAGATCTTACTGCTTGTACATGACTTTTTAGAAAACTAGAAAATATGAAATGTTACTATCTCTTAAAGAGAAAAAAGTGGACAAAATAAGTATGCTCTGAAAAAATCAATTAACAGCTATCTTCAGCTACAGTGAATCGTAGTGTTTCCCATTAGAAATAGTTATCCCAATATTGCAAAGTTCTTTTCAAGGGAACACACTTAAATCATAAAATTAGAAAAAATTAATTTATATAGTAATCAGCTAAAATACAGAATTAACACTGAAAGAAATAAAGGACATAGCCTCTAAGTACTTTAATGTAGATTGTTCTCCATTAAAGGAATTTATTGTAGATAATTTAGTATTTTTTTTCTAAGAAAGTCTAAAGAAGTTCTCATGATTAGAAGAATCATCTATAAGAATTTCATATAATTTTTCACAAACTGCAATAGATCCAAATATGCTTAACGTTGTGGGAATGTCAGAGCCAAAATGACCAATTAAATATATTGGTGATATGTCATAGATTTTTATTTAATTTTATATTTTCATGTTGAATGTTACTATCTCTGGTTTTGAATTACTGAAATTAAATTTTATTCTAATATAAAAATAATGTTGGTTTAAAAGTATGAGTAATAAAATCAAAATCTACAGCTGGGCTAAAATTCCACAAGAAAATAAAATACAATGAATGCATTCACTTATAGTAATGATTTTCCCCAGAGGGAAAAAAACCCACAATTTTTGAGCAGCATTTTTGTATTAAAATTGAACGAAGCAAATGCTATCAAAGTAGCATTTGCAAATAATTGCTCCAGAAAAATCATTAATGTGTGTATATGACAGCTAAGAGACGTATAGAAAGTTGCTAGCAAAACTATGGAACTGACTCATTTATTTATATTAAAAAGAAGAAAAATGCTGCATTCTAAGATGTTTTTAAAATTATTCACGTTATTGCTTAAAATTACTAAGAAAAATATATCCCTTTTAATAGTTTCTTGGGAGACTAATGATAAATGTTCACAGCCACCGGATACCTCATCCTTCTCATGATCTCTTTAAAGTGTGAGATTCCTTGCAGTGCCACGTTCTTTCAAGTAAATGAAAGGTTTGTCTATAAATCTGATGCACGAATATAATAGATACTAATCAAACTCATAGACATCTGAATGGTGTCTATTTCTCATAAAATATAGTCAAAGAAAAATTGCTGGAACAATAAGGAATTTATGGCATGCTATTTCATTGTAATAAAAATAATGAAACTGTACTTTCTAAAGGGTAAATTCATGATTCAGAGAGCTAAAAAGTACTTACATTGCTCTGAAGCAATAAGTGTACGACAAAAATTATTTATATTTTGACGTAATACCCACATACACTGCAGTTAACCATAAACAATGGAATCACCCTACATAAGGGAGAATGTAACTAACTACTTATCAAATGCTAAGTTTGAGCACCACTGATTTTTAAAAAGTTTTTTATACAAATGCGATAGTCTTAAAATGATGACTTTAGCTCACAGCAGGGAATTATTTGGGTGTTATGGTCTGTTTTTATAGGTTGCACAAATGGCAAAGACTAAACTGTAAAAGACTTCTGAAAGTTTTACATTGATTTATTACCTATACAATTCTCCAAAGTACATTAAATTTTAAAATAAGAACAGTGTTTTGTACTTTTATCACTGCTAGATATATGAATGTGATATAGAAGTTAAAACATAGGAATCTCAAGTTTCTTATCTACAAAGTGTGAATAGATAGCTTGATGATGATGATGATGATGATGATGATGATGATAATAATAATAAATACACATAAAGAGAAAAATATTTTCCTTATGGTACTGAAAAGAAATTTAACCTAAAGGATATTTTTGTTGGTTTCTGTCTGTCTACACCTGAAGATACTCAGGGTTTACTCCTGGCTGTGTGCTCAGGGATAGCTCTTGGCTGACGATGGAATGGAGGTTGTTTTGATGCCATGTAACAGCCTTAAACCCTGTACTACATTTCCAGCCCCAATTTAAAAGTTTTTAAGTTTAATAAAAAGTGTGTTAATGTTATCTATATAAAATTGACTACCTGAATATGAATAAATATTATTTATTATTATAATTTTAACCTACTGGTATGCTTTTGGAAGCTGCTTAGGGGATTGACCATATGTTGTCAAGGACAAAATCTAGAGTTACACTATACAAATCCTGTATTTCAGCCCATCTAGATATACTTCTATTATTAAGGTTAATACTGGCCAGCCTCGTGCAGACTCATTCTTTCAGTTATCAATCCTTAAAACAGATAAAAGATGGGGCTAGAGTGATAGCACTGTAGGTAGGGCATTTGCCTTGTACACAGCTGACCAGAGTTCGATTCCCAGCATCCCATATGGTCCCTTGAGCACTGCCAGGAATAATTCCTGAATGCATGAGCCAGGAGTAACCCCTGTGCATCACCGGGTGTGACCCAAAAAGCAAAAAGCAAACAAACAAATAAAAAACAGATAAAAGATGCTTTCAAATAATATTTAAAATTTAGTTGATAAAAACATTATTTAAGCTAGATTTTTCACATTGCTAAAAAATTATTATATAATTACATAAAAATGGCTGCGATAGCACAGCAGTAGGGCGTTTGCCTTGCACGCAGCCAACATGGCCGACCCGAGTTCGATTCCTCCG
>JAOXYA010000002.1:32477309-32488680 GCA_028565675.1 Sorex palustris
CAAGGGTCCCGGCAGCGAGGACAAGTCAGGCGCGAGGGCAGAAGACTGCACTGGTCTCTTCCGGGAACTGGTTTTTACGTGTGTGAGACTATAAAAACACACGTATATACACACTCACATATACACACAGACTCATACACTCAAATATACACATACACACACTCACACATACACACACATGCTTACACATACTCACACACTCAAACACACACCTATACACACATAAACACAACCACACATATGCTCACAAACATACATATACACATTCAATCTCATACACACTCACACATTGAAATACACACATACTCATGTACACATACACTCACACACACTTGCTCATACACTCACACATATACTAACAAACACACACAAATACACACATACACACTCACACTCATATACACACTCACACACGTTCACACCAACATACAACATATACTCACACTCATACACACACTCAAACATACACACTTCTACTCACACCCCCCACATATACACTCACACACATACACACACTCATACATGCACACATACTCACACACTCACATACACACACAAACAGGCTCACACACTCATAAATGTACAGACACATTCACACTCTCACTCATACACACATGCTCAGACACATACACAACACACACTCACACATTCACACACATCTCACACATAAACACCAACACACATGCTTTCTCACACTTACATACACTCATACTCTCACACACAGAGTCACTCATGCATTCACACACTCTCACCTCCCCCCCCCCAGCACTCATGCACTGGGCAGTGTGGATGCACCAAGGGGTCCCACTCGGGGGCTCCACAGGCAGGATCCAGGGGCCCCGGGGAGCCTGCTGAGCCGGGGAAGGTGCCGGTTCTACTCATCAACATTCCGACAGGACGTCCAGTGTGCAAGTGTGCGCCCTGGACGGAGCCCGAATACTCTCTGCAGGGGCTCCTGGCCACCTCCCCGTGAGAGTGGACACTTGATGTTTGGTGTCCAAGAATCACTCCTGGCTGGGAGTTGTATTTTCCAGGGGAGAAAGAGGGGGTGGCCCACACTCAGGGGTGCTCAGTGCTCAGTGCTTGGGGTTGTTCCCGGCAGAACTCTGGGCGGTGGTGTGATGCCAGGGACCTAACCTGGGCCTCCTGTGTGCAAAGTCCGCACACAGCCCACTGAGCCACCCTTCTGACCCTCCAGGGCTGCATCTCATTCATCTCGATCAGCTCAAGGCTGGGAAGCATGATGACACCCTTTGTGCCGGGGGGACAGGGGTGAGACACTCAGAGAACCTGGGCTGCTCGGTGCCTCCCTGACCCCTTGATTGTCCTGTTATCTGGCGGCTGACTCCACGCCTGTCGTCGTCGTCGTCGCTCCTTCCTGCAGTTTCTCTCCTGGCGCTGGCCCCTCCTGCGTGCCAGCTCACCCGTCTGGGGCCGGCCCTGGCTGTCTCGCTTTCCTGGAACGCTCTTCCTGACCTTTGCTCCTCCCAGACAGGGCTCCTCTGCCTCCACATCCCAAGTAGCCACCAACCTCGGTCCCGGCCCCGTGCTCGGCCCCCGGGGCTGCCCTGCTTTCCCAAGCTCTTGTCGGGGTTGGCATTCACATGCCCTCCTTTCCTTCCCTTCCTGTGGCCCCGTGACCACGGTCTTCCCTGGGGACTGTACACCGGGCGGGGTGCTCTCTGGGGGTCAACGGCAGCAAAGCTGGATGCAGGACTTTCACAGGTTATCCAGGGCTAGCCGTGTTCACCCACTTTGTTTGGGTGCTCAGAGTTGGGGGGAGGGGCGATGGGGATGCAGAGTGTCACAGATTTCCTTGGGGTGCTGGGGATCACAGAAGGTATTTTGGTTCGGGGTGGGGATCCAGGGCTCTGGAACTCGGGGCTTACTCCTTCCTGGCTCTGTGCTCAGGGATCATTCCAGGCAGGATTCAGGTTCAGGAACGGTACCCGAGTGAGGTAAGGGGCACAGAAAGTGCCTTAGCCCCTGCCTTATTGCTCTCTCCTGAAGGAAGAGTGTTGTCTGGATGGAGGGTGGTGGTGGCAGTGCCAGGGGTCCAACGCTCACATCTACAAGGTCGTGTCTCTACCTGGAAGGACCCTCAGTCTGTGGCGGTTGGGACTTGCTCATTGTTCATCACCATCCATCTTTCTCAGCAAGAAACTGCAAGCCTGGAGCAATGCAGCACAGGCGCCCCGTGGGTCACCGGGGAGAGGCCACTGTGTCCACTTGCTCACTCATCCAGGCGCTCCTCCTCCCCACATCACGGAGTGAGGGACACTCATTTGCTGTTCCCAAGACCACCCGAGCAGTGAGAAGCGGCTCAGTGTCAAGGGAGGCTGCAACACATGTTTCTATTTCCTCCGACCCTCTCTTTGCTCTGCAGTTTCACTTTGTTCGAGACAAACACGTGGCACGGAGCTGGAGGGACAGTTGGGTTCAGGTCCGGAGGGGCTGCTCTGGGCCGAGCTGGGAGGATTTCCTTTCCCTCCTCACAGAGCTCCAGATGAGCGTGCAGAGAAGACCCCGGAACAGGAACGCGAGGGAACCGACCCCTGGGAAAGGAGTGGAGAGATTGATCAGTGTCGCCTTGAATTTCTCGGGCACTTCTTTCCCCAGGAAGCTGATTTGATCCTTTAGGGTCTCTCACAGGCTGCGCTGTTATCCTGAGGCTTTGAACATGATCGGTCATCCTGCAGGTTTAGAGCTGAGGGACTCTCTCGCCAATGGGCTTTGCTAAATCATTAAGTGCAGACCAAAACGTGATTCTCAGTAGCCTTTCATCAAAGACAGAGCACATTCATCCCTGAAACCAAGGAAGGAGTTCATCTGGGCTAAGGGATGGATTCCTTCATTCCTGCTCATTTATTTAGCCAATATCGGTGGAGTACTTAGACTAGAGCCAGTCATAGGGCTTGAATGAGGGGGTCCCTGTCTTCTCTGAATCTACATTTGGAGCAAACGGACTTTAATCATGCAGTTTGAATGACATGTAAACCTTCATGTACTACAACTGCTACAAAAGGGAATGCCTGGAGGGGCGGGGAGGCAAGAGTAGGGCAAAGTGACCAACAGGCAAAGACTGAGCCTTTGCCGAAGGATGTGCATGCAGGAGAGGAAGAACGAGAAGGCTGCAGGTTGAGAAGCTGGGGTCCAAGGAGACTGATTGCAGAGGGCAGAGTCAGGCGTGGGAGAGAGCACAGGCCGCTCAGGACTTGGAAGGCCACGGATAAAGATTTTTTTTCTTGGGGCTGGAGTGGTAGCACAGCGGGTAGGGCATTTACCTTGCATGCGGACAACCCGGGTTCGATTCCCGGCATCCCATATCATCCTCTGAGCACCACCAGGGGTAATTCCTGAGTGCAGAGCCAGGAGTAACCCCTGTGCATCATTGGGTGTGACCCAAAAAGCAAAAAAAAAAAAAAAGAAATAAAAGAAAAGGTTTTTTTTCTTGCTTCTGAAGGTGGCTGGGAGAATGCAGGTGGGGATGTGATCAGCTCAGCACTGAGACCACCCTCCACAGAAAGGGAACTGGAGGATCCAAATGGGGGGGGGGTGGGGAGAAAACGCCCTTGAATCTCAGGGAAATGCAAAGTGGTTTGCTCATCTTGGATGTGACAAATCTGGTCAGAGCAGCTTCTTCCAGGTCAAACGGGCAGGCTGTGGAGGCTGGTTTGATAGGACATAAGAGTCTGCTGTCCAGAATGATCCTCAGGTCCAGGCCCACCAAGGGACAGGGAGACCGGAACTCTGGAACAGCAAGATCTGGGAGGCAGAGACATCAACTGGGACACAATGAGCCAAGGTGTCTTGTAGGCAGGGATCCAGGCCCAAGGCAGAGGCCAGCTCTTTCCAGAGACACCCTTCGCGCTGGTGAGCTTTGGGCCCTGGTGCAGACGCCCGACTTTTCCAAAACCTCCTGCCGTTCTGTGCTCTGGACCGAGTCCTTTTTGGCCTGTCTTTCCTAGCTACCCCTCAGGAAGACACTAGAAAGTGGCTGAGGAGATGTGGCTTAGCGTAGGGCCTTTGCCCTCCACAAGGGAAGCGCTGGATTCACTTTGGAGTACAGCCAAAATTAAGATTTAAGAAGAGAACTCCGGGGCTGGAGCGATAGCACAGAGGGTAGGGCATTTGCCTTGCACGCGGCCGACCCTGGTTCGATTCCCAGCATCCCATATGGTGCCCCGAGCACCGCCAGGAGTAATTCCTGAGTGCAGAGGCAGGAGTAATCACTGTGCATCTCCGGGTGTGACCCCCACCTCTCACCAAAAAAAAAAAAAAAAAGAAGAAAACTCAAAGTGGGTGGGGAGATGGTTCCATAAGTGGTTGTGCGAGCTTGGCAGGAAGGTTCCATCCCAGCATCCCATGAGCCCCCCCGGGGTGCTGCCTGAGAGACCTGAAGCACCAAGTCTGTCCTAGACCCTGAGAAGGGAAGATTCAAAATATCAAATAATTCTCCAGAAAAGCACTCTATTATGCCAAGTTGGGCTGGGGGCGGGGTGGGAGTTCAGGGGGTTGGGGCTACAGCAGGGAACTCTGGGTGAGGTACCCACCACCGGTCCTTCTCCCTCCGACCTCACCTGTCTTGCAGTTCCCTGGTCGGCCTCTTCTCCACCTGCTGGACTCCAGCAGTGCTCCTTATCAGCCCATTCCTCCAGCCTCCAAACCTTCGGGGCAGAGCTGAAGGCGAGTTGGGATCCGCATGGAATTCAGGGGAAGAGAGCCGGGGCTCACTTCCTCCTCGCCTGTCTTAATTACCAGCGAGGCTACTTCTAGGACATAGGAAAATATTTATGACTCACGGCAATGCCAGAAAAGAACAAGAAACACTTTTTTTTATTGTCATTACTTCACCCTCTCTCTCACATTCTAAGGAAAAAGGAAAAAAGAAAAAAAAAAGGATTTCCTAGGCTTGTCTGTTTTTTAATGGTGTTTGTTTTTTAAACTCTGGTGCTGGGCCAGAGAGACTGGACAGGGGGAGGCGCTTGTCTTGCATGGGGCAAAGCATCTTTGCAGGGTGGGCAGGGGGAGAGGGTGAGACCCAAATACCCCCCACCCCCACCCCAAGTTATACTCTGGTGCTGCTGGCCTGACCTTCTAAAGCACCTCCCACTGGGTCCTAGGAAAACCCACAAGAAGGTCCAGCCCCTGGAAAAAGTGGTTTTCTTCCTTATGACCAGCACTTGGACATTTTTCTTCTCTAAAAAAGTTCATGTCCTTGAGGTCAGGAGGTGGCTTAGCCGGCTGGAGCCCCGGCTTTGCCTCCAAGAAGCCCCAGTTCCACATCCAGCTCCACAAGGTCCCCGGAGCACTCAGCCCTGACAGGGGGACCTCAAGCACAGAGCAAAGAATAGGCCCTGAGCAATGCTGGGTGTGCCCCCAGCCTCAACAAAAACAAAAGCCGTAAAACAAACGCAACTGTTCTGGACTCTCAACTTTCACAAGATCCAAAATGGGTCCTTCCCCAGAACACCCAGATTCAGAAGCCCGGTGCGCGCCCCTTCCTTCACCGAGTGTTAAAGACAGTGGGTCCACCTGATCTCCTTGTCCCCTGCAACTGGGCTGAGGCTGGGGCCTTTGAGCCGCTTATCTGGCCTGGCACAGACATGCTGAAGTTAGTTCTGCCTGGGTCATATGAGGTAAACAGGCAGAGAGGGAAAGAGCCCTGGATCCTTAACCCCTCAGGGCTGAGGACGCTTCTGACCACCCTTTTCTTTTTTTTTTTAAATTGAATCACCAGGAGATACACAGTTACAAAGTTGTTTGTTGATTGGGTTTCAGTTATACAATGTTCCAATACCCGACCCTTAAGCTGTGTACATTTCCCATCACCAGTGTCCCAGGTTTCCCTACAGCCTCCCCTCCCCCCAAACCCTGCCTCTGTGGCAGGCGCATATCTTCTCTGTCTGTCTCTGTCTCTCTATCTCTCTTTCTCTGTCTCTCTGTCTCTGTCTCTGTCTTTCTCTTTCCTGTTGGGCATTATGGTTTGCAATACAGTTATTGAAAGGTTATCAAGTCTATCTATCCCTTTTCCTACTTTCATCACCCCAGTTCTTGTCCAGAGTGATCATTTCCAACCATCATTGCTATAGTGGTCCCTTCTCTAGCCTAATTGCCTCCCCATTCCCCCCACACTTTTCCTCTGCGATGGCTTCACCTGGGGGCTGGTGCCCGTCTAGAATCGCTGCCATCCTACCAAATGGAGAACCAGGTGCCAGCATTCCCATTCCCCAGAGCCAAGCTCTCCTGTTCTGAGGCGGGGCGGGCTCCTTCCTGTGGTGGCGCTCGCAAGGGTTGGCGAGACTGTCATCCTGGACCAGGGCACGCACCTGACTGTGTGCTATCTCCAACGTGGGCCTTCTGATTAGGACGGGCGCGCTTCCGACGACTCTGCCAGCTCATGCCGAGCCGGCTCCACCCTTGCCGTCTGGGATGACACATTGACCTCTGTTGTCATCAGATTTCCTGGAGAAATTGCCCTGCAGAGACCTCCCGGCCGCCACCAGTCTGACTTCAACGCAGAGCCTGGCCTGCACCGGATAGGACAGTGGAAGGGCTGACCGCAGGGAAGGACTGAGACCCCAGAGCAGGCAAGGAGTAGAACAACAAAAAGTTGTGAAGGGACAAGGTGCTGGGGTTCAAGTGGCATGTCCCTGCCCTCGGCAGGTGTAGCTTGGGAGGCTTCCAAACCCTGAGCACCACAGGGAGTGGCTTCGGGTTCCTGAGCACCACCAGGTGTGGTGCGGAATAAATCAATAGATGAGACCAGAGAGCTCAAAGGGCTGAACCCAGGCTGTGTTGGAAACTCAGGTTCCGTCTCCAAGCATTGCATGGTCCCCTGAGCTACCCTGGGAATGACAGACCCCCTGTGTCCCCATCCCCCCGCCCCCCCTCCCCCGCAGCCCCGAAACAACACGCCAGGAATGGTCCCTGAGCAGTGCCAGTGGCCCCCAAACAAATCAAGAGAACAAACTGGAGCCAACTTAGAGGGCTATAGGGAATGCTCTGCAGGTGGGAATCTCAGATTTGACCCTGAGAAACACGACTTCTCTTGAGTTCTGCAATAAACAATCTTGGAGGCTGAAGACTGGAATAGCCCCCCACAAGCCCTGCTGGGTGTGGTGTCCAAACAAAACCTTTAACCCTGTGCATTTTCTAAGAAGTAACACATTCAAGTGGTTTAAGGTAAGCCAGGTCATGCATTTGAGCCAGTAGAAGCTACCTGGGGGCCACCCGGTGTCCTACCTGGAGACTTCATCTGTTAGGGACCAAGTACCTGATTGCCCCTCATGCTCTCTGCTTTTTAGGGACATCTTTCTTGGTCGCCTGCACCCCAATGTCCACATGACCCTGCCCTGCCCCCTTGGGCTCCAGAGCTGAGCTGCATGCCCTGGCCAGCCCTGGCTACCGTGCGCACATCGGCGGCCGGCACGGCTGTAATCGGAGGACAGTGCATGAGTCAGGGCTTAGAGCCTCTTTATTTGATTATGAATTAGATGCGTTTTCATTCACTTATGTGCTTGTCCTCAGAGAAGCCAAGAAGTGCTGATTGTCACATCGGCCTCGCTCACGGCTTCCTTTCACGAACTTCTCTTCCACTTGTTTTCCTGCCAGATCGGGATGGTTCAGGGCTTGCGCACACGTTTTTCAGGGGATGGTTGAGCAAGAAATGTCAATATTTTCCAGCACTTTTGGGGCCTCTCCAATTGTTCCTGCTTCGAAATTCCTCAGGGGGAAAAATAAACCCACTTCCCCACCCTACTCTGCCCCCAGAGTCCTACCACACGCCCCCACAGTCCAGTCCCCCCCAGCAAGATCTGGGGGCTCACTCTGGTCTTCTCTTGCAGGGAAGCCGTGAGCAAAGTTCCCAAAGCCAGAATCTATCCTGACTTCCCAGCCCCATTGCTTTGGGGTGTTGTTTGTGTTTTGAGTCACAGCTGGCCATGCTCAGAGCTTACTCCTGGCTTGGTGCTCAGGAGTTGTTCCAGGCTAAAGCCAAAGCCTGAACCTAGAGTTCCCATGGGCAAGGCATGCACCCCAGACCTTTGGGCTATGTTTCCGGCCTTGATTTTTAATTTTTTTCCCTTTTGGTTGGGGGGAGGCATCATACTCAGTGGCGCTTAAGGCTTATTCCTGGCTCTGTGCTCAGGAATCACTCCTGGTGGTGCTCAGAAAGACAATCATATGGGATGCTGGGGATAAAACTGGGCTTGGCTGCATGCAAGACCTGGGCCTTAATTCCTGTTCTATGGGGTTTGGGCCATCCTTGGTGATACTTGGGGCTTTCTCCTAGCTCTGTGTGCAGAGGCAGTCCTGATGTGATCAGGGCTCAGTCCCGAGGACTGAATCATGGTTCGGCGGTGGAAGGCAAGGGCATTATCCCCCACTCTCTCCTTCCCTTCTTTCCTCTCCTTTGGATCTTCCTTAGGGCCGCCTGGAGGTGAGACCTCTCAGATTCTCTCTTCACTCCATCTGCAGTTGCTCCCCCTAGCTGCTGTCCTGGGTTCTTTGGCTGCTCTCCTTCCTCTGGGGGCCTCAAGGTTCCGTTGGCCTCCAGTTTCCTCTCTCCTCTGGTGGCTCAGTCAGTGGCGTCAAGGTGGCCCGTGTGTGTGTGTGTGTGTGTGTGTGTGTGTGTGTGTGTGTGAATCCTGTGGGTACTTGGGGGGCTGATGATGCGATCGGCGGGTCCCCACTGATTCCATCCTCCTTGGTCATTACTCTGCTGCAAGTTATTTTGGGGCCTGTGACTGGTGCCTGTGCCACTATTAGGGTTTGATTACTATCACCAAAGTGACTAAAAGATGAAAATAGAAGCCTCAACAGGAAATAAACAACTGCACATGAGATATTTTATTCCATCTTCCCTGCCAGCAAAATGATTAAAATCAAACTCATTCACAATAGTTTGGTACGCTCCTGACTTTTTTTTTTCCCCCTCCCCTTCTGGATCTGAATAGTTTGAAACTGGGTGCTTGTGTCTGAGCAAAGAAAGGAAGTTCCTTTCTAGGTACGCGGGCCAGCCCTGAGTTCCTCTCCGGCATAACTTCTTTCTTGGAAAGGAAAGGGATCAGAAGACACTGGGTGGGGACAGCTTCTGGGAGCCGAGGATGTTAACTGATTAGGGGCACCATGGCAGAGAGCTACAAAGCAGCCCCGGCCATGTAGCTACTTGCCCGGCATCCCACCCCCGGTAGTAAAATGGAGGAGGAAAAGCCGTGCACTGAGGGCCAGAGAGGGGTGACGCGGAATTAAAACACCCACAATTACACTCTGTGGGAACAGAACTGTGCAAGTGCGTGCATGTCCCACCAGACAAGCTGTGACGTCACTGCCAGCGCCTGCAACACCCACTTACCCTGCCTGTCCTGGTGCCCTCTGGCTTCTCCTGCCTGAGTGCTCACGCCCTGGCTGCGTTCCCTGGAGTCTAAGGAGTTGAACTAGAAGGATGACATTGGCTTGCTCTGTTTATTTAAGTCCTTCCTGTCACTGCAGGCCAGCCTCGCTGAGGTGGGGGTGGGGGACGGAATGAAACCCCGAGAAGGGACGAGAAGGGACTGCAACGTGCTACAGAAGCTTTTCTAACCTTGCCCTGTGTTGGCTACCAGGGATCTGGAACCAGTGCTACATCGATGGCCAGGTCCCTGCCGGGAAGCAGGTTTTTCTGACTTTATTCCTTCTTAGGTGTGTGTGTAGACATTACTCACAGACCTTAAAACTTCCATTTTTGGTGGGTGGGGACGGACACCCAGCTGTGCTCAGAGTTTACTCCTAGCTCTGAGCTCAGGGATCACTTCTGGTAGTGCTCTGGGAGACCATATGGGGAGCTGGAGACGGAAACTAGATGGGCTGTGGGCAAGGCAAATGCCTTCATCCATTGCACTCTCCAGCCGAAACACCCATTTCTAACTCTTCTGTCTGTCCCCGTCTTTCCTGACCCATCACCCAGATCCAAAGCTTTGTCTTTGACACTGTCCCCAGGCTCACATGCACCCGGGGCCCCATTCATGGAGTCCTGTAAGGAAGTCGCTGACCTCCTCTCATATTTGGATTTGCAAGGCTGCTTTTGTTGGGTTTGGTCGAGAGTGTCAAAATGGCCCCTCTAAATCCTATCAAACTCTGGTGGATTCTTAATGATGGGGCAGACACCGATGGCTGCAGGATCGGGGGTTGAGCTCAAAGTTGCTAGAACGTCCCTCATTTAGCTGAGAAAATGGAAACAATACATTTCACCTTTTTCTAGAGACTCTTTAACACCCCCGAAGAGTCGGTCATCCTGATCTCAACACATCTAAATGATTTTGAAAAAAAAAAAATCTGGTTGCACGGATGAAATTCCACGGGCCACCATGTCAAGAGGAGGTCCGACCACGACCACTCCTGATGGGCGATGGTCCCTGAGCCGTCTTCAGAACGCCGACCTCGGTGCCCTGGATCTCGGCTTCTGCCCGGCTGGAGCCCCCCGCTGGAGGCAGGTCTGCTCGGAAGGTAACCTTCCCGCGCCGCAGGCGGGGGGCCCCCGAGGTCTTCCGGCTGGGAGGAAGCCTGCAGGCGGCGGGGCGCGCCCCCCCACCCCCCAGCGCACCCCCCTCCTCCTGCCCGGACGCTGCCCCTCGCAGCTCGTCAGCCGGCCAAATGCATTCCAGAGCTGTGCACAAGACACGCTTCTCCAGGCAGTCCTAGAAACCCGAGCCCGGAGCGGGAGAGGGCGGGCGGGAGCGCGCGGCCGCCGCTGAGGTCACATTCGCGCCGCCTCCCCGCCCTCGGCGGCGCGGCTGTTCCGTCCAGCGCGCACTTCCCAGGCCTCGTTCCAGTCCGGTGTGAATGTCTTTTCCACCGAGACCGCGCTCGCCTCCCCGCCTCCCCTCCGCGCCGCCAGGCCCTTTAAAACAAAACCAATGAATGAACCGCCGGGGCGAGCGCGCGGCGGTGTGTGTGTGTGTGCGCGCGCGCGCGCGCGGGGGCGCGGGCGCGGGATCTGGGGGGGGTCCCCCCGGGGAGCTCCCCGCGGCGGGTCTCCAAACCGGGCCCCTCGCTGCGCTCCCCAAGCCGGCTCGGGTGGTCCCGGGTTCGGGTTTTCCCTCCCCCGCCGCCCCCTCGGTGCTCCCGGCGCTCCGAGCCAGGTCTCGGTGGCAGCTCCCCGCGTCGCCTCGCCCCCGGGCCGGGCCTCTCCCCCACCCCGGCACCCCTGCCCCGGTCTCCCCTCTCTGCGGCCCGGGAGGGAGCGGCGGTGGCGAGGGGGGGGTGAAATAGCTTTCAGAAACCCGATCTGTTGTTTGCGAAACACAATCGCTTTTTTTTTTTTAAAGCGACAGGGTGTCTAGACGGCCACGTGACGAGGCCGACTACGGCGGCCGGGAGGGCGCGGCGCATG
>JAOXYA010000002.1:32546196-32567276 GCA_028565675.1 Sorex palustris
GTCTCTCCCACAGAGCAGGTCTCCCCACAGAACACGGTCTCCCCCACAGAGCAGATCTCCCCACAGAACACGGTCTCCCCGACAGAGCAGGTCTCCCCACAGAGTAGGTCTCCACAGAGAACATGGTCTCTCTACCACAGAGCAGGCCTCCCCCACAGAACACGGTCTCCCCACAGAGCAGGTCTCCCCACCACCACAGAGTAGGGTCTCCCCACAGAGCATGTTCTTCCCCCCACAGAACAAAGTCTCCCCACCTATACACAGAGCATGGTTTCCCCCACAGAACATGGTCTTCCTCCATGGTCTCTTCCACAGAGCATGGTCTCCCCCAGTGCCCAAGAGAAAAGGATCTCCCCACAGCAGAACTCTACTCAAAAGCTTTCAAAAGCAAGGCTGGGGTCTTAGGGTGGGGCTTTGCATGCAGGAGGTCCTGGAACTGCATGGTCCCTGAGCATGAACCGATTATGAAAAGGATGGATGTTCTGATACTGGCGACAACACGCAGGTGCCTTGAGATGGGGCCGTGTCAGGCCCGGCACCGTGGATGCGCGCAGCAGCTCCATTCACCGGGGGCGTTGGGTCCTCAGAGGCAGAAAGGGGAAGGGGGCACTGAGGCTTGGGGGAGGTGTTGGCAACACCTTGTGCCGACACCTTGTGGGTCAGGGGGGTGTCAATCGTGTGAGACAGCCAGCCATGCAATGATGGGGTCCACCTCCTGCCACAGACCCGGGAGCCTGCAAATGTTTCCCCTGACCCAAAGTGCTGAGGGCAGGGCTGAGGGCAGATGCTCAACCTCGCAGGGTCTCCTGAGTGTAGCCTAGCTGCCCTTGGCCCTGTGGTGGACACCCACCCTCCCCACTAAAGGCTAAATTGACCCATTTGGGTGTCCGTGGGGGAGATGGTCACGCCTGGTGCTCAGGGCTCTGTGCTCAGGGCTCACATGCCTAGCCAGGCATCGGGAGACCATAATGTGGTACCAGGGACTGCACCAAGGTCAGCTACGCCAGGCAAGGGCCTAACCCTGGTCCCATCTCTCTGGACCCAAGATGACCCATCTTAGGTCCCGTCATCTCTGCTGCTGCCGCAAAACACGACCAGAAGCTGCATTGGCACGTGGGGCCCTGCTCAGCCCATGAGGCTGGGGAGGAAAGGTCGGGACGGAGCGGAGGGCTGCAGGGCGTGGGGTGGCGCCAGCCCCGCTGCTCCGAGTCTGGCATAGGGAGGGGTGTGGGCGGGCTGGGGCAGGCCGGCTCCCCGCGCCCTTGCTCGCCGAAATGTGTTTCTTGGACGAGAATCCAAGGCGACTGGGAGCCCACGCGGTGTTTGTTCGGAAGCGCGTGCACTCCCGTCCCATTGTCTGTGCGAGACTTGCAGGCACACCCACCACATCCTCCCTCGGGGGGCGGGGGGGAGCTGCTTGCTCGGGCAGGGGAGGGGGGCCCAGGCCCTGCCCGAGGCGTCCTGGGGTCCCGGGGCTGTGTGGGCAGGCGGCCCAAGGCATGCCCAGGATGGAACCCGGCTGGCTGCTTTGGATGCCACCCGGTGGGGTGGGAACCAGGGGGCGGATGGCAGCTGGGCGGGGCTGCCTCATCCTGTGGGGACTCAGACTCGGTGGGCGGCAATGAGGGGGGCCACAAGAGAATCTCCAGTGTCTGTGATTGGCCACATGGCACAGCCGAGCGAGCCCTGATTGGCTGGCTGGAGGGACAGGCAGGGAAAGGAGAGAGTGGGTGGGAGGGACAGGGTGTGGGTGTGGGGGTGAGGCCAGTGATGGGCGCATGGTGAGCAAGGAGGATGGCAGTGACAAGAAAGGGAAAAGAACCATGCCGTGCCAGGGGGTGGGGAGCCACCAAGGGCCCCCATCATCTCAGGGAAGTTGGGCACCCCAGGGTCCGCATCGGAATCACTGATGTGCAGAGACCTTGGCTCCTGGGGCTCAGTGGTGCAGAGCAGGTCTGCATCTTCAGGGAGCAGGGAGGCGATGGCCCCCCAGCTGTCCTCAGAGACGCACAGTCGCTCCGAATCAGTCACAAGGCCCGCCACGCGCTCCCGGCCACCCCAGCGCGTGGCGGAAGCACCCCGCGCCTGGGCTGCTTTCCGTCTGGACAGGGCTGAGAACACCCACCAGGCCTGTGTGGGGTCACGATCCAATTCGACGCTTTGAAAGGCGCAGAGCTTTGATTCAAAAGTAAGGTGCGATTAGCGTTATTAAAACGCCGGTCTTGACAAACAGGAATCTTCTCTGAAGATCTCGCCGCCCTTTGTACGTACCAGCCCAGTTACCCCTGTGACCCTCCCGTGCAGACAGGGAAAGGCCACGGGCATTATTATCTCTCCTTAATAGACACAAAACCAAGGCTCGGGAGCTCTGTGGCTTGCCCAAGCCAGCCAGACAGCAGGTCTGCGTAAACTACAAGGTACATTTAAGAGTCCTGGGTCAGCATCCTCTTTCTTAAGAGAATAATTTTAACTTCTCCTACAGTAGCTAATTCTTATTTTGCTTATCATAATTATAATTTTGTTGACTGGTGATAATAATCCATCTGGGACTTCACAAAGTTGAATTGATTTTCCCTATTCTCTGTGGCACTGGCCGCCGCCTATCCATCCATCTCCCCATCTCGCCACCTCCACACATCTACTTACTCATCGACCGACTCACGAACCCTTCATTGAGTCACTGAGATCCATTCATTCTCTCTGTCCGCACACCACACACCCAATCTTCCAGGCACCTCTCCTCCTACAGCTGTCTACTCACCCGCTTACCTATTCATTCTTCCATCCACACACCCCTCTATTTTACCATCCCTCTGTTCCTTCCATCCATCCATCCATCCATCCACCAATCCATCCATCCCTCCCCAGTTCAACTATGAATAGTTCAACTATTTATCTACCCATTTATTCACCCATCCATCTATCCTACACATACTCACCCACCCACTCTTCCATCTATCCAACCACCCATCAACATAAATATCCACATATCCTCTTACCCATCCATCCATCCGTCCATCCATTCATCTGTCTATCCATCCATCCATCCATCCATTTGTAGTCTATCCATCCATCCATCCATCCATCCAATCCTTCCATCCACCTGTCCATCTATTCATGCATGCATGCAAGCATGCATCCATCCATCCGTAGTCCGTCCATCCATCCATCCATCCATCCATCCATCCATCTGTAGTCCGTCCATCCATCCATCCAATCCTTCCATCCACCAGTCCATCTATTCATCCTTCCATCCACCAGTCCATCTATCCATCCATCCATCCATCCATCATCCGTAGTTTATCCAGCCATTCCATCCATCCGTCCGTCCATCCATCCATCCGTCCGTCCGTCCGTCCGTCCATCCATCCATCCGTAGTTTATCCGGCCATTCCATCCATCCATCCATCTATCCATCTATTCATCCATCCATCCATCCATCCATCCATCTGTCATCCATCCATCCATCCATCCATCTATCCATCCATCCTTCCATCCATCCATCCATCTGTCATCTATCCATCCAGTATCTCCATCCTGCACACGCCCATCTACCCATTTACCTCTCCATCTGTCTACCTCGCCATCATTTCAACATTTATGGCACATTTCTAAGATAACCACTGGGTAAGTACAGGAACAGAAGAAAAATTATGACAAGTTATAGTCCGGCCGGGGAAATGAAGAGACTGTGCTAGGCGTATGTGCTGGAACATAGGACGGAGGGGTGGTGGGGGAGAGCAGGACAGGCAGATGGTGTCAGGGGCAGCATATGGTCTATGCACAAAAGCAAAAAACGTAAACTAGCAGAGCGCACTGGGGAATAACATGGGTTTCAAGATGCTAAACTCTACGCCACTCGGGGGGTGAGGGGGAGAGAGAAAACACCATGACAAAGAAGGCAAGGGTCATACCCAGAAGGCCTCTGCGTGCCTTGTAAGCTGGGATCAGAGCTTGTGCCACGGGACCGGGAGCCCCTGGGAAAGTTAACCCTGGAGAGTGGGAAGCTGACCTGCGCATCACAGCGAGGCTTGTCCTGGGGCTGGCGCGAGGATGGAGGGGTTAAGGTGCTTGCCTTGCTGCGGCCAAGTCAGGATTGACTCCCCGGCACTCAATGGCCCCCCCAAGCACCTCTAGGAATAACCCCAGAGCACAGGGTCCCCCAGCACCGAAACTCCTCACTTCTTCTGGAGCAGCAGGGAGACGAGTCCAGCCGCAGGGCTGGCAGGAGGGAGAAGACTTGGAGGGGACAGCAGAGAGCAGAGGAGAGAGCCCTGGGCGGGTGTGGAGCCCCATATGCTGGGTCAGCAGGGAGTGTCACCAGTGGACCGGGAAGGAGGCATTTGGAGTTCACGGCCTTGGGAGGATGGGGGAGGAAGAGGCTGTCTGCAGTCAGGGCATGTTCGAGACCCTCGAGTGAGGGTGGAGAGAGAAGAGGGAGAGCGCCCCTCACCTGCCGGGGGTGGCCCTGGTTCCATTCCCAGAACCCCCTACAAATAAATAAAGTGGGGTAGAGAAGGAGGCATGGCAAGGACGGCCCAGAAGGACGGTCTGAGTGCGGGAGGTACACAGACACCAAGAATTCTCCAGAGCATGAGGCCCACCCGGTCAAATGTCCACACACAGGGAGCAGGGGTGCTGCATTTGGTGAGCAGAGCTTGCGGGAGAGGGTGCCCGGTGCCTTTGTGCAGGGGTGTGTGCCTGGGCCAGGGCTGGAATGGGACCCAGAGAGAACCCTGCTTCTCTGCTGGTTTGTTTGGGGGCCACCCCCTGTGGGGCTCAGGACTTACTCCTGACTCTGTGCTCAAGGGAACTTCTGGTGCCAGGGATCGAACCCAGGTCAGCCGTGTGCAAGGCAAGTGTCCTACACACGTCCTATCTCTCGAGTCATATGTTTTGGTGTGTTTTTTTTGCTTTTTTGGGTCACACCTGGCGATGCACAGGGGTCACTCCTGGCTCTGCACTCAGGAATTATCCATGGTGATGCCCAGGGGACCATATGGGATGCTGGGAATCGAACCCGGGTCGACCGCATGCAAGGCAAACACCCTACCCGCTGTGCTATTGCTCCAGCCCCTCGGGCCGTATTTCTGAACCACAGTTCTTTCCTGTTCTTTGAGGGTTTTCTGTTCTTTCTCCTCACTCTCTCTCCCTGCACCCATCACCCCTTTTCTGAAACTTGTGCAGAGAGGAAAGGCTTGCAGGGGGGCACATGGCGTGGCATGGCGTGGCAGAGACTTGAGGTGGGCGAGGACGGGGTGGAAGAGGGCAGAGGAGTGCAGGGCCCGGCTCTGGTGAAAGCCGGGGGGGAGGAGACGGCTCACAGGCTAAGCTCAGACATTGCTGGTGGGAGCCATGGGACGGGTTCCTGGCACCTTCTGGTCCTCTGAGCACTGTTGGGTGCCATCTCCAGCAAGCCTGTGGGTGCGGCTGCAGATCCAGGGTGCTTCCAATCAGCCCTTATTAGCGACACTCTGGGCTGCCCAGCAGGGCGGTCAGAAAAGGGAGTTGCATCCCACGTGCCCAGTGAGGAGCTGCCACTCTCTGTTCCAAAAGTGCTGCGGGCCAAGCACTTTGGCACCAAGGCGGGCGGGACCCTACCCGCTGAGCGTCCTCCCCACAGAGCCGGCAAGCCGGCGAGGACAGAGTAGCCTCATGCCCTGGCTGGCCCCAGGGGGTGGAAACCCAACCCGGGGCTCAGAGCAAGACACCAAATCCCACGGTGGACACGGGAGCCATCACGGCTCCGCTGGGGGGTCAGGCCCCGGCCAGCCACTGTGGGCAGGGGAGGGCTGTGTGCACAAAGACCCAGCAGCCCAGCCCCGGGCGACCCCTCGTGGGGGTCTGAGACACTCGAGAGCCTGCTAGCTTCAGGCCAAGTACCTCCCAGCTTCTCCAACGCCTTTTCTTCCTGCGGCTCTGACAAGTCAGGCCAGCACCTCAGTGTCCATGCCCCTGCCGTGCCGCTCCCCGCAAGGGCAAAGAGAAGATGCCGCCAGTGGAGGAGTTTACTTTGCATTTTTCATTTCTGAGCCACATCTGCCAGGGCTTGGGAACTACTCCAACCTCAGTGCTCAGTGACGCTCAGGGAACCGTGTGGTGAAGGGAGGTAGCCTGGGCTCCAACATGCCTGGTGCATGCACTATCCCACCTACCCCCCACCTGACTTTTCTTTTCTTTTCCTTTTTCCTTTTTTTTGGTGGTGGTGGTGGGGGGTTATACCCGGTGATGCACAGGGGTTACTCCTGGCTCTGCACTCAGGAATCTCAGGAATTACTTCCTGTTCCCCAGAAGAACTCCAGTTTTTTTTTGGGGGGGTCACACTTGGCGATGCTCAAGGGTTACCCCTGGCTCTGCACTCAGAAATTACTCTTGGCGGTGCTCGGGGGACCACATGGGATCCTGGGAATCGAACCTGGGTTGGTCGCATGCAAGACAAACACCCTACCTGCTGTGTTATCACTACAGCCCCCAGGAATTACTTCCTGGAGGTGCTCAGGGGACCATATGGGATGCTGGGAATCGAACCCAGGTCAGCCGCGTGCAAGGCAAACACGCTCCTCGCTGTACTATCGCTCCGGCCCCATGACTTCACTTTTGAAGGGTCTTCTGAGGGCTCAGGGTCTTCCCAATCACTCCCCGACTTTAAGCTTCTGTAAGCTGACTCGCCAAGCAGTGTAGACACTCAAGAAGCCGCTTGGTCCTACATTAGTTTATCTGTGTTGGAAACGGCTGTCTGTCTTCAGGTGAGGGCAGTGATGGAGTCTGGAGGGTGAGCGTGCCCAGGAACAGCGCACCAGGAAGTCAGCCCCCCACTGAAGCCAACCTGATTGTCTTCCCACATACTCACTGTCCCCTTGGTTCGCAGACACAGGCCGCTAGGAAGAGGCCTGTGACATATGGGGGACCACAGCCCGCCCCCCCCCCGGGTGCCCGGCATGATGAGGGAACAAGGAATCACCTGTTTGTTCTCCAAAGTGCCCAGATTTGGGGGGCTGGGCTGAGCTGGGAGTGTAGAGATGGTGCCAAGAACTCTCTCTTGGCACGTGTGAGCCACAGGTTTGATCCCTGGCACCGCCTGGTCCCCCAAGCACTGCTGGGAGTGACTCCCCCAAAACAAAGTACCCAGATTTGAACAGTGCATTCTACAGTCACTCGGAGGGGGGAGGAGTGGCGAGGGGCTGGAGTCTCACCCCTGGGTCTCGGGTCAGCGGCACGTGCTCTTGGATGTCCCTTGACAAGGTGGGGGGGGGAGGGTGAGTGCTCCCACCCTCTCTCGGGTGCTCCTCAGGGAGGACAGTCCCTGACCCTGGTCCTCAGGGACGATGGGACAGGGGCCACCCCTTCCTGTTGAACAATGGCCTCGCCCAGTGCCCTGGGACTGTCACCTCTGAGAGTAGCCAGGGGCCCCGCAAGACAAGGGCCAGGGTAAGCGGATCCCGAGGGGGGGAAGGGTTCTGGGGGGCTGAGTGTCAGCTCTGAACCCCAGGGAGGGGGCAGCCGCCTCTCTCTGGCAGTGCCAACGCACAGTTCTCACCAGGTCAGGAGCGCGCGTGGCGTGTGGTGAAGGACCCAAGACAGTCGTCAGAACATCGCCCAGGGGGTTCCCCCAGCCCCTGGCACCCCCTCCCCACATACCCCTAGGGCTGGATTTGACCTTGCTGGCTTTGGGGGGTGCCCCCGTGAGAAGCATGCCGACATGGGGAGCCCGGCCGACCAGGGGCCTTGCAAAGGCATTTTCCGCTGGCTAAAGTAAACAATCCGACAGGAAATTAATCGTGAAAGCCACATCCACGGAAGGTTCAGGCTGTGATTTTCACAGCCCCAGCGGCAGGAAATTCAAAGTTAGGGTTCCCATGGTAACACACCGTGCCACCTCCGCCGGGCTGGATGAGACCTATGGGGTCACCCCGTCCAGAGCCTGGCCTATGGGACGTACGGACCGAGGGCAAACAAGCGGATCTTGGAGTCACCAGAGCTTCTGGGGTGGGACATCGGCCTCCTGGAATGAGGGTGTACAAAGCCGGGGTCTGCGAGCAGCCCGGAGGAGACCAAGGTGCGAGGGATCCCGGGTGCATCCCGACACTGGCCCCTGGTCCCCTCCCGTCCTCCTGCCCTGTGCTCTCCAGCTCTTGCTTCCCTATATTCCACCAGGCCTCTAGGGGTGCAGGGAGGGGTGGGGGCAGGCAGTGTGGGCTCTTGCTCCCCACCCAGGACTTCTATTCCAAGCTCCTGAGACTGGGGGGCTGGCCTTTGACCCGCCTTCCACCCTTCGGGTCGCGGCTGTTGGTTCTCTAAGAAACTCCTTGGAGGTGGTTTGACAGGGACAAGAGGCACTTCTGGACCCAAGACCCAGAGCAACAGCCGCTTCCCAGCACTTCCTGCTCCCCAGGGAACCAAGGACCAGCCTCTCCACCCCTCATCAAGGGAGCAGAAGGGGGTGCTGGAATCTGGGAGACGGGTGTGTCTTGGGTGGGGGGGGGTTCTTTGGGGTGAGGAATGAGACATTCCTGGCAGGAAAGCAGATAAGGATGACAGTGCTCCAGCAAGACAAAAGCATCTAAACCTTCCCTGCATCACCCCCTTCCCACCTCCGGGCAGGGACCCCACGTGTCCACCTGTGAGGCCCTCCCTGGAGGAGGCACCTCCCCCCTGAGAAGCTCAGATCTGGAGGAGGTGAGGGGGGTCCAGCCTGCTTTTCGTGAGCTAAGAATAGTGTTTTACATTTTTAAAACTAGTTGTGGGTGGGAAAAATCCAAAGAAGAATCCTATTCTGCGACACATACTAACTGCTATAAAATTCAAATTTCAGGGCCCAGAAATAAGGTCTCCTGGGATGGCCCCTCCCACCTATTTGCATGCGGCCTCACACTGCTCAGTGCTCTCGCTGGTTGCTCTCAGAGCTCACGGCTCGCGCAGTGCTCGCCTCCTTTGCATCCAGGGGCTGCGCTAAAGGCTGGAGGGGTGGGACAGTGGGGAGGGCGCTTGCCGTGCAACGTGGCCGACCCGGGCTCCCTCCCCAGCAGCCCAGAGGGTCGCCCAAGCATCATCTCAAGTGATCCCTGAGCGCAGAGTCAGGAGTGACCCCTTGAGTACTACTGGGTATGGCCCCCAAACAACCCACCCCCCACCAAAAAAAACCCCAAAGAATCAACACAACCCACCACACCACCGCCACATGTGGGTGAGCTAGGGGGGGTTGAATGGAAACAGTTGGCGGCTGGCACAAACCACGGGGACGGTGGGAAACCTGATTTTGTCGTCTCCTAGTCTGCACGGCTGAAATATTCACTCTCTGGCCCTTTAGAGAGATGTCCAGACCTTGGATCTGCAGAGCGTGTGAAGGGGAGCACGGGAGGGGGAGGGAGGACTTGGGAGCTCCGCGGGGGGGCTGTCACACCACTGGCCCTGCATGGTCTCCAGGCCACTGGGTCCAGAGTAGCCCCCAAGGCAGAAAAACAAAATCCGACAGCGAAGGACAAGACCCAGGGCCACAGAAAACTCAAGAGGCTGAGCCCCGGCTCTGCACGCAGGAAGCCTGGGTTTGAACCCCCAACATCACTGGGTGTGACCCCAAACAACAGTCAGAGAGCTAGTACAGGGGTTCAGTACATGGCCAGGGCCACTTCAAATCCCAGCACCAAGTGCAGTCTGCCCGACTCTGCCGGGGTGAGCCCAGAGGCAGAGCCTGAAGTAAAAGCCCTGAGCACCGCGGGGTGTGCCCCTCCCCCCCAAAAAACCCAAACGGTGAAACACCCCAAGACATGGGCTGTCAGAGGCTGCAGGAAGGGCAGCTGCTGAGACGTGGGCTCAGGAAGGGTCCCTGGCCCCTGGTCTGCAGGAGGACCCCACACTCTTCTTTGAGAGCACGGCTCTTCATGGGGAAGTCGGCTGTGCCCAGAACAAATGGGGGTCTCAGGGCTGGAGTGATAGCACAGTGGGGAGGGCGTTTGCCTTGCACTCGGCCGACCCGGGTTTGATTCCCAGCATCCCGTATGGTCCCCCGAGTACCGCCAGGAGTGATTCCTGAGTGCAAAGCCAGGAGTAACTCCTGAGCATCGCCGGGTGTGACCAAAAAGAAAACAAAAACAAAAACAAAAAAAAAACAAATGGGGGTCTCTCGGCCGGCCGCCACCCCTGCCCTGCGTGTTCGGGGGATGAAGCTGGGGATCGAACCCAGGACCTCACACACACCAGGCGTCCGCTCTGCCTGCAAGCCGCCAGACATGGGCTATTTTCTGGGGAGTGGGGTCTCTCCGATCTCCCTTTCCAACCCCTCCTGCCGGGAAAAGGGGCACAGCTGGCCTCGAGGGAGGCTGGGCGGGGGGCTGAGGGAGGGGCAGATGCCGGCATTGAGGAGGCATGTGGGGAGAAGGGATGGGGACCCAGAAGGACATCTGCCCCCGACCCCTTCCAGCCCCACTTCAGAATCTGTTTTTCCACAGCAGCACATCACCAAACAGGCTCATGGCCCACTCACTGGGCCAGTGGCACCCTCCCCTTCCCCCTCCCCTCTACGGGCCAGCGGGACCCCACCCTCTCCTGGGTCAGTGGCACCCCACCCCACACTGGGCCAGTGGCACCCCACCCTCCACTGGGCCCCGGGGCTGCCCGCCTGTGGCATCCGAGCAAGTCCCAGCTCGGGCCCTGGGATCCCAGGTATTTTCCCAGCCCGCCCCACCTCGGCTAATTGCTTTCCAGTCAGCTAATCCCGGGCCCACGCCTCCCCAGCAGCCAGGACAGCCACCTCAGTGTGGCCAGCGCGCCGCGGAGACTTCCCATGGCCGGTGTCCAAGCCCCGGGCAGCCTCTCTGCTCCCGGGGCCCAAACCACATCCTCCCGCGGCTCCTCCCTGCCCGCCAACTCGCCTCCCCGTCACAGGGGCAGCGGCCGGCCCAACGAGGTCCAGCCGGGGGCCCACGGCAGCAGCGGCAGCAGGGGCGGGGCGGGCACTCACATCCCCACTGCCCCCTCCTCCCGGCCGGCCAGCCAGCCAGCCGACCTCCGGCCAGATGAACAATTAGCCCAAGTGGAGCTGCACCTACCGTTCTATTCCCAGAGCTAATTGTCAGGAGGCGGCAGCCCCCACCTTCATTAACGGCTAATTAGTTAGTGAATGTGTTTGCATTTCCTAAGTCTGCCTTTTAACCCTGGGAAGCCCGATTCAGCAAATACTTTTATGTTTCAATACCTCTGGGGAAGGGACAAGGTCTTAATTACAGAAATGGGAGCCCTGAGAACAACAGAGTGATCCAAAGGGCAAGGGGAGAATGAGCTCACCACCACATACCACATGGGCGGAGGGCGGGCGGGCGGGCAGGGCCTCGGTGTCTGCTCAGGAGGAGTGAGGACCCCTCCCCCCAGTTTTGTTTATAGCTCTGTCCCCTTCCTGTCTCCCCCCCCACACACACCCCTCTCCCACCTTTCTGTCCCCTCCCTCCACTCCCCCAATCTGTTTTCATTTTGAGGTTCCCAAGGGTCACCTTCGGAACCTTCTGGAACACTCCTGTCAGTTACCAGGCCAGCACAGGAGCTCTGTGCTTTGGGGTTCACCTCTGCCTGCTCCCTCTATTCCCGGGAGCTCAGAGAGAGCAGCTCCAAGGGGCCGGAGCAACAGGACAGCGGGCAGGGCGCTTGCCTTGGACATGGTGAACCCGGGTTTGATCTCCGGCATCCCATACAATGCCCCGAACCCACCAGGAATGATCCCTGAGCCCAGAGCCAGCCCTGAGCATGGTGAGGAGTGGGCACCCCCCCAAAGAAAAAATAAATACTCATAAGTCTTTTGAGGGCCCAGACAGTTGGGGAACCCAAGCACTGAGGATTCCAGCAGCGACTCTCAGTGTGGCTGTCCTGGGGAGCACTGGGCCTGTGTCTGGTGAGTTGCGTCCAGTGACACATGCACACCCAGCACCAAGAGAGCAGAGGAGAGCTCAATCCCACTGCCTGACACCAGGGACAGGCGAAACCCACCATTCTCCACTTCTTTGGCTCACGGGGCCACTTTGCCACTTATGGGGCAGGAACGTGAGTTCCCGCGGGAGGCATGGGGTGGGGTGGGGTGGGGGGAGTTCCCTCCAATAGTGCTCAGGGAGCATGCGGTGCTGGGGGTCAAACCCGGGCCTCCTGCATGCTTGCATGCACTCCATCCCTCCGTGCCATCTCCCTGGCCCCGTGAAGAATTTTTAAGTGTTTACAGGGGTCTGCTGTTCTCCAGGCGTATGAGGGTCTGTCTCCCCCTGTTCCATCCTCCTAAATTTGTTTTTTTAATTTTAATTTTTTTTTTTTGCTTGGGGGCCACACCTGGCGATGCTCAGTGTTTGCCACTGGCTCTGCACTCAGGAATAACTCCTGCCGGTGCTCAGGGGACCATATGGAATGCCGGGGATGGAGTCCGGGTTAGACGCATGTCAGGCAAATGCCTTGCACTCTTTACTATTGCTCCGGCCCCCTGGGCTCTGAACTTCTGGCTCTAAACTTCTGCTAGCACCCTCCTTCCTCCTGCTCCTCCTCCTCCTCCCCAGGGAAGGCAGTCCCTGTTGGCACACACCGAGAAGACCCCTCATGCCCACCTCAGAGGTTGGGAGCCCACGCTGACTGGCTTCTGCCTCCAGATGGACCGAGCATCTCGCCCGAGCACCCTGGATGAAAGGCTGGAAAGGCTGAGCTGAGCAGAGACCCGGGGGCAGGGGACCGGGTCACAGAGAGTGAGCATAACTGGGATCTGGGCAGAGAATGTTCCTTCTCTCTCCCGCTTGGGCTCGAGGCAGGGACCACGGTGCTCCAGGCTGCCCATCCTGCCCCTCACCTGGCCTCTCCAAGGATCGTGCCCCAACGACCTGCAGGAGGCACACACGGGGCACCAGGTGCCAGGGAGTGTGTGTGTGTGTGGGGGGGGAGCAAGACCAGGACAGGGGACACAGCCAGCAGAGATGGGGAGGGTGGCCCATGGGGAGCCCTCAGGCCTGGTGCCGCTGAGCCTCCAGCGGAACCCGAAAAAGGGTGGGCGCACCCCGGGGCACCAAGGGGGCAGAGCAGGTGACACTGCACCCCGTTCTCCTGGGAGAAGCAGCTCATGACTCAGCACACAGAGGCGCTGCTTGTCCCCTTCATCTCCCTGCAGATGACACCGGAAGGGGTGGACGCCAGCTTGTATTGTAATTAGCGAATGTGCTAAGTGACATGGAAGCCTCATTCCGGGGAGTGGATGGACGGGCTGGAGGTGAAGTTTGCACCGCCTGGCTCTGTCTGGCTGGGGCGGGAGAGGGGGGGGTGGCAGGAGGGGGCGGGCCCTGAGTGTGTGTGTGTGTGTGTGTGTGTGTTTGTGCTGGGATTTCTCCCGGGGGCCCAGCTCAGGTCGAGGGAGGAGAATCAGGGTCCCGACTTTGTCTGGCCCAGACTGGCCAGTGCTCCTTGACTGCAGGGGGACAGGTGAAGGCAGACCCAGCCCTCAGGGAGCGTGACCCATTGAGGGGGCTTCCCGGAGCTGGGCAAAGAGGCAAGAGGGGCCCCGGGGACAGTGGCCTGAGATGCGACAGTGCCAGTTGGTAGAGCGGGGCTGGGGACTGGGCTGTTCTGGGCTGCTTGTCCTTGAAAAGACCCTCAGCGAGTGTAGGGACCCTCGTGGGCTCAGCTGGACTTAGCATCTGCCCCGCCTGTCCCCAGCCCCAAGATCTTGATGGAGGGTGTTTGAGTTGGACAGGAAAGGCTGGACAGGGGTGGGCAAACCAAAGGGGGGTCCTGGGGCCAGGGGACCCCACCAGAATTCAAGGGTGCCTCTCCCATTCTCCCACTTCTTCTTCTTTTGTTTGGGGGTGGCACCTGGCTTTGTTCTCGGGGTCACTCCTGAGGGCTAATATGGGGCGCTGGGGACGGACACCCTCCCTGCTGTACCAACCCTCTGGCCCAGCCTCCCAGTATGAGGCAGGGTGGCACCCTCTAGGGTTGTTTTTTTTTTTTTAAATTTGCCACACCCAGCAATGCTCAGGGGTTACTCTTGGCTCTGAACTCAGGAATCACTCCTGGCAGTGCTGGGGAGGACCACAGGGGATGCCAGGGATTGAAGCTGGGTCAGTGAGGCAAGCACCCTCCCTGCTGTGCTATTGCTTCGGCCCATCACCCTCTAGCTATGGGTTATGTGAAGTAGCTTCTGTTTCTTCTTTTTTTTCTTTTTGTGTCACACCCAGCGATGCTCAGGGGTTACTCTGGCTCTGCACTCCGGGGAACCATATGGGATGCTGGGAATCGAACCCGGGTTGGCCGCGTGCAAGGCAAACGCCCTACCTGCTGTGCTATCGCTGTAGCCCACCCCCCCCTCGCCCCAGAGTTGCTGTTTCACCCCTATGTCGCCTGCGTTTTATCTTACAGATCACTCTGACACCGCTCCCCACTCTGGCCTGCTCTTCCAGGCCAGGAAACCATGGGGATCATGTGGGTGCTTGCATGTGTGTGTGTGTGCATGTGTGCCTGTGTGCGTGCGTGTATATGTGTGTGTGTTTGTGTGTCTGGTGTGTGTGTGTGTGTGTGTGTGTGTGTGTGTGTGTGTGTGTGTCTCAGGGGTGGTGGGGAGGGCTGCGGACTTCTTTTTTACCCCAAAGGCTCTCTGACAAGCCAATCGAGACAGGAGCAGTTCCAGCCACTGCGGATACGTCAGCTCCAGCCACAGACAATTGATGTGCCCCCGGCTCGCCTCCAGCTCCAGCCGGCTTCGGCAGAAAGCCCGGGCCTCCTGAAGTTCAGACATTAATTACTGAGTCCAAATAGTTCTCAAAATTACAAGGCATGGCCCGGGGAGATAAGAGGAAGGAGGAGGAGGCCTTGGAGGAGGGGAGGAGGCGGGGTGAGGGAGTGAGCACAGGGTGGAGGCTAAAGACCCACGGGGGGGCGGGGGATGGGCCCTCCCAGCACATCCCCACACCCACCCCCGCAAGTCAGGCGCCCCCTGCAGGCCACGCCAGGGAAGGGGGGAATTTGGGAGCTGATGTCAGCTCAAGATGGGATGTGGGGGCAGTGATGGTGTTGGGGGAGGGGGGAGGGCCCGGGATAAGGGATTTTTGGTTCTCAGCAGCAAAATCCCCTCCACTGCACCTTTTACTGGCGTGCCCATGCGTGGCCAGAGATGGAGAATTTCTGCTACAGGATGCTTGCTGGTGAAGGTTCTGATGCTGGGGGAGACAGGTGACCCAGCCCTCCAGCTCCATAATTAGGGGTACGCAGCCCTGAGGACCCCCCCAAGAATGAACGTGCTGCAAGAACAAGGACTTGCTGGCACTCACGCTCAAGCGAGCTTTTGAAAAGTGTTCACTGTTGCAGCCAAAGTGATAGTACCGTGCGGAGGGCATTTGCCTTGCATGTGGATGACCTGGGTTCGATCCTCAGCATCCCATAGGGTCTGAGCACTGTCAGGAGTGATTCCTGAGCACAAAGCCAGGAGTAATCTCTGAGCATTGCCAGGTATAACCCAAAAAGCCAAAAAAGGAAAAAAAAAGAGAAAAGAAAAAAAGAAACATGGAAACATGGTCACTGTGGATTTTTGTTAAGGAACTCACAGGAAAGGCTGGAGCAACAGCACAGCGGGGAGGGCACTTGACTTGTCAGTGACGACCCGGGTTCAGTCCCCGGCACCCCAGGGGTGAGTCCGAGCACTAAGCCAGGAGTAACCTCTGAGCACCAAGGGGTATGGTCCAAAAACAAACTAATGAAATGAAACAAACAACAACAACAAAAAGAAAAATAATCCACAGGGTTGGGGATACTGTGCAAGAATACTGGCCTGACACGGGTGAGGCTCAGGGTTCGATCCCCAGTACTAGAGTATGGAAAGGCTGGTGGGGCAGTGTGGGGGTGTGTACAGCTCAAAGGACACTGTGTCCCATTGCTGCAACCAGAGAACCTTCCAGAGCACCTCTGGGCGCCCCCCCCTCCAGCCCCCAGGACTTTAAAGCAAAGTGTGTCCCCACCTCTATGTTCTAGGGCAGCTGCAGCTCAGAGCCTAGCCTCGTCCCCCAAGTCTAGGGCTCCCAGAAACACCCAGGCCCGCCTCTCCCCGCCTGCCCCCACCCCCCAGCCCGGGCTGCAGAGGCGAATCACAGGGGCCCGCGGGCATGGAGCCGGGCTGGGAAACGCTGGCAGTTTCCACCCTGTTTAAAAACGGTTCTGGCGTGGGGACTGGTTGTTTCCCTTTGAACATCAGCGTCTGGGGGAAGCGGGTATTTTTATACCTCTCCAGCAGATCCTGGGTTACCACGGTTGCTAAGAGGCACCCTGGCTGCCAGCCGCCCGGTCCAGTGTGCGCCACCTGGCTAGGGACGGGCGCGGTGCACCCACTCAAGGCTCGGGGTGGGGTGGGGGGCTCAGGGCTGTCCGTGGTGGCAGGGCAAGGGAAGGACAGAGGAGACATGAGTTTGTGCTGCTGGGGGCAAAGGTGTCTGGGATGAGGGAGCAGGTGCCTGGGGCGGGGTGGGGCTGAGCTGGTCAGTGCCCAAGGCTTCGTGCATCTCCGTGGCTGGTCAAGTGGAAGGCAGGGGGACAGCGGCTGTGTAGGGGCCTGTGGGTACTGGTGAGTGGGGGTCTTCAGGCAGCAGCTGAGGGGACTCCTAGGAGCTGAGCACCCTTGTCCCCCAGGTCTGGGTCTAAGACAGGGCGGCAGGAGCCATCTTGTGCTTGCGCAAGGCTCGGTGCTCTCAGCAGGTCCCAGTCCTTTCCTCGAGAGAAAGCGAGAAGGCCGTGGGGCTTGTTGTCGTCGTTGGTTGAGAGGCCTGGGCCGCGGGTGGGAGAGAGAGCATGACGGGGAAATTGCTGGCCCTGCCACCTGCCCACCTGGGTTGGACCCCCAGTACTGCCAGGATGACTCCCGAGCACAGAGCTGGGAGCAGGCCTGGTCTAATACCTGCCTAAGTCCCATCCCTTCCGGCCCTTGCTCTCCCTCCTCCCTACTTGGAGCAGTTAACCCTGGCCCTACGTTCCCCGGCATGTCTACGGACATTTAGTGTCTGGACTGGAAGGCCTTTAGGGCGGGGTCCCGATGGGGACATCTCCCCCTCCCCCTGCTGAGGACAGGCGCATCACTGTGAGGTAAGAGTTACCTCGTCCCCGTTTCCTCCTGTCTCCGGCCATCTGGGGCTTAAACCCATAAGCCACCTCTTGCCAGTGCCAGATAACCTCGCCATCAGCCACCACCCAGATTACATGGCTTTCTTTCCCAGAAGGGAGCAGCATGACGCTCTCCATAGCCATGCCATGGCACTCCATGCCAGGCTGTTTCACTTGGGACGCCCCAGAGGAAGGCGGGTGAGAGCCCTCCCCGCCCCAAAGGACCCAGTCCCGGCAGCCAAAAACTTCCACAACCCAACCCCCGCCATGCTCGAGGGCACACTCCCCACACGCTCAGACTGAGCCTCACGCACAAATAAACCTATTCCTGGACCGCGCGACACATCATAAGACCCTACCCATTCTCCAAGAGTACCATGCCATCTCTGATGGGGTTCAAATAGTAGGCAACCAATCATAGAGGGAAATATATGTATGCATCTATCCATATTTATGATCTATATACAAAAGCTGGGCTGGAGTGATAGCACAGCAGTAGGGCGTTTGCTGGTAGGGCGCAGCTGGCCCGGCTGAGCCGGGTTCGATTCCTTCGCCCCTCTTGGAGAGCCCGACAAGCTACCGAGAGTATCTCACCTGCACAGCAAAAGCCTGGCAAGCTACCTGTGACGTATTCGATATGCCAAACACAGAAACAACAAGTCTCATGACGGAGACGTTACTGGGCCTGCTCGAGCAAATCGATGAACAATGGGAGGACCGTGACCGTGATATATGAAAGCTCATATCACTTAACCTTTAATAACATGTTAGTGATATCCTCAAGAAGGTCTTAATGGCCCCTGCCAAAATAGAACAATCTTCACACTGTTTCCTCTATGGATACTTTTTTGATAACATTTTCAGCAGTTTTTCATAACAAACAATACAAAATGTATTACTTCAGTTTTGCTTTGGAACAGGGCTTAGGGTTTGGGAAGGAAACATCCCGAATATGGTGGTGGGAGGGTGTAATGGTGGTGGGAGTAGTGTTTGAATATTAAATGCAATCAAATATCGTGAAATACCTTGTAAAATGAAAAATTTTAAAAAATATATGTTTAAAAAAAAGAGTCGCCTCATCCCAGCTGACCAGATGGCAGTCCTGAACAAGTGACCAGATGCTAAAGGGGGACGCACTTGGGGTCAGGGGTGGAGGCGCGGAAGGGGCCAGAAGAGACTCAGCCCACCCTCAGCAAACCCTCAGACCCCAATGGGAGACTGAAAGGATTTAAAAGCAATCAGGGGAATGTGGGGGATGGGGGGAGTGGTGGTAGGTGGGGAGGTCTCAAGGCCTTCATTCCACTTGTCGGCCTGGGGCTGGTTCAGAGAGGCGAGTACCCCTGTTCAGGGCAATAGGGGACTCCAGTTTCATGAGATGTGACAGTCCATTGGAACCTGATGGGGCACGGTGGGGAAGCCAGCCTGGCCTTGGAGGTGGTGGGTCAGGGAGGAGGAGGAGGAGGCGGAGGAGAAAGAAGAGGAGGAGGAGAAGGAAGAAGAGGAGGAGAAGGAGGAAGATGGTGATGATGAAAGAGGAGGAGGAGGGGGAGGAGGAGGAAGAGGAGGAAGATGGTGATGATGAAAGAGGAGGAGGAGGAGGAGGGGGAAGAGGAGGAGGAGGAGGGGGAAGAGGAGGAGGAGGAGGAGGAGGAAGATGATGATGGAAGAGGAGGAGGAGGGGGAGGAGGAAGAGGAGGAAGATGGTGAGATGGAAGAGGAGGAGGAGGAGGAAGAGGAGGAGGAGAGGGAGGAGGAGGAGGAAGAAGAGGAGGAGGAAGATGGTGATGATGGAAGAGGAAAAGGAGGAGGAGGAGGAGGAAGAGGAGGAGGAAGACAGTGATGAGAGAAGAAGGAAAGGCAGGAATACAATGTGACAAACCAGGAGAGAGAAAGCTCCAAGCAAGCTGGTCAAGTGCACAGCAGCAGAAGGGCCCCTGAGCACAGCCAGGGGCGGCCTCAGTGGTCCCTAGCACCCTCCACCCCACAAACAGAGGCAGTCCGGGAGCAATGTGGCTGGCCTCTGGAGATGCTCTTCAGAAAAAGGGGGGGTTTGCTGCAGGCTGCAGGGGTCCTGGTGCCCAATTAGAACAGACTTGACTCCCTGGGCTGCCCGAGTGTGACACGGGTGGACTCCACACACATAACACCCACCACAGGCGCTGCTTCTGGGGACCACCAGGGGCTCACCCGCACCCGCCTTGCTTTGCTGAACATCTCACATACTGAGCCTTGGAGCGACCTTCAGGACTGTGACACACCTGCTGCCCCCATGCAGCAGGTAGAAATGGGGGCTCAGACAGAAGAGAGAGGCGGGGAAAACAAGTTGCCCCAAGTGCCAGCGCTGGGTCCAAGCTCAGCCAGCCTCTCGCTCCAGCTCCTCCCTTTATGGTGCTCCTTGAATGGACCTTGGGTGACATCTGGCGTGCGGAGGTCCTTGGAGCTCTGAACTTCTGCCTCCCCCCTAAGTCTGTTCCTTAAAAAGCTGAATTGCTTGCAAGAGGGGTCTGAGAAGGAGCAACTTAGCAAATCCATTCCTCCCCAAAGTTTGAGGGAGAAGATGGGGACCCGGAGGGGAACCCCGAATCTCTGTTCGGCAGTAGGGTCTGGGGCCCAGCCTAGCTTGGTCCCTGCTGGCCAATATAGGTCCAGCCCTGGGCCCTGTCGGGTGGCTGAGCAGCCTGACCTAGGCAAGGGAGAAGGAGTCGCTGAGAAGGGGGCTTGGAAGAGTGTTGGGGGGGGGGGCTCTCTGTGCCCCCTGAACCAGCACAGGCTCCACCCACACCCACTCGGGCCAAGCCTTTCCCCTGGTCTGATTTCCCCCAGAGCCAAAACAATGCCCGCGATTGAATACACAGGCGCGATTGAATACACAGGCGGGCAGAAAAGTTTAAGAAGTGACGCCTGCATTGTGGGGCTGAAGCGATTTCATTTCCTGAGCCGCCAGCTCGCGGCTCTCCTGCTGTGCTAAGGTCTGCTCCTGCTGTTAGGGTCTCAGAGACTCAGAGACACCCTTTGGGGCCTGCGCCCCAGCCCTGCTACTCTTGAGGAGAGAGAAGGCGCCCCCAGAGGGCGGAGACACAGGGCAATCAGGCCTGTTCTGCGCCGGGGAGCAGCTGGAGAGGGGCTGGAGGGAGGGTGGGGGCGTGCAGAGAAAGGAGTGAGGACTGGAGGACCGAGATGGGTGGGCAGATACAGGCCAAGCTCCAAGGAGAAAGACCCAAGGGATTCAGAGCCGCTTAAAACACCCCTGGCTGGGGAATTCGGTGTAGAGCTCTTAAGAGTCAGGGCGCCCTATCCCCACCCTGCCCCGGCCCCCTGGACATTCAGATGATTCAGAGAATCACCATCTCGCTGACAGAGTCCACCCTGCTGACGGGGGAGCGGGGAGGGGAGGGGGAGAGTACCAGGGGCCAGCAAAGAGGACACCAAGCGAGTCTGGCTTCTCAGAGGTGGTTCAAACAGGGCATAGGGGATGACTTCTCATTTGTTCTTTTTTCTTCTTTTTTTGTCTTTTTGGGTCATACCTAGCGATGCACAGAGGTTACTCCTGGCTCTGCACTCAGGAATTACTCCTGGAGGTGCTCGGGGGACCATATGGAATGCTGGGAATCGAACCCAGGTCAGCTGCGTGCAAGGCAAACACCCTACCTGCTGTGCTACCGCTCCAGGCCCTCATTTGTTCTTTTAAGATTTTCCCTGTTGATATTTGGTATTTTCTGGTGGACAAAGCTTTCACTCTGAGTTATATCTTTCTCCCTCTTGGGGGATGCTCTAGTAAAATGGACCCTTCTTCTGATTTCTTTTCCAAAATGTTTGCTGTAACCGGTGCTGGCGCAGATGTGGTGAGAAAGGGACCCTCCTTCACTGCTGGTGGGAATGCCGACTGGTTCAGCCTTTTTGGAAAACAGCCCTTATGGACGATTCTCAAAAAATTAGAAATTGAGCTCCCATTTGACCCAGCAATACCACTCCTGGGAATATATCCCAGA
>JAOXYA010000002.1:32576850-32599449 GCA_028565675.1 Sorex palustris
AGGGGCGGAGGAATCGAACTCGGGTCGGCCATGTTGGCTGTGTGCAAGGCAAACGCCCTACCGCTGTGCTATCGCTCTAGCCCTAGATGGATGGGTGGGCCCATGCAACACAGCACGGATGCACAAAGGAATATTACTCAGCCTGGAAGAGGAAGGGGATTCTGATAATGACTCACGTGGGTGAACCACAGAGACATGACAAGAAGGGAAATAAGCCAGTCACAAAAGAAGGAACATTTTTCCCCACTTTTTTTTAAAAATTCCACTTAAAAAATTGATATTGTGGGGGCCACACTCAATAGTGCTGGAGGAAGGGACGGGACATGCAGTGCTGGGGGCAGAACTCAGGGGCTCATGCAAGCAAAGGATGTGCTTTTCCACCTGAGCCACTTCCTGGGCCACTTCCTGGGCACTTAGATTGATATGGAGACAGCTGAGATTCCCAGAGACAGGATGGAGCTTGGGAAGCTACGGGGTCCAGGGGACATGGGCGGATGAAGAGTTGCTGCAAAATGCGAACGAAGACTGGAGACAGACTGTGTGGCAACGTTACTGCACTATTATAACTAAGTTCAGACAATAGGGAACGGTTGAAGGCAAATTTGATATTATGTCTTTTTTTGTAAGCTATTCCTAAAGACAATGAAAAAAAAAATCTAAGATATTCTGGGTTATTTTGTTTTTTTGGGGGGAGGGTTTCTTTGGGTCACACCCAGTCATGCTCAGGGGTTACTCCTGGCTCTGTACTCAGGAATTACTCCTGGCCGTGCCTGGGGGAATCATATGGGATTCTGGGGATTGAAACTGGATTTGCTGTATGCAAGGGAAGAGACCTACCTGCTGTGCTATCACTCCAGCCCCAGATCAATGGTTTTCTTTCATGCCTGCTCCGGTCAATAATGTATCATTCAAGCCAGAGGAAATCACAGTATAGACAGACTAGAAGTGAAAACTGAAGGTAAACTCGGGAAGTTAAGTCAATGTAAGAAATTATCATTTGGAGTAAAAAAATGATCAAGGTGGAGTGAAAAAAAATCAGAAATGATCTTTAAAAGAAGACATTTAAAAATGTACTTTGAATAGGAACTGCACAGCCTTAGGGCTTTAAGAACCCAAGCCTAAATTCCCAAAGGCTGGGGCCTGGGACGGCTCTGTGTCAAAAGCCTTTGCCTAGCAAGCAGGAGTCTGATCCCTGGTGCTGCCCACGTGGCCCAGTGAGCACCGTCATGCAGTGTATGGTCTGCAGGGAATCGTCAGTGGTGTGCAGGCACTCCGCCCCCTGCACCCCGCACCAAGCCGACAGTGAAAACCAGCACCAGGGATGTGAGTCTCAGGGAGGATATGTGGGAACACCAGGACCAAGCCATGTGATCCCCGTCCTTACCACAACAGCAAAGGGCAGGTAAGGGGGACCAGAAATGGCCAAAGGGGATGGAGGCTGGTACAGCAGGTGGGGCACTCATCCTGAGTGGATCTGACGCAGGTTTGATCCCTGCATCCCTTATGGTCCCCTGAGCCCTGCCAGGCGTGGTCCCTGGACACTTTCCCTCTAACACCCCCATGCCCCAACAACAACCGCAAACAACAACAACAACAACAACAACAACAACAACAAAAGCTCACTAGCACTAGGATGAGCAGATTTGAAAACTGGATTGATAAAATTAAGGGGTGGATGGGCAAATGAAAGTATAATTAAAGAACTGGCAAAATCCAAGTCATTTTCAAGATAGTAGTGAATATTTAAAAAAAAAAAAGCTGTTTATATGGAGAAGACCAGACAATCCACAATGGATAATGGGAAACACCAGGCAGCACGGGCTCAAAATACATCAACAAAAGCTACTGAAACACACACACACACACACACACACACACACACACACACACACACTGATGAGAAATAAAACCAACAGCACTGGGTGGAAAAATAAATAAGGAAAAGTCAATAAATTGCATGATTTGAATAATGTCATCAATTAACAATGTAATCGATGCAATCAGCTAGTCTCACTGTAAGATGCAACTACTAAAATTTCAAATCGTGGACATCATACATACTTGAACTAAGGCTTCATAATTATCTTTAAGGTGATTTGGGTGGTCAAAATATACTCTTGGATGATTAAAATGAAGATTCTTGAGTGATTAAAATGTAACCTTCTAAGGAAAGATGGAATCAGGACTGAAGAGAAGGTTCACAGGCAGGGCATGTTCTTTGCATGCTGGGGTTCTGGGCTCAGTGCCCAGCACCCCACAGTCCCCTGAGCAAAGAGCTGAAAGTACTCCCTGAGCACCAAAGATACCCCCCAAAAAGAAATCAAATATACAAATACATTCTTCTGGAAATAAAGAATGATTAACTTTGTGGGATTACCTTTCAAAGATATAATGAAAGGTAAAGATATATCCCTAAAAAGGAAAAAACCCAAGCCCTTAATCAAACAACTGCAGTGCTATAAAATGAGTAAGAACACAGACAAAAGCAAGTTTTTACATTTCTGTATCCATGAAATCTCAGAACGGGAATAAAGAACAGTACGGGCCAATCTCTCTGAAGTGGGCAGATGTGGAAGCCCTAGAAGAAGCACCAGCAAGAAGACCCATTAAAACCAAATAGATTTTATCCCAGGGAGGCAAGGATGATTTAGTATCGGAAAATCTATAACGTCATATATTGTATCAATAGACGTGATGAATAAAACAGTAGCACCCATGACCCTTGGAGAGAAGGAGGTCAAATGGTTTGATATGATTACATGCCTGAAAACCCCAAGAGAACTCTTTGTAATGATGAGGATTAACCGGAGATATTAGTGCCTAATAAGAGTATTTAGACGAACAAAGAAACTAAAAACAACATTCTTAAAATGTGGGGTTCAGACTGGGTGGTGCTCAGGGCTTAGTCCTGATTCTGTGCTCTGAGTTCACTCCTGGCAGTACCCGGGGGACCATATGGGGTGCCAGGGATGGAACCCAGGTTGACTGTGTGCAAGGCAAGTGCCCTCCCTGCTGTACCATCCGTCCAACCCTCAACACCTCTGAATCACAGGATTAAGCAGTGAGATTATTTTAATGCAGAAAGAAAAGCTCATTTAGTAAAGCAATACAAGATAAAGAGATGGCACTATGAAGGCCAGGCTTCCATAAAGTGACCGAGGAACTAAACTGACTCGGGAGAAAGTCTGAGTTGGCAGAGGAATCTCTGCAGTGAGTAAGCAGGGGGTGTCATTCCTGGATGCAGGGGGCTGTGCGGGCTTCAATGCTTGGGGGTCTGTGGGGGGGGCCCAGCCCCTGTGAATTCTCTCCCTACTGCAACAGCAAGCCGCAAACAAGCAAAGAAACACACACTAGTCCTTCACATTAGAGAGCATTGTAAAGAGGGTGATTCTCCACCTGATTCATTTCTTCGAATGTCATTTCTTCTCTCTATTCTGGTGGCAACTTCTTGGAGGAGGAAAAAAAAGGGGGGGGAGGGGAAATGGAGACTTCAGGAAAAAAATCACCCAGAAAGGAATTTGAAAGATTAGGAGGGCACATAGCTTGAAATCAAAACAAAACAGAATTGGGGGAGGCCAAAGCCATAAGACAGTGTGTGTGTGGGGGAGGGGTGGGCTGGTCTGGCACGCAACTGATCCAGGTTTGATCCCCAGCATCCCATATGGTCCCATGAGCACTGCCAGAGTAATTCCTGAGTGCAGAGCCAGGAGGAACCCCTGAGCCCTGCTGGGTGAGGCCTTAAACAAAACAAATCAGGGTCAGAGTGATAGTATAGTGGGTAAGATGCTTGCCTTGCACGAGGCCGACCCGGGTTCCACCCCCAGCATCCCATATGGTCCCCCAAGCATTTCCTGAGTGCAAAGCCAGAAGTAACCCTAGCACTGCAGGGTATTCCCCCTAAGCCTCCCCCCTCCAAAAAAAACCCCACCAAAAACCAGAATGTGTGTGTGTGTGTGTGTGTGTGTGTGTGTGTGTGTGTGTCTATTACTTTTCACCTGTTCCAAGGCGAAACAGTCAAAAGGGAATAAAAAGGACCTGAGGATGGGCAGTTTATCTGACAGCCTGGAAGCAAATTTGGCTTCTAGAATGGCTTATGACCTGGTCCCCGGAGGCCCCCAGACAGAAGGACGCATACTCACTCACGCACGGGGGCTGGCACAGCTTTCTAAGTCGGGAAGGATAACCAAGACTGGTTCTAAAATGAATTCCAGATGAACTAGGGAAAAAGAAACAACAACAGTCCACCAACCATAGCAACTGGGGGAAAACTGACCTGAGTATCTATGGACAATAGGTTCAGGGGAGGTTTTTTCTGCATGAAGAAAGGAGGCAGCAGGGATGTGAAGGCAGGCGGGGGGACGCGTGACATAACACTGTCGTAAGCGTGACAAGGTCTGAGGGCTCAGCGCGTACGGATCTTGTTCCAATTTCTAATGAATGTTGTGAACCATCTCTCGCAGCCATTAAAAGATAATTCTCTGTCCAGCTGAACTGCTGACAGAAAAACCCAGTCAAATCTCAGTAGCCATCAAAATGGGTGGAAAAATGGTCTCCTCTCCGCCCCCCTACCCCCACCCCTATTGTACTAGTAAGCTGAGAACCTGCACAGCTGGTGTGAGGCAGTTGAGGTGGGGGGCAGGAGACAGGGAATCCCAGCACTGTGAGTTGGGACCCCTTTCCCGAGCAAACTTCAAGTCAGCCTTCCAGGCACTCTTATTGCTTGATCCAGTAATGGCACTTCTGGATAATTATCATAAGGAAATAATTAAAAAATAACAGGAAAAATTAGCTTAATGCACACAAAAATGGAACAACCTGAGCATCCAACAATAGGGAAATGATTAAGAAGACGATGATTCACGTGCCCATTAAAAATGATGTTTATGAGAAGTTCAAAATAGCACAGGGACGGGACTTGGCTCTATACTACGAAAAAGAAAAGAGCAGAAGCAAATTGCCTCTGCTCGATAAAACTCTCCTCCACGAAGGCGGAAGAGACTGCTCAAAGGGCTGGAGCACGTGCTTTTGCATGCTGGAAGCCCCGACTTGGATCTCCAGCACCGCATGTTCCCTCAAGGGTCAGGAGGAGCCCCCAAGCACTGTACCAAGAGCAGCGCCAAAGCATCACCAGGTGTGGTCCACCTTCACCCAAACAGAACAAAAAGAAAACCAAAAATACTGAAGACAATTTATTTTATCTTTTTTTTTCGTGGCGGGGGGTGGTTATGCTCAAGGCATACTCCAATATGGCTTACTAGATGCATAAATATATATTTGCTTTTTGGGTCACACTCGGCGATGCACAGGGGTTACTCCTGGCTCTGCACTCAGGAGTTACTCCTGGTTGTACTCAGGGACCATATGGGATGCTGGGGATTGAACCTGGGTCAGCCGCGTGCAAGGCAAATGCCCTCCCCGCTGTGCTACCACCCCGTCCCTGGATGCATATTTTTTAAGAGCAAAAGAGATGAAAAATAATGTTAACAGTAATTATTCTTTGGCATTGGAATTATGCATTCACTTTCTTTTTCTCCCTCCCCCCCCCTCTTTTTTGTGAAGCAAGGTAGTTTTTTTTTTGTTTTGTTTTGTTTTGTTTTTGCTTTTTTGAGTCACACCCAGCGACACACAGGGGTTACTCCTGGCTCATCCACTTAAGAATTACTCTTGGCGGTGCTCGAGGAACAATCTGGAATGCTGGGAATCGAACTCGGGTCAGCTGCATACAAGGCAAATGCCCTACATGCTCTGCTATTGCTCCAGCCCCAAGCAAGGTAGTTTTTATTGGACAAAATTTACTTGAAAAAACATGAGGAAAGGAGAGGAAATATATATTTAAGAGAGAACATGGGTTTGAGAGAATAAGTTGGCGCGAGGAAGACAGAGGCTTCAGAGAGCAAAGCTTTTCTCTTCTTTTTGGGTTTTGTTTTGGTGTGTGTGGGGGAACGGGGCCCGGTACCCTGGGGTCAGCTGCATGCCAGTGCCTTTCCCTGACACCATCTCTACCTCTCTTCAGCCCCTATTCTTCACTTTTTGTTTGTTTGTTTTTGGGTCATACCTGGAGATGCTCAGGGGTTACTCCTGGCCCTGCACTTAGGAATTACTCCTGATGGCGCTCAGGGGACCATAAGGGATGCCAGGGCTCGAACCCGGGTCAGCTACTTCCAAAGCAAATACCCTCCCTGCTGTGCTATCACTCCGGCCCCCTAGAAGCACTTTGGATTCTTCTCTGAATCTCCCTACTCTTTGGTGTGAGTTTCCTTTCATAGTCAGGAAACCGGTTGTGGAAGAAGCCCGTGGCCCTGCTTCTGGGACTGGCGCCTTGGCCGAGGTCAATGCAAAGGCACTGGGAGGCGGAGGCAGCTCTGGGATTCTCCCTGGACTGGAGGGGAAGGGGCTGGGAAGTGCCCAGTCCACAGGACACCAAAAACTCGCCTATGCGTCCCTCCTTGGCGGCACACAGCCCACCGGCGGCCAGTTTCTCCTCTGGAACAAGGCGCTCTTTTCTGCCAACCAAAACCAGCCCTCCCCTGGGTCCAGGACCCTGCCCTCCGCCCCGGCCTCTTGCATCCAGAACCAGCAAGAAGCCTCCGATTGGTGGCAGCCATTTCAAAGACTGGCACTTGGCTCCTGCTCCCCCCACCAGCCCCCCCTGCAGCCCCCCTCCCATCAACCCACTGACTGGCAGACTCCGTCCCAGCAAGCCCGAGTGCCTTTCCCCAAACTTGAAGGCTACCATTTAAGCCCCGTTTCCTGCCTGAAACTATTTATTGACCTACTGCTGTTTCCTGCACCCGCCACATCAATAAGGCCTGAAAAGCCATTCAGTGTCTCAGGTTTCTCAAGGCATTCTGGGAAATTCTTCCCGGCTCTGGAGAACCGCATGAACTGTGGCATGAGCGAGTCCTGTGGTCAAGCCAAAAACAGCTGCGTGCAGGCGAGGGGTGGGGGTGGGGGGAAGCACCCCGCCTTCCCCCTCCCTGCCGCCGCCACCGCGGATGCCTCGGCCCCGGGAGCAGGGAGGAGTCAGCACACACAAGGCTGGCTGTGTCTCGGGAAACTTCCCCCCGTGCAGGGGCGGCCCCAGCACACTGCAAACCCACCGCCGTGGCGGCCTCCCCCTCACCACGAGTGACCCCAAAGCTGGGGGGAGGCTGTCGCGGCTGCCTCTGCCTCCTCCCACCTCAGGGAGGAGAAGGAGGAGAAAGTGCTCGCTGGCAGGAAGCGGCTTTTTCCTTGGGCAGTTGTGGGGAGGAGGGGGAGGGGGAAGGCCGGGCACGGGACATGGATGGAGCCTTGTGCCACCGGGGCAGGGCCCAGGCTGGTCTCCTCCTGGAAAGAGCATCAGACGGTCTTAATATTGGAAAGAGGGAAGTCATTTTCCAGCTCCCCGTTGGGCTCTGTTGGGCTGTTGTTGTTTGGGCCTCTTTGGCAGTGCTGGGGGGGGGTGTGAGTGGCCCCAAGATGCAGGACGGCACGAGGAGGCCAACCTTGGGTCCTGGCCAGGCACGGGCGCTGCCCACCATAGCCCGGGGCCCTGGCCCCAGGGCTGCCCTGTTTTCCATGTGGCTCAGACTTGGATTTGTTCCAGGGTTTTTGTTCCATGGTCCTTCCTGCCCTTCTGACACGGTGGCCCCAGGCCCACCCTCCTGGCCTTGCTGTATTTCTGGGGGCCTTCAGCACTCGTGTGTGGGGTGGTGCCTCCGTGGGGTCCCGAGGCTTCAGCAGCCTTTCCTTGGGACAGTGCTCCTTCGAGATCCAGGCCACATCCCTTAGAAAAGGAACACACCTGACCCCAGCCTTGCAACGGGATTCCCAGGGGACAGACATCCCCGAGTCAAGCAGCTTTAGGCTAGATGAGAGCACACAGGCAGCCTGTCTCCGGGACATGACATTGTAAGCAGGGCCCAGGAGGTGCCCAGAGGCCCAGGTGGGGGTCTCTCTGAGCAGAGGGCAGACCCGGGCCCCACCGAGGGCACCCTCCAGTCTCAGTTCAGTTCCGCCGGGCCCCTAGCCTGGCTCAGGGGCCGCCATATCCACTCCCTCTGGGCCTTGCGGGTTCTGGACTGTATTCCACCTGAGTCAGCTTGACCACCAGGCCCAGTCACCCCCATCCCACGCACAGCCTCGGTCACGACACCTCTCTCTGTGCTCTCTCCCTAGACACAGCCAGCACAGGCCCCCAGCGGGGTGACTGCCCGTCTGAAAAGAGCTTAATCAAACGGGGGGAGCTGGCTTATAGGCAGAGGGGCCCATGGGCAAGCATCCAACAACCGTGCCAGGTCTGCTTCCCGCTCTCCACCCTGTCCATTTCACTGGTGCTCTGACGCCCTTCTCTCCCGCCAGGACCTCCCTTTGCTGGGGCAAGGATGGGAATCAAGAGCTTGGTATCAAAGGATGACAGATACCCCAATTGGGAACGCCTCCCAAGGTCCATCCTACAAACCTCAGGGAAGGAGTCTGATTGGCCCTACCTGTCACGTGACTACCACCCCGCCCAATCACTGGGGAATATGGAAATGAGTCTCCCTGATTGGCCAGAGCTGGATCAAGGCATTCATTCTGTGACAGATTAAAGACTGGGGCCACAGACCCCCCAGCCTGGGTTCATCAGGGTGCCTTCCACCCATGCCAACGCTCCTGAATGCCACAGTCAAAGTCCCTACGTGATTTTGAATCCCACCCCCCACTGGAGCGATAGCACAGTGGTAGGGCATTTGCCTTGCATGAGGCTGGCCCGGGTGAGCAGGGTTAGATTTCTCCGCCCCTCTCGGAGAGTATCTTGCCCATACGGCAAAGCCTGGCAAGCTACCTGTGACGTATTCGATATGCCAAACACAGTAACAAGTCTCACAATGGAGACATTACTGGGCCGGCTCCAGCAAATTGGGTCATCGATGAACAATGGGAGGACAGTGCTACGGTGCTACCCCCTAAAGAAGTGGTGGGCGACATTCCAAGGGATGATCTTGAACCTGCTGAATCCACCCACAGTCATGACCATGGTGCTGAAAGGCCAGCCCTCTACCTGCTCTCACTACAAAATCACTGCACACCTTCTCGGTGGATAGTGGTTCAGACTCCCAACTAGCTCCTGCACCTCTCGCGAAGGCCATGCGTGCATCATGGCCAGGAACTACCACAAGTCACTTCCAAGTCAAATCCAGAAGGTTCTGGGGATGTGAGTGAGCGCCCAGGATATTTCGGTTGGCAAAATCAGGTCAAGTCGCCTCAGCTCTGCTGATCTGTAGGAAGGTGGAGGGAGTCGGCCCAGCGCCCCAGGGAGAAGCCGAGAAGTCGGGGCTGATTCAGTGGGAATTCTGTCTCACACTTAGGCAGGCGCGAAGAAGCCTCATTCTCTGGCGGCAGTAGCGGGGCGGGAAGGGGGGGGGACATCAGTCCCCGCATGCCTGTGGCCTTGAAAACCCCCAGAAGTGGCTGCAAGTTTTCCTTTCAGCCTGAGCAGGGAGGGTGGGCAGGGGAATTGGACAGAGAGTGCTAAGGGAGCAGGAATCCCTCTTGCCGGGGGAGCCCACCTCGAGAACACGGTGCCACTGGCCAGGCACAGACAAGCAGGAGAACGGGACAGGACACGGGATGACCAGACACTGCTTCCCTACCTGTGAGGTCACTGCTCTGCGAACGGGTTGAACAGCAGTGACTCAGTGATCCCCTGCTGTCCCTCGGTGCCCCCATTCACACAGAGCTTTGCTTCCCCCAAGACCTTGGCACTGCTCAGCCTTCCTGGATTCGGCCCCACTGGCTGGTCCTCCCTCTGGGACCCTCGGGGACGCCTAGAGACGTGACAGCTGTGCTCTGCTTCTGCCCTGCACTTCGAACCCCCTCCCCACCCCCCCAAGGCGAGGGCCTAGCTTCCGGCATTGCTGGTCAGGCTGCCTAGACAGTGCTTACAGGGCTGGAGGCAGGGACTGGGGGAGGCAGAGGGGTGTGTGGCGGGGGGGGGGGGCTGGCACCAGCCCAGGCAGGTCAGATGGGGAAGGAGGGGGTGTGGCTGGGCTGCAGCTCCAGGAGGGGCTGAGCCAAGCCAAGGACACTCCAGCATGGCCACAAGCTCAGCCACCAGCGTCCCTGTCTGTGCTCTCCCTGTGTCCTCTTCTTTACGACGGGGAAGGGCTGACCGGGGCGTGATGGGGAGGCAGGCACCTCCTGGCTCAAGGTGGTGGCCGGCGGGAGGCAGCAGGGCTCTGTGGGCAGGGGTCCTTCAGACGGTTTCCCTGGGGGAGCAGCCTGAATCCTGCTCCCCTCCCCCCACATCCCAGACTCCGCGGCCAGGGGGTTCTGCCTTCCTGCCAGTCCCGGTTTTCTCCCAGAGGGTCGGGTGGTCACCTCCAGGCAGAAACACTGTCCAAGGAGCCCCTGGTGCTTCCCTTGATTGGGGCCAGGCCACGTTCTGGAAGCCACTGACTGGAGCGAAGATGTGTGAAACCCTCCGTGAAGCGTGCAGCCTCGTTCTCCCCGAGACCGTCTGGAGGGCTGCTGATTAAAAATAGAGGCTTACACAGGCGTTATTAAACTATTTATAGATGCTGAGTGGGGGGGAAAACCCCTTGAAATGTTCACGAAAAGAGTTAGCCTGTCACGGGGATTCCAGGATGACTCAGCCTTGGAGCCCCGAACCATTCCACTTTGAGCAGGGCCACCACTGCTGGCCTCCCAGCCTGACACGAATAAGCAGGGGACAGTACCCCTGGGGGCTAGTGGGGGAGGGCAGCCAGGGAGACGCAGAAGTCTCTCCTCAAGCTGTATCTCAGCCTATTTGCTGGATGGTGGCAAAGCAGGGCACTCGCAGGGGAGCTGGAACCAAGACCACGAAGGTCGGAGTCTGCATCTGTGAAATGGGTCTGCAGGGATGGGCTGGGGGATGGCGGAGGGGCGGAAGTCTGCTACTTTCTGGAAAAGACACGGCCCACAGTGCTTGCGTCAGGCCCAGCCTGGAGCAACATGTTGTTCTGTGTGGTCAGAGCATCTGGACTCGATGTCCACAGTGCGGCCAGCGCTGCAGGGGTGCTGGCTGGGAGAAGCACTTAGGACCGTCTGCTGGGCCCTGAGCTGCGGGCTGCTACCCAGATGGGCCTCTGGTGCGGTGGGGGTAGGGGGGAAGACTGACCAGGGGCAGGCGGTGGGCAGGGTGGACTGCCGCGGGAGCTTTCTGCGGGATCTCTCCCACGTGGCATGCAAGTGTGGAAAACACAAAACAAAACCTCTGTGTCTGGATTCATTAGCAAAACTGCAGGCAGCACCAGAACAAGGACCGCGGGGGCCAAAGCTGACCGGCCTGGACGCTCTGACGCCTCACAGCCCCGAGACCTCCCACCTTCTCACCGAACCCCAAGAATGAAAACCTTTGACTTGGGAACAGCTAAGGGCTGGGACAGCCTGTCTGGGTTTTCGCTCTGCGGCCAGCCTGGAGTGGGAGTCAGGTGGGCGAGCACCTGTGCAGATTGGAGCAGGAGGGGGTGGGGAGTGGGTGCTGCCAGCATCTCGTACAGGGACGAGATGGGCTGGCTGGCTGGCTGGCTGGCGCGGGGGCCCAGGTGCAGGCACAGCTAGCTCGGATGATTTTCTTTATTCAACTAGAGCCGAAAACGCTGCAGGATCTTCCTGCTTCTCCGGCTTCTCCTGCCTGTCTGGGAGAATGCAGAGTTGGGTATAAAAGAGTGGGGGTGGGGGGGTGGGCAGAGTGACAGCACGGCGGGGAGGGCGTTTGCCTTGCACGCAGCTGACCCGGGTTCAATCCCCGGCATCCCATAGGGTCCCCCAAGCACCGCCAGGAATGATTCCTGAGTGCAGAGCCAGGAGTAACCCCTGTGCATCACTGGGTGTGACCCAAAAAGACAAAAAAAAAAAGCAAGGGGATAAGACGCTTGTGGGCTTGATTTGAAGAAGACTCGAAGATGTTTCTGGTGACGGGTGAGCCCCCTGTGCAATCCTGGTCGGGCCGGGGGAGGAGAACCCGTTTAATCTCCCTGCATACGAGACATTCCAATGCCACGTCTCTCTCCAGGGTGGAACATTCCCTGCCGGTGACCGCGTTCTCCAGCCGACAGCCTTCTCTCAGGACGTCCTCCCATCCCTATGCTGAGATGAAATCCCTCCTGCCCTTCCTCAGGTTTCCTGGGCCCAGGGATGATGCCTGATTCATTCTGAAGCCAACATGAGAGGAGAGAGAGCACTGAGACGCTAAAGGGCCATGTCAACACCCCCCCACCCCCCACGGTGCAGAACCACAGTGAAGAACCATGGTCTGCACCGTCATTGTGATGGTCCCCAAACCACCCACAGAGGATGGTGGGGAGGTGGTGCTCAGGCCCTGGGGCTGGCAGCTTTGAACCCCGGCAATTGGGTCTCACATCTGCCCAACGATGGGAGTTTGAAATGCGGACAGCTTCGCACACTTCACGCGACTTATTTGGGAGCGCTTGGGACAACAGATCATTCAAGTGCGTTCCCCAGATGACACCAGCAAACACCGCCCCCGCCAGTGTCCCGGGATAAAAATAACGCGGCGCGCTCACGGGTGTGCGGGAGGGATGATGAGGCGGGAGGCTGGAGGTGTCTGCTCCCAGCTGGCTCTGGGCGCTGACGCCTGTGCAGGAAGTAACAGCCAGAGGCCAGGACCAGGGAGGCAGACACACACCGGGCTGGGCCAACACCTGGGCCTTGCTGAGACCCTCTGGGGGAAGGGGCTCCTCCCCTCCCCGTGCCCTGAGACCCTCTGCAGCAGGCCGTTCTCTGAGGGCGCCCTTTCAGCACCCCGCTGGACCTGAGGGCCACTTCTCAGCAAACACGGGTCCGTCCACTGGCAAGAGGACACGCACCATCCCCCCCATCCCCCGCCCTGGCAGACCCATGGTCTCGGGTGGGAGACAGCTGAGGGCGGGAAAGGGGGTGCTCAGGGCCCCTTCGCTGCCGCATTCTGGAGAACCACCTCTTGGTGGGCTTGAACGTCGGAGGCCGGGTGGTGGGAATGTTCACATTGGTGCATCCCGGCACTGGGGTCCCCCCTCTAGACCCAAGCACCCCTGGTCTCTGCGGCTGGAGGAGGAAGAAGTGGGTGGGGAGGAGAAGGAACAGGGGGCAGGGGGTGTCGACCAAGCAGAGAGATGTCTAGGGACACCTCTGGGGGTGCCGCGCCCCTGAAGCCAGCCGGCATGCAGGGGGCAGTGAGGAGGCAGAAATGCCAGCGTCTCCCCCGGGGAGAAGGAGATGGGGTAACACTGCTGGAGAGCTGGGAGGCATCAGGGGGGCAGAGGAGGCCCTCCAAATGCCAGCATCTCCCCTGGGGAGAAGGAGATGGGGGTAAGACCGCTGGAGACTCCCCCCAACTCAGTTTTGCTCAATCCCTATGGGGGGGTCTCCCAGCCCCGCAGAGGGGCAGAGGCCAGGGGGCTGGCTGGGTGCAGCGGGAAACCAGCTCCCCCTGCAGGACGCTCCCTGTTTCTCTGGAGGGACAGCTGCTCTTAGTGGCCCCAGGCAGGGCCAGAGCCAGGCAGGCCTGTGGGGACCATTTCTGGGGCAAATCAGGTGAAGAAACCCGGGGAGAGCGGCAGTGACTGAGAGGAAGGAGAAGAAGTGGGTCTGCAGTGGATAGTCCGGTCTGAACTATCCCCCCAGGGGCTCAGCTGACCAGGAAACATTCAGGCAGAGTGAAGGCTGAGCAGAAAACAGCACAGCCCCCCCCCCCCCCGGGACGTCATCCAAGGGGTCCTGCCCGCAGAGGCCAGTGTGGGGCGGCTGGGACGGGGCGGGGGGACGGGTCTGAGTTCCTCCAAGGCCCCAGGCATGCATCCCGATCTCTAGTTTGTCTCCTTTTCTGGGAACTGAGTTATGGGGGGGGGGGCAGAAGGGGACTCCCAAGTACTGTTCAAGAGATGCAGGGGCCCACCCATGGACTCTGGTCCCCGGGAGCAGCTCCTGAGCACAGGGTGGAGAGATGGAACAGAAGGAGGCAATTGCTGGGCCAGAGTGGTAGTCCAGTGGGGAGGAGAGCTGGGGGGCATCAGGGCGACCCAGGTTCAATCCCCAGCATCTCATATGGTCCCCTGAACACTGCCAGGAGTGATTCCTGAGTGCAGAGCCAGGAGTAACCATGTGCATTGATGGGTATGACCCAAAAAGGAAAAAAAAAACCAAGACATTTTAAAAAGAAAGAAGGAAATAAGGAAGGAAGGAAGGAAGGAAGGAAGGAAGGAAGGAAAGAAAGAAAATGAAAAAGAGAAAGAGGGTGCTTGCCTTGAGACCTGTGGTAGAACCAGGTTCGATCTGGGGCCCCACCTGAGCCCCCCAGGAGTGATTCCTGCATGCAGAGTCAGGAACAGCCTGACATAGCCAACAAACACAAAACAAGGACGCCCAAGTGAACTGGAGGGGTGGAGGGGAGGTGGGTGGGGGTTCACGTTCCTCGCAGCAGGGGTGAGGGGTGGGGGAGCTGGCCCCTCAGACACGGCTGCTCCTCAGACACGGCTGCTCCTCCCACCCCTGGCCTGTCTGCCAGCTCAGGGAGGATGTGCCCTGGTCACCCAGATCCTCCCGCTGCGTGGCCACTACCCTGCCAGGGGGTCCTGGGGCTCCCCGGGGGGCCTCCGGGTGCGTGGGTCTTTTTGGCTCAACCAGCCGGCAGCACGGGAGTTGGGGGCGTGTCGGGCTACCTGGTGGCAGGTGCCGCCGCATGGCCCACAGTTGGCCAGCCTCCGGCGGACGCGTCTGCCCGTCTGGCGCCTTCTCTTCCTCCCCCAGGTCTGCTCGCGAGCTCCCGGGCAGAGACGTGACTGTCTCGGGAGCCGTGTCCCGGGAGCCAAGGCCCTCCTCGGCAGATGGCGTGTGTGGGGCGGACAGGTGCGGGGGGACGCCGGCTGGAGGCCAGCCCGGTCGCTTGGGGAGCTGGGGGACGTGTCCCCCTGCACCGCCGTGGCCCGGGCCGCGCCTCGCCCACCTCCAGGCTGGCTGCAAAGGCGCCTGGGGTGGGGGTGGGGGCGGCGGGAGCCCCGCCAGGCGGGTCTGAAGTGGGAACTTCAGAGCCGGACCTGGCTGCATTCTTCTGGAATCCCCGGCAGGCCCGGGAGAATGAAGGCGGCTGGTCACGTCGGCTTCTCAGGCGAGGCCTGGCCCTGCGCCCCTGGACCGCCCAGCCGCCCCTCCGCTCCCTGCGCCTTCTCAAGGCTTTCAGGAAACGTCTCGGGGGGCTGATGCGGGTACGTGGCTGGGGTGGGGTGGGGGGGGTGAGGAGGGGGCGGCTGAGCTGGGCCAGGGGCCAGACGCCCCAGGGGGTGTCCTGTGGGACCTGGCAGCCGGCCCCTCGATGACTCAAGTCTGCCTGCTGTCCCCTCCCCGCCACCACCTTCCCCTTGGAACTCGGGGCTCCCTGGAGACACAGCCCTCCCCAAGGCCCCGAGCAACACCTTTCCAGTTCCTTGCCATGGGATCTTTGTTTGGACTCCCCGCCTGGAACTTCCTCTTTATTTAACCTTCGGCCGAGTGACCCCAAGCAAGCCACTTCCCCAGTCTGGGCCTAGAGCTGTAGCAGCAGCAGCAGCAACAGCGGGCGAATTCAAGGCTGCGGCCCACGGCTGACCGTCCCGGTCGGTCCTTCCCTTCCTTCCCACCCCCACCCAGACACCTCTGCGCCCGGACACTGACGTCGGTGCAGAGGCCGGAGCGCCAGCGGCTTCTGACTTCTTGCCCTCACGGCCTCTGCGCGGGGCCCAGCACCCCAGCCACAGCCGTGGTGATGTCCGCGCCACACAGGGGCACCCACAGCGACATGCAGATGTGTCTTCTGCAGGGGCTGGGCCACACCGGGCGATGCACAGGGGCTGCTCCCAGTGCTATGCCCGGGGATCATGCCCTCAAGGGCCTGGAGGTTCAGGGACCTACGAAAAAAGACCCACGCACCCGGAGGCCCCCCGGGGAGCCCCAGGGAGGTTCAGGGACGGAGAGGGGACGGAGAGGGGTTGCTGGGTGCTGGGAGACAGCCTCTCCTACAACACCTCTCCGGCCTGTGCATACCCGGCTGGTTCCCCTCCAGCCACTGGGAGTTCACGGCAGCTGCAGGCCAGGGCGGCTTTCTCCGGAAGCCCAGACCTGGCGCTTGGTGACGGCCTGGATGGAAGCTGAGGTGGCGAAGTGAAGCAAGCGAGAAAGTGAAAGACAATGGCCGGATGGTTTCTCTCCTTCGTGGATTATAAATAACCAACACAAACACACAAACAAATCACAACCCAAACAACCCCTGGACTGGGTGAAAAATATGATGGTCCCCGGAGGGGGCAGGGAAGGAAAAGGTTGGGCTGGGGGTGGGGCTCCTGCTCACAGGAGTGGGCTGGACGCCTGGGGTCGGGCGTGAGAGGCTCCAATGCCAGGATGTGCCGCTAGCCTGTGAGAGACCCGCCGCTAGCCTTTGATAGACCCGTGCCGCGTTTTGGTTGTTTTTCAATAAACACATGCAGGCGGGGAAAATCAGAAAAAAAAGGGGGAAGAGACTGCTGGAATATAAGCCAGCGTGAAGTCCCGTCTATTGGTTTCTCCACCAGAACCCGGCAGGGGCACCTGGCTGGTCCCTACTTCCTAGGAGAGAATTAGGACACAGCGAGGGTGAAGGCTCTACCTGAAGCTGTGACCCGGGAGTGTGTGTGTGTGTGTGTGTGTGTGTGTGTGTGTGGCTGCAGGCTCGTCCTCACTTTAGGTCACCCCTATATCCAGGGCTGGCTGTCCCCCCGGGCAGACAGGGGACCCCTGTGGCAGTTCACCGCCTTACAGCATGGAGCCTGCACAGGCAGGGGCACGGCCGGGGAGTCTGGTCACCCCTTTTCCCTCCTGCCAGGCTCCCCTTCACTCACTGACCCCAGGACTGACGGCCAGGGGTTCAGTCTCCTGGCGCCTGCAGTCAAACGGTTCTTCTACTCATGTATCTGAGCAGCCTGAGAAGAGTCCAGAGAGACGACGTTCCCCCTCCCCCCGACACACACTCCCACAGGGAAACTGAGGCCAGAGGGGCGGTCACCCCACCTTCCTGAGGGAGCCCTCCTCTTGGACCCCACTCCCAACAGCCCCAAGCAAGAACTCAAGCAAGAACTCAGGCGGCCACTAGACCTACCCTCTGCCCTCCGAAGTGACCACCCACAGCTTCAAGTCCTCCCAGACTGACCACCCGTGGCTCCAACTCCTCTCCTGGACTGACCACCTGTGGCTCTGTGTCCTCCCCCAGACTGACCACCCGTGGCTCCGACCCCACCCCTAGAGTGGCCACCCACAGTCCCGCCAATCCTCCTGAATGACCTCACAGACTCGCCAATCCTCCTGAATGACCACCTCTGACTCCATGGCATGTCCAGTGGACGAGAGGACCGAGTGGCCACCTGGGACACTGCCATCTGGGGGAGTGGAGACACCAGCCCCAAACACCCCAGGCCAGGCCTTCTGCCCCCAGCGCCTCAGGGTCCGGAGCATGACGGGAAGGAGGAGCATTGTGAGGAGGGATGGGAAAGAGAAAACACCTTCCACAGCTGGGCACTGGCTATACTGAGAACGTCCTCTGGAGGAAGGACAGACAACATGCACAGTCATGGACACACACGTTCATGTGTACACTCACACATAGCCACGAACACACACGCTCATGCATACACTCACATACAACCATGAATACACGTTCACGTGTGTACTCAGACAGCCATGAACACACATGCTCACGCATACGCTTACACACAAACATGAACACACATGCTCATGCTTACACTCACACATAGCCATAAACACACACACTCACGTGTATACTCAGCCATGAACACATATGCTCACGCATTCACTCACACAACTATGAACACACACGCTCACATGTATATTCAGAGTCATGAACACACACGCTCACGCATACACTCACATAGCCATGAACACACACGCTCACGCGTATACTCACAGACAGTCATGAATACACGTTCACGTGTATACTCACACACAACCATGAACACACACATTCATGTGTACACTCATATATAGCTATGAACACACATGCTCACATGTACACGCACCCACGGCCATGAACACACACACGAGCGTACACTCACACACAGCTATGAACACACAGTCATACATATACTCACAGTCACAAACACACACGCTCATGCATATACTCACAGTCATGAACACACGCACTCATGCATATACTCACACACAGTCACGAACACACATGCTCATGCGTACACTAGGTCATGAATATACATATGCTCACGCATATATTCAAACATAGTCATGAACCACATGCGCTCACATATATACTCACACACAAGCATAAGCATAGTCTTATATACATTCAGTCATGAGCACACAGTCATACATACACTCACAGTCACGAACACACACATGCTCACATGTATACTCACAGTCATAAACACACACAGACATACATACACACCGTCACACAGCATGAACACCACACATGGTCATAGACTCACATAACACTCATGTATGAACACACAGACACACAGTTACATACATACTCCCACAGAGACAAGAACATATACACACATGGTCACACACTCACATACCACTCACACGGCATGAATAATTCACAAGGTCACACATACTCCTGTGAGCATGAACACATATATTAAGGTCACAGAGGGGCGCACACCACCCCCCTCCGCCAAGAGACTCCTGAGTGGCCGGGAGGCCCAGAGCCGGCTCAACGCATCCCTGGGGGCCAGGAGTGCTGGTCACCGGTGCGTCTGTGTGTACTGAAGGTCCCCGAGTGGAGGCCGCTTGGGTTCGAGGTGGCCAGGAGCTACAGGGAGACGAGGAGGAGAAGTGGGGGGCTGGGGCCTCTTCCGTGGGGGCTGGGTCCCTGCCCTCTCTTTCTTGCCCCCCACGCCCCCTGCTCTGTGGTCTTCCGCCTCTTCCTCCTCCTTTCCAGACCCAAGCTGGGAACTGCGTGGATGCAGCCCGTCTGCTTGGCCCCTCCTCTGCCCTGCCCTGGCCTGCCCAGAGCCAGGACAGGTGGGTCCCCGCAGCTGCTCCCGGCTATGTCCCGACCCCGGCCCACGCGGCCTTAGTGGTCTGGAGGCCCCAGATAAAGTCCCATCCCCAGGGCCTCTCTGGGCCAGGCTGACCATATGGAGGGGCCGTGGTTCCTGCAGGACCGCGAGTGAGGTGTGGGGGCTGGGCCCCAGCCGGCGTTTATAGAGGAGCGGCTGCCCGGGAGGAGAGGGCGGTGGCAAGGAGGAGGAGGAGGAGGAGGAGGAGGAGGAGGAGGCCCCGGCTCTGGGCAGGCGCAGGGGCCAGCCCTGGGGAAAGCGCAGGACCGGGGGCCTTTCTCGCCTGCAGCTGTGGGGCCCCAGCTTTGGGGCCAGGCGTCCAGATGCAGACAGGGCCAGGCTGCGGCTCTCCGGGGTCAGCTCAGTGGGACCCCCTGCCCCCTGACACACGACAGCTCTCCTGCACAGCCTGCCGGGGGCACCAAGAGCTCTGGCCTCCATGCCTTGCCCCAACCTGCAGAGGGACAGAAGGGACGGAGCAAGGAGCGGGTCACTTGTCCAAGGCTGAAGGCATTCCCAGAGACCCCAGGGTCGGCCAAGGCATACAGCGGAGAGTGGGGGATGGTGCTGCCGGGTAAAAGCCATGGCCAGCCATGGCCAGGGCGCTACTGAGGAGACGGGGCCACCACTCACAGCCCCCCGTGGCGAGATGGGGCCACCGCTTACAGCCCCCCCATGGGGAGACGCAGCCGGCCACCGCTCACTCATAGGCCTTTGCAGGGTGTACAAAAGGCTGGGGTCCCCTGGACACTCTGAAGCTGGTCAGGGCCCCTGTCCACTCCCTGTCCATTTCAGGACCCTGCCGCTGGGAGGCCTGGCCTCTCTCACCACGCAGGTGTCATGCCAGGATTCCATGCCCCACACCCCACCCAGGGAGTATGGGGAGCCGGGCTGGGGGGCTCCCAGCTCAGGCCCTGCTCTCTGCAGATAGGTGGGAAGGCCACGAGTGGACAGGCCCCTAGCACTCTCCTCACTCAGGAGGCCAGCGGGAGGTGAGGAAGGAGAGAAGGAAAGAGAAGGAGAGAAAGGAGTCTGTCTTGGGTGGGTGTGTTATGTTTGTTTTTGTTGCCAGAAGCCAGGAAGGGATTCCTGCCTCCCCCAGACGGCCTGGCTGGGGGCTGGTCTGTGGGGTGTGGGAGGTGAGCACGGTTGAGAGGGAGCACCACCCCACAGCGCCCAGGTGTGGGGCTGGGCCGACAAGAAGAAGGCGGGGAGGGGGGGAATGAGCCTTTCTTCTGGCGGGTGGTCGGTGCATGTGGCTACTGACTGCAGCCTTTGTGGCCAGGAGATATGGGCCAAGGACTGCCCAAAGGAACCTCCAAGCTTGTCCCATGATGCTCTAGGGCCAGACTCTGTATGATTTCATGGGCCTGCCTGTGGGTGGGTGGGGCCTCCCTACGGAGACCCCTCGAGTGCCCGGCGTCCAACCCCTCTGCCCGAGTGCGAGTTTCAAATCCCAGCCCTCCTGGCTTCCCAAGGAGGCGCCTCCCAGTCTCCAGCCTGCCCACCGACGCCTGCTCGGGGCTCGCCACCCCCTCCCCGTCAACCGTCACAAGCCCTGCAGACCACCGGGCCCTGAGCGCCCCCCCCCGCCCCCGTCCCCAGCCGGCTCTCTGCCCCGAGAGGCCCCTCCTCCAGCGACGCTCTCCTTGGCCCCCGCACCCGCTTCTTTCTGGCCCTGTTGTGCTCCACCCCTCCCCCCTTCCTCTTGACCCCCTGTACTTCTTCCATCCACGGCTCCGAGGAATCTCACAGGGGTCCCTTTCTCTGAGCCAGGGAGCGAGTGCTTTCTCTGCCAGACTCCCGGGGGACCACGAGGCTCAGGACCCGGAGGCTGGTGTTCGGGGCACTCAGTTGCTCTTCCCAGTCTGGAACTCGGGGACCGGGGCGGGGAAGCGGTGTCCGGGACAGAACCTGGGGCTCCTGCATGCCGGCCACAAAAGTCCCCCCGACGCCAGGGACCCGACTCCCGCCTAGCTCTGAGCAGGGGCCCAGCCGATACGTGGCCGGCTCTCGGTCTGGGTGCCACAGCCTGTGCCGGCACCGAGAGGGACGGAGGAGGGTAAGGGCAGCTCGACAGTGGCTGGCCACAGTATGCCGGCTGGCTGCGGGCGGCCCTGCGGCTCAGGTCTGGGGCTTCTCCAGCCGCGCAGGACCCCCTGGCTGTGAAGCCACAAGCAGCCTGTGGCCTGGGCTCCCTGGGGCCCCGCCTGGCCAGTTCTGTGGGAACCTCACCCCGGCGGCTGGGCCTGGGAACCAGGATTTCCTGGAACCCCCCCTCCTGCCCCCGAACCCCTCCCGTGAGGGCTGCCAACTTTCTGTTTTCTAAGGATGCTTAAGAACAGGACTTTTCATCTGTCATCTCACCAAAGAAAGCACTGGAAGCCAAGGCGGGAGGAAGGACGCAGACTCTAAGGGGCGGCCAAACCTCCCCAGGAAGGGCCCCGGGCACGAGTTCCAAACCATTTCAACAACACCGGTGCCACTCGCCGTGTGGACCGGCTGGGGTCAGGGGAACGGCTCAGCCCAGGGGGGTCCAGCTACTCTCCAGGCTGATTCCTGCCCCCGCCCAACTGCCCCAAGACTGGGGAGAAGGGGGGCCTGAGGACCGCCATGGGGGGCCCAGGACAGAAGGCCGTTAGCAGGCCTGCAAGCGGCCCCCACTTCCTGCTCTGCCTCTTGCCGGTGCCTGGCGCCCGGTGGCTGCTGGCCTTGGCCCTCTGGTTCCCCACACTGCCCTGCTCTGTTGATCAGGTGGCGGGGGAGGGGGTCGCGCCAAGCCCTACGGGAGGCTTGGGGACCCCCGCGATACCAGTAGGTGCAGCTCCCCTACTTGGAGGACCTGTTGCCCATGGCTTCCCAGAGCCCCGGGTCTGTCAGCTGGAGCCCGGGGTGCGGGGTCGGGGGGTCTGGGCCGAGGAAGAGTGCAGGGAGCAGGTCCTGGTGGGCAGCGTCCCGGGCTGGCAGGCAGGCACTGCGTGCTTTAAATAGCTTCTCTGGGCCCCGCCCGCCTCCCTGCCAGAGCTCCCCACACCCGCTGCGGGCCGGCGTCCAGGTCAGCCTGGCACAGAGGATGTGGGCGCCAGGCGGAGCTGGCTTCCTGGGACTGGGAGGTCAAGAGGGGAAGGCAGAGGCGCCCCTGCCTGCGGGTGCTGGCGTCCTCTCTCCTGCCGGGCTGCAGGGGGTAGGGCGGGCGGGCAGTGTGTGTGTGTGGGGGGGAGAGACAGAACTTTTGGCCTGGCCCACGCCACCTTCCACTGGAGTCAGCAAGTCTGGGGTCGGCACCCCACCCGCCCCCACCCGCAGGCAGCCTCCCGCCTGGCTGGGCTCGAGGCGACCCGACTTCTGCTCATCCCCGAAACTCAACTTCCAGCCACTACTACCCTACCTGACCCCCACCAAGACCCCCCCTCCAGTCTCAGCTCTCTTTTTTTTTTCCTTCTTTTTTTTCTTTTTTGGGTCACACCCTGCAATGTTCAGGGGTTCCTCCTGGCTCTGCACTCAGGAATTACTCCTGGCGGTGCTCAGGGGAACCATATGGGATGCTGGGAAT
>JAOXYA010000002.1:32611747-32638002 GCA_028565675.1 Sorex palustris
AGAGGAGGAGGAGGAGGAAGAGGAAGAGGAAGAAGAAGAAGAAGAAGAAGAAGAAGAAGGGGGAGGAGGAGGGGGAGGTCTGAGGGCAGGTGGGGCCCCCAGCAGCACCCCGGGCTGTAGCGGAGCCTTCCAGAAGCAGGGGGCCCAAATCACAGCGAACCCACTGGAAAAACGCACATGTCAGTCAGGGAGGAGGACTGGGGGGCGGGAGAGAGCCTGGGTCACTGCAGGAGGGAAATGGACACTGGTAGTGGGTCAGTGCTGGAACACTGGACACCTCGAGCTCTGCTATGGACATACCTTGTGCATCACAGTGCCGAGATGCTCAAACAATCATCAAAAAAAACAAAACCAAAAAAAGGAGTCTTGGAAGAAAGGCACCAACAGGGTGGGGAGTTCAACGGGTCGGGTCGCACACAGGCTTTGCATACGGGAGGCCCCACGCCACCCTGGGGCGATCCCCAGGACCCCTGGGTGTGCACCCACCTCTCCGCAAAAAAATCAAAAAGGCGAGATTCACTGATTCCAAAGCTGAGGGTGACACCTGAGGCAAGAGGGCCTGGAACCCACCCACTGTGGCTCTGGGTGGGTGGTCCCAGCAGGCACCAGCCCCCGCAGGACATGGTTCCTCTGGGGGCAGGGAGGGAGGCTTGGGGGAGCCACACAGCCCTCTGGTGCAGCCTGAGGCCTGTGCTCAGCCCACCCTCTCTGCCCTGGCCTTCTCCCCTTAGGGCTTCCTGTGCCCCTTGGAGGGGGTTGGATGGGTGGGCCTGGGGGCTTCACTGGGCTCTGGAATGCACGCAGCAATGCGCTTCTCTCCCTGGGCTGCGGGCTGGGCCAACAGTCAGATTAGCCCACATGCCTGGAGTGCACGGGGAGGCCTGGGCAGCGAGGACTGTGGCCAGCTGAGCCCCGTAACCGTGGCTCTGGCCGCACACAGTCAGAGCCCATGGGAGCAGTGGGGTCACTCCCTCAGACACCCACAAGCTGGGAAATCTCTAGCTGGGCAGGGCAGGAGTATGGCAGAGGCAACTGAGACCACAGGCGGAGTGGATGGAGTGGTAGCGCAGTGGGTAGGGCATTTGCCTTGTACCCAACCTGGGTTCGGTTCCCAGCATCCCATATGGTCCCCTCAGCACTGCCAGGAGCAATTCCTGAGTGCTGAGCCAGGAGTGACCCCTGAGTATCACCGGATGTGACCCAAAAAGGGGGGGAAAAAGAAAAGAATAGACCGCAGGCAGCTTCTGAGCTCCCCGGGTGGGCCTCATGCGACAGACCTTTCCCTCCCGTGCTTATGGAAGGGGTTGCACGGAAGCCAGGGGGGGAGGGTGCTGCTGCCCCCAACTTTGGGTAAGACGCATCATATCCACCTCCGTCTCCTGGGGGTTGGTCTCCGTGCCCCCCACCCCAACCCCCCAGCTCACTTCCAGGCTCTAACGGAGATGCCAGCGAACTGAAATAACCGAGAGGGGGCTGCTCCGGCCCCCTCCCACTGCACCCCAGCTCTGTACAAGTCCAGACACAGCAGGACCTGTGACCCACGATGCCCGCCCAGGCCCCGGCCCCCGTGGAGCCCCATGCGCGGCAGTGGTGGGAGTGCTGAGCTTCACGGCCTGGGCCCCTCCTCCCTGCTCTGCATAGTTGGGGGGGACAGGAGCTCATTCTCTTGAACCCTCAAGTTTCCCAGGAGAGTGACTGGCCTGTCCCTTTGCAGGGCACGCACCAGGGAGGAGCAAGGGCTGGGCCTTGGGCACTGGCTCAAGACCTGAGTCCCCAACTGTATCTTCCAGGGACGGCAGAGTGCTTCCTTCTGGGACGAAGACTAGCGATGAGCAAGAAGGCACAAAGCCCAGGGTTCGGGGGAGCCCAGGTCTGAACCCCCAGCCGTGCTGGGTCCCATTGCCCCACCCCCGCCACCTCCAAGCAGTGTCAGGAGCAGCCCTGAGGAGAGCACGTGAAGACCCCACCCCACCCCATCCCACCCTCCTGGTTAGAATCACCCCCAGAAGCTACACAGAGCCCTCAGTGCCCCCCAGAACTCGTCCCTCTGTGTCTCCAAAGCCCTAGACACAGCCCTGAGCGGTGGCCCGGAGAGAAGCCCGGGGGCGTGTCCACGCTGCAGTCTTCTAGAAGGCTGGTGGAGGGCACTCTATTTTGAAACCCAGTGCCCGCACCAGCCCCCGATTCTACGTTGTCTTCCCCACAACAGCCCGGCCCTGTTTACAACTCGGCGGAGAGGAGGTCAGTTATTTTACTGTCTTTTTTCTCCCCCCCCCAAAAAAAAGGTCCCGCATCCTTCTGTTAGTGGTGTTGTTGGCGACCGTTGCCAGGGAGCGCGGGGTTCAGTTACAGACACGCTGATGCCGGCTCTAATAATACTTCGCTCTGCATAGCTCAGCTGCAGAACCCTCTTGGCAGAGCACAGCCGCACGTTGCGACAGCCGAGGGCTGGAACTGGGGCTCCCCACGCGTCTCCCAGCAAAGCAGCAACTCCCCCCCCTTCCCCGTCCCTCCCCAGGCCGGCGGAGGCGGCTCCGCATGCCAGTTCCTGTCGTTCTGATGGTCCCGCTACTAGACTCTCCCCTTTCCCTCGTGCAAAGCTGGAGCGCTTCCTCACTCACGCCCACAGCATGTGGGAAGGTCAGGTCTGGGGTGGCCTCTGGAAGCTTCTGGAAGCCAGGCAGCCCTCCCTGTCCTGCAAATGTGTCAGAAAGCCTCTGTCCAGGGGCTGGAGCGACAGCACAGTCAGCGTGTAGGGCATTTTCCTTGTATGTGGCCGACTCGGGTTCGATTCCCAGTATCCCATATGGTCCCCTGAGCACCGCCAGGGCTAAGTACTGAGTGCAGAGCCAAGAGGAACCCCTGAGCATCGTCGGGTGTGACCCCAAACACACACACACACACGCAGACACACAAAACCCATCTGTCTGGAGGTGGCCAGTGGGCGTGGAGCCTGCAAACCTGACTGAGGAGATGGGGAGGGGGGCCGTGAGCCTCCCTTGTTAGCCGGGGCCGGGCTGGGCCAGGCGAGGCACGCGGGAAGTGCACTGCGGCTTGAGAGCACGCTCCCGTCTCCTCAGATCTGCCGTTGCGAGTGTCAGGGCCAAGCAGGAGAAGGACGCGGAGGTGCCGAGGACAGAGACGGGGCAGCTCCGGGCCAAGGGCGAGAAAGCAGCAACTTCCTTTCAGGCCAGAGGAGAAACTGAGGCCAGGCCCAAGGAAGGGATGGACGGCGCCACACTGGGTCCAGGGTGTGGGATGGGGGCCAGGGCACGGGCCATCAGGGACATCTGAGGAGGCTCTGGGACCACTTCCTCAACGCACCCAGCAGAGCTCTGCACAAAAGCTCTGTCAGGCTCCTGTCAGGAGTGTCGAGGCACCAGGGGGAAGCTGCTCCCCTCGGGAGCCCAGTGGGCGGCGAGGCTGAGGCCCAGCAGTGCCCTAAATGTGGCCTTCGCAAGCTGGATCCCCACGTGGAAAATCACACTGAGAAAGACCGTGCCTCAGTTTACTCTGCTGCGAACAGTCACACCGGCTTACCTGCCTAGAACCACACCAAGACCGTGCCTCAGTTTACCCTTCAACACCGCTGTCCCAATGCTTACAACCTATCTGTCATCTACTGACTTGCGACTCAAAAGTGTGAGTATCCAAAAAATAAAATTCAAAAATAAAAAAACACCCCCAAAATGGGCTGGAGATATAGTGGGTAGGGCGCTGGCCTTGCATGTGGCTGGCATGGGTTTGATCCCTGGCACCCCATATGGTCCTCTGAGCCCTGCCAGGAGTGAGCCCTGACCAAATGCTGGATATGGTCCAAAAACCAAACCCTTATAGCACAGGGGAGAAAGAAAAGAAAGGGATCACATCAGGGGCCAGAGCAATAGTACAGCAGGTAGGGGCATTTGCCTTGCACGCAGCCGACCCGGGTTCTAGCCCGGGTTCATCCCATAGGGTCCCCCCAGCACCACCAGGAGTAATTCCTGAGTGCAGAGCCAGGAGTAACCCCTGAGCATCGCTGGGTGTGACCCCAAAACCAAGAAGAAAAAAAGAAAAGGATCCTGGGGGTTGGATCGATAGCACAGCGGGTAGGGCGTTTGCCTTGCACGAGGCTGACCCGGGTTCAATTCCCAGCATCCCATATGGTTCCCCAGCACCGCCAGGAGTAATTCCTGAGTGCATGAACCAGGAATAACCCCTGTGCAATGCCGCGTGTGACCCAAAAAGAAAAAAAAAACACAAATCGCTCCCATCGAAGGCAGGAGGACTCACTGGGGACATGGGAACCGAGGACACTTCTGTGCTGGGGGGTGTGGAGAGGGCTCCTCTGAGTCGCTGGCCCGAATTCCTGGGGAACGCCACCGCTGTGTCGGGCTGGGAAAGCTAACGGCCCCCGGAGAGGCCTTCTCAAGGGGGCCCGCTCCCCTCTGGGCTGGCATCCTCACTCCTCAGTCACACTGTACCTGCCCCTCTGCCCCTGGCAGCTGCTGGAGCCGTGACCAGGGATGCCTCCCACTCTGGCCACGCCATTGTCAGTGTCACCAAACCAGATCCTGGGACACGTGTGGGATGACAGCTACTCTCGCTGGTCACTGAGAGGTGCCCAACACTGGCTGGCTGAGGGTGTGGGAGGGCGGGGGCCGGGGGTGGACAGACACAGCCACGGGGAGCTTCGGAGGCCAGGAAAGGAGGGCAGGAGGGAAGGGGGTCAGGGACAGTTCCTCCTGGCCCCCAGAGGTCATGCTGCGGATCCTTCCTCATCGCCCCACACAACCGACACCCGGAGAGCACCGAGTCAGACGCCGACGGCTTGCTCTCCGCAGCCCCCAATGCTGCTCGCAACACTTGCTGGGCCTGAATAAAAGCGACACCAGTTAAAGAGCTGATGGTCCTGGGAGAGGCTTGAACCCCGGGGCTGGGAGTGAGACTTGAGACGGGAGGGGGTGAGACGGTGCCAGGAGGCCCGGCCAACTCGGGGTGCCGGGCAGCCCAGTGACGGGGCCTGACTTTGCTGCTGAGTGGGGACAAGGCTGTTCGCCCCAACGCTAGGAAGAACCGTCCATGCTGGGGAAACATCCATGCTGGGTCCCCCCAACTCCCTCCCCACCCCCGTCCCATGTTCCACCATGCCTCTGGCTTTAGCAGCGCACAAGTTCCCACCAGACCCATGGTCATTCATTCAGGGGTCCTGTGTGCTAGGGTCCCCAAAGGGTGGCTGGCCGCCAGCAGGAACGCAGAGACAGAATCCCAATGGCCCACGAGGACCTCGTGGGGGTCTGTCTGTGTCCCTTTACTTCCTCCTGTATCCCGTGCCCCCCAGGGCCCTGGCAGCTCTCTGCATCCCTTCCCGTGTGCCCACGGCGCTGGGTGGTAGATGGAGAGTGCCCTGAGTCCTGCCTGGGACAGACGTTTGATCAGAATTCTGTGGGCCAGGCGGCTCTCCATGCAGAGAAAAAAAGCCTGACCCAGCCCGACCCTGGGCAGCGCCCCCTGCCAGCTGCCCTTGCTGCTGGGTGCGTCCTTCCCGGGGCCCTGGCTGGGCTCCCTGTGGGTTTAGCCACAGTCTAGAAATCTTGCTCTTCTCAAGGGAAAAAGAAAAAAAAAATGAATCCGGAGCCCTGGCTAAAGGCCGATCCTGTCCCTGACAACTCCCCCAGGCTTGGCTGACCAGGGCCGACAAACCGCCCCACCCCAGGACATTCCGGGGCCGTGAGGAACAAGCCCGATGTGCAAATCCCTCAGGTAATGCGGGAATTCGTCACCAGGGGAGCGCGGGGCCATCCAGGAACGGGAACCTGACCGCCAAGCAGGGGGCTGGCCAGCACCGGCTCGGGTTACAGAGAGCGGGCACAAAGAGCCCCGAGGGGGATTCTCCTGGCTGGCAGGGAGGGCCAGTGATGAATAGCGCCCCCTGGGGCTCCAGATGGCCCCGTGTCTAGACAGACCCGCAGGGGCTCCAGCAGCTCCAACTCCCCAGAACCCATCCCGCAGGCCCTGAACTCAATTTGCATGATAACTCCTGTGATGTACCAAGTCAGCAGAGGTGATGTTCCCTGGTGGGAGCGAGGGGGGGGAGCCCTTGCGGCCACCAGTCAATGTGCAGACACTACCCTGCTACCCGGTCTGGACCCTCAGGTTACTGGCCAGGGCAGTGAGTGGCTGGTAAGCGGCGCGGCGCCCGGGCCTCACTTGTCCATCCCCTGCTCACGCCGGGGGAACCGGCCATGGGAGATGGGGGTGGGGGAGAGGAAGGTGGAAGGAGCCCCACAAGGCCAGAACGTGAAGCAGGAGCCACCTAGGCGCAATCCTGGTCCCGGAAGTGATTTCAGGGAGGGCAGTGGAGAGTTTCTTTCCCCCTGGAAGCCCTGCCCTGCACTGACCCAGCTTAGCAACAGCTATGCCAGATGGCGCCACCTCATGGGGGACATGCTGGTGGGAGGAAGAGGAGGAGGAGGAAGAGAGGGCAAAGCCCAGAGCCCGGGGAAGGCCAAGGGCCAGCCAAGGCTCTTATCATGGAAACAGAAAGAGGGAAAGGCTGGTTAAACACTAAGAACCTATAAAATTATATGGCTGCACTGTAACCATGGCACCACACAAACACACCCAGCAGGGCCGGCCACTCCCCCAGGGCCTGGGGGGCCCTTTCTCCCTTCCGCAATTAATGGGGCAAGGGTGAACCCAGGAGAGTCCCTGTGATAGGCCTGGCCTGCAGGCAGGTGGGGGCGCCTCTGTGCACGTATGTATGTTTGTGTGTATGTGTGCATGTGTCTGTGAGTGCATATATGTGTGTGTCAGTGTATGTGCATGCGTACATAGGTGAGCTTGTATTAGTTGTGTGTGTGTGCACGCACATGTCTGCGTCTGTGTGTGCATGTGCATGTCTGTGTCTGCGTGTGCATGTACTTGTGTGTGTGCATGTATCATGTGTATGTGTACGTGTGTGCATGTGTGCCTGTACGTGCGTGCGTGAGTGCGTGCGTGCATGTGTGTATGCGTGCATGTGTGTGTACATGTGTACGTGTGCATGGGCATGTGTGTGCTTGTGTCATGTGTGTCTGTTCATGTGTGTGTATATGTGTCTGTGCGTGTGCGTGCGTGTGTGCATGTGTCGTGTGTACATGTGCGTGCGCATGTACTTGTGTCGTGCGTGCATGTGTCGTGTGTGTCTGTGTGTGCATGTGCATGTGTATGTCTGTGCGTGTGCGTGAGCATGTGTGGGAGGCGGGCGAGCCGGCCGCTGGCGGTTACCTGGAGCATGTTGAGAAGCAGGCTGCGGAACTTGGTCCCCTCCACCATGAAGAGCGCCATCTTGTCGCAGAGCTTGGCGGCGGTGAAGGCGAAGCTGCGGTCGGACACGGCCTTCTGGTAGATGGCGCGCACCATGTCACCCAGCATCTCCTCGGAGTTGGTGGAGCTCTGGGCCTCCTCCATGAACGTGCTGAGCTTGGCGTCCACGTCGCTGCTGTTGTTGCGCATGCTGTTGAGGATCTCGGCCAGCTTGTCCATCTTGTTCGGCTGCGGGGCGCTGCTCTCTAGCCTCACTTCCTCCTGGGCCTGCGGGAGACACGCGGGGCATCTGAGTGCGGCTGCGGCCGCCAGCAAGGACCACCCCGTTTTCTTGGACGCGAGGCCCCAGCCCTCCGGGAACGCCGGCCTCGACGAGGACCCTTGGGCTCTCTGCTGACTTCCTCATGGCTCAGTGGCACCCTGGGCCCATCCTTCTGGAGAGTTCTAGCTTTGCCCCAGGACCCTCGCATGCACTGTCTGCTGGCTCGATCTAGGAAGGCGGGAAGGGGACTTAGAGAAGACGGAATTACCAGCCCGAAGAGAGAATGCGGGCAGGAAGGCTGGGTCAGGAGGGTCCCTCTGAGTGGGTCCCAGGCCATCCCGGGGGTGGCTACTAGTGGCCACTTGGTCTTGGGCCCTCGGCACCTCCAGACGAGGAGGGCTCTCTGGGGTGGTGCAGTGACCTGGCTCGGGTTCTGGGTCCTAAGGAGACTGTGTTACTCCAGTCCCACCACCACACAGGAGTCTTCCCCGGGGCCCAGGAGTGCTGGTGCTTTGGGGGTGGGGGGTGGGGGAGGTTTCTGACCAAATGCAGCCCCTCTGCTCTCGACTGAGACTGGGACCAGTCTGGGAGGAAGAAATGCATCAGGGCTGGACAGAGAGTACAGTTTGCTTCGTAGGGCTTAATTCTGGATATTACTTATATATGGTTCCCTGAGCCCACCAGGAGCAAGCTCTGAGCACTGAGCCAGGAGTTTTCCCTGAGCTCAGAGCCAGGAGTGAGCCCTGAGCACTGAGCCAGAAGCCAGCCCTGAGCACTGAGCCAGGAGTGAGCCCTGAGCACAGAACTAGGAGTAGCCCAACGGCCGTCCTCTTGTATGTAACATCTGTGCTTTCAGCCTGCTGGGCTTCTCCCCAGCCTCCCCACACCCATTTTACAGGTGTGAAGATTGTGGCTCAGAGTCATCAGGGCATTGGCCCGAGGTCACCTTGCCCAGGTCAGGCAGCTCCAGGCTTGGCCAACCTGCTGGACTCGGAAGTCCACATTGAGCCCCCTGTGGGTGGAGCCGGAAATGACTGGTTTAATAACCCTCCAGGGGACAGCTTGGGGGGGGTTCCCAGCAGGCCTGGGGGTGCCAGCATCACCGAGTACTGCGTGGCCATCTGTGCCAATGCTTCCATGTGAGAGTCCATCAGTGTGGGTGACTCAGGGCCTGTGGTGTCAGGGCCCACCTGGCAGTGCTTAGGGGTCTCCAGTGCCAACCCAGCAGTGCCCAGAAGGTCCTGTGGTGCTGGGTTCCAGCTGGGCACCGGGACATGCCGGCCACGCGTCCCTGGCCACTGGGGGCACTGCTGGAGGGCCTCCTTAAATCCTGTCTCTGCCCCCCTCACCCGCTGAAGGAGGGCACGGCAGGCTGGTGCCCCTTGCCCACACTCTGCCCTGCTTTAGGGAGGAAGCTCCGTGCTTCTCCCCAGGCAGGTCTGAGCCCACCGGGCCAAGGAGAACCAGGCCCTGCCTGCACCCCTCCTCACTCCTAGCCCATGCCTCTCCCCCCACCCCCCTTCCTTTGCTTTGGGGGAGCTGGCCTGGCTGGCAGGGAGTGAACCCCTAACCCCCGGTCCCTCCCCCAGAACCATTTCCAGAGAGAGGGGAGCCCCCCCTTTTTTTGCTTTTTGGGTCACACCCAACGATACACAAGGGTTACTCCTGACTCTGCACTCAGGAATTACTCCTGGCGGTGCTCAGGGGACCATATGGGATGCTGGGCATTGAACCCGGGTTGGCTGCGCACAAGGCAAACACCCTCCCCACTGTGCTATCGCTCCAGCCCCAGAGGGGAGCCCTTTACCGGAGCTTTGTCCTTGAGTCTCCGCTGCAGCCGGTCTTTGGAGGACTGGAGCAGGGTGACCCTGCGCTGCTCCCCGGGCCTCTCGGGGCCCGCACAGTCTCTGCGCTTCGACTCGGCCTCGGGTGCTCCAGGCTGGGGCGGCAGCAGCCGCTCAGAGGGGGTAGGAGACGGGCCCTCGGGACTGTGGGGCGGCTCCAGGCCGCAGGGCCCAGCGTCTCCTGGGGCGTCCTCGGCCTTGGGGCTCTCCAGGGCGAGGGTCTCTTTGGCGTGGCGGTGGGTGCTGGGCTCCCCCTTGTCCCCCGGTGGGTGCTTGGTGCCGCTGTGGTGCCAGCGGCGGTTCTGGCTGTAGCCGTGATGGGTGGGCCTCCCTGAGGAGTGAGGGGCCGAGCCCCCCTGGTAGGATTTCTGGTGGTCCCTGCTGTGTTTGGTACTGCCCGGCTGGTGGTCGCTGTGCTGTTGGGGCTTGTTTCCTCCTGGGGGTCTCTGCTGCCGCCTGCAAGTCAAAGGGGAAAGAGAAACGTGGGTGGGTGGGTCGGGGGTTGGGGGGCATGGGGTGGAACTCGCTGAGACGCTTGTCACGCGTTCCTGCATGCTGATATTTCACTGCGGTGCTGGAGCTCGAAGCCAGGGCCTCGTACATGCCAGGCAGCTGCTCTACCCCAGAGCCACTCACCCATTCATTCCTCCCTTCACTCATTCCTCTTACTGCATTCATTCATTCATTCACTACGCCCACAGGGCATTGCCCGCAGGCTGGCTCTGCCAAGGGGCCCAAGCAGAGCCAGACTGGAAAGTTACTATAGTCACAGAGCTTGGAGATCAAGACGACTCAAAATACGACTTTTGTCTTGTTTTGCTTTGTTTTGGGGCTACACCTGGCTGTGCTCAGGGATTGATCCTGGAGGCAAGGGCGCAGATGTCATGCTGGGGGGATCAAACCTGAGTCGGTTGCGTGCTAATTAAGTGCCATCCCCACCGTCCTATGTCTTCGACTGCTCAAAATAAGTCTTTTACTCCCTTGTTAGAACAACCGCCCCACTTAGACCCACGTGGAACAAAATTCAAAATCTACGGTGATGCGTCGGGCAAACTCTGCTGTCCAGTCTAGCCCAGCAGGCGTGGGAGAGGCCGTGGTCCTTGTGCCAACTTCCCCAACTGACTTGTGGTAACGGCACAGCGCGTGTGACAATGGCCCTTCAGCATGACGAAGCTGCAGAGTGCTGTCATTTGTTCAAGTTTTCATTTTTTTTCCCCTTGTCCTTTGGTATTTGACCCTCAAATGCACCAATACACTTGAAGAACATGTGAGGGACTAGATTGGGTGTCCCCGTGCCCCCTAATTTGTGAAACTCCCTCCTCTGTAGTACCTCAAAACGTGACTGTCTCTGAAAACAGGGCTTCTATTTACAATTTTTTCTTTTTTTCTTTTGGGCCACATTTGGTGTTGTTCAGGGACACCTGTGGCAGTGTTTGGGGGTCACTTCTGGCACTGCTTGGGGGACCAACATGCACCTACCGGGCACAGAATATCGGGTTGGTCACACACAAGGTAAGTGCCTCACCTATTATGCATCTCTCTGGCCCCAAGATTTCTTGAATAAAAGTAGTTCTAGGGCTGGAGTGATAGGAGAGTGGGTGTGGCTCTTGTCTTGCACCCCACTGACTCTGGTTTGATCCCCGGCACCCCATATGGTCCCCGAGCAGTGCCAAGGGTAATTCCTGAGTGTAGAGTCAGGAGTAACCCCTGAGTATCGCTGAGCGTGACCCCAAAACAAAACAAAAAATAGTGATTAGTTTCAGGGGTACCAGCAGGTCTGATTCTCTACATGAATTCTATCCACATCAGCACCAAGCCAGGTCACTCCCTCTCCCTCCGGCTCAGAGACCCTCTGTCCCCTTTAGCCTGGTTCCTCCATGGCAGTATCTCATAAAACGATGGCATGCCACCATAACCAGGGCTTTGCCACCGATACAGCCCAGATGCAGAACATCTTGAGCAACACAGGGTGCCCGTCTGCTGCCCCTCTGACCACACCCCTGCTCGCCAGGCCCCGGGAATGGTGACCCTGGTCCCCAACACTCTCATCCTCTGATCTTATGGAGGGGCCCATGGATCCATGGCGGAGCTTCTGCCTCGTGGGTGGGAGGCCGTGAATTCAACTCCCAGCCTGGCCACACATCACCGAGATCGAGTTTGCAGCCCCCAGGGGCATCACGGCGTGAAGCTCCGAGGACTGCGAGCAGGTGTGTGATGACCACTACGCAGGACAATAGCGACGGGCACAAGTCTGCCTAAGGACAGCGTCGAGGTGGGCTCAGCGCCCCACGCTAATGGCTCTTTTATCCAGGAGGCAGCGGGCATGGGCACCGCACAGTCACAGGGCCGCGCCTCACGGCTGAAAGGCTGGCGGACCCGGTTGGCTCGTGGCCAGCTACCACGGGGAAAGTTGCGGGAGCATTTGCTGGGAGGGCTTCGTGCGGATTTGGATTTTGTTGTCCGGGTACAAGTGTCTGGGGTGCTGTTGCTGGGTCGCGGGAAATCAGGTGCTTATTGAACTGTTTTCAGTTTGGGGCCACCCTTGGAGGTGCTTGGGATTTAAAGCCCTGGCTCTGCACTTAGGGGTCACTCCTGGCGGGGCTTGGGGGGGCCGGAGACGGTGTTAGGGCTCAAACGAGTCAGCCACGTGCCAGGCAAGCACCGGAACACCTGCACTACCTTGCCGGTCCTGATGGAAATATTTAAGAACCGCCTGAACTTTCCAGAAAAGCTGCACTGTTCCTGCCCGCCCCGAGCCAACCACGCCATTTCCCCCGACTCCCCCCCCACTCACGACTCCCCCTCGCTTATGCATGACTTCCTTGGGTGACTCTTTTTTCTTTCTTTTCCCTCCATCTCTCTTTTTCCTTTTTGCCCTCACGCTTTATTTAAACACCGTGGTTTCCAAAGCGCTTCGTGATGATTTGTTACAGGCAACCATTTGTTATGTGTGTGTGTGTATGTTATGTGTATATGTGTGTATGTGTATGTTTGTGTGTTATGTGTATGTGCGTGTATGTGTGTATGTGTATAGATATTGTGTGTGCATGTGTGTATGTGTATTATGTGTGTGTATGTGTGTGTGTTGTGTGTATGTGCATGTGCGTGTGTGTCCTGTGTGTGTATGTGCATGTGCATGTGTCTGTGTGTGTGTGTACGGGGGAGGGTATTTCTCTTTTTTTGCTGGGTGAGGGTGAAAGTTCAGGGGCCCCATTCTGGGATCCCCAGCACCAACCCTGCCACTACGTCCCCTTCCCTCCACCATTGTCCCCTCTTCCCAGCCACCCCTGAAGCCCGTCCGACCCGGGGCAATCCTTCAGCCTCCCCCCTTCTCCTCTGTCTTCTGCCTCTGATGGACCCCGTGTCCCACACCTGCAGGGTGGCTGGGTTGCCGCAATCGTGTCTGGGAGGGCGGGTGGGAGGTTCCCGCCAGCCTGTCCCTGCACCCTCCCCACTGCCCGGTGTTTCAGCTCCACGCTGAGGTTCTCACTGGGCTTCCTCGGTCTGTCTCCTAACTGCACGACCAACTGTTGGCGTCACCTATTCCTAGTCTGCCCCCACCCCCCGCCCTCTGGCCCGTCACACTGGCTTCCGGAACCTTCGTCAGACTATGCTCATGGGGCCCTCGTATCTCTCTCTCTCCCCCCCAGCGGAGGCCACTCTGGGTTGGTTCTCAGGGGACAGGAGAGATAAATCGCGGAAATATGGACGTTAGGAGATTCTGGACTTAACTGTGCCTCTGTGGGAGCTGCTTCCTCTGACCTTTGCTGGGGAAGTGGAAGGAGCCGTGCTGCTGCGGAGGGAAGAGAAGCCAGGTTCCCCCACCCCTGGCCTTGTAGCATCCCCCTTTCATGTGTATGATGTGTGTATGTGTGTATGTGTATGCATGTTGTGTGTATGGGCATGTATGTGTGTATGTGTATATATGTGTGTGTATATATGTATATGTGCACGTATGGTATATGTGTACGCATGTTGTGTGTATGTGTGTTGTGTGTGCAGGTGTGTATGTGTATGTGCCGTGTGTATGTGTGTATATGTGCATATGCGTGTATGTGCATGTGTGTGTGCGCGCGTGTGCATGCATATGTGAGTGTGTGGGGTGTTTCTCTTTACTGCTGGGCGAGGGTGAAAGTTCAGGGGCCCCATTCTGGGATCTCCTGGTGGGGGGGGGAAGCAAGGAATGTTCTGGATGGTGGTAGAGCAGATCAGAGACTCCCACCTGGCTCCCACTGACACAGAGGTGACCCCTGGTGCCTCCCTCGGCCTCCTGGCTGTGTGGGGTGGGAGCCACCTCCCCAGCCTTTGTGGCACCAGGTGGGTCTGAGGCTACTTAGAGGGGTGTGTGGACCCTCTGACTGCCCCTCTCAGAGTGGAACAGCTCAGCAGGGGTTACTTGCCTTGCATGTGTGAGGCCCTCCCTGGGCTCCATCCCTGACACCACTAAAAAGTAAAATAAAATAAAACAGGTGGTAATGCTGCCGCTTTTCTGGCCCCCTGGCCAGACTGAGCAGGTCCATGGGCACTTTTAGACCTGTCTGGGTCTCGAGGAGTTTCTGGGCTGTGGCGTTTTCAGCTCTGGGCCCCGGGTCTCTGGGGCAAGAAGGACCCCTGTTTGCCTCTAGGCAGCCGGTCAGCTTCTCCTCTTCACCTTCCAGGGGTCCCTTTGTTTGCGTTCCTGTCTCTTGTTTTGGTTTTGGGGCCACACTGAGCACGCTCAGGGGTCACATTTGCAGGGCTTGGGGCCGGGAACGAAGCAGGGGCTCCTGCGGCAAAGCTCTCAGCTCCGAGCGCCCCTCGGGCCAGAATCCCCCCTTCTCTTCCTTCTCGCCATGACGTCCACCGCGCCGGCCCTCCCTCCTCCCCTCTTTGTCTTGTGAGCGTGAGTAATTTGTTAAGGCCAGAGAAGAAACTCGGAAATTCCCTGGCAGATAGTGCCCGATTTTTCACAACTTCTGTCCTCCTTATTTAGAATCTCAGTGGCGCCTGCCGTCCTGGCCGGGGAACAGCCCCCAAGGACGGCCGTTCCCAGCATCTGTCTTGGGCCCGACTCCCCACTTCCCACTTGGGCCACAGCAGGGATTTCCCTCTCCCCCACCAACATCCTCCCCCAGGAAAGCAAAGCCAGACGGAGCTGTCTCCATCTGCAGGAGGAAAGCGGTCACTTCGATGAGGCCAATCGGGGCTCAAGGTACTGAAAGACACAATGAGGTGGAGAATGTGGCAGAGCCCTGTGTCCATGCAGAAGGGGCCACGAAGGAGCCACAGAGAGAAGCTATGAGATAACGCACCAGAGAAGCCATGAGAGAGAAGCCATGGGAGAGAACCACGAGAGCCACACAAGGAGCCACGAAAGAGAAGCCACGAAGAAAGACACAAGAGAAGCCAAGAGAGAAGTCCCGGGAGAAGACATGGGAGAGAAGCCACGAGAGAGACCACACAAGAAGCCACGAGAGACCACAAGAGAAGTCGTGAGAGAAGCCACAACACAGAAGCCCCTGGTGAAGCTCCCATGGGAGGTCATAGACTCATGCGTGGGTTCTATCCTCCACCTCTCGGCCTGGGCAGCAAGGCCAGTGGGCTCAAAGGTGGGCAGCTCTGGTCTGGGGTTGGAGGGCAAAGGAGACTGGCACTCCCCTGCCCCCCAGGGCCAAGGGTACCCAAGGCCAGTGGAGGTGGGGGACAGGCCCTCTCTTCCTCTCTGCTCAGGCCTGCCTCTGAACCCTTCCTCCAGCAGCTCCTCCTTCCTTCCTGCTTTCAGGATGAGGGGTGTCCAACTGTCCCTCATGATCCCAGGTCTGCCCCCTGACCAGGTCCACCCTGTGTCCTTCCCCATCCAGCCACTGCAGAGAAATGCTCCATTCCTCACGGGAGCGCAGGGCCGGGCTAGTGATGAGCTCTGAGTGAATGGAGGGGAGGGGGTGCGGGTATGGGGGGTGGGGTGGGCAGTGGCTGCTGGGGCTGGCCTCGGTGTGTGCGGGCTGGTGGTCCCCGTTCCTGACCATGGCAGAGAGAAGACACCCCAGGCTCAGGCAGGTGATGACGCTACAGTGATGCTGCCCGTGGGAGTGGAAGGTGGCTGACCGATTCAGTGGGTGGGTTTAGATCCCGCCCGTCTGGAAGGTAATCCAGTCAGAACTGAGACTGGGGGGCCGGGGTAGGAGAGGCCGGCAGTAAGGGAGCCCCCGTCAGGCTCCCCACACTCCCCCCTCCAGACAGGCCTCCTGGTCCTGGATAGTTGCAGGCCGGCAAGGATCCTGCCCCCACACTGGCCACAGCTGGACACTTAGGGGAAGCCGGGACGTCGGGAACCACTGGGCTCCAGCCACAGGCCCAGAGCACAGGAATCTCAGCCACATTCACGCGGCTGAGGTTGGACACTAAAGGAAACTGAGATGCTGGGGAACCCCTGGGGTCCAGCCCTGACGAGATCTAAGCCAAGGAAAGCAAACACCAGGGGCCGGGCCGGGCAGTGCACACTGGAGGCGAGCAGAGGGCGAGGGCCAGGGTGAGGGGCCTCGTGAAGGGGTGAAAGGAGAGGCCTGGACCCTGAGCTGGGGGGAGGGGGAATCTGGACCCGTCACTGACTTGAAACGCACAATCAACTCTAACTTTGTTTTTTTTTTTAATTTTATTATCATTATTTTTGGGGGGGTCAAATCCGACGATGCACAGGGGTTCCTCCTGGCTCTGCACTCAGGAATTACCCCTGGCGGTGCTCGGGGGACGCTATGGGATGCTGGGAATCGAACCAGCAAGGCAAACGCCCTACCTGCTGTGCTATCACTCCAGTCCCTCCATCAACTCTAACTTCTGAAGCTTCTGAGTCTTGCCTGCAAATCTTGCATACGATTCCCGAGAAGTCACGAGCACAGGAAACCCACTTCCACATGAACAAGACGTTGGACTAGAGACAAGTACACAGGATAGAGGGCGGCAAAGGGACAAGCAGGGCACCAGTCACAGGGGGCCTCGCCTGGCCCACTACCCACCACTATCCACCCACCCACCTCACATCATCTATTTCTGAATTTAGGGGAAAGGGGACCCTGCCAGCGGTGCTCAGGGGGACACTGTGCTCAGCAAACTGGGCCAGGCAGGCCGTGAAATGTTTGGGCCTGGTGAGACGGTGCTGCCCGGGGCCAGGGTGCTGAGGGCCCCCACTGCCTCCCAACCCACTTCCTGTCTGTCCTCAACGCCAGCCACTCACTGCCCCTGCTGTCCTGGGACGCACCTGAGACATACTGAGACGTGCCCTCCCACCTCAACCTTCCATCCTCGACTGGGGAGAAGATTTTGAGGGACTTGAGCCCGAACCGCAGACCCCAGTACTGGTGTCCCCCCCCCCCCACTCTCCGGCCATTCACATCAGTCTGTCTGTGTTCCTGGGCCGGGGGGGCCGAGCCTGCGCTCGCTGCAGCCGGCCCCTTCCCCCAGGAACCCATGGAACCAGGGCGGTGCTTGGGGCCTGGGCCACCCCCTGGGACACATGTTGGAGCCACCACCAGGCACAGAACAGTCCCCAGCCTGCTCCTTAGCCTCGGGTCTCTGGGGAGGGGCTCCGGGGGGGGGGTGCCAGGGAGATTAATATTCCATCTGTGCAGCTGGTAGCCCCTGCTGAGGGAAGAATTCTCTCCTTTCCTTGTCTTCTGAGAATGGAAATTGTCAGCGGGCTTTTTCCATCTTCATTTACTTCCTTCTTCCTTCTGTGGGTTCTGAGATCAGATGTCTGGTTTCACTCGTGCTTTTTGTTAAGAAAGAAAGAAGAAAAGAAAGAGAGAAAGAAAGAGAGAAGAAAGGAAAGAAGGAAGGAAGAGAAGAGAGAAAGAAAGAGATAAAGAAAAAGAGAAAGAAAGAAGGAAGGAGAGGGAAGAAAGAGAAAGAAAGAGAAGGAAGGAAGAGAAGAAAGAAAGAAAGAAAGAAAGAAAGAAAGAAAGAGAGAAAGAGAGAGAGAGAAAGAAGGAAGGACCACAGAACACCACAGCTGCATTTGGGGAGATAGGAGTTGGCAAAATTACTTTGGATTTGTTTTTTCTTTTCCTAAAAAAAATAGATTTTCACCGGCAGTCCAAGGGCAGACAAACATCTCGCTGCCGGTTTCTTATTCCATAACGATTCCCAAGTCAATACTCCGTGGCTCCTGGGCTGCTGGTGCTCTCAAGGCCTGCACTTGACCACATAATTCGTAGGTCTGCTTGAAACTTTCTGCAAGCTTGACTCCGAGGGCGAGAGGCTTGAGAACTCCACGGGGTCCTATTTCCTGCTTTCGGGCAGGGCAAGGAATCTGGCTTCCGGGAGCGCTTGGCCCTGCCCTGCACTGTCCCATCCTGTCTGTCTGTCCGTCTCCGGCCAGGGTCTGGGCGCTGGTTGGCTTGTCTCCTGAGTCTGCAGGGGGGCCGACAGGGTAAGGAAGAGGAGCAGAGGGGCCTGCTCCAGTCTCCCCACTGCCCGGACGAGCTCAGTATCTGTGCTCAGGGCTGCAAGGCCAGAGAGGAATCCTGTCCCACCAGGGGTCCGGTCTGTGCTGCCGGCTGCTCCTTCTTGCTGTGTGACCGCCCCCAGCTCAGCCTGTACAGAGTCTAGGTGGCTGGTCAGCCTGGTCATCTCGCCTCTGTGGCTCTCTGCTCCTGTGTGTGTTATGGGGCGGGGGACGGGGCGCTTATGTAGACCACCGAAATCACAGTGGGACGTTTTACTCCTGAGAGAGCCAGTTTCAGAGATGGTGACTTCCTTTCCCCAGGGGTGCCCAGCTCACCCCGGAAGGCCCACCTGAGTTTCCCAGTGGAGTTACACATGATCGATCAATACTTGGTAACTATTGATTTTAGTGATCCTACGTGGGCAGAGGTGGGTGTGGAGAGCCCGACCTCCCAGCTGCTGTCCCTGAGCCTGGCCCCCTAGGCTGGGTGCCCCCGACAGATGGCCAGACCCCCGCCCTGCATCCGGCTGGCCCGCAGCTCTCTGTGGGTTCAGAGTCAGGGAGAGAATAATTCAGCACCCAGCACCCCGACACCCAGGGCGGGTACAGACCCCACTGGCCGGCTGGATGCTCAGGAGCCCTGGCCCACACTACCTTGCGACGGGAGGGACCAGGCAGTGGAGAAACCCTCTCAGGGAGGGCAGGGCTGGTGGCCACAGCTTGTTCTGGGGCCCCGCCCACCTGGGCTCCATCCACGGCGCCCCTGGGTGGTCTGTGCCTGTGGTTCCCGGGAGGCTGGCAGCGAGGGTACCAGGCTGGGGCGGTCCTTAGGGTGGCTCTGACCCCCTTCCTGAATCCCATGTGGGATTCAAAGCAGCCTTATGTCCCAGGGGCCTCTCCCTGGGGAAGCACCCCCCTTCCTTGTCCCCTCCAGACCCCTCATGTGGTTATAGCAGGAGGCCCAAGGATCTCCAGACGGCTCATGAATGCCCCTGTCTGCCCTCAAAAGCACCCACTTCTCCTCGAGGGTCCAGACGATGGGCTCTCTGCTGGGGACCCCAAGGGCCTGGCGGTGAGCAGCAGCTGATAGGGGTGTGTAGTGGGAGGTGGGCACAGCCTGGACTGGCGAGCTTCAGGCCCACCTGGAGGGCCAGGAGCAGTCCCTGATCAGGCACAGGCAGGCGACAGGGTCTTTGCCCACTGGCCCAGGGGCCATTTGCCTTTCCCCTGGACGGGGTCTGACTCCAGCTCACCCGCTGGCCCCGGGAGGCTAAGAGGGGGCTCCAGGGAGGGGCTTTGAACTCTGTGAGTTCTGCCCTGGGGTGAATAGCCGCAAGCACCAGGCACCCCTCGTCAGGGCCTCGGGGTCTGTCCCAGGGGCCGAGTCATGGAGACCCCGACTCGGCCACAGGCCTGGCTGGAGCCCAGGGGCGGGGGTGTGGGGGTACCTGGCTGGGAGGGTCTGGATGGAGCTTTGGAAACGTGGGCTTAATGCGTTGGGGGAGACCCATTTCCACCCGCGCTGGTCCAGCCTTCTCCTCCCTCCTGCTCCGTCCTGCGGCTGGAGCTGGGCATTAGGGGGGGCCCTGGCAGTGCCCTGGCGAGTTCAGACACAGGTGCAGCCCCCTTCCACGGGTCTCAGGCAAATTCCCTTCTTTGGGGGTAAAAGGCGTGACTCTGAGTTGGGCTGAACGAACGAGGCGCCTGCGGGGGGCTCTTCCCAGCCCCACTCGCGAGAGCAGGCACCCCATGCCTGTCTCTGCCAGCACCAACTCTCTGAGCAGCACCGACAGCGTCCCCAACCCCACCTCAGTGTGTCCGGGAGCAGGAGGGGAGCACGGGATGCTCCCACGGCGCCCCTTGGGGCGGGGTCCCTGGCTCTCTGCACTCCTGGCTGGGCTGAGGGGAGGCACAGCACAGCCAAGCCCGGGGTGTCGGGTTGGCACCGACAGGAGATGCTCTTTCCGCCCTGGGCGGCCGCGGGCATTCCAAGAACCTGGGCCGGGTGCCTTCCCGGCAGCGTGAGGTCAGGGGTGAGCGTCCAAGAGAAGCCTCGCCCTTCCGGTCGGCCCCGCCCTGCGGTCTCTGGGGCCCATCCACACAGCCCTGCAGAGGCTGGGCATCCCCCAGCTCTGTGCTTGCTGGGGGCGGGGCGGGGAATAGTCTCGGCCAACCTGGGTGTGCCCGGCCCTGGCTCAGTCCTGGGAATCTGCGCCCGGAAGCCAGGAAGCCAAATCAGGTCACACCGCCTCCTCCTGTAGTTCCCACCCGCTTTTCCAATGGGGGGGCCCGAGGAGGTGTGGCTGGAGGGGTGAGTCGCCCCTGGGCGCCTGTGACCCTGGATGGCTCAGGCCCAGAGGCAGTGATTGTGGTAGTTCACGGGTCAGGCCACGGCATCTGAGCCGGGCATTGCGCCGTACCCTCTTCCCAAGTCTCTGCATCTTGTTCTGAGTCATGTATCGGCGGCCACCAACACTGTAGAGTTTCAGTGGCAAATTACACTGAATTGCACCTCCACGGGTGAAACTGCCGTCACCCCACTGCCAAAGTTACAGGGCTACCTGCCCCCCGGAAGCTCCCTGAGCTCATTCCTCCTGCCCACCCACCCCTTTCACTGAGCCTAGGAGTTACCCTTGCTTTTTATTTTTTAAAACTTATTATTATTTATTATTGTTAGTATTGGGCTGGAGTGATAGCACAGCGGGTAGGGCGTTTGCCTTGCAAGCAGCCAACATGGCCAACCCGAGTTCGATTCCTCCGCCCCTCTCGGAGAGCCCGGCAAGTTACCAAGAGTATCTTGCCCACACAGCAGAGCCTGGCAAGCTCCCTGTGACGTATTCGATATGCCAAACACAGTAACAACAAGTTTCATGATGGAGACACTACTGGTGCCCGCTCGAGCAAATGGATGAACAATGGGAGGACAGTGTTACAGTGCTACACAGTTTCTCACCGTCAAAGTCTTTATTGCCAAATACAACCATCATCCCAAGGGAGCACTGTCCCAGGGGTACCCAAGCCTTGGGCGCCACCTCCTTCGATGTCCTGGGCACCCAGGATGATGTCAATCAAGCCCCTCACGCCCTCACGCAGCACACAACCGCCGGAAGGCTTGGTGGAAAGTGCGGTTCCCTGGCTTCTCTCAGCAGCCCCCAGCCGCCCCCCGGGCGACACCAAGGAGGCAGGCGGGAGGAAGCCCTGCCTCAGTGCTGGGGGACCAACAGCTGCGCTCCTCTCAACTCAGGGAGAGGCAGAGTCAGACACCTCCAAGAGGGATGTCCCCATGGGGCTCGGCGCATCCTGTGGCCATCTCTTATCCCTGACTTGTCCAGGTGGCAAATCCCCCTCTTCCAAAAAGTCCCCTGGGGTCTAAGCAGAGCTCTAGAGAGATGGCACGAGGCAGAGACAGCCTAGGAACCAGACACGGGGCTTCAGCTCCTGGTTAGCCTCCCACCCATTTGTTTGGTGGTCTGTGTAAGCTCAGGGCTCACTCCTGGCAGAGCTCAGGCAGTGCTGGGGGTCACACTGGGGGCTGCTGCCTGCAGGGTCTTTCCGGGTCCCCTTCCCACCCCCATGAGGCATCTCATCGATCAAATGGACCTTAAGAAGGGGAATTAACAAACAAGGGTGGGTGGGCACTGGGAGAGGGGCGCAGGGCTAGGGTGGTGGTCTCTCGGGCTGCCTACCATCTTCTGGCATACCCTGGCCGCCTCTTGGGACAGCTGCCTCGCCCCAGCTCAGCCATCCCCGAGGCCTGCTGTCCCCAGCTGGGAAGTTTCCCAGTGGGAAACGTGTCCACTGGGCTGCATCCTCCCATGGGCTGCTGCTCACAAGGGCCGCAACAGGATGGTGGGGTCTCGGGAGAAATGCTCAGGAGCCCCCAGCAGCCTGGTCCCACCCCAAGGCAGGGGAAAACATCCCGCAGGTGGATTTCCATCCTGGAATCTTCAGACTGCAAGGGGACCTGGGGGCCCGAGGCATATATTCAGAGCTGGAGGATGATGGAGATGGTGTGGCAGTGGCTCTCAGGGCCCCCAAGCCCGCTCAGGGCATTCAATCTGTCACCTCGTCTTTGCGAGTGAGAGCTGGCTGGGACCCTTCTCAGGAAGTGATGGAAGCAGGAAAGCACTTGTCACCCACCATCAAAATAATTGTCTCAGGCGAGGAGCATCTGTGGGGGCAAGTGGGGGCGAGTCAGAGGGAGGAACGTGTTGGAGGAGTCTCGGATGCTCCCACAGTGGCTCCTCTGTGACAGAGGGGCAGTTGTGACTCAGTGGACAGGCCCAGCAGGTCCCCCTTCACCAAGTACCAGTCGGCGCGGGCCTCTGATATGATGCGAGGAGATCCCAGAATCCCCCAGGAGCCCGCATCCATGAGTGATGACAGCATCCCACTGAAGCCCTGGACGAAGGTCCTTGCGCACATGTTGTGTGTTTGATTGGACCACACCTGGTGGTGCCTGGGGCTCCCTCTTGGCTCTGTGCTCAGGGCTCCCTCCTGGCCATGCTCTGGGGACCAGACTTGGGGCCGAGGATGCATGAGGCCAGAGCCTTGCCCGCCACACTATCTCCCCGGCCCCTAAGGTGTTGTGTTTTCAGTAGTCAGTCTCGTGACATGTGTGCAGGTGGGGACTCTCCCCAGGGTCACGGGAACGGAAGGAATGGGATGGGGATGGAACTGTGCTCTCAGGTCGTGGCAGGCCCCGGAGGACACGATCCAGTCTGGACCATCGTGCCAGGGAGATGGCAGGGGTCTCGGTTGCAGAGAAACACCCTGTGAAGTATTTGGCACTCAAACGGTTCAGTCACTCACTGACCAGCCCATCAGGGAAAAAAAGCATGTAAGACACATGTGTGTATGTGCACACACACACACACACACAGCAAATGGAGTAAAATGCTCCTGCTTAAGAGATCTGGGTCAAGGGCACACAGATTCTGTGCAGGATTCTACCAATTTTTCTGTAACTCTGAAATTCTGTCAGAATTGAATGTTAAAAGAAAAAAAAAAGGACGAATCTCACTGCCACTGCATCATCCCATGAGCCTGACTCTGGGCCAAGGTCTCTGCCCTTCCTGGGATGGGGCCGGGTCCCAGCCCTGCCACGAGGCCCAGAGCCCCACCTTCCCTGAACCCTCTGGCATACAGACAGCCCAGCCTCAGTTCCACCGCCAGTCCCGAAGGACACCACGATGTAGAAGGGTCCCAGTCAAGTGGCAGACACAGCTGGGGGACACCTAATCTCACAGCACGACAGCCCAGCAGGAGACAGCAAATTAGATGGAAACATTGTAGGCGCCCAGTAACCTCAGTGCATGAAACAGTAACTCCGAAGGCTCAGCCAGTGCCAAACAACCCAGTAGGTCCCCAGACAATGACTTCAGTAACTGTCTTGTGAGATACATGTTGCAACAAACAACATCAAGTCTGTTATTTTGTGACTGATAAATTGAGGGTGGGGGATGTTGCTGGTGTTGGGATTGGTATTGGAACATTGAGTCCTTGAAATAATTGGACGATGGACAACTCTGTAAGTCATGTGCTGGAGCAATAGCACAGCGGGTAGGGTTGTTCGATTCTTCTGCCCCTCTCAGAGAGCCCAGCAAGCTACCAAGAGTATCTCGCCCGTGTGGCAAAGCCTGGCAAGCTACCCGTGACGTACTTGATATGCCAAACACAGTAACAACGAGTCTCACAATGGAGACGTTACTGGGCCCGCTTGAGAAAATCGATGAACAGCGGGAGGACAGTGACAGTGACAGTAAGTCATGTTTAAATAAAGTCTCAAGCATAAAAAACTCATAATAAAAGAAAGATCAGAAAAATAAATAAATTGGATGGAGAGATTGTACAGAGGGTAAGACACTTGTCTTGCAGGTGACAGACCCAGGTTCAAGCCCCAGCATCAAGAAGGGAAGGAAAGAGAGAGTGAGAGAGGGGGAGGGGGAGGGAGGGAAGGAAGGGAGGGAAGAAAGGAAGAAATCTCTAAGTGACCCATTACCATCCTATTTGGCGCCGGTGATAAACTATCCCATAAACTAAGATGTGACTATACAAAGCAAAAAAAAAAAAAAAAACCCAAAATGCAGAAGACTGATTTTGTGCCCTGCCTTTTGAATTTCTTGAATTTGGGTGTCTTCTTCAAAATGTATTTACTTATTTTTTTTAAATAAAAACCAACTGGTTTGTTTTAGCAACTTTCCTAGCTTTCTAAATGACTGTACCCATGAGTGTTTCAGAAGCTCTTGGACGGCTGCCCTAAGAGTGGGCTGCTGAGGTGGCCTGAACCCTGGGGAGCAGAGGTGGGCCTGTCCGGCCTGGGAGGGTCCCCCACCTTGACACATGGATGGCAGAGGTGGGCTTGCCCGGCCTGGGAGGGGTCCTCACCCCGACACATGCACACCAATGCCTGCCCCATAGCTCCTCACACATCCGCCTTTTATTCACTTCTTTACTTTCTGGGATTGGGCCCGCACCCCGTGGTGCTGGGCTCAGTCTGGCCCTTGGCTTGGGGACTGCTTCAGGTGGTGCCCAGGGAACCGAGCGCACTGGGGACTGGACTGGGTGCTGGTCAGGCACGCCGGCCATCGCACCATCTCTGGCTCCTTCTTCTGTCCTTTTATTTCTGGCTGGGGGAGGGTCCCACCTGGCAGTACTCAGGGGCTACTCCCACTGTGCTCCTGTGTGCCGGTGCTCCCGGGGGACCGAGCATCCTGGGACTGACCCTGGATCTCCCCTATGGACCATGCTCCGCCCTCCAAGCTCTCTCTCCAGCCCCCAGACTGGCCTTTCAATATGAGTGTTCTCAATGCTTCCTGCCTGAAACCAGCAGTCCATTGTGGGCAAAAATTAAATACTGGACTAAGAATAAAATAATTTCAAGTTGTGGCGTGGTCAAAACCACCAAAGCGTCAGGCGGGAATGATGAAGGCTGAGGCGGGGAGTGTTGGGCCTTGTACTGCCTGATTCTGAAGAGTAGGGGACAGCTGTTGCCGGGCAGAGCCGGCTGTGGCCGGGTCAGGAGCCAACCGTGGCCAGGACGGGAGTCAGCCATGGCCGGGCGGGAGCCAGCCGTGGCCAGCTGGACTCTGACTCCTAAAGTCAGACCCGAGTTCCAATCAGGGTTCCATGGCTGTCAGGCTGTGTGCAGCTAGACCAGGCTCTTCCTGGAGAACGGGGCATTCCTGACCCTCAGGGCCACTGAGCCAAGGTTCTGAGTGCTCCATGGGCTGTCACCTGTCTATGCATGACGGCCTCTCAGGCACCCAAAATGAAAGGATCCACCACCACAAGCTCCTGGGAAATCTCTTCCTGCTTACGGCAAGGTGCTCCCCGACTCCGGCCCCTGACAGCTGCCCTCTTGGAAGTCCAGCCCCTAGAAGTGGCCATCCCCGGCCCGGGACTCCGTCCACAGCCTGTAAGCAGTCAGGCTTCATGTCTGAAGAGATCCGGAAGATGGACTGGCCAGTCCAGCAACCAGGGTGAAGGCCATGGGCAGTGGTGCCCAGCTCTGACACAGACGGAAGACCTTCTGCTGAGGCCCAGCATGCAAGGGCCTGTGTCCCCCAGGGCTCCTCTCCTGCTGGGGGTTGGCCCCTCTCCATTGCCGCGTTTGGACCCTGCTAACACTGCCCGCAGGCCCCTCCAGCCCATCAGAAGATGAAGTCCGCTCTCCTGGAGCATCTCTTCTCTGGGGGGGGGGGTCACAGATAATGGAAGGCGATGAGGGCTTTGCCCACCAATGCCGAAGCACCCGGTGCTGGCCGCCCTGCGCCGGGCAGAGGCTACGGCGACACATAGAGGCGTGCTGGGAGGAGGAGGGTTGCCAGAGGTTGAGTTGGGCTGGTCCAGTGGGCTGGACACTGGCTTTGCATGCAGGAGGCACCGCCAGGAGAGACCCTTGAGCACTGAGCTGGGAGCAGCCCCTGAGCCCTGCCGGGTGTGGCCCTCAAACCAAATCCCACGAGAAAAACCTGAGGCTTTGAGCAGGAGGGAGACTGTGCATGCAAAGTGGGGGCCAGTGGGGGCAGCCCGCGGAGCGGATACGGTTTGGGGGGCATGCGGGTGTCAGAATGTGAGTGGACAGCAGGTATGTGTGTGTGTGGTGGTGTGGGGGTGGGTCTGGCACGGTGGCAAGGCTTTCTTCCTGCCCGCGCTTGGCTCCGCGTCACCTTCCCCAGGAAGGCCATATGGAGCCGGGGCTCGCTGGCCAGCAGCCCAGGCCCGGCGGGGTCCTGACGTCGCAACTCTCCTTCCTCTCCAACGCCGAGCATTCCCCACCATGCCGCCAGAGACGCACCGCACTACCCAGCAGAACTCGCGCACGTGACTTAGAAACATTGCCGGAGGGTGGGGGGGGGAGAGGAGAGGAGGAGGAGGAGGAGGAGGAGGAGGAGGAGAGAGAGAGAGAGAGAGAGAGAGAGAGAGAGAGAGAGAGAGAGAG
>JAOXYA010000002.1:32647528-32662643 GCA_028565675.1 Sorex palustris
GGGGGGAGAGAGAGAGAGAGAGAGAGAGAGAGAGAGAGAGAGAGAGAGAGAGAGAGAGAGAGAGAGAGAGATGAGAGGGGAAGAGAGAGGAGTGAAGGAAGAGGAAGAGGAAAGAGAGACAGAGAGAGGGGAGGGGGGAGAGAGAGAGAGACAGAGGAGAGAGAGAAAGAGAAAAAGAGAGAGGGAGACAGAGAGAGAGAGGAGAGAGGAGAGAGGAGAGACAGAGAGAGGAGAGGGAGAGAGAGAGAGACGGAGGGGGGGGGAGAGAGAGACAGAGAAGAGAGAGTGGGGGAGAGAGACTCCGTCCCCAAGGACAGGCTGCGGCTGGGTTCCTCCTTCTCTCCTCACAGCAGCTGAGCCAGACAGAGCCGGAAGCCCCGGGGACACTGTGGCATCTGCTGAACTGTCCCCCCCCCACCCCCCCGCCTGCCTAGAGCAGGAGCCGGCAGAGCCCGAGAGGCTGACAGCCCGTCCACCGCTCCCCAGGGCTTCCGGCGCCCAGACGTGACAGACAGCCACCAGGTTCATTAGCCACAGCCTCCCTGGGCACGGGGAAGGAGCCAGCGGGGCGAGGAGCTGCGGGTTCGCCTGCTGCAGAGCCGCAGGGCCAGGGCTGAGGTGGACACGGCCACCCCCTCATCAGAGGACCAGCCCGGCACCCGGTCCAACCCACATCCCCGGAACCAGCATGGCCGTGGGCAGCCTCTCCACTACCCTGCCTGTCCACTCTCCCTCGCACAGGCACGGAGGGGCCCCCGGGGGGTCGCATCTCACATCGTCTGGACCTTCATGACGGGAATGCAGCACCAGCCACTGGCCTCGGGTTCCACCCGCCCGCCTTCCAGCTGCCCCCTGCCCTGCTGCCCACCCTGATCCATTAAAGTTGGCAGAATCAGTCCCAGGGGCCCCGCTTCCTCCGCCAAAGGGACGGGGAAGTCTGAGCCCAGCGAGGCGGGTGGTGAGGTGGACACGCAGGCCGCCGCAGTGACCGCTCAGACATGGGGTCACGTCAGTGTCATTAATGCAAATCTATGTTGCAGATGCAGCCTGGCTCCCTGCATGAAAGGCCTGCACTGGACCCCAGAGCATGTCCCTATCACAGGCATCCCGGGCGTCACCCCTGTCACCACCCCTGCCACCAAGTCCCAGACGTCAGTACTGTCACCATCCCCATCACCCACATCCCAGACATCACCCCAGTTACTGTCCCCATCACCGTCATTACGGGCATCATCCCTGTTACCAACACCATCACCCACGTTCCAGACGTCACCCCCTCACCGTCACCATCATCCATGTCCCAGATGTCATCTTCCTACCATCTCCATCATCCACGTCCCAGACGTGACCCTGTCCCTGTCCCTGTCACACATGTCCTGGGCGTCACTCCTGTCACCATTTTCCATTACCCACATCCCGGGCATCACACTGTCCCCATCCCCGTCATCCATGTCCCAGACATCACCCTTTCACCGTCTCCATCACCCCATCCCAGGTGTCACCTCTGTCACTGTCTCTATCACCCACACCCTGCCTGTGATCCTTGTCACCGTCACCAACGTCCTGGAATCGTCCCTGTCACTGTTCCTATCATCACATCCCAGACATCACCCCATCACCGTCACCGTCATCCACGCCCTGGATGTCATCTTGTCACCATCCCCGTTATCCATACCCCAGACGTCACCCCGTCACAGTCACCCATGTCCCAGTCGTCACCCTTTCACCATCACCATCACCCACATCCTGGGCGTCACCCCATCACCGTATCCATCACTCACATCCCGGGCGTCACCCCTGTCATCGTCCCCATCACCCACGTCCTGGGTGTCACCCCTGTCACCGTCCCCCATCACCCACATCCCAGGCGTCACCCCATCACCGTCTCCATCCCCAACGTCACTATTTCTGACTATCAGCATGTCCAGCAGCTCTCTGGGAAGCGGCCATCCAGCCCACTAGCCAGCATCTTGCCTGGCCTGCTCTTGGGAGGCTGTGGGTCCCCAGAGACAGGTGGTGGCCCTGTCCCTGCAGCCTGCAGGGTCCTGGGGACCATGCGGCTCCGTCTGTGGGAAGCACAGGCAGCCGAGGGTAGAGCCACACAGGGCCAGGCGAGGGGCTCCGTGGGAGTGACAGCACCCACCTCTGGGCCCCCAGAGTCCAGGGCCTAGGGACGTGGCTGGGCTGCGGGCAGGGCTGCACCCGGCAGGGCCATCTACACAACCCTCCATGCCCCACCCCTGCTCCGGGCAGGCGCAGGACTGAGAGAGGAGACTGATCTACTTCTCCTGGACGGGACAAATGCTGACAGGAACAGGGCACCCCGCACCCCAGGGACCCCCCCACCCCCCCAGACGTCAGGCGGAACCTCAGCCCCACCTCCTGGTCCCCAGCCCTCGGGAGTCTCCCTGTCTGCACCCTTAGACCTGCGCGTCCACCTGAGGCCGCTGCCCCTGCTCTGGAGGGTGTGTGGAGAATGGCCACTCGCGGCCACCCACGTCTGGACATGATGGGCTCGGCTGACACTTGGATGACAGGGACACGTGTGTGCGTGTCCTGATTGTGGGTGCTGAGGGGGCAGGTCAGACATACATCCGTGTTCTTTTCCTTCCACCCAGGAAGCCGCGTGTGCATGTGCGTGTGTCTGTGTGTGAGTGTGTGCATGTGAGGTGAATGGGGAGAGTGCCTGCGTGTGTCATGTGTGTGGTGAGTATACCTGACACGAGAGTGTATGTGAGTATGTGTGGGAGTGTGTGTGAGCGCATGCGTGTGTCCAGAAAACTCCCTTTCCCGGTTACTGCGACCGGTTCCCTGGAGGGCAGCTCTGCTCTGACGCTCACGCATGCCGTCCCCGGGAGGGCACGTCCAGCCTGGCCCTGCAGAGAGGAGCACTGGGAGGACAAGGAAGGAAGGAACCTGCTGGACAGCCAGAGAAAGGACAAGCCTCAGACGGCAGCTTGAACTCAGTCAGCCTCAGGAAACCTCTCCGAGTCATGACCACCCCAGGAAGCTGCTCCCAGGTCCAACCTCAGAAACGGGGTGTGAGAGTCACAGCCACTTTCAGCTCGAAGCTTCAGTGGGACTGTCACACAGCAACTGATGATCAATACAAACAGCCAGGTCAGGGTCCATTTCCAGGAAACTGTCATTGGCAAAGTCCCCAGAGAGCCAACAAACACACATACACACACACTCACATGACAAGCACACACATAACAGACACCTATATACAGACCTGCACACAACACACACCTGCACACCCCCACACAAGTCAGACACCTATATACACACCTGCCCACAACACACAACTGCACACACAACACATATCTGCTCACATACCTGCTCACACACCCACTCACAACACACAACTGCACACACACACAACACATACCTGTACACACATTCACATCACCACGCAGACAACGGCACACACACCCACACACAACACACACTCTCACAAGTGCACACAGCCATACATAAGACCCCTGCACACACACCTACGCTTAGCACAGACCTGCACCCACACTCACCCAACACATGACTGTGCACACACCCGTGCGCACTTACATAACACACACCGACACATAACAACCCACACAAACACACTCACGTATAACACATACCTGTGCGCCTAACACATACATTCACATGACACATGCCTCATACCCACATCTGACACAAACCATAACAGACTCATGTAACCCACCTGTGTTCACACACATATACCCACCTGCACACACACACACAGAGCACATGCACACACACGCACGCACACGCTCAGGGCGGGGCAGGGTGGCCACAGCGAGCCCCCTGCAGCTGCCAGCCCACCCCCAGCCACCCCCCCAATGCTCACACCCCAGGGAGATGAGCCTTTGGGAAGGTGACTCCCACTCCCCCCAGGCCCACCCAGAGCAGGGAGAGAGCCAGAGGGCAGGCAGGGCTTTAAAAAGCCCCCCGTGGGCCTTCCTGCCTGGGTCAGCACTTAGCCTGGCCAGGCAGTTATTTCGGAGACTTCCCAGCCATTTAATTTTAGCCGTTTATTCCGACACGTGTTTGGGGACACCAGGGTGGCCTCTCTTGCGGCTGGGCGTAGCCGGTGGCCCTGCTTTCTAGAAGGATGCCGGGGCTGCCACCGGCACACAGTGGAAACAACTCCAGCGCCAGGCCCGGGCCTCCGCTGCTCCTTCCTGCGAAGGGACCCCCTGGGCTCTGCCTTTCTTCCCACTGAACCCACAGCAAGCGAGGGCAGTGCGTCACCCCCAAGGGGATGCAGGACTGGGCCACCTCTCGTGGTGCTTCGGAGAGGGTGCAGTGCCGGTGGACCCTTGGTCCAGGGCTCCAGGCCCGGGTCTCTCCTGCCTGGCCCACCACTCGGGGGCTGAGCGTTGCTCTTGCCACCTTCCCAGCTGGCTGGCTCACTGCTCTCCCTGAAGCAGGGAGGGAGCCCAGGCGGGCAAGGACGCCGGCAGGAGAGGAGGGAGACAGGAGGGGCCCTTCCAGGCCGGAAGAGCAGGAGGGCTGCGAAGGAGGAAACTGGCTCCCCGGCCGGCAGGAGCCAGGACCTGGGGGTGGCATCCGACTTGGCCGTGACGCTGCCTCAGTCACGCTCTCGGACACTGGGCTTGTCGGGTTCAGCTCCAAAACGTTCACCTGGCCTCTTTCTTCCTCACTGAAGCCCATGGGAATAGGCTACTGCTGGTCTTAAAGGGATGGGAGGCCCGGGGTTGGGGGGGGGGGAACAGGGCAGCACTGGGCTAGATTAGCCCCCCCCACCACCACCCAGCAGCCAGGGGATCTGAAGAAACCAGATGCACAAGCACCTTTCAGGGGCCCCAAGGATCACTCGTCCAGGGGTGCAGGGAGGCCCCGCCAGAGACCCTGAATGGGCCAGTTTCTGAGGATGCCCACAGATGGCCTCTCTGTTTCTGTGTTCACCTGTTTGGGGAACACACCCAGCGATGCTCATAGTTGCACCTGGCTCTGCACTCAGGAGTCAGTCATGGTGGTGCTCGGGGGACCTCATGGGATGCTGGGGATCGAACCCGAGTCAGCTACGCACAGGGCCAGCGCCCTCCTGGCTGTGCTGCTCTGGCCCCTGCCTCTGCCCTTCCATCTGGACAGGGATGGGCGGCAGGGGGACCTAGTGGCCTTTCCTCTCTGTCCAGGACATGGCCCCCCCAGCACCCTGCGGGGTGCTCCTGACCCACTCTCAAGTGTGTGGGCACAGAGGGACGGAGCTAAGCAGAGACAACAGAGGCAGGGCAGGGTGTTGGCTGCACCCCGGCTCAGTGGCTCTCTCTAGAAGGCTCTGGGAAGCATGCGCCTCTCCCCGGCAGCTCTCCAAAGCAGGTCCGCACTGGGCCTGGGCCCCCGTGCCCAGCATGGGAAAACCCCTTGGACCCACCGTGTTTCCGGCGACCTCTGATCAGACCCTGGCAAGGTCCGCCCACTGTCCTCCTGGAAGTCCCTGAGTCACAGTGCTCTTCACACAGGGGTCTGCCTTATAGACATCTGGGGAGCAGGTGCTTTGGGAGAGAAGTGAGGAGCCTGTCCACAGTTCCTGAGCAATGCAAGTTAGGCAGACACACCCCCCTCCCAGGGCTCTGCCGCGAAATAGCTCTCCTGGGCACTCTGTTTCTTCTGGCTCAACTACACTGTCTGTACACAGACAGATAGACAGACAGGCACACAGACAAACACACACACTCAGGTATACACACAGTACATACATACACTCACGCACACACTCACACACTGACACACAGGTATACCCACAATACAAACATAAACTCATGTATACACACTCACACATACACACAATACACACATATACTCTTAAACACACACAGGTATAAACACAATACCTACATACACTCACGCACACACTCACAGACTCACACACAGGTATACCCACAATACAAACATAAACTCATATACACACACTCACACATACACACAGGTATACACACATATACTCAGACACAAATATGTACAAACAATATACACATATGCTCATCGATACACACTTGGACACACGTTCAGCTGCTTCCAGGGCGCCAAGCGGCTCATGATGGCACTTTCAGAAAATGAAGGTGGAGACAGGAAAAAAGAGAGATCTGTCCATAACGGGCTGACGTCGGGCTTTGGGGAGATAGCAACCCCACCTTGGTTGGGTTATTTTGTTCGTTGGTTTAGAGGCCACACTTGCCGGTGCTCAGGGCTTACTCCTGCCGGTACTCGGGAGGTCACGTGGGATGCCAAGATGACGCCTGGGCTGGGTGCATGTACAGCAAACGCCCTCCTTCTCCCCACACTGTCCTGATGCTCCGGTTTTATAACCCCGCCTTTAAAATCTATGAAACATTACATTTTGCAATACAGGTACTGAGAGAGAAAGAAGAAAAGTACCATAGAGGCAGCCGGGGGGTGGGGGGTGCTGGCGGGAAGGAAACTGGGGACATTGGTGATGGGAAAAGTGCACTGGTGAAGGGACGGGTGTTGGACATGCGATGACTGACACCCAATCATGAACAGCTTTGTAACTGTGTATCTCACAGTGATTCAATTTAAAAATAAAAAATAAAAACTGTGACACAGTGACTTTTACCCGACCCCTGGCGCTGGGGTACTGAAAACTCTCAGCACAAGATTATTCCTTGGGTCCTGGGCGTCCACTGAGAAAGCACGGTGGCTCTCCCTGGGTGACCCACCCAGGAGGACTGAGTACTCACACTCCCGCTCATTAGACAAGAGCCAAGAGCTGGATAAGTCTGGGCCCCCAGGGTCTGCTTGGGGGCAGCAGGAGGTTTGGGTTTGCTGCCACCAGGAGAAGCTGGTGGTTGGGGGAACACGCAGGACCCCGGGCTTGACCCCCAGCATGGCATGCCCGCCCCCTATACACACAAAGTACTGGCCACCCCCTGGGTGCCCCGGGGCTCTGCCAGGAGCTGCCCGTATGAAATACACCATAAATTTAAACACCAGGGGCTGGAGCGATAGCACAGCGGGGAGGGTGTTTGCCTTGCATGCAGTCGACCCGGGTTTGATTCCCAGCATCCCATAGGGTCCCCCGAGCACCATCAGGAGGACTCCAAGCCCTACTCCCAGGCTTCCTGTTGGCCAAGGGTGGAGCCGGCCACTGTCTGCCACTGAGGCCTGCGCTGGTCTGCGCCCCCACCACTGCAGGCTCTCGGCCCCCAGACACCCGCACATGCCTCCCGGCAGCCTTGTCCTCCAGACACCATGCTCACCTCTGTTCCGAGTCCACACACACACACACACACACACACACACACACACACACACTGTATTCATTGAATACATTCTGTTTGCCCCAGCAAGTGTGAAACGGGACCCTTGTCCAGCGCTGACACCGGGAGCAAAAGTGGTCTGGGGGTAATGCTGGGACAGCAGGGACGACTGCGGAGGGTGGGCTCGGTGGGGGTTCTGGCCCTCCCACCCACTAGGCCCAGCGTGGTCCAGGTGAGCCCCCCCGCCCACCCGCTGGGAGACTCAATGGTGCCTCAGAAGAACTCGCGGGTGGAGGGATGAGGAGAGAGGCCAGGAGCGCCAGCAGGCAGTGGCCACTTCACCGCAACGCAACGACGGGCCTGGCCAGAGGGGCCTGGGTTGAGCAGGGGCGGCTGGTGCTGGTGCTGGTTCGGGTGCTGATGGCATCCTCCCTGTCTCTGTGGCAATGCTAATGCACTGGGGTGGCTTTTCTTTTCTTCGGTTGGGGGGGGTGCCAAGGTCACTTCCAGTGGACCTAGAGGTGCTGCTCGGGCCCTGCCCCGAGCCTGGTAGAAGAACCCCAGAAGGCCGGCCTGAGTGCTGCCCTGCTCCCTAGGCCTGAGCTGCGGCAGGCCCCATGTACAGAGGGGTGTGAGGGGAAGAGGAGGAGAGTGTGTGTGGAGAGGGTGTGTGTGGGGGGGAGAGGGGATGTGTGTGAGGGGATGTGTGTGAGGGGGTGTGTGTGAGGGGGGAGGGTATTTGTGTGGGGAGTGGGTGTGTGTGGGAGAGGGTGTGTGTGTGTGGAGAGGGTGTATGTGTGGGTAGCAGGTGTGTGTGTGGAAGGTGTGTGTGGGAGAGAGGGTATGTGTGTGAGGGTGTGTGTGTGAGAGGGTGTGTGTGGGGGAGAGGGTGTGTGTGTATGTGGGAGGGGGTGTGTGTGTGAGAGAGGGGATGTGTGTGGAAAGGGTATGTGTGTGTGGGAGAGGGTGTGTGTGGGGGGGCAGTGTGTGTGTGGCGGGGAGAGGGTGTGTGTGTGCGTATGTGTGTGAGAGGGGATGTGTGTGTGGAAAGGGTGTGTGTGTGTGGGGAGCGGGTGTGTGGGGGAGGATAGTGTGTGTGTGGGGAGAGGGTGTGTGTGTGTGCACGTGCGTGTGTGTGTGCGTGTGTATGTGTAGGTCTCGAGCCACACGCAGCCGGGGCCCTCCCCATTTGTCGATCCGCCCGGGTCTGGCTGCACGGAATAACTGTTCTTCTTTCCAGGAGAGCCCGCCTGGGGGTGGGCGTGGGGAGGAGGAGCAGGAGCCTAAAATACTCCCTATCTGACTCACTGCGTCCGATCTGACAGGCTGCCTGCCAGGTGGGGGCCTCGCCTGTCCCATTTTTTCTCATCTATCTTTAGCAGGACTTAATGAGGGCAATTTCCGTGCTAGGAAAGACAAACCGTGGGCAAGGGGAGCTGATCCGTCTCCCTGTCCCCTGGGCTCAGCTGATGGGACGACAGTGATGCTGACGGGCTGGCGGGGGGGGGGTGCGCCGGGGAAGGTGTCACCCCAGGAGGGGGCCTGGGAGGGCAGCCTGGGCCAGGTGACCTTCATCCGTGCCCCCACGTGGCTCAGGTCTCAAGACAAACCCCCGCTGCTTCCAGATCAGACCTTTGACTCTTCCGCGTCGCTCTCCCTGCTGGGGGGGCCCAGGTGATGCTCAGGAATCCAGGAAGGCCTGGAGAGTCAGTGGAGTAGGCAGGAGGGTGCTCGCCATGTACGGGGCCAGCCCTGGCCTGGTCCCCGGCACTGCAGAGGGTCTCCCGAGCCCGCCGGGAGTGACCCCTGAGCACAGAAGAAGGGGAAAGCCCTGACACACGCGGGGGTGGCCCTCAGACCAAAATGAAGAAATAAACCAAGATGACTGAAACCTGGGCTGGAGCAATAGCACAGCGGGTAGGGTGTTTGCCTTGCACGCAGCCAGCCCGGCTGAGCCAGGTTCGATTCCTCCGCCCCTCTCGGAGAGCCCGGCAAGCTACTCAGAGTATCCCACCTGGCAGGATACTCGCAGAGCCTGGCAGGCTCCCCATGGTGTATTTGATATGACACACACAGTAACAATTGTCACAATGGAGACATTACTGGGCCCGCTGGAGCAAATTGATGAACAATGGGAGGACAGTGACAGTGACAGTGACAGTGACTGAAACCTAGAGATGTGCTCTGCAGTGCCGTGAACAGTCCTGTGGGCAGTCCCATGGGCAGCGAAGTGGCTACGCATGGTGTCCGGCTCCCAGTCGGGCCTGCTGAGCCCCTCCTCTGCACACGCTTCTGCTCACATGCACGCAAGCGTCCACGCTTTGGTAGCGGACATTCGTGCTTGGGGCTGTCCCATGCGTATCTGCGGCCTCCCCTTCACTCCTCCCTTCCCTGGCGAGCGTGTGGGGTGTGGGGGTGGGGGGGTCCTGCAGCCCAGGAGGGGTGACCTTGGTGCAGATCGGCCAAGGTCAGTGGCACAACCGGGACTTGGTCCTCCCTCATCTGCATGAGCTGGGGGGGGGGGGCGCAGGGCCCTGCTTCCTGCCCGCAGGTCCCCGATGCAGGGGGCAGGAGGAACACTGGGCACAGGGTGCTCTTCATGGACTTAGGGGACACTCTAGGCCCGTCCTGACAAATGGCTCCTTGGGCCTGAACACAGCCCTGGTGTCCGGCCATCCATGCCGGTACCCAAGCTCTGAGGCTGAGAGCATCTCGAAGGAGCAAAACATCTGGTCATCTGCTGAGCGTGTCTCTGCAGAGCCAGGCCCAGAATCCCTCACCTCCAGAGCCCCAAAAACAGCCCCGGGGAGTGGGGTGGGCTGTGGGGGCAGGCGGTAGGGCTGCAGAGATGGGCCCTTCCGAGATGTGCGCAGGGCTGTGGAACCCAGATTCCTTTGCTCCCCTCCTGCAGTGCCAGGGATAGAACCTGAGGCCTCACACAGCCACCCCAGCACGAGGCCAGCCTAACATAGAGAGAAGCGGCCCAAAGAGGATGGAGGCCCCGGGGAGCCTGGGCAGGGCCAGGGGGCCAAGCTGGGGGCAACGGGACGAAGAAGGAGGCTGAGCCCCTCGGACACGCTTGGGTCTGCAGCAGGGGCTGCTTCTCACAAAGACCCTTCCCGGGCTCCCTGACAGCAGGCACACTTGACAGGAGAAGAAAGGGAGGTTTCCTGCTCTTGATCATTCCTGGACACGGCCCGGGGGCAGCAGGGCAGGGCCAGTCCCCATTATGGCCTGTGGGAGAGGCTCAGAGCAGGCGGTGGGAGCTGGTGGGTCCCCGGCCACTGGACCCGCTCCTGCTACTGGGTACTGCCAGGAAAAAGCAAGCCCCCAATACCTGGACAGACATGTAGCCACTAGCCCAGAGCATTCATCTACAGAGGAGTGGGGGGGCGGGGCTTGGCAAGGCCACGCTACTCACCGCACCACCCTCACTCCCTCCGCTAGCCACCCTCCACTCACCACGCCATCCACCACACTATCCACACACCATCCACCATGCCATCCACTATGCCATCCACCACGCCATCCACTACGCCATCCACAATGCCATCCACAATGCCATTTACCACGACCCACAACACAATCCACTGATCCACCATTACCACACCATCCACCACCCCAGCCACCAGCCACCACAATCTACCATTCCATCCACCATGCCATCCACGCATCATCCACTACACCATCCACACACCATCCACTGTGATCCAAGACACCATCCACAGAGCAATCCAAGAGATGTGCACCGATGGTCAAGATGCCCCTGGCGTCTCAGCCGTCAGTTCCTCAAGTGTGAGAAACATCCTGAGTGGGGCTGTCTCTCCCACCCCGCTCCCCTGGCTAAGGAACAGGTCACGGGGGTGGAGTGGGGGTGCCGACACTGCCCAGGTGGGGGTGGGGCACAGCCCCACACCTGGCGTCCACCCACCAGGCGCCCATTGATCCCAGCTTCAGACTCCCGATCTCTCTCTTCTCTCTCTCTCTCTCTCTCTCTCTCCCTCTCTCTTTCTCTCTCTCAGTCTCTCTGCCTTTTCTTTCGTCTCTTCTGGCTTTCTTTCCTGCCTCTTCCTTCCCTCCCTCCCCTCTGCTTTCGTTCCTCCCTTCTGTTAAAAATATTCCCATCCAGAAATAATGTTTGCATTCCCAAGCAAAAATATACTTGACTGCCAACGCCACCCCATCACCCCCATTTTAGCACACAAGACCCCACCCGCAAACTCGGTTCTGCTCTTGGAGATTGTCTCTGGAAACGGACCTCAACGCCCTAGGCAGGACCAGAGTAATTGGGAAACCAAGGCACGGTCTGACGGCCCCACCCCGAGTGCTAGTTCCACTCTGGGCCCTGCTCTGGCCCCCGAGGTCACAGGAGGGTACACAGGCGGGGGAGGCCGGCTTCTATTTCTCCTCTGGGCACGAAGGAGCTAGAGGTGCACGGGCAACTGGCCCTGGCAGCACACACGGAGACCAGGCAGAAGGCGCAGGGAGCTCATCCGTGGCCTCCAGGAGGCCAAGTTCACGCACACGGACAGCGGCGAGGGAAGAAGCGACATCTCCCGCTGGACACACACCCGGCAGGGCCGCGGGCTCCCGAGGGACACGCGCAGCTGCCTGGCCAGGCGGTCACCAGCCCCGTCACACCCACCCAGCCAGTGGCGGCCCGAACCCAGAGCATCAGCCGCGAGCGGCGGGGTCTGCCCTACCTGCGGTCGTTCCTTCTCCTCCGGAAGAGCTTCTTGGTGTGTGCGATCTCCACCTCATGGGGCAGCGGGTGGTAGCCCTGTGGGCGCAGGGAAAAGAGGGACATGAGCCAGTGCTGAGCTGGGGCTTCCGAGTGACTCCCACACACGGTGGCAGCGAGGGGCCCCGGCTTCACCAAGACTAGACCCCGGCCACCCAGCCTGGCCACAGGACGAGGATGCTGTGTGGATAGCTGCCTCCTGACTCTGCTGGGGTCACAGGGCGCATGCTGGGCTGCCTCTGGAGGCCTGGCACCGCGTGGCCACCCCAATGCCACTGGGAATGACTGCCCCACCACCCTCAGCCCTGCCAGCAGTGACCCCCAAACCAAGCAAATGGATTGGACCTTAGAGCCCCTTGCATCCAGGCAAAGGGACTTCACGTGAGAGTCCGGCTGTACTGGAAGGTGCCCCAGCCACCAGAGGGGAGATCTGGGCCCCTTGTGAGCGCACCGCCATCCGTGCAAGCTCGGGAATGCCCTCTTCTCAGAACCCAGGAGGAGTTCTCTGAATGCTGAGCCCCCTGCAGAGGGACTCACCCCCTCGGTCTCACTCATCCCTAAGAGGGATGGAGCCGGCTCCACACTTTGCCGGCTTTGCTGGGGGCTGCCGGGATGGGCTCTGTGGGTGGGTTTTCACCCAGGTCGGAGGGACCCTGGGAAGGGGACGCTGCTCCTGCCAGGATGCTGGTGACTGTTAGCTCCTGGAGCAACACCTGGCAGTGCTGGGAGGTTGTGTGGGGCCAGGAACCGACTGGCCTTGGCCACTGGCACTGTGACCCTGGTGCCCTCTCCCTGGCCCTCGGCGGGAAAGCATGCCCTGGAGTGGGAGGGGGCACTGCCAAGCCTCAATGGGCAGTGGGAGACAGGAACAGTGCTCTGGCGATGACCCACAGTACCAGGCACACACAGAGGAGTCCAGCGTGCAGGGAGGTGGCGAGGGGCATCCCACCCCCTCTCCTCACGGAGTCACTGACCCCACGAGGACCTGTGATGGGTCCATGAGGCGCCCAGCAGAGGTCCCCAGCTGCCTTCTCAGACCTCAGCCCCCCACTCAGCCCTGCTGGGCATCCCGGGGCCTTAGACACTCAGCCCAGCCTCTGGCCACTCCAGAGAGGGAGGCAGGAATGAGGGCTCGCACCAGGCAGCCACGAGGGGCCCCTGAGGTCGCGGGTGTGCTTAGCTACAGGCGCTCAGCTCAGAGGCCATTGCTTACTCTCTTCAACATGGAACATGGCCCAGTAGACGCAGCCAGTCGGCCCCTCGCGTCCCCTCTCCCATGATGCACCAGGCCTGGGTCACCGCAGGAGCCCTCTGGGGCACAATGTGCCCCTTTTCCTGGGGCCTGGGGGGTCCGAACCATGCCAAGGCTCCCTCGGGGTCCAGGAGGTGCCTCAGCATGTGACCCCACCCCCACCCCCTTCAGCATAGCCCGCACTCCCTGGGCATGCTGGGCCCTGGGTGTCTCCAATGGGGCCATGCAACTGACCTCTGTGTCCATCCCTCCCTGTCCCCTCCCCGCCACCAGATCAGAATTTAAGTTCTGAAGCAAACACCTCAGCTCTGCCACTGGGATGACTGTGTGACTTCGAGTTGATGACTTGATCTCTCTGGGCCTCATTTTCCACAGCCATCATGTGGAGGGAAGGGGCACCAGAATTTGAGGCTCCCAGGCTCTGCCAAGATCCACAAGCATCCCAGGTGCCATCCTGCCTCCTTGTTTTCCAGCCCTTGGGGAGTCATCACCCCCTAATCTGGGGCAGGCAGTGGGCAGCAGGGACCGTGAGCGGGTGGGAGGCATGGGACAGGGGGCAGGGAAGGCGGAGGGGACCGGCAGACGGGGGTGCTGTGGAAGGCTGGGCTGGCAGACCCCTGTGAGAGGTCAGAGATCAGCGGGGCCCGAGTCCCTCTGTGGTCCCGGTTACACACCTTCCCAACCAATAAAAGTTTTCCGAATTGTTTCCTATTATTTCCAAACGAAGTCCTAAGTTATTCAGCCTGATAAGCCAAGAGTGCTACTGAGACAGATAGCAGCTGGTTACCTTTGTGAGGTCCTGGAAAGCAAAAGCAAACATCTCTCTCTCTCTCTCTCTCTCTCTCTCTCTCTCTCTCTCTCTCTCTTTCTCTCTTTCTCTCTCTCTCTCTCTGTCTCTCTCTCTCCCTCCCTCCCTCTCTCACACACACACTACTCACATTTTCACATACACAAACTCAACATACACACTTAACACACACAGTCAACACACACTCAATCACATTCTCACACTCAAAACACATTCAAGACATACACTCAGTACCAACACAAACAATCTCACACACACATTTTCACATGCATACACTCAGATTCCCAAACATGCAGACACACACACTCTCAAACACACTCACATCCCCATACGCACTCTCAAACACTCATACACACTCACTTTCTCACCCACACACCCAAACTCACTCAAATACACACACTCGCACTCGCACACACTCCCATGATGCATACGCATACTCCCACTCCCACACACACATTCTACACACATTCACACTCAAACACACTCACACTCATATACACTCAAACACACTCACTTTATTTATTTTTTCTTTTTTGGGGTCACAACCGGCGATGCACAGGGGTTACTCCTGGCTCTGCACTCAGGAGTTACTTCTGGCGGTGCTCAGGGGACCCTATGGGATGCTGGGAATCGAACCTGAGTCAGCCGCGGGCAAGGCAAAGGCCCTACCCGCTGTGCTATCGCGCCAGCCCCAGGTCTCACATTCATAAGGCAAGTGTTTCTCCCTCACTGAGTTTAGACACAAAATTCCATGGTGCAATTTGTTTTATCCTCCTGTTTTATACTGTTAGAAACGTTTCTACCTGTTCAATGTGTTTTCAGAAAAGAGCTTCTGATAGTAAGACAGATTCTTGCAGCCACATGCAATTATATATAATTATGTACAACTGAATTGCTTATATTTTGTCACCATTACAAAAAACGTGTGACATGCTTGTGCACACATCTTTGAAGATATCCTTTTTTAAATTTTATTTATTTATTTTTTTGAAAGGCCGGCTGCGATAGCACAGCGGTAGGGCGTTTGCCTTGCACGCAGCCAACATGGCCGACCCGAGTTCGAT
>JAOXYA010000002.1:32694012-32706227 GCA_028565675.1 Sorex palustris
TGTGTGTGTGTGTGTGTGTGTGTGAGAGAGAGAGAGAGAGAGAGAGAGAGAGAGAGAGAGAGAGAGGAGAGAGAGAGTGTGTGTTTGTGTGTGTGTGCATGTGTGTGTCTGTGTGTTCAGCAGGATGCACCATTTGAGGAGAATCCAGGAAGGGAGCATGGTAGGGGGATGAGGGCAGCTGTGGCCATACAGTAGGTGCTGAGCTGGTGCGGTGTGTGTGTGTGTGTGTGTGTGTGTGTGTGTGTCCCTTTAATTCTCGCAGCTCTGTGGCCTGTAGTGAGGTGTGATTGTTCCCACTAGGTGGGTGAGGGGCTCAGGAGGGTGGGGGAGGGTTTCTTGCTGATGCAGGAGGGACCCAGCTCCCGTGTCAGAGCCCAGACTCCCCTTTGCACCAGTGTGGACATGGAGGTGTGTGTGGGGTCTTCTGGGCAGAGCAGCCTGTGCAGAGAAAGGGGTAGGGGGGCTGCGGGATGGGGCAGGCTCAGCCGGACAAGACAGGAGTGTGCAGAAGGATGCTTATGGAGGCGGAGGAAGGGTCTTTGCGGAGGGGAGGGGTCAGCTAGAAAATGGATCACAGCATATCTAAGGACATGCCATTTCCCCTTTTTCTCCCGCTCTCTGGCTGAGCCATGGACGGCAGCACTCTGTAGACGAGAGAGAGAGAGAGAGAGAGAGAGAGAGAGAGAGAGAGAGAGAGAGAGCACAGGACCAGCCAGCCACCTGACACCTTAAATAGAACCTTGACTTTCAATCTGGGAGCAACTCAGGACGGCTTGCACCCTTCCCTCAGCGCCTTGCACCCTTCCCTCAGCGCCCCCTCTCTTTGGGGGCTGTCGATAGGCTGTGTGGGCTCTGCACACACTTGGTGGTGCTCCCCTCCTTGGTTAGGGGAGGGAGAGATCGCATGCTCGGCTCTGCCCCAGGAGAGCACTTGGCCATGGGGCGGGCGGTGCTGGAGATGGACCTTGGGGTGTGGGGAGGCTGTGCTTGCAGGGCAGATGCTTTACCACGAGCCGGTTCAGCCCCCTCTTCCCCCACCCCAGGTGGATGTTATTCATTGACCGGTGTTTCTTCTCTATGGCCTTTTAGGGAATGGTTGCCCTGAGGTGAAAAAAAATTGCAACTCCTGGCAAAAGGGGTATCCAGTCACTAAAATAAGGCACTAGGACCACCCAGGGGGCTGTGCCGACATTGCGCAATATTGTGGATGCATGGTTCTGTGTGTCAGCTTGAGAACAGAATGACTCGCTAACAGCCACTGTGGTGGTTCATGGTGAGGGAGCGAATTCCTCTGTGTGCAACGGGTCAAGAAATGTCCATGGCCAAGGGGGCAGGGGACAGCCCGAGAACCTGTGATGGTTGGGCTGTGGGAGGTGCCCCAGGGACTCAAGGACCCTGTTCCCAGGCCCAAACTTGCATCGGCTTTTTTTCCTGAGGATTTGTGACTGTGTTTGTCATTCTGAACTTTCTCTGTCCCAGCCCCAACTTACCAGCCCCTTAAACAACCCTGGAGAAACCCCCTGTTATTTTCCTGTCTTTAGCATTGAGCCTCAGGGTCTTTTTTGGTGGGAGTCACATCCGGTGATGCTCAGGGGTTAAGTTCTGGCTCTGCATTCAGGAATTACTCCTGGCAGTGCTCGGGGGACCATATGAGATGCTGGGGATTGAACCCACGTTGGCCTCATGCAAGGCAAACGCTCTACTTGCTGTGCTATTGCTCCAGCCTTGGCCTTGGGGTCTTTGTTCATGAAATTGGGCCACTGGGAATCACCCCTCCCCACCAGCAAAGTGTCCACTGGCTGAGATGTCTCGGCAGCAAGGGTAGGCAAGGCTTCCTGTGTCAGTTTTAGCTTGGCTGTTCCATCCATCGCTGCCTCAGATTTCAGGTCGTTTCCCAGAATGCAGATTTGGAGCGTGGAGGGTGGTGCAGCTGAGGGCAGAGGGGCTGGTGCTGCCCTCTGCCCCTCCTCGAAGCTTTGACTCCCTGCAGACCTTGGATGCCTCCTTCAGCCGCTTGGCTGGGCAGCAGCAGGAGGAGATAGGTGGGAAAGGGACCTCTGGGCCAGGAGCACTGTTCTGAGGGGTAGCTCGAGCTCTGCTGCTCTGCCGACAATTCTGGGCCAAACCCTGATGGGCTGATTGAGCCTTGGCACAGAGCCTCACCGAGGCATAGAAGTTACTAAGAGCCATTGTTTAACGAAAAAGGCTTTTCTTTTCCTTCCTTACGATTTCCAAAACCCTGTGTTTCTATAGGCCTGACTCAGCAGCATTCCTTTTGGGGGATTTGTCACTTCCTGGAGCCCGGGGTGAGGTTCCCGAGTTTGTGGCTCTCTCGCTCAGGAGTGACTGGCACTGAGGACTGCGCTCCAGGTCTGACGGAACCTGGTCACAAAAGGGAGCATCTTTGTTTTATCTTTGCTTTTTGGATCACACCTGGTGATACACAGGGGTTACTGCTGGCTCTGCACTCAAGAATTACTCCTAGCGGTGCTCAGGGGACTGTATGGGAGGCTGGGAATCGAATCCGGGTCGGCCTCATGCAAGGCAAACTCCCTACCTACCCGCTGTGCTATCACTCCAGCCCCTAAAAGGGAGCATCTTTGTACGGGGACTCTGGCAGGCCAGAGGCTACCTGGGCACCCTGGTTCACTTGCCTGCCTGATGGACAATAACCTTTTCATGAAGAGAAACTGTTCTGTTTCCTGGGAAACCATGGGACCTTCCCATTTGCCAGAGTGGGCAGGTGTTTGCATGAACACACACACACACACACACACACACACACACACACACACACGTCGATCTCAATCTCCCTCCCTTCTCCCCTCCTTCAGAGGATCCTGGATGAGGACCCCACTGTACCCCTGTCCCAGAGTTCCAGACCCAGCAAAGGTGATTGACTGTCACTTGTCTTCATGACTCGCACGCTCAGAAGGCAGGTGTGCCTCGTTCTTTTGTTGTCACTTGGGAGCCGCAGAAAGCGTTCTCTGCTCACCCCATTTCCCCCGTTGTGTTGTGTGTGTCTGTGTTCCCCCTCGTCTCTCCCCCCCCACACACAGCGCATTAAGAGTCTGTTCATTCCTGGGACGTGTATGAGATCCCGGCTCCTGTCAGGAGAATTTATGTGTGGTTTTAGAGGGGATAATCGACCAGTTAGTATGTGCACGCCGATTTTATACACATCCGCGTCGCCGTTTACAGCCCGCATTATAACATCTTCAGTCTCTGCCAAGATGTATATTTCTTACCCCGTGTATTTGCGTATTATGGGTTCATAATTTCCAATCGCTGTAAAGATCTCTACAGAAAAATGTAGTTCTCTCTACTCGGATGTTCTAAATCTTCCTGTAGTTATGGGACCTGACTAAAATTTGGCCTCTGCTAATGTATCAGTCCTGTGTTTTTCTTTTTTCACACACACTCATGTACAAGCTTGCCCACTCAGACACATGTGCACATGCATGAACTTCTTCATACACACACTGACATACATACATTCTCATCCTCACATATTCATACACGTATACTCATACGCCCACACACATACGCACATGCACGTGCTCACATACATGCACTAACACACACTGTCACACACTCACTCAGACTCTCACACTCAGACCTCTGACTTTATTTCTAAAGAGATTTAGGAAGTGGAAGCTGTGTTTCACTGCCACTTTCCCAAACTTCATTACCTTTGCTAAGTAGGTCGTAGGCACAGCACAATAAATTATGGTCTTACTGCAGATGATTAAAAAGAAACGATGGATCAAAATCAGCAAGCCCTCTGCGCCTAGTGTGTCCCTGGTTTGGTCTCACTCACTCTGTCCCTCACCCCCAGCTCTGGCTGCAGTCACCCCACTCTGGTTGCATGAGCCCCCCCGAACAAGGCAAAGAGCTCTTCCAGCTAATATCGCCACAAAGACCAGCTCCCCACACCCGTCCTCGAATCAATCACTGGAGATTTGGCAGTTGGCAGCCCTCAATTTGACCCAACAAAACAGATCAGCAAAGGAAGAAAAGAAACTTCTTAGGTACTGTCCAGGCCTGGCCGGTACAGGGCACCTGGATTTTGAAAATGGTATCATGGAGATTTTCTTTGTGAAGTTCAAAAATAAATGTAAAAGGATGCCCAGGCTGAAGCCCATTCGGCAGAACAGAGCTGTGCAGACCTTTAAATGGGCAGTGGAAATGCCCTCACTGAAAGGACCCTGGGAGGCGGCCCGGTGGCTTCCTCATTATGTTTTTTTTCTGTTGTGCTATCTTGCCAGAAAGATGGTGTGAAGCCCCTGGAGTTTGGGAACCACAAGGTCCTTTCGTGTATTCATCTGGGAGGGTCCTGGGACACGAGGTACAAAGGAACTTTATTTTCCTGAAGTTGCTGACCTCGGGGTGCTTATGGTCACCTTAGAACTGCCTTTGTGACTGAGTTTTTCTTAGGAGTATTCATGTGTGTCAGTGTCTATGTCCGTGTGTATGACTGTGTGTATGTGTCTCTGTGTGTGCACTATGCACACACACACACACACACACACACAGATCTGGAAGCTAAAGCTGCCTGGATCAAAACTTCAAAAAGAATATAATTTTTCCCCCTTTTTTCTTTTGGTGGGAATCATACCCAGGACTGACTCCTGGCTCTGTGCTCAGGAATCACTCCTGGCAGAGCTGGAAATCATTGAGAGTTCTGGGGATGGAACTTGGGTTGGCCCCATGCTAGGCAAGCACCTTACCTGTGGCCTATCTCTGCGGTCCCTGAAACAGTATCTTTAAAAGAGAAAAATTCTCTTTGTGGGACTTGTGCTGGAAAAAGCACCTGTGTCACCTGGTCCTGGTTTGGGTCTCCAGCACTGGAAAAACAAAATTTCTTTTATTGAGCAACTTAACACCTTTTTTTTTTTTTGGTGATTGTGGAGGGGCAGAGGTGTTGTGCTTAAGGGTCAGTCCTGCAAATGCTTAGGGACCAAGAGGAGCTGAATTTTGAACCTGGACTTCCCCTAGGCAGAGTACTCTAGCCTTTAAACCATCTCCTGAGCCCTTAGTGGCTTTATTGAGGTGTATTTTGCATACTACTGAATTCAGTTTGCTTTGTTTATGAATCCATGACTGCGTTGTAAATGTATGAATCTATCTCTGGACTCTTGCTCTCAGGGAAATGTATTGGTGCAGGAAAAAGAGCTGTGGGGATGTTGTTAGAAGAGAAAGTCAGAGTTCGAGTAATAGTTCAGCAGGCAGGGTGCTGGCCTTTCACGTGGCCAATGCAGGTTCGATCCCTGGCATTCCATAGGGTCCCTTGAGCACCGCCAGAAGTGATTCCTGAGTGCAGAGCCAGGAGTAACCTCTGAGCATCGCCAGGTGTGGCCCCAAAGCAAAACAAGACACACATACAAAAGGGTTGCCCTCTTGGTCCTGTGTTCTCTCATCTCCCCATTCCTGAGCAGGGACCCATGTGGGCCAGAGTGTGGGGGTACAGCAGCCCATGGTGAGGACATACATGGACCCAGGGCTTCTCCTGATTCCACTGGGAACTGTCCCGCAGGTGGGGCTCTGCGGAGCTGGGACAATAACACTTCCTCCCTGGGTTTTATCAGTTCATGAGAGCCAAGGTATTGTCACATCAAAAGCACATTCATTAGCACATTTGGCCCAAGCCATTTCCCATTCTCAGTCACAGCCTGTGCTGATGAGGCCCTCCAAGGTCGGCCGGGCCAGCCCCCCGCACACACAACACCACAGATTGTTCCTGAAGCAGCTGGTCCAGGCGCTCTCACTGCTCAGTGGTAAAGCCAGGGCCACATCCTGCTTTTCTGGCTGTTCAGGCCAGTGGGATGGGCTTCTTGGTGCTCTGGCTCAGTTGCTCAGCAGGGGCAGTGGGCAGTCCCGAGAGCACCAATGATCACCAATGGCCTTGCAGTGTTCCCCTGTCTGGCTCTCTCGCTCACTCTTGCACCTATAAAGCACTATCGTGGGGTCACTGTGCTCCCCTACCTCCATGTTAAGTAGCTTTCTTCATTCAACCCTGGATCAGAGAGGAAGTGAGAACCCCTTTCCTTAGCCCTTTTTTCTAGACCTTTGACAGCACTTGACGACTGCAAGCAAGGAAAGAGGTTAGAGAAGAAGGATGGCATTTTCTTATTCTTGGATTGTTTTTAGACCACTTTGATTCTGCAGATGTGTGTCTATGTTTTAAAGTTCTGTGGACCTGGAGTGATAGTACGGTGGGGAGGGTGCTTGCCTTGCATGAAGGCAACCCAGGTTCAATCCCCGGCATCCCATTTAGTCTCCGGAGCCTTCCAGGAATGATCCCTAAGCATACAGGAGAATTAAGCTATGAGCACCTCCGGCTGGGTCCTCTCCCACCCAAAAATAAAAAAATTCTGAAGGAACTGTATTATGGAATGAAAAAGAGCATTTAATTGGGTGCCAGAGTGGGATGAGGGGATACCAAAGTGGGAGGGGTCCCATAGACGGTTGAGGAATATTAGCACACAGGAGGTGAATGTGTGACAGCTTACTCTTGGGGGAGTGTCCGAAGGCATGGACACACACACAATGATGCGTACCAGTTTACCCCAGTTAGGGTCGTGTGGAACTTAATGGAGAGAGAAGAGCAGCAGAGCAGAACCCTGCTTCTGTGCTGTTTGGTGGAACTGGGCAAATTGTTTTGTTGACCAATTTAATGAAAACCTTTATTCTCTGATAGAATACAGATGGGACTGAATCGCATCTGAAAAACCCAGTGACCTGGACATTACACTCTGCAGGTTACATATGTGCATTTCTTACACACTTAACTATAGCTGCTTATGTAAAACAAGCAGAGTAATAACCCACGCGATAAAACGCTCATGGCTGACACTCAGCACAAAGAAGTCTCGGGAATTGGTGGCTGTAGGAAGTTGAGTGTGTTCTACGAGATATATGTTTTTTTTTTACCTTGTTGAGGGGAGTCATGATCTAGTGTATGGGGTCCTCGGGAGGAAAGGCCAGCCTGTAGGCAGATTATAGCTCAGGACCTCAGCCAGGAGGGCCTCTTTTGTATGCCCTGGGACCCGCTTCTGGATCGACTCCTCCTAACCTCCTCACCTAGGGTTTGCTTCTCGGGGATGGAGCCTGGAAGGGTTTGGTGAGCCAGTCCACTCGTGTCGTTTTATAGATGAGGCAACAGAAAGGTGGCGGGTTTCGGCCACACACTAGTTCTTTGTAGAGCATATGTGTGTGTGTATATATATGCACGTGCATGTGCATATGTGTGCATATATGTGAGGGTGTGTGCATGTGTATGCATGTGTCTGTTTTTGCATTACGGTCTTCGATAATCAAGTCATTAAAATGTGACTTCCAGTTGCTACCTCTCAAACAGTAACTGGGCATGACATGGAAAGGTCGGTCCCTTTGCTTTGCATGTTTTTATTTTTTTTATTACTCTTTGTTACTGTTTGTGATTTTTGCATCTTGTCCTTTAATATTGGCTATAGGTTTACAAGACAATTTAAAATTAGAAAACCTCTGTTTAAAGGAAAAAACAATTCTGTAGAGAGTCTGCATGCATGTGTGTGCATGCATGCATGTGGTGTATGTGCGTGTGTGCATGTGTGCGTGTGTGTGAATGTATGCATGCATTGTGTGAACGTGTGTGAATGTGCGTATGTGTGTGCATGTGTGTGCATGTGTGAATATATGTATGTGTGTGCATGTGTGTGTGTTTGTGTATGCATGTGTGCGCAGATATACGTGTGGGCACATGTTCAGGTCTGCAGCTGTCTCGCAAAGCAGTTTTCTTGCTCTGCTGTTTGTCTCACACATCTGACCCTGTGTCATGTGAAGAGCCCGAGAAAGGGGCCTTTGTCAGGCACAAGAGTCGTGGTGCAGGAAAGGAAGTGGGTGGCTGCCATTTCTCCATCCAGCTGCTATCTGCCAACTACCATGCGGTGCCTGGTTTTCCCTGCGTGGAGACTCTCTGGAGACGGGCATGTGGAGGGCAGAGCCAAGGCCTCCAGTCTGGGGTGGGGGAGTGCTTGTAGGGCTTGGAACTCATCCTGGCCAGGAAGTTGCTGGGAGATTTTAAGCAGGGGAGTGGTACGGGGATTGCAGTTTTATTTGGGGGGCTCACACTTGGTGCCAGGGATTGAATGTGGAGCTCCCACAAGCAGACATGCACTGTGGTCCTTTGAGCCATCTCCATGTCTCAAGGTTATAATTTTAATATCATTTCCATGGCTGGAGAGATAGTGCAGTGGGTAGGGCACTTGGCCTGCACACAGCTGACTTGGGTTCAGTCCCAGGTATCCCGTGCCTAGCCAGGAGTGATTCCCGAACACAGAGCCAGGAATAAGCCCCGAGCACTGCTGGGGATAGCCACAAACAAAAGCAAAATAAACACTATTAAAGAAATAATTTAAAAACAATTATTTAAATTTAAATTTAAATTTAAACAATTATTTAAAATTCTAATTTCTATTGAAAATATTAATATTATTTTTTGGTTTGGGGTTAGATCCGGCAGAGCATCTCCTGACTCTGGATTTGGGGGTTATATCCTGCTGGTACTTAGGGGACCGTGAAGTTCTGGGGATCAAACCTCAGCCTCCTGCATGTAAAGCACATGCTCAGTCCTTTGAGCTATCTCTGCAGCCCAAATTACACTCTCAAAGTAATTAAATCATAGCCATTTAAATAATTACGATCTTCAATAATGAAGTCATTAAAATACAACTTCCAGTTGCTACCTCTCAAACAGTAACTGGGCATGACACGGAGGGCCATTTACTTTGCATGGTTTTTTTTTTTTACTCTTTATTACTGTTTGTGATTTTTGCATCTTGTCCTTTAATGTTGGCTATATGTTTACAAGACAATTTAAAATTAGAAAATCTCTCTTTAAGGGAAAAATAATTCTGCAAAGAGTTTGTATTATACTTTGGAATAATGATCAAAATAAATTTCTCAGCCAAAAGAGGTACTTTTTGGGGGGTGGGATTCCATTGGATAAAAATGAATCTGTGTAGAAAAAAGTCTGGAACCATGGATATTAAAATACTGTCAGAATGTAAAGTTTCTTGTTTTAAGAAATGAGTATTTTCTCATTCTTGTAGTCTGAATGTAGATTTTTTTTAAGTTAGGAAAAATAATTCTTGATTTTAATTAAAAAAGAAAAACCCTGGTGTCTTTGGCCAGCCGTCAGGCTGTGTGTTAATAAGCTCCCGGTTCCGTGGAGTCCCCAGAATCATTAATATTAGTGAGAGCCTCGCTCAATACCCTAAAAATAGGCTCCACTGGCAGGCTCACAGGGAGCGTCGGCTTCCGCTGATGTGGAGAAGGATTGAGGAGAGCTGTGGGGAGACGGTTCATTCATTCCGTTGTTCATTCAGAAGCGAGGAAAATCCCTGCCTCTGCGGGCTGCTGCCGTGTGGGGCTGACTCTGGGACTCAGAGCAGGCCCCTGGCCACATGGCCTCCCCAGCCACTTCGAGAGACGCAGGCCTGCAGCTCTGCGGCCAGGGTCTGGGCCCAGCGTGGCCTCGGTGCATCTGAGGCTGTGAGCCCCCTTGGGGAGCTCATCTGTATTTTTAGTTTTCACAGGAACCCTGAGATGCCAGAAAAACAGAGCGTAAGAGGGGACAAGGGCCTGGCCCCCACCGCCAGCTGGGACTTGCAGAGCACGGGGGCAGGGACACGTCTTCCCATTGGCCTCTCGGGCCTTCTTCACTGGCCCATCTTCAGGTGGAACAGGCTCTCCAGTCCCCAGGCCCACAGGAATCTCACCCCGCACACCACACACACCACACACACACACACACACACACCATACTGCACACCCCCTGCCACTCTGCACTCATACACATCACATTATACCCACTCCCTGCACACATCACATATACAACCCAACACATAACACACTGCACACATACCTCTGACACCACACTGTACCACACTGCACATATTCACACATATACATACAGCACACACCGTAGACACCACAGACTTTGCACACACACTTCACCATACCATGCACATCACACTGCACACACATTGCAAGCATATTTTTTGTGTACTTGTAGACACACAACATACACCACACATACTGTACTGCATACCAGACACACCACAGGCACCACACATACCATACACAACACACTGCACACACAACACAACATTCTTCACATGTACACCACACAGCAGCACTGCATACACACACACACCATATACATCACACTAAATATCCAGCACATAGCATGGTATAAATCCACATATCACATGCTGCACATGCATATGTTGTACTGCATATACATACCACACAAAGTTCACACATCACGCACCGCACTCAAACCACACATCACACACTGCACATACACACACAAATACCACAGACAACGCATTGTGTGCACACAAGGTCCTCACATAGCACACTGCACATACACTACACATCACACACATAGTACACACACCACATTGTGTGCACACAATACCATACTGCATGCACACCACACCATACCACACCACACTCACACCACAAATACCACACACACCACATTGCATGTGTACCACACTGCATACACACACTATACACACCACACACGTAGCACACAGACATCCCACACTCACACATGCCACACACGCAGAGTAGGTGAAAGGCCTTGAGCATCACTCAGTGACAAATGACAAAGGTGGTTTTGCAGAGCAGCCTGTAAGCGGACCGGCTACCCCAGCCGCAGCTCATGTACTCACCCAGCCCTCAGGCAGCTGTTCAGAAAGGGTGATGACTAAGACAGGGCTGGGTCCAAGAGTAACTTGGTCCAAATAAAGTCTGGAGGCAGAGGAGGCAAGAGTTCTGGGAACACTGAGGAGGCACCATTTGAACTCTCTGAAAGAACATATTTTTCAGTACTGACATGCCACTAAACATCCTTTGATCCCATCTTGTTCTCCATCAGTCACGCCGATTACTTCCACAGAAATGGACAGAGCTGTCCAAGAGTCTCCTCCACCTCAGTGTCTGCGGTGGTACTACTTGTTGGTCTAAATGAAGTGAGATATTTTTAAACGTTCGCTAAAGCCAGCTTCTTGCTTGGGTTTCCCAGGATAGAAAAGAAACAAGTTACGAGCACCGCTGTTTCCCAAACACTGCCCTGAAACCAGTTACTCTGCAGTAATGCACTTTCTGCTTCCTTTTGCTTTTCCCGGGGAACCTGAGTTCCCACCCCAGCATGGGTTTCTCACCTCAGCAACTGCATGCCTTATCACCAAGTGACTGGTCACCCTCCACCACCAACCAACCAGCCCCCTCCCACTCTGTGACCTGCTGTTCTGTTGTCAGAGTTACCAAAGGGTCTGCTTTTGTTTTTAAAATAAACATCCCATAAATGTATGAAATCCCCCACCAATGCCTTATTTTACAGTGCATAATCCCTTTAAAGTCTATCCATCAGTGCAGTTGCAGACGGTGCTCTCTCTCTCATGGCTGGGCGGTGTTCCATGACACATATGCCAGGCTTTCTCTACCCAGTCACTTGTTAGTGGGCATTTGACTTCTCTCCCCAGACAGGCTGTTGTGCGTGTGCTCCAGGGATCAGAGGTGTGATTAGTGTTTCTATGGCAAAGGCTCTGAAGTTGAATTGCTGAACTATAGTTTTTAATGATTTGAGTTTAATTTAGTTTTCTCCCCTATTTATTGGAAAGTTAACTTTGAGCTTACGTGACAAAAAAATTTCAACCAGAAAAATTGAAATATGGAAAAGTGAAATTTTTGTATTACTTTGTTGCTCTGACACACAGGAAAAGTGTGCTTTGCTTTGACAAAATTGATTATTTATTGTCGAGGCACAATGGTTGTAATAGCCTTAGCATTTGATATACAAAGTCACTGCATTCCCCATCACGGAACTGCCCAATATCCCCCAGCAATGTCCTTATTCCCCTTCTGGTCTGCCTGTTCAGTTTTCCTCCTTCCCCACTGCTTGATAATCTCAGTTCTGCAGTTGAAAGTCAAGGGCTTGTCATCAGTTGATAGTATATTCTCTTCTTTTGTTTCTTTCCATGTCACAGATGAGTGAGGTCATCCAAAATTTGTTCCCCCCCCCATGACTAATTTTACTTAACATGGCACTCTCTACTTTAACCCAACTTGCAATCTGCGAGAGTACATCTTTTTTTTTTTAATTTTTATTAGTGAAACACCATGAGGTACAGTTGTAGACTTACAAATTTTTGTGCTTGGGT
>JAOXYA010000002.1:32718888-32730495 GCA_028565675.1 Sorex palustris
CTACCGAGAGTATTCGATATGCCACACACAGTAACAACCAAGTCTCCAATGGAGACGTTACTGGGCCCGCTCGAGCATATTCTGTAAAGTAATTCAAAATATTTGATTACATTTAATATTCTAACACCAACTCCACCACCATTACACCTTCCCACCAATCTGGCATATTTGGGATGTTTCCATCCCAAACCCCAACCCCTGCCCCAAAGCAGAACCTAAATAATTTATTTTGTATTGTTTGTTATGAATAAACCACTGAAAATGATCCCAAAAAGTTTCCTTAGAGTGTGTGAAAATTGTTGTGAATGAAAATTTCATTCAGGGGCCATTAAGCCGTTATATGAGAGATACTACTGTGTTGTTAAAGGTTGAATCTTGTGTATATATATATATATATATATATTCTGTAGAAATACATTTACTCTAAGATTGGCTGCCATATACTTTAAACGCCATCAAATGTGATGTGCTATTCTTGGAATATGAGTGGTGTGAGTTATGAGATGTTCAGGAAAATGTTCACCTGGGGGTGAGACTTGTCCAGAGCATGTGGAGAGCGACTGTGAGCATAGTGGTGGTTGAGTTTTGGAGGTTTTCGGGTGCTAAGGCTGGCTCTTTGGGGTGAGGAGGGTTCTCACCTGCCCCCCTCCGAGTTGCCCTGAATGAAACAGCCTGGCAGTGGCTTGGCTATGGTGTGTCATTTTATGCTCTCCTCTGAGAGATTTATAATGAGTCTTGCACATGTGTCTTATTTCATTGAATTTCTATTTCCTGAGTCCTGTTGCTTCTCAGCCAGTCCCTGACCATACTGGTCTCTCCTGAGGTTGCAAGCAAAGGTACCATGCAGGGTTGGGGTTTCATCTGGAGGCTCATCTCTGGGCAGGATCCATTTCCTATGTCCAAATGGTGTTCTGTTCCTTGCCAGTATAGATGCATGACCATGTGCTTGCCCAAAGCCAGAAAGGACAGGAGTCTCTTGTACCCATCTGTGAAACCTTATGAGGCTTCAACAAGGTGGCTGGAAGGTGGGAGTGTGGTTTGGTGAGTGGTCAGTAATGGGCCCCACCCATACTTCAAGGGGGACTTGCTCAGAGGCACCTTCAGCAGAAGGTAGGGTGTGTGGCGTGTTGTTTTTGTTTTTTTGAAGTTGTTCACAATAATTTATTACATTGAATATTCCAACACCAATCCCACCACCATTACACCTTCTCACTACCATATTATGAATGTTTCCAACCCAACTCCCAAACCCTGCCCCAAGCAGTATCTAAATAATTTATTTTGTATAGCTGGTAATGAATAATCCTCTAAAAAAGATCCAAAAAAAATTCCTTAGAGGAAAATGTGTGAAGATTGATGTATTTTGCCCTGGAGCCTTTAAGCTCTTATATAAGAGATAACTAACATATTGTTAAAGGTTGAGCCTTATGTATATATATATATATATTCTTCCTGAGATTGGTTGCCTTCTACTTTTCACCCCATCAAATGTGGTGTGCTACTCTTTGTACATCAGTGGTGTAGAGTATGAGGGGTCACATGTCAGCAAATGTGGCCATATGCTCCAGGAATTTAAAAAATTTAAATACAGTTATACAGCTGAAATTAATTAATTTTTTTGTTACTAGATGGTGACTGGGGTCCAAAGGCATCTCGATGGTTTGTTGCTTTGTGTTGCTCTCTTCTGAGAGATTTGTTTATGTGTTTCTGGATCATGGCTGTTAACGAGCTTATGTGGCACCAGAGGCAGTTCCTAGGTGTGACTGCCAGGCTACCGGAAGCACAGGGAGATGGGAGGGAGGTCACCCATTCCCAATTCCATTCAAGCCCGGAGATTTCAGTCACAAGTCCCACATATCTGGGTTTTTCAGCAGACTCACTCATGAATGAGGCTCATCTAAGCCTATAGAGATCAGCTGTGAGCATGGCGGCAATTGAGTTCTAGAGGTTTTAGGCTTCCCGGAGCTCTGTAGGGGCAGGGAGGGGAACTCCCCCTCCCCCTCCTCCAGGTAGCCCTGGATAAGACAGCCTGGTGCAGGCAGAGGCATCTCTATAGCGTGTCGCCCACGTGGAGTGTCTTGATGTCCACCTCATCCACTGTCCTCTCTTCACTGTGCACTAGTCAGCGCTCCCCTGGAGTGAGGTTGGTTTTTCTACAGCACACACCCGCCCTGGCCAGTCTGATGCTCAGAGCCCGCAGCAGTGGAACCGGGAGCATTCTTCCCCTCCCCATCAATCTGCCCCCTCCGCATTCCTCCCTGGCTCCTTCGCCAGCGTGCTTCTCTGGTGGCTCCATCTTCGTCTCTGGCTCCCTCTCTCTGTGAGTGAAATCACGAGTGGCCACATGGCTGCAAAGGTTGGAAATGGCCAAGGATGGGAATGACCCGCCATGGGGGCACCAGGGGATGGCTGAGCCATGGCCGTGCCACGTGTGTCCTCAGCCTTGGTCAGGAACATGGCCACACTTCACGTATCCCCACGTGTGGTCTGCACTGCTGTGCACTCAGCATCTGGGCCCAGGCCAGCAAGCAGCAGCAGCAGCAGCAGAGGCATCACATGCGCACTTGGAGAGAATGTCCATCCTGGCTTCCCTCACTGAGTGGGAGGCACGGCAGTGGGACCCTCCTCTGGCCAGGAAATCCTGGGGCATGCTCCCTTCTGAGAAGGAGTCGCTTACAACAGAACTAGTTACATGGGGAAGTCCACGAGATGCTGCCATTGGTGCAGGAAGGGTGAAGAGTGTTTCCTGGCTCGGGGTAAGACCTATTTGTCAGGACTCCTCAGAAGCTGCGAATGTGGTTCTTCTGGAGTGAGGGACAGGCTGACTGAGGGAGGAATGAGAGGCGACTTTCCACTGTGTATTCTTTGTACCTTTTGATTTACTTAGTTTTGGTTTGGGGGCCACACCCAGCGATGCTCAAGGATTACTCCTGTCTCTGCACTCAGGAATTCCACAGGGTTTGCCTGGGGGCAGTCTCTGGGGGACCATATGGGATGCCGGGAATCGAACCCAGGTTAGCCGCACTGTAGCACTGTCCTCCCATTGTTGATCGATTTGCTCGAGCGGACCTACTAACGTCTCCATTGTGAGACTTGTTGTTACTGTGTTTGGCATATCTAATACATCACAGGTAGCTTGCCAGGCTTTGCCATGTGGGCAAGATACTCTTGATAGATTGCCGGGCTCTCCGAGAGGGGCGGAGGAATTGAACTCAGGTCGAAAGGGTCCATTGGGTCAGCTGCATGCAAGGCAAACACCCTACCCACTGTGCTATTGCTCCAGCCCAGGTTAGCTGCATGAAAGGCAAATATTCTCCCTGCTATAATATGGCTCCAGCCCCTCCTCTGTACCTTTTACCCCCCAAACATGTTCTGTACTAAAAAAAAGTGAACCTACCCAGAGTAGGCATACGGTTCAGGCGGTAGAGCACGCACCTTGCCTGTGTGAGGCCCTGGGTTCGGTCCCTGGCATTGCACAGTGGGGTTTGCGGCCCCTCACACCTGGCATAACTCGGCTTCCTCACTCGTTCTCACTCTTAAACGGCCTAGGTGCCCCCTCGGTGACAGGTGGGGCTCGTCTGTGAGTTGGTTTGTGTTTTCCAGCAGCCAGCTGGGCTGGACTCTGGGTTCTGTGGCCCCAGCTGGAATCCCTCGACTGTTCTCTGCCCAATCAAAGTCCTCTGGCCCTTCCTGTTCAGGCTCGGAGGCAGCCTGGTTGCCTGCCGACCTTATGTCCCATCTGAGTGTGGCTCCATGAAGATCGTGCATGGGGCCCGGATATCTGTGTCCCCAGCACCACCCGAGGTGGCCCCTAAGCCTTTTACGGGAAGGATAGAAGTCAGGGGTCTGGGGGGTGCACAGGCTGCGGGCAGGAGGAGAAGGTTGGATCTGGGTGGGAAAGATGGGAAGAGTTGCAGAGAAGAGCTTCTGGGGCTGTGTTTGGGGCTCAGTGTCCTGAGAGTGTGTATGGGGCCCCCGGCATCTGGGGACCAGAGGGTGGGCTTCATTTTAGTGATGGAGGGAGGCTGGGGGTTCTTGGACAAAGAACTGGGCAGGAGGAGTGGGAGGTGCTGATTGCATAGAAAGGAACTCAGAGACCGGTGGAAGAACAAGCTGCCGAACCAAGGCGGGCTGCGGATTAAAGCTAGTCGGGGTGATGCTGTTTTCAATATTAAAAAGAGTCCCCCTCTCCCACCCTGCAATGGCCACGCTGTCCCGCACCCCCTCCATCCCGACGAAGCCTCTGACATTTCCTGCACATTTTAACTTTCTAAGCAAATAATGAAATAATCATCCCGCCGCCTCGGTCACAGGATTCATTTTCTCTCGTTCCCGGGCCTCAGAATTCATCTCCCATTTTAATCTGTTTTGAGCTCTTTTCAATTGCCTCAGAGAGGGAGCCCGGGTCCCCTCAGCTCTGGGTGCCCTGGCTGTTTGGCTTCGGGTCCTGTGGGGTATTTTCTTTAATAACCGGCTGTCTTTGGTGGGAACTCCAGGGGCGTCGGTGTTGGGGTGGGGCCCCGACAGCCCGAGTCTGATGTGGGCTTCCCTCGTTTGCTGTCTTCCTGAATAGCACCATCTCCTCTCAAGCTTCCGCACCCCAAAGCCCAGCCTGGGAGTTTCCCCTCCCATGATGAGGCTGGTGGTGGCGGTGGGGCGGGGTGGGGGGTGCTGGTGAGGGTGGTAGTGCCAGGAACTATTCCCTGAGCACAGTGCAGGGAGCATGGAGCACCCGACAGGAATGCATTTGCTCCAGGTCAGCCCCAAGGCAGCTTCCGAGGTTCTCCTGGCCCAGATGAATAGGCCGAGGTAGAGAGAGCAGGTCACGTGTCCTGCGGGCAACAGTGCCAGCTCTGCATGAGGTTGTGTGTCTTCTCTGCCTGTCTGGCAGCCCACCCTGGGGTGGAGGGGGGATGCTGCCAACTTCTCGGGAGCTGGGGGGGGGGCTCAGGGGCATCGTGGCTGATACTTGTGATCAGGAGCCAGAAACTTAGGCCAGTGGGCAGGGCACTCGCCTTGCACGAGGCCAGCCCTGGTTCAATCATCCCCGCCACCTCATATGGTCTGCTGAGCGATCCCTGAGCACTGGAGCTGAGAGTGTTCCCTGAGCACAGCCAGACATGGGTCCCAAACAAACAAAAGTTTGGTTCCCCCAAACTTGTTGGGGCCCCTCAGAGACCAGGCTGGGGTGCTAGGGTAGAGCTGGAGATAGAGAGCCCTCCCTCCTCCGAAGGGCCAAAGAGGCTGTGTGAGGGGCGCTGTGCCCGCATGGCAGATTCTCTGGGTGCTGGGGTGCATGGACATCCTGGGGCATGTGGAGTTCCTGGGGAGGGTCCCCCTTTTGAAACTGAGAGCTTACATGCTGGAAGGTGCAGCGATGGTGGAACCAGGGCCAGCCCTGGGTGGGGGCTCAGGCTCTGTGGTGGGTGGGCGCCCACCCTCCCGGAAAGATGCTCTGTAGTGGCGGGATACAGGAATTCCGCCTTCCCGAGCTTCAGATGGCTCCAGAGTCAAAGGAGGAGAAACACCCCAAAATACCTTCCCCCGTGCCCAATACAGGGGATGCTTCAGATTGGGGGATGGTGGTCCTGGGGTGATGTGGGGTGTCGCTGCTTCCCTGGCTACCTTGGGAGTTCGGGCTGAGTCCCCTGTGCCTGTGACTTCTCTCCTCACGCCCCAGCTTGTCTCCAAGAGCTCCCTGGCCTGTTTTTCCTCCGCATCCGGAGTCTGAGTCGAGGAGACCCCGATGCCCAGCCCCAGCTCTGTGTTTTACGAGTCCCTGGGTGGTTCTGGGTGCAGTATGGGCCTGTATTTCTTTAAAATTTCAAGGCGTCCCGGTGTGGTGGGGTAAAGCCGGGCCTGGCTCACCCCGGGCAGGCTGCGGGCAGCAAACGGGAAGGAGAAGACCCACCGGACTCACAAGGTACAGCCCGAGCTCCTGCAGAGGAGGGGCCGGGGGCCAGGGCGTTGTCTTGTAGGATCACTGGCTGTCACATTTGTTGGGGTGCCCTGTTGTTGGCACCCAACAGTTTGTAAAATCAAAAAAGCTGCAGAGAGCCATCCCCGATGTGGTCCATGGGACACGGAGATCTTCAGGTTGTGGCTCTGTCCGCTGCTCGGGAAGTGTCCCCCCCCACCCCCACCCCCGTGTGGGTTCCTGCACCTTCACAGGGCGAGAGGGACTCTCTTTGGGAGGAGTGTAGCTGAACCCAGGCCCGGCCTGGAATGCGGTGGCTGGCCTGCAGCTGGGGCCAGAGCCCAGGGGCAAGGCCAGCATCCCGGGGCTTTCTGGATTCTTCTCTACGGTATTCACACCCCCCCCCCAGTAGCATCCCTGTGCCCTGACCTTCCCCTGCCCCTCTCCGGAACGCCTCTACACAGAGCACCCCCGGGGCCTGGCGCCCACCCCCACCACTGCCCTCCCACCTGTCGCCCCTCCTTTCCCCCTGCACAGGAGAGAAGGGACTGTGGTGACTGTCACCAAGGGCCACCCCCCTGCTTCAGATGCTCCTCTGACCCCGCCCCTGCCCCAGCCTCCTCCACAACCCCCAGTGGTCTCGGGAAGGGTTGACTGGCATCTTCCTGGACCTTTTCCTGGGTCCCTTCTGCCCATCATGCCTCCTCACCCTATGCTGATGTCCTGGTGCTGTTCCTAGGGGACTGTTTGTTTTTCATTTTCACTTCCGGGTCAGGGACGTGTGCTGGGGGGTGTCACACTGGAGTGCCCTTCAATTGCCGTTTCCCTGCCATTTTCTATGAAGAGGTCTGTGTCCACCACTTGAGTCCCCTCCACCAGCTCCTGTTTATCCTGGGGTGAAAAGGGCCAGGAAGAGGAGAAGGGGGGCTTCCGTAGGGGGAGGGGGACCTGGGAAGCTCAGGGCAGTGGGGAGTTGGCTCCAGGGTGCAGGGGCTCTGCATAACTGTCCTCCCTGACTGTGCATGAGGAGTGAGGTCCTGCACTTCACTCCAGGTGGGAGCATTTCACACCCCAGAGCTGGAGGCTGGACGGCCGGGGGGGGGGGGTGTCAGTACTGTGCTCGTGGCAGGGGATGGGGGGTCACCTCGTGACCTGTCCCGACTGCAGGGGACACGGGCACAGCTGGCCCCCGATGCACACAGTGCCTAGTCAGATGAGGACAGTCGGAAACAGCCTGGTGGCCAGGCCTGGGTGTGCAGGTCCCACGGGCGGGCGGCTCTCCTGGTCCATCCTCCTGACTGTCCCCTTCTGTGTCCCCTGGCCTGTCCAGGTCCCCCGCACTGCCTGGAGAGGGCTAGGGTCCCCCACGAGATTCTCTGAGCCGCCGCCCCCAGCCCAGTCTGGAGCCAGCCAGGCTCCCTTGGGAGCTGGGCTTTGTTTCATCATCGCCTGCCTTTCCTGCGCCGACACTGCAGGGCTCTTGACAGGCAGAGAGGGGAGAGCCGGAGTACCATGGCCGCCTGCCAGCTGCTGGCTCAGCGTGGAATCCACCGGGAGGGCCTGTGACCTCCCATCCCACCACCCCTCTCTCTCTCCGGGGGGGCCCTGTCTCCAGCTGACCTGTGGTGGCCCCTGCAGGTGACAAAGAGGTGGGCTAGAGGCGGAGCCCAGCTCCAGGGTGTTCAGTGAGAGCTGTGGCTCATTCCTCAGGCGGTCACTGGGGCACAGCTCTGGGGGAGGTGTTGGGGGGTGTCCTCTGACTAGGAGGGGCTGGAAGTATGAGGTGGGGGGAGGGGGCCTTGCATTCGACTCAGACCCTGTGAGGGGTGGGCGCTGAGCTGGGGCGAAGGTACCCATTGGTGTGCGAGGGTCAGGGCACACTAGATCATAGCCTCTCCAGAGGATGGGGGATCCCCATCGATGGTCTCTCGGATTGTGCTGGGGCAGAATGACTGGCCAGTGGCGGCAGGGGGGTCGGGGAGAGGCCAGAGCACCTGCCTGGCATGCACGTGACCCTGGGTTCCATCCCTAGACTTCAGCTTGTACCACTAGCTGAACATCACTGCAAGGGCCCCCTGAGCTCTGCAGGGTAGAACTCCCTCCAAAAGAAAATTACCAGGAAGGAGACGGGGGGGAGAGGGGGGGGGAGAGAGAGAGAGAGAAAGAGATAGAGAGAGAGAGAGAGAGAGTACAGCAGGTGGGACACTTGCCATGCACGTGGCCGACCTGGGTTTGATCCCCGGTATTCAAGCCCCACCAGGAGTGACCTCTGAGTGCAGAGCCAGGAGTAAGCCCTGAGCACTGCTAGGTATACCCCCAAAACAAATAATACAAAATATTATCAGGGAAACTTGTAAGATGTTTGGCCCTCTCCCTGAGATGTTCAGGTCTAGTCTCTCTGCTCAACGCCTGAGTTGCGGTGTGGGGGCGTGTGTAAAGTGGGGGGGCCTTGGCGGAGGGTCTTCTCCATGCCCTGCAGGGCAGGGGAGAACACTGACTATGGCAGGGCCAGTCGGCAGGAGGAAGACAGAGAGTGGCCTGGACTGGTGGCTGGGGGAGGGGGTCTCACACTCAGGGCCAGACCAGCGAGGCTATCCCCCGAGACCCTGGCCTGTGTGTAGGTGCTGTTTAACGTAGGTTCTCACTGGGATTGGGGGACTTCTCGGTGCCACCCGGGTTGCTTCACTCAGTGAGTCTCGGGCAGGCGTGAGGATTGGGTCTCCGTGAACATCCATGGGAATGGCAGCCAGGGAAGCCACGGGAAGCCCTGAGTCCGTTCAGCAAACCCGCAGCAGGCGGGGCCCTTCTGCCTCCGTGAGCCCCAGACTCAGGGGATAGGCCAAGCGCTAGAGGAGGAGGCCTGAGTTTCAGCTCAGGTAATGGAGCAACTTCCTGAGTGACCTCTGAGTACCAGTTGGGAGGAGCCCTTAAGCATCACTGGGTATGACCCCCAGGCAAAACCCAACACCCCCCCCCCCAATCAACAAAAACCTTTCTGAGCATCAGCATTTCCTGCCAAATGGGATGCTGGACCCTCTTCAGAAGGTTCTATGCGAGAGGTTTGGGGGAGACAGTGGAGGCTGGCCGCTACCACTGGTTCTAGCATGCCACATTTTGGGGAGATGCTTGGGGGGCCACATGGTGTGGGGGAGGGGTTGATGGGGGGGTGAACCTGGGGCTTCTGCAAGCAAAGGATGTGAAACCTTGCAATCACTCTGAGGGTCCGTGCCAGCCTCAGCCCTCCCGCAGGGGCAGCTGGTGGGAAACAGGATGTGCCTGGGGGTGGGGGGGAGGGAGGGTCTAAACTCGAAGGAGAAACTGAGTCACACATCCTAGATGAGCCAACTGTGAGGGGGGAGGGCTGAAGACCTGAAGGGAACCTGAAAGGGAGTTGGGAGGAGCGGGTGGGCTACTCTGTGTGTGTGTGTGTGTGTGTGTGTGTGTGTGTGTGTGTGTGTGTGTGGAGGGTGAGGGTCCTGCAGTGGAGGGGCGAGGCCTGTGGGAAGGATGTGGGTGTTCCTGCAGACTCCTGAACTGGGATCACAGAGCGACCTTGACCTCCCGTACATGGGACTGGAGTCCTGGGGCTCTACCTTCTCAGTGTCGCTGGTCACCAAGAGTCCTGGGGAGCTGGTTCCTTGCTCTGTGCTCCCCGGAAATGTGCCCGGAGTGAAACCCAGGAGGGAGGGCTTGCCGCAGTGCAGACTGGGGTTTGCAACTATTTTCTTTTTCTTTTTGAGTCACACCTGGCGATGCACAGGGGTTACTCCTGCCTCATGCACTCAGGAATCACTCCTGGCGGTGCTCGGGGGACCATATGGGATGCTGGGGATCGAACTGGGGTTGGTCGCATGCAAAGCAAACACCCTACCCGCTGTGCTATTGCTCCAGCCCCTGGACTTTGTATCTTGTGTGGGAAACAGACACCCAGTGGAGTTCAGCTCACTGCTCCGCCTTTTGTCCCCTGCAGGGGTTCTAAGCTCTGGTGCTCTGCCCCTCCGCGATCACATATATAAATGGTGGCCTGTCCCCTGACCCGGCTCCACTAGACTGCTGGACACTAACTAGAGCCCAGCACGGATGTGGGCGGCGGGGACTGCAGTGGCCCTTATTTCCTTGTTGCTTTTAGGCTCTGGGGAACTTCCTCGGCCTTCCAGCAGAGCAGCTGCCTGAGCCGTGGGGGCTGACTGTGAGGGCTGACCGCTGTTGTCCTCTCTCCGCGTCTCAGGCTGCGGGCTGGTGGAGACCACTCCCGAGAGCTGGGGGCAGGAAAGCCTGGGGCTTGGCTACCCCCGTCCGGAGTGTTTCTCACAGTGGGCTGCCTTGAACTCTCCCTGCACACCCTCTAGACTTAGGAAAGTCACTGCACTCCCAAGCAGTGCTCATGGGACCACACCTGGTGATTCTCAGCCAGCCCTGCAGGCAGTTATACGCAAGGGCCTGAGGATGTTGCCACTTGTGCTGTGGTGCCAGGGACCCCAACAGTGCTTGGGGCCTCCCTGGCAAGCCAGTGATGCTACAGGGACCTCCAGGGTGATGCCCAGCAGTGCTCCGGGTCCCAGGCAGGGCCAATGGCTGAACCAGGGTTGGGCACATGCACGCCAGTTACTGCATGGTCTCCCCAGCGCTCACTTTCGCCCTCAGCTTCTCTTTGTCACCTGCATACATGTCACTTCTGTCCTTCACTCTGTTGCTCTCTTTCCTCGTGGCCTTCTGCTCTTTCCCGAAGGCCAGTTTCTCACCTGCACCCCAGATGACGCACCATCCCTGTCCATGTTTGTCCTCATCCTGGATCATTCTGGGTGCCAACTTCCCAGCAGTGTTGAGAAGTCTCGGAAATGGGAAAAATAGGGATTCCACGTGGCCCAGGGATTCCACGCCTTGGCACTTAGTCTGAGAATTCAAAGACATTCATCCAAAAGGATATTTAGGCCCCATATCCTCGGCGGCGCTGTTTATAGTAGACACGCTCTGGGCATAGCCCAGTGCCCAACCCCAGCTGAGCGGACAGAGAAGCAGAAACACGATTCAGCTAGAAGGAAAGGGGAAATCTTGCTGTTTGCTGCAACCTGGGTAAAGCTGAATGGGGGTCCTGTTATGGGAATCCGGTCAGAGGGAGCAGGTGATTGCACACATGTGGAACTTCAAGAAACAAAGCCGGGAATGGCCAGTGGCCAGTGAACACAGACTTGGTGATTCTGCCTATGCACAAGGGTCTGCTAAGGGGGTGGCGTACAAGGAGGGACCTGGGGGGTTGTCTGGGAACTCTAGAGGTGGGGGTGCAGTGCCACTGTTTTCCTAAACCCCTGTATACTATAATAAATCATGAGCCTTCAATAGGAATGATTAAAATGAAAAGTCAAACAGGGCTGGAAGATAATTTAGCAGTTAAAGCCACGTACCTTGCCTGCAGCCAGCCCCAGTATAATCCCCGGTATTCTGAGCTTTGCTGGGTACAGCCCCGGAGGCCTTTAGGCATTGCTGGGTGTAGTCCTGGAGACACCCAAGCACTGCCAGGTAGTTTGGGTACTGCCGTCTTGAAACCCTAGGTATTACAGGGCTGCAGTAGCAGAGCATCCTGGGGCCTCACATGCTGAGACCACTCTCCATACCCATGAAGGTACTGGCAGAGGAACAAAGGCATGCGGGTCCCGGGGCTGAGATCTCCAAGCCTGCTCGGATCGGGGCTG
>JAOXYA010000002.1:32740336-32751914 GCA_028565675.1 Sorex palustris
CAAAGTCTCCAATGGAGACGTTACTGGGCCCGCTCGAGCAAATCGATGAACAACGGGAGGGCCTTTACCTTACCTTTTATTGGCATTAATCTTTGGCCTTGGACTGGGGGCAGGGGCTCCTTAGTGGTGCTAGGGGCCACCAGGACCATCTCCAACGATGCTTTGCAGGTTCATGCAGTACTGAAGGTGGAACCTGGACCCTACCTGCCCTTTGCCTTCTCTTCCAGTCCCTCTCACTAGTTTATTTCTAAGTAACTCGTTTCTCTTACCGTATAGGTGACTGTAAGGAATTTAGAGACAGGAGAGAGGAGAAAAGCACCCATAAGCTTTTCATTAAATAGTTTCTAAAAAAATACTTTAGTGACTGCACAATAAGCAGACATGTGCTCACTATTTAGGTTATTTCCAAATTTTCCCTATTATAAATAATTCTGTGACAAGTACCGCTGCACATTCTCATTATTTCCTGAAGATAAATTTCTAGAGCTGGAATTACTAGGTCAAAGGAGATGAAGTTCTTAAATAGGTTTTGATAAATATTGCCAGATTCCCTCCCTCAAAGCTATACTAATTTGCATTTCTCATTATAAGAAAGTATCCATTTCTGTTCACCCACTTCAATATTGGATATTCCCCCTTCCTTTTCCTTTTTTTTTCTTTTTTGAGGTAAACTTTTCATTAAGGTATGACATAGACAGAAAAAGGCAGGCCAGAGCCATAAATTTTCACATGCTTACCCTAGTCCCATATTGAAGTGAGAATCTGATTGGGACCCAGGGCCCACCCACTTCCTCGGGGCCACCTTCCTGTCATTCCCAGGGTTAACCATTGTCCCTTGAAAATCACCACCTCATCTCCACCATGTTTGGAGTCTGTGCTGTGGAGTTAGAAGGTTCAGTTCGCACGTGTGCCTTATTTCATCAGAACCACAGGTGGGAACTATGCATGTTGCCCCAGCAGTGGCCGTCAGCCTTCATGATGTTCTGCTGCTCTTTGCCACATCTCTGTGTCTTAATTCCTCCGCTGAACTGTGCACGGGGCATTGGAAAATGTTCTTGGTTCAGACTCTTTTTTTTTCTTTTTAGGTCATACCCAGCAATGCTTAGGGGTTACTCTGCACTCAGGAATTATTCCAGGTGGTGCTTGGGGGACCATATGAGGTGCCGGGGATTGAACCTGGGTCGGCCGCTTATAAGGCAAAGGCCTATCTGTTGTGCTATCGCTCTAGTCCCTCGGTTCAGACTCTTAAAGCCAACATGGCCAGGGTCATTCTTGTCTGTCTTCTTCTGCCCGACCATCAGCATTTCCATTAGTTCTACACTGATGGAGGCCACATCACGCCCCCACACAAGAATTTTTATTTGTTTGTTTTGGGTTTGGTTTGTTGGGTGGTTAGGGGTTTTTGATTGTTTGGTTTTGATTTGGGGTCATAGCTGGAGGTGCTCAGGACTTCTTCCCGACTTTGTGGGATCACTTTAGAGGGCACAGGGGACCATGTGAGATGCCAGGGATCGAACCCACCGGCCTCATGCCGGGCAAGAGCCTTCGTGCTATATTATTGCTCTGGCCCCACACAAGTATTATTAATGACATAAGAAGTCTCCTAGTAAATTGCTGTGTGAGTCAGCCAGTAAGAATGTGTAGGAAATTCAGATCGTCAAGGGCTACAGATGCTTCTGCCTTATGGGAAAATAACTGCTTGTGTGAATATATAGACCAGACGCCCAAACTCGTTTTCCTTCCGCCCCTTTTTAGAAAAGAACATTACCCAGTGTCCCTGGAAATCTGCCTTCTTCAAGGGAACAAACAGAAAATGCCCTCAGGTTGGCTTTTAGGGGTCCCCTGGGTCATTCCAGTGTGCTCCCACAGTCAGGCCAGTGTCCCCACTCCGGTGAGCACTGACCCACCGATCTCCGTGGTTCAGTTTCTCTGATGACGTCAGGAACGCTCAAGTGTGGTCAGAATGGGGGTGAGTGTGGTGGTGGGAATGGGGAGGGACTGGCCTGAGATGGGGAGACCGTGTGGGAGTGAGAAGTCAGCCCCACACCTGCGATGGGGGAGGGGCTTCTCTCTGGGCCATGAGTGAGGTGTAACAGAAGGCCTGGGGGCAGGGCAGGTCCGTCCTCCCCCTCCCCTCCCCGCCAAAGCCACTTTTCGGAAGCATGCGGGTCATGAGCGAATCTTTTTGAGGCAGATGAAGACCCGGACTCCTTTCCCAGGGGCCGGGGGAGCAGAGAGCCCAGGACCCTCATGCCGTCGCTTTCCTCAGCCGTTCCTGCCAAGCGCCAGTCCAGGGCTGTGAATGCCCTGGCGCGAGGGCCATGCTTCCGCAGTTACCATAGTGTTGCAGCTCCCAGCACAGTGCTCGGCACGCAGTAGATGCTCAGAAAACCTGTGGCTAATGGACTTTCTTTGACTTCAGACCCGACTTCTCCTCTCCACCTATCCCTTTCCGGCAACTCCCAATTGTGAGTCCGTCTCTCCTGGCGACATCCCAGTCATTGCCTTTGCCGTTGGGTTTCCTTCCTTGCCTTTCCCCAGACCCCATGGTCCCTCATGTAGGGCAAACTCCCCTGCAGAGGGCAGGTAGAGGCACTTTCAGCCTGTTGGGCATTGCCCTTGCGAGAGTTCATCTTCTCTCCTGGTGAAGAGAGGACCCTCCCAGGCTCAAAATTCCCAGGGTCCTCGAGATGCTCAGGACCAAGGGCACCTTCATTTTGGCCACAGTTAAGGCAGGCAACACGGTGAGGGAGCCCCCGGTCTCATTCCCCCAATGTCTGCAAAGGCCAGGCCAGGAGACAGAACCGCAGCCACCCCATGGAGTCTCCCTTTTATGGAGGGAGGAGTTGTGGCTTTTTGGGTCACACCTGGCAATGCTCAGAGGTTACTCCTGACTCATGCACTTAGGAATTACTCCTGCCGGTGCTCAGAGGACCATATGGGATGCCAGGGATTGAACCTGGATTGGCCGTATATAAGGGACATGCCCTACCCGCTGTGCTATCACCCCAGCTCTGATCTCCCATTTGTTTAGGGGCTTTTCTCCCTACGCAGTTCAGGCCTGACTTAGGGGGATAAAAGCTGCCTGGTTCACTTGCTGCCAAATGTGAGAGGAGATTTAGGCCCACTGGAAGTGTACTGCAGAAGGTGTGACCTTGTTTTCTCTCTCCCTTTTTTGTCATTTGACCATGGAGTGTCTGTGGGAAGGCCAGGGCTGAGGCTGGCCCATGGGTCTGCCAGCCCTTCCTTCAGCCTGCAGGGGGCCAGTCCTGTCAGAACTGGAGGGGCTGGATTTCCTTTAGGGCATTCTATTTTTTGTTTGTTTGGGGGCCACACCAGGTAATGCTTATGAATACTCCTGGCTCTGTGCTCAGGAGTCATTCCTGGAGGGGCTTGGGGGAATCCTAAGGGGTCCCAGAGATAGAGCCTGGGTTGGACTCAGGCAAGGCCAGCTAGACTATATCACTCTGGCCCCTCTGTTTTTTTTAAGGGTCAAGCAGGGGCAGCTTCCTCCCTAAAGAGTTTGGGGTTTGTTCTGAGGAGAAGGGGTGAACGGGGCACCCTCAGCACCCTTCACTCCTTCTCTCTCACTGCTTTTGACATCCGATGGTGTGCCAAGTCCCGAGTCCCGCTCCTGGACGAGTGAGGGGCCTTGTCGGTCTCAGAGCCATTTTCGCCATGCTCAGAAAAAAACTCTCCAGTGGATGAGTTTTAAACAAAACAAAACAGAAGCAAAATTGAAACCAGAGTCCATTAACTATCTCTCAGGGGAGAGTCTGTGAGAAACTCATCTAGCACAGGGAGCACTTGGTGTTTCGGCGACAAAGCTGCACGGCAACCTTCCCCAGAGAGGGGACATAATACCACGCCCCGCTCGCATCACACACGGGTCAACGCTTTAGACAAGACTCTGTGACTTTTCTCTCTTCAGTTTAGGTTCCTTAACTCAGATGGGAGGATCCAAGATGGCGCCACTCCTGTGCTGCTCTTGGATGAAATCCTCAAGAGCCCTCCCCAGGAGGTGTCGTCTCTTCCCACAGCCCCTCTTTCTCTAGAACCTTCCTCTCCTGGGCCCTCTGGTGGCAGCCCAACAGCCTGACTTCTGTGCCCAGTGGCCAAATCCGAGAGTGTGGAAGCGACCAGGCCACTTCAAGCCCAGAAGGTCACTTCACCTCATTCCATGGGTTGGTCAAGATGACGTGGGCAGTTCAGGTCAAGGGAAGTGTTGCCCACTGCTTGAGCTTGATAGGACGTTGTCACAGCCATCTTTGGACACAACTGACAAAGAAAGAGACCTAACAGGCTTGTCTCTGATGCCGTCTTTACCTCTGGGCCTGTGTTCCTCACCCCTGCTCCAATCCTGCTCCCGTTGCCTCTGCTCCCTCAGTGAGGATGCAGCTAGGGGTCACAAGGAGTTCACTTTGTTTGTGCATTTTTGCTTGGGGTGTTCGGGGCTTACGCCTGGCTCTGTGCACAGGAATCACTCCTGGAGGTGTTGGGGGACTGGGGATGGATGGAACTCAGGTCCCCTTAACTATCTCCCCAGTCCTCAGAGTTTACTTTTACAAAAATTCTCTTTTGTGGTCTTTCTGGGCTTACCAATCAGGGCTCCTATGGCTCCGTTGTTCCCCGTATACCTAGTGTGTCTCTACAAAGAAAAAGCACCTGAATGCTGTGGAACAAGCCTCACAGTTGCTGTCAGCTGGACCAATTTGGGGTGTGTGTGTGTGTGTGTGTGTGTGTGTGTGTGTGTGTGTGTGTAGAGGGGGGTGTCTTTTCCCACACTAAGGTGTGTCCTCACCACTTGTACTTTTGTACTTCATGGTGCTTCCATCAAACTAGCTCCTCCCGCATCGGCCAACAGCCTATTCAGTTCTGAAATTCTAATTTTCATCACGCAAGTCATACGTTGAACTATTTGTTTTGCACCTGTGCTCAGAAAGGGAGTCTTAGTGTCAGCTCAGGGAAGCCCCCAAAGCATCTGCATCACTGAGAAAGGGGAAAATGAGATGGGTGGAGGGGGGGAGGGAAAGTTTGAGCTGAGAATTTTGAAGCCACTTGGAGCTATGCAGTCTCAGGTGTTACGGTGGACCCGGTGAGTCTAGCCACTCTTGGGCCCACTAGGTCTTTCCTCTGTTCCTCCTCCTCTTGTCCCCTCCCCCCCTCTGTGCCTCCAGTCCCGTCTGTCCATGCTCGTCCTCCCCACCCTTCCCTGCCCTATACTGAGTGCATTTCCAGGATCTCATGCTCACGCTGTTCCCCAAAGCAAATTTCCAAAATTAAATTTGCCTTTGTGGAGAGGAGACAGGTCTGTAGTTTGTCGGTCCCTGTTGCTTAATGTTCCCACCATAATGCTGCTTAGCCGATGATGGGAAGGGAAAAGACTTCTGGTTTTCATTGATTTTTAGCGCGCTATCATTAAGAGCCAGGGGGAAATGAAGCCGGGGCCCACCAAGGTGCCCTTCTGCACCGCTGATGCTCTTTATCTGCTCCTTGGAAATGGGCTGAGCAGTTCTGAGAGCTAGAGAACTGTGTCAAGTGCAGGGGACAGGAGGCAACGTTCTTTTACACCCCCCTCCCACCTCAAACAGATGGATTTGATAGTACGCCGGAGAATAGGGAGTCTGTATGTGATGGTCCCAGCTCTGTCAAAACCCAACTGTGTTGGCTCTGGCAAGCCAGTGGAGGTTGGATTCAATCCATCTTTGTATGGGTTGCATGTTGTGGGGAGGTTGTCCAGTGGTGCTGGGAGGAACCACGCTGTGCCGGAAGTCAAAGCCAGTACTCCCTCATGCAAAACATGTGCACCGGGTCCTGCTTCCATTCATCTTCACAAACTCTGGCTCCAGCATTGTGCTAGGCCCCGGGTTTAGTTCCTGAGCTAGCCTGTGACTAGGCAACACACTCAGTGGAATGAATGAATGAATGATCTCTGGGGCTCCGTGATGCGCAAAGTTCCCCACCGTGGGCAGATCCGGAGGCTGTGGGTAGTGGTGAATGCAACAACCCTAGTTTCACAGAGGAGAACTACACCCCCTTTACTATTTGCTGTCTTCTAGAAACATCATGAGCATTGGGACAATATCACAGCGGTGGCCATTGACACCCATGGGTGTTGTGCAATGTTTGTTTAATATGAGCACTTGACCTGTTCTGTGAGGGCTGCTTGATGGGTATTAATGAATGATTCTATTAATTAACTTTCCATTGCTTGAGATGGGAACTTCCTTTTAATTAAGTCATTGTTTTGCTCACTTGTAACTCTATTCCAGTGTGATGCCCCCTTTATAATTAGGGGGAAAAATACATGTTGGCTTCAAGTTGGAGATGGTAAGAGCCAACACTATTTTCCCAAGGGAATCTGTGCAAGGAAAGAAGTGTGCAGTCTGTGAATGATGAAAGCCAGGGCAGGGCCAGGGAGGAACATGCAGGCACTTCTTCAGGATGCAAGAAAGTGCCCACACTCCCAAAAAACAGGGTCAGAATCTTGTTGTAGACCAGACTCCCCCCTCTTTCCTCTGTCCAAGAGTCATCAAACTGTACCCTTGAGTGTGGATGGCTAGACCAAATCCATGGCAGGAGGACAGACTCAAGTGGTTGTCACTGAGGTGTAGTTTAGTGGATGGAGTTTGGCAGTGGGTTGGATGTGGGTGGGTGGGGGAGGGGTGGGGAGAAGGAAGAGGGAGTCAGAGATGAAAGTTCCTGAAGTTTCTGGACTGAGTTTCTGGTGGGACTTATTGGAAAGAGGAATGGCAGGGAGATATTGGGGGAATATAAATAGAATTTCATTTTGCAAATAGGGAGTTGAGGGTGTTTGTGACTCACTGGCAGAGACGGAAGGAATCAGCAACTGGCTGACACCCTTACAAGAGGACTCAGGATTTCCTGAGTCTCTGAGCCCAATTCGCTGTCTTAATGCTATTTCTGTGAGAGTAGAGGATTCAAGTACAAAAAAAAATCTCATTTTTTACAGCCATATAATTTCTATTTTGTGAAAAAAAATGAGTTCACAATCATTTTGTTCATGAAGAGCAAAGACTTTGTTTTCCTTTAACTCTTCTTAAAGTTCTTTTCAGGGGCCAGAGTGATAGCACAGTGGGTAGGGCACTTGTCTTGCATGGGGCTCACCTAGGTTTCGATCCTCCTAGCGTCCCATATGGTCCTCCAAGCATCACCAGGAGTAATTCCTGGGTGCAGAGCCAGGAGTAACCCCTGAGCATTGCCAGATAGGACCCAAAAACAAAGGAAAAAATCAGAGGAAGGGATTAAACCAAACCAGGCAGTGCTTAGCAGCTACCACTGGTTTTGTGCTCAGGATTCACTCCCAGAGGTGCCCAGAGGACCTTGTTATGATGCAAGGTATCAAATGGGGCTGGTTTCACCTTACCCCCTGCCCCCATACCGGCTCTCTCATCACTATCTCATAACTCTTAAGGCAAAAGAGAAAAAAAAAGTAGTGAAAATAGCTAGTAAAAAATAGAAATAATCTGTGAACCGATTAAAGATAAAGCTGACTGGGTAATAACTGCTGTGATCTCAGAGCAGTGTTGTTTGAAAATGGACAGACAGTTCGCTCTCTCTTCCAAGGATTTAGTTGGAGTTTTGCAGAGGTAGTTGATTATAGCATAAAAGCATGAGATTTGGAAACTGAAATACTAGGCCAGCTCCATCACTAGCAGCCAGGTGTATCCAGAACAAACAGCTTAAGATACCTTGCTTATCTGTTTCACACATTTATCAGGAAACAGATGGGTAGAAGTGTGATGGAAAGTATAAGGTGTCGTGAGGTTTGTAGAAATATCATCGTATTCATGTTATCTTATGGGTTTCTTAGTGGAATAATGGTGATAATGTGGATTGTTTCCTACTTTTTGTAGTTCTAATGCTCCTGCTAGTAAAATAACACCTGCTTTTTGTAAAAATGGTTTTTTTTTAAAGAAAATGATAGAAAAATAGAAAGATGGAGAAAAATCACCCACTTTTTCACTATTCTTAAAATAATCACTCCAATATTTTGGCATAGTTCCTAAAGATAACATTTTATGGAAATTTAAAACTTAGGACTTAATTCAAACCTGTATAAGTGCACAGAGAATATGTACAACTATTATTAGTATACCATGAACCATAATTTATGGCCTGTTTTTGTAATTTATAATCTTAACATTTCAGTTGTGTGTATATACTTTTAATAGAGGTAATTTTGTTTATTCTGTCAGATTTGATTGGATACTTTTCTTTTTTAATAATATAATTTTGTAAATAGCCCTGAAGTCCTTTTCCTTTTATCATTCGCTTTCACCTTCCCCCTTGCTCTTAAAATGCCACATAACTATTGACTATATTTTACTAGTCTGTATGTGAAATGAAATTTTATTATTGTCTTAAACTTCACTGGGAGTGAAAATCTAATTTTTGTTTACTTTGGGGTTATGTTTTTGTTTTATGTGTTTGACTCTTGGGCCACCCCGAGCTGTGCTCAGGGATCAATCTTGGCTGTGCTTGGTGGCCCTTATGCAGTGCAAGAGATCAAGTCAGGGTCAACCACATGGAAGGCAAGTGCCTCTACTCCCTGTCCTTTCTTCAGCTCTATTTATGAGTAATATTTTCAAGGGCTATGTCCTCTCCTTCTGATTTGTAATACCAAATTTGCCATAAGCTAAGTTTGCATCTATGATTTTTTCCTGGGATTTCTATTTCTTTTTTACATTTTCTATTCTGAAAATAATAATGTTGTCTAATAAATCTTGATAGAGAAGATATAGGTCCAAAATCACTCTAACATTTCTTTTCAAAGTGGTCTTAGCAATTCTTGACTATGTTTTCATGGGTTTATTTCTTGGGTCCCTCCTGCTAACACTCAGAAAACAGTATTATTTTTCAGTTCTAAACTTCAGTCTAGTGATATACTGTTGCTTGGGCCCAGGGCCCTGCGATCAAACTTGGGTCCCAGTGTGTGCAAGGGACATGCCTCTGACCACTGGACCACCTGCACCTCCATATGTGTTCTATGACCTGTCATGTGTCAAAAACAAATAAAACCTCCAACAACTTGATGACAATTTAAAAACTTGAGATAAAAATTTGTACACAACAAATTTTACTAATTTTGTTAACATACCATAAATTTTACTGTTTATTTTTGCATTTTGCTACTTTTTTTTTATCTAATCACCGTGAGATGCACAGTTACAAATTTGTTCATGATTAGGTTTGGGTTATACAATGTTCCAACAACAAACACACAACCTTTCACGAGTGTACATTTCCCCCCACCAGTGTTCTAGTTTCCCTCCTACCACCCTCCCCCAGCTGCCTCTATTGTAGGTACTTTTCTTCTCTCTGTCTCTGTCTCTGTCTCTGTCTGTCTGTCTGTCTCTCTCTTTCTTTCTCCTTTTGGGCATTATGGAGATTATCATGTATATCCCTTCATCATCTTTTAGGACTCAGTTCTTGTCCAGAGTGATCATTTCCAACTGTCCTTGTCATAGTGGTCCCTTCTTTGTCCCTACTACCCTCCCCACCTCCCACTTGTAGCAAGTTAAATTTTACTTTCTAAGTCAGTGATTTTTAATGTGTTCACAAAGAAATGCAAATGGAACTACTTGTATTTCCAGAATATTTGTGTCTCCCAAAGCCCCACACCTCTTGGCTATCATTTCCCTTCCCCTTCTCCCTGGATGCTAGAATCTACTGATAGATTTTTGTCTCCGTGGATTTGCATTTCTACATTTTTCCACAGCAGTAACCTTTTGTGTCTGGTTTATTTCACTCGGCATGTTTGCCAGGTTTGTCTCTGTTGTAGCATCAGTCAGTATTTCATTCCCGTTTGATGGGCTTTTATCCCCACTGTGTGGGTGTACCATATTTTAATGTGTCGAGTCACCCATCAATGAGCATTTGGATTGCTTGAGACATACAATTTTTATTTTGGTATCAGACAATTTATAAATTCAAACTATACTTTTAAAACTATTGTGCTTGTTCTCATTTGTGGAGTATAAAATAACATAACATGAGACTTATACCCAAGGACAGTAGATATAAGGACCAGGAAGATTGCTCCATAGCTGGAAGTCTGCCTCATGAGCTGGGAAAGAAGGCAGCTGGAATAGAGAAGGGATCACTAAGAAAATGATGGTTGGAGGAATCGTTCAGGATAGGAGATGTGTGCTGAAAGTAGATAAAGGACTAAACATGATAACCTCTCAGGATCTGTATTGCAAACAATAATGCCCAAAAGGAGAGAGAGAGTATAGGGGAAATTGTCTGCCATGAAGGCAGTGGGAGGGTGGGAATGGAGGGGTATACTGGGCACATTGGTGGTGGGGAATGTGCATTGGTGGAGGGATGGGTGTTTGATCATTGTGTGATTGTAACTCAAACATAAAAGCTTATAACTATATCTCACTGTAATCAATAAAATTAAAAATAAGAAAAACTATTGTGCTTGTTTCCCACTCTTATTCTATTTTTTGGAACAACTTGCCTTTGATGGAGGTAAATATTCCATAAAGATCTAGCAAAAACTTGCCCATGAGACCTTGTTGTCCTTGCCTGTAGGAAGGGAAACACTGACTTCTGGCCATCACTTCTGTTCTTCTGTGGTTACATGTGTGTGCAGGTTTGCTATTTCCTGTGTTCATTATGTGCATTTATCATTTTTCACAGAAAAATATACCTGTTTTTCTAGTTTAAGTTATCCTTTAAGAAATATTATGTCTTGGGGTGGAGCAATAGCACAGTGGGTAGGGCGTTTGCCTTGCACGAGGTCAACCTGGGTTCAATTCCCAGTATCCCATATGGTCCCCTGAGCACCGCCAGGAATGATTCCTGAGTGCAGAGCCAGAGGTAGTGGCCCCTGAACATCACCAGGTGTAATCCAAAAAGGAAAAAATACATATATACATATATATATATATATATATATATATGTGTGTGTGTCTTGTCAAGAAATCCTCATTTTAATCTTTCTTTTGGGTCACACCCAGCGATGTTCAGGGGTTAAGTCCTGGCTCTGCATTCAGGAATTACTCCTGGTGGTTCTCAGGGGACCATATGGGATGCCGGGGATTGAATTCAGGTCGGCAGCATGCAAGTACCTGCTCTACTATCACTCCGGCCCCTCATTTGAATCTTAATTCTAAAAAGCTTTTGCCTTATAATTTTCCCCTTAGTTTAGTCTTATTAAAGATTTACCCTCCGATCATGCGTTAAACTACAGTGCCATGCCTCTCCAGGAGGGAAAGGGTGTTGCTCCCTTCCGCCTTTTTCCCTCCTGGCAACAAGGTGGCCACCACCTCAGAGCTTATAGGAAAGCCAGGTACGAGCTGGTGGTGACGGGGCAACTGCAGTCTCATGGGAAGGGGGGCGGTACTGGCACGTCCTTCACACCTTGCTGAGGTCACAGTTGCCCCCCCATGAGTGGCTCTCTGGCATGGCCATAACACCAGACACACACAAATCAATCTCGTAATTATCTGGCTCTTTGCAGAAATCCCAAATCGTGGCTGCGTGACATTATATGATTCTCATAACCAGCTATAGAAAACAAAATATTTCACAATGCCTTTTCAGC
>JAOXYA010000002.1:32754122-32768689 GCA_028565675.1 Sorex palustris
ACAGTGATTCAATAAATAAATATAAAAAGAAAAAATTTAAAAAAAAATAAGGTGGAGTTCATGCCCAATTCAATCAGCTAATCAATGGCTGAATAAATAGCAGTACTCCTACAAAAAAAAAAAAGATTTACCCTCCGAAGAATCAACTTCAGCTTTTAATAATTACCTTTATCTTTCATTAGTATATCTTTTATGCTTATTATTTCAACTCCTCTAGTTTATTTATTTATTTTTTTAGTGCTTAATCTATTACTGCTTTCTGGAGTGAAGCCATTGAAGTTCATTTTTCACTTCTCTCTTGTCTGACATTGACAGTAATACAACAGTTATCATTGTTAATTGCCTATAATGTCTCTCTCAATCACTTTATTTTTTTAATCTTATTTTTTGTTGCGATTAGGTGTCTTTACAAAAAAACACTTAGCTATTTTTTTATACAGATATGTGAGAATCTTTATTTTAACAGTTGATTTTATGCATTTGGAGGGGTTCCAAGTGGTGCTCAGGGCGGCTGGGGGTCCTTCCAGTGATTCTTGTTCAACCAGGTTATTGGAATGAGGTGAGAACTCAAGGATTCGGAGCTGCTCAGGTCCTGCAGACAGGGAGTCCCGGGTCACCGGTGCTGGGGGAATCCAGGTTAATCAACACCCCTTCATCTGTCTCTTCAGAAACTCCTTTATGTTGGGCCCTAGAAATCTAACCTCTGTAAAACACAGATCAACCAGTCATGTTTGATTCTGCATGCATTTCCTCACATTCCCGTCTAATTTTCCTACCGTCACGGGAATTGTGCCCAGTGGCAATTTTATCATTTATTGAATTTTATTTCTATGCCTGTAGTTTTAATTTTCAAGATTTACTAGTTCTTTTTCACAGAAATCTTTTTAAAGCTTATTTTGTCTGCTATTTTTGGTAATTCTTTTTCTTTTTATATTTTTTCTTTTTTAAAATTTTATTGTTTTTATTCTTAGAGCATGCTCTGATTTGTTTATTTGTTTGTTTGGGGCCCAAAGCTCGCTATGCTCAGGGCTACATCCCTCGCCCTTCATCCTTCATCCAGGAATCACTTCTGGCAGTGCTTTAGATGTGGTGTTGGGGATTGAACCCGGGTCAGCTGCATACAAGGCAAGCACCAGTCCCTGCTTTATTATTTTTTTCTTTCAGATTTCTCTGTCATTTTTGTTTCATCTTGAGTCAGAGTATCTCCCTTTGTGGATTTTGTTGAATGTCTCGATACTTGGTTTCTTCACGTAGTTTTGGTTTATAGACTTCCCTTCTGGGTACATCTCTTCTCTGTCCAGTGCCTTAGGTTTTCAGGCTTTTGGCGTAGTATTATATCATTTGCTTATGAGGATGCATGCTGAGAAAGAGAGGGATTATTTCACCATCATGTAAATCCACCCTGCCTGGGTGTTCTGTACACTTATACAGTGAACAACAAGTTCAAATCCACCATGAGGAGCATTGCTACTGTCCAGTGACATGGACACACCAGGTCTCAAGGCTTCTGTAAAACCGTCACAGGGCAGGAGGTGACAGGTTGCAATGATGGCAACCTGTCACAGGGCAGGAGGACCATGAGGACTGCTCTGTCATTTAGGCAATTTGTCATTGAGCAAAAGGCCCTTTGTAGTTAATGACTATAATATCAGGCCCTGTACAATGTCCTGTCTCACGGTGCCTACTTTGTTTTTATGGGGGTAGATTGCACATCTGGTCTCTGAGCCAATGACTGGCCTGGCTCAGGTCCTGGAGTAGGGTAATATCTGTGCTGTGCAGTTTTTCGGATATTTAGCCTGGGATGAAGCGTAGCCCCCGAGAGTGGTCAGAAGCAGCTCTGATGAATGTCTCCTATGTGTAAGGAATGGCCCTACGCCCTGATTCCAGGCAGCAGCTCTGATCGCTGCCTTACAGGGGTTTCAGGCTGTAGAGCTGACTTTCAGGGGGTCATTTTGCTATCAGCTTCCCCATCCTCTCTCCTCTTCCCTTCCTGTTTCTCTTGTACCTCTTGCTTTGGAGTGTGGCTGTGATCTCTGACCTCCAGTTCTGAAATCTATAGGATGGCTGAAGAGAAGCTAACACAGAGTTCGAACTTATAACCATTCTCATTCATGGAGCCGTATGTTACCAGCGTCTTTCTCCATAGGAGATAACGTTGGGAAACTTGCTTTAATTGGGTTGGTTGGTTTATACTAGGTCATGAGTGTAACCACCAGCCATTGCCAACTCTGGGAATCATTTCCTCTGTTCTTGGACTTTATGGAATAGTTTCTTCATAGATAGTTTGCATATCTGTAGGTGGTTTCCTCTGGAATATGGTCATGTGGAAGGGCTCACCAGGAGACTGGTCCCAGCATGGTCTCTTTCCCGTGAGGAGCAAGCAACGAGCGATTTCTGGCCAGTGTGGATGAAGGGGCCAGGGCTTGGGGGAATAGCTGGTAACTCACCCTAGAACCAGCCTTCATGGCAGGATGGCAGAAGGTATCTCTGGTCTTGGAGAATGTTGACTCTGGGAGCCATCATAGGCCCTTTGGGACAAGATTCACCCCACCAACTTTGGGTCAGGCTGATGAACTTCCACTATGGTCTGGTCACTTCAGGACAGAGGCGTGGAGCGAAATCACCCTGAGAATGCTAGTGTCCGAGCCATCTGCCTGCCTGTTCCCTCACTCTCCAGAGTCCCCACCATGGCTGCATGTGACCTTGATGGTCCCCATTATCTCAACTGTCCTTGAGGTTGAGTTGAAGATGTTCTTCGTGGTGGACTTTCTGCTTTGGATCATGACATTTGGGTCTTCTTGTGCCACCTTTGCTTACTAGATGAGGAAGACCCTGATGTCTAACTCTTTCTCAACAGGGATCTTTTCTTATCTATCAGTTCTTCCCCAACTTCCAGTCTGGTGTCTGGTTTTATGTATGTGTTTTGACATCCTCTGTACTTTATTTGTACCCATGTTACGCCAGAGCTCTCTATCTGAGTTTTAGCAAGGCGTCCTCCTTGGCCAGATGTCAGTCTCCTTTTTCCCCACTTTGCAGCTGGGCCTTAAATTCCCAGCTCCATCTCAGTAAAGACTCCTGCTCTACCAGTATAGCCCCCACTCTTCATTGATCACCCTTGATCTCTGATCAAGTTGCCCATCCTTGAGAGTTAAGTCACTCGTCTTACCTAAGCAAGAGCCCTATTAAGCCAGTTTACTGTGAACTCCTCTCCCATTAATAACTAATTGAATTTTTCTTAGTAATTTCTGCCCACTGACTTCCTCAGTCTGTCCCTCGACCCAAAGTTCTTAGCTGTCTTTGCGGAATTAAGGAATTTGCTCATTTATTCTGCACTCTCTCTTTCTTCCACAGTAACTTGAACAGTATAAGCCTTGCCATTTTAAACAAGTGTCTGGTGCCTATGTTTTGTTTTCTATATATTTATCTTAGTGCACATAAATTAATAAATAAATCGAGAGGAAACAGGGCAGTCCTTGTAAACCTGCATGCAAACAAAAGTGCTTTTGTTATCTTGAATACAACACTTAAAACTAGCGCCTGGCTTGTTCTTCTCCAAAATTTCATCTTAAATTCACTTTTGTCCACTTATGCAAAATGTCTTCGCCAAACACTGCAGTCGCTTACTGAAAAGGCTGATGTGTCTTGCATGCAGATCTCATGGAGAATTTTCTGTTTGTTTGCGGGCCACTCCTGACGATTCTCAGGTGCCACTCCTGGCTCTAGACTCAGGAATCACTCCTGGTGGTACTTGGGGGACCAGATAGGATGCCGAGGATTGAACCAGAGCCGGCTGCATGCAAGGCAAATAAATATCATACCCCCTGTACTATCTCACTTGGAAACAACATCTGACATTTCACATATGTAAGATAGAGACATCTAGAAGCTAGAAACGGAAAAGACCTTTCAACTCAATAACTGAGGCATGAGGCACTCACAGGAGTCCTCTGAGAGAAGCTGTATGAGTGGATGTGTGAAGGAGAGTTTTTCCTTCATTCCTCAGGGGCAGACTGCCATTTGGGTAAAAATGATGACCCAGTTGGAAAAAGATTTTTGCAGTCAGGACGAATTGTCTCCACTCCACCGAGCATGTGTGTGAGGCCCTGCTTTATTCCTGTGGATCGTTTTCAGCTCAGTGGAACTGTTGAGGGGTCTTGTTGTCAACCAGCCTTATCATGCTTTATCGGTTGCCTGGTCAACTGTGGCCATGGATGGGTCTGTTGTTGACAGTGCAAAGGCCTGGAAGAGAAAAGGGACTATTCCTGGGATGTTCTAGCCCTAATGCTGAAGGCAGAGCTGGTAGTGAAAAGCTCGGTAGGAAGGAAATGGCCTTGTGCTTAGATCTAAATGGACCTATTTGATTTTTTTCTGTGTTTGTTTGAGGCACCATGATTAGCAATACTGCTAATGTCAGTGTTTCCTGCATACAGCTTTCTAACATCATGTCCTTGACCAGAGTGATAGTTTCCCACTGCCAATATTCGATGGATCCCTCCCCATACACATCCACCCACCTTGGTATGCTCAGTTCTGTAGGCCAGTTCTCAAATTCTGTTGCCTTTGGTCATTACCTTACTAAATTCCTTTTTCTTTTTTTCTTTTCGGGTCACACCTGATGATGCAAAGGGGTTAGTCCTGGCTCTGCACTCAGGAATTACTCAAGGTGGTGTAAAGGAACCATATGGGATGCTGGAAATTGAACCAGAGTTGGCAACATGCAAGGCAAACACACCCTACCCACTGAACTATTGCTCCAACCTCACTAAATTTTTTTTAATCCCACATATGAGAAAAATCATTCTGCTACACGAACTTATTGTAGAAATTAATCATATTTCAAAGAGACAGATACTGGTATGTTTGGTGCAGAAAAATAAATGGCAACAGGAAAAAAAATGGAAAATAACCTTAATGAATCTAAATGCTAATAGGAAAAGGTCTGGTTAAGTGTGGAATACTATCCAGCCCTTTAAAAGAATGAGATGGAGCCCTTTAGTCAGAACAATATCATCCAACCATTGTTACCCTGACGCCCTTTTTTCATAATAAATATCTGGTAGCCTGAATGGAACTCTTGAGCACATATAAACCAATCTACTTTCAAGATTTTCCAGAAAATCCAATCTAGAAAGTTCAATATGACATGAGAAAAATAAAAGTTCTTGTAATAAAATGGCTTTGTCTTGCCGAGTGCCCAGGCGGAACTAGACTGGGAGACATGGTGAACTTTGCCCACCTCTGCCCAGCTTGTTGAGGACAGGAGTGGGGATAACAGTTACAGATTTCCCTAAGAATGGGTGAAATCATGCGACTCTCTGCAACATGAATAGAATTGGAGTTTGGGGGTTGTAGTTTGCATCTCACACTTTTGGTTTTGTTGGTTCTGTAGTTCAGGTACCTCAGCTCCTCCCTCCAATGTGTCCAAGGGCCGTTTCCCCTCTTACCCCTGTCTGCCTCTTCTTAGCTCCTCTCCTTGGTTTCTTTCCTTCTTTTCCCTTCTCTGTTCTATAATCTAGGCATCAGGAGAATCTAGGTCTAACTCCGGCCCCAACTTTGATACCTTGCATTCCCTTCTCCGGTTATTCTGTACACAGATAAAGTGAGATCATCCTGTATTTATCTTTCTTCTTCTGACTTCACCTCACCTTCAGCAGAGGTCTTGGTGCAGAATTGCAGGTCACATCTCCTGTCCATAAAGCACCTCCATCTCTCTCTAACTCCTTTGTTTGGAATGCTTCTGATGAATCCAAGCCAGCCTGTTGTTTTTTAAAAATCTCCTCATGAAGGGTTTGTTGGCAAGCTGAGATTCAAAAAGTACATGTTTTATGTGAAATGCAAAGAAACAAAGCAACTGAACTAAGGGCGACAACATAAATCACTCTGGGAACTCAGGGAAGGTTCCCAGAGAGAGGGAAGAAGAGAGGGGGAAGGAATGTGGAGAGGGGACCAGTTTGGTAGTGGTGGAAGGTGCTGGAACTTTGGTAGTAGACTGTGGTATGGATACACACAGAGCTGTGAAGCTAGGCTCCTAAATTTTATATAATATTGTATAGCATTGTGAATTAATGATGAACCAGTATAAAAGGAGTTTTTATGTATATTTTTAAAAAGAAGGGGGGCACAGTGATAGTATAGTGGGAGGGCATTTGCCTTGCATGTAGCCAAACTGGGTTTGATCCCCAATATCCCATATGGTCCCTGAGCACCACTAGGAGTAACTCCTGAGTGCAGAACTAGGAGTAACCCCTGAGCATTGCTGGGTATGATGCAAAAAATAATAATAATAAAAGAAAGAAAGAAAGAAAGAAAGAAAGAAAGAAAGAAAGAAAGAAAGAAAGAAAGTAGGCAGGCATGTTTGACAGGATGATGGCAGAATTAAGGCATGTCACCCCACAGGCAGTTTGGGTCTCACTGGGATCCTAAATCCGATCCTGACCCAGGACCCAACTGTACTCATTCATCCCTCAGAGTCGCAAACTTATGTGCTGCAAACTTACCTGTCGGATTTCCTTGATTCTCTCTTTGGGGCCCTCTTACTTAGACTCACCCTAGGAGAGATGAACACATGTTAGCCCTGAGGGGATGATGAGTAACTTGCTGAAGTTCAAGGAAAGTCAGAGATGAACTGAGACTTATGCAGGCCTTCAAGTTCCAAGAACATGGCTGGACCATTGTCAGACAGAACCAACGCAAGACACAGTTAAGAAGTGGTTAAAACAGATGGTTCAAAACAACCTATTGCTGTTGGGTGGGGGAGGAGAGATGGGGGTAGAAGAACTGGCATCAGTCCCAAACACAGCAAGAAAAAAGGTAGAAATATAATGACCCATCAGCATCGAGAGGACTGTTGACGGCAAATTACTGAGAGAAGACATCCAGGTCAGGGGATTTTCTTGCTAATTTGACTCAGGAGGGTTCTTCCCAGACCGGGCAGATCCAGGAAAGACAGGGCCAGGTTGAGATCAGCCACTAAGAGGACTGGAGGGACTGGCAGGCCTGGGAAGGAGTGTGACACTGTTTCCTGGCTTTCTGGAATACTTGCATGTGTGTGTGTGTGTGGGGGGGTTGGTCACACTTGGTGATGCACAGGGGTTCTACACACAGGAATTATTCCTGGTGGTACTCAGGGGACCATATGGGATGCTGGGAATCTATTTGGGTCAACCGCGTGAAAGGCTAACACCCTACCCACGGTGCCATCGCTCCAGCCTCCCTGGAATACTTGCATTTTGTTGCAATAGGATGCAACAAGAGCATCTCCCTTTTTCCTTATTGTTATCGTTATTATTTTCTGGAAAGGGGAGATTGGGCCATATCTAGGGGTCATCAGACTTATTCCTGGCTCTGTGCTCAGGGATCACTCCTAGCAGGGGACCGTGCACAGTGCCAGGGATTGAGTTGGGGTTGGCAGTGTGCAAGGGAAGCACCTTAACCCTTGTGCTATCTCTCGGGCCCCCATGTTCCGATTCTCACTTGCTCCAGCAAAAGCCAATATTCCCAACTGTTTTGTTTTATAGGTTTTGGTTTTGTGGCCATGCCCAGGGTTCCTCAGGAGCCAGTCAGCCTCTGTGCTCAAGAGTGACTCCTGGAGGCCACATGTGCTGCAAGGGATCAAATCCAAGTGGGACCCATGCAAGGCAAGCACCTTCCCTCCTCTTTCTCTCAGGCTCCTCAAGCCAGCCTTGGGACAGAAAGAGACTTAGAGAAGTCAGAAGTGACTCGGTCAGATCACGTAACCGGGTCACTGGTGGCAGAACTGGGCGCAGACTCTTCATTCTCCCTAACTCAACAGGCCTCGGCAATGAAGCCAAGCTTCACAACTAAGGCTAAGTGGAACAGGGAGCAAATTTCAGCCAGGTGGGGTACTCTGCTGGGCTCAGGGAAGGACCAGATGAAGTGAGAATGGAAATGTGGGCTCCCCCTGTGACCTGCCACGTGCTGGCCTGCAGGGGAGTGGCTGGGCTGAATAGCTTGTGAAGGAGGAGGGGCCTCCATCATTCCAGCCCCTGCTTGAGGCCAGGCTCCCGCCAGGATGCCTTTCAGGAGAGCTGCTCTGGGGACTGGGTTGTAAATTAGACCTCTGGTTGGGAATGGGGATTACAGGCACCCTGCAGCGAAATTGCTGGAACTTGGAACCTTGAGCTGCCTTTTTCATTTGCATGGTACTTCCGCTCCTCCTTCCAAGGGCACCCGGGGTCCCCTATCCACTGCTCAAGGGAAAGAGAAAAGCAAGCAAGGCTGCTTCTGCTGGAATTGGAAATGCAGATTCTGCATCCCCACCCCAGACCTGCTGAATATAGAGATGGGGGGGGGGCGGAGGGTGGGGCTAGGGGGATTTTTGTTTGAATGGGTCTCTTTTTGGGTAAACTGAGGCCCATATAGGAGCAGGAGACCCAGCTGTCTGCGTCCTGCAGGAACTTAGAGGCGCTGCCTGTCACTCTGGGCTTGCCTATCTCATTCCATCCTTCACCGAGAAAGGGCACCATCTCAGGGTTGTGGGTGGGTCGGGGTGCTGGGCTTCCGGCCAAGAACCTTCTAGACCACAAGGATTTCTCCCACTAGTAAAGACGTGAACTGAAACTGGACGAGAGGAGAAACTGAGGCTTTCGGTCTCTTCAGGGAAAGACAAACTGTTTTGGACAAACTCACAAGAGCTGAAGGTGGATGCTGTTTTGTGTTTCTGGGTCCAGAGGGATCCCACGATATTGGGAAATGGACATCTTGAGGCCAGTGGGCATCTCACCCTAAATTCAAGTCCCTTAGGGGCAGCGAGGGAGGCAAGGAGTGACATTGGCTGTGTGACTCTCCCCAGGGCTCCTGGCCCTGCAGAGGTTCCCTCTCAGACAGACCCTCCATCCCCACCAGCTGTTACTTCAGACTCTGTGAGTCTGAGGAGAGCAGAAGAGACAGGCTAAATGTGTGGAGATTAGGCTCTTCCTGTTGGGGGCTGTAAGTACTTTCCCTTTTAGGAAATAGCGGTGACGCCAGGAGTGGAGAGTAGAGTGGAAGTAGATAATTAGTGGGGTCTGGGGTTTGGTTTTATATTTCTCGGGCCCTTCCGGGTGGTGTTTGGGGGGCATGTGTGCTGTGTGGGCCTCACATGCATGAGGCATGTGCTCTACCGCGGAGCTGCCTCCTCAGCCCAGTAATTGATTTTTTAATTAATAGCTTTGGGGGTGCCCACATGGAGCTCAGGAAGCCCCAGGGATCTCTCCCAGGAATTCTTGGGCACTCAGGCTGGCGGCTCGATGCGGGCGCCAAGGGACATGGTGCTGCTGGGGCCTTGCGGTGAGGGATTACCTGAGACCCCCGCAGCACGACCTCCAGGGCTGCCGGCAGCAGTGCTCAGAGGTCCTGTTGGTGCCAGGGCTCGAGTCAGCGCCAGCTGCATGTAAGAAAGACCTTAACCCCCTGAACCGTCTATCCAGCCCCCAATAAATAATTTTGGACCTTGCCGCAGGGGCAAACCTGGTACCCCTATATCAGAATCTTCGTCGGGATGTCTCCTCCTGATGCAGGTGGAGCACGAGGCCAGGCCACACAGTGATGGGCGCATTGCCAGGACTGCACGCGGGTCCCCGCTCCAACTCCTCTGTCCTGCTCCCAGTTTCGCTCCCACGGGAGACTTCTCTTCTGCACCCCCGGCCCTTCCATCCACTGTGCCTGGGAAGGGTGAGTTATAAGCACCCCCAGGGAAGAGCTCTGGCTGGGAAGGGACAGGCCAAGAGGCCTCAGGGGGAGAGCCTGTCACGGGAAGCATCAGTTAGTCCCCGGCCCTGTGTGTGTGCACGGACCAGTTGGTGGGGGCTGGCCAGGTTAGAAGAGGGCCATGCCAGGGAGACTGTTGCCATGGTGACGGGATGGTCGCCCTCCCCAGCTCCCCTAATCCCAACCCCTGCCGCCAGCCAGCACCGCTTCCTAGCACAGGCAAAAGCTGTTTCTCCACCTCCTGTGAAAGCGGGCTGGTGGCTGGCAGCCACTCGGAAGACCCCAGAAGGTCTTTCATCCAGCCAAGCTTGGGGAGGGGGGCTTGGCTTTCCGAGTGGGGAGGGAGAGCGGCGGGCTGGGCCTGGGAGGGGGTGCTGTGACCGAGCACCAGCAGCGTGGGGGTGCCACGCAGCCCGCCCGCCTTTCTTTGTCTCGCTCTGATTTATCCCAGTTGTGTTCAGGAAGGTGATTTGATTCTGTGGTCATTTAAACAATGAACCGCTCTGGCCTCCTCACCCCCGACTGCAGCTCCGCCTCCCGCTGTAATTGATGTTCGCCAGGCCGGCTAATGTTCTAGTGGACCAAGATTGGCTCATTAATTGACTGTAGAGATGTCACCCACTTGCCGGAGGTATTAACCATCGGAGGCCCGGCCTGAAGCCATGCTGATTCAGCAGCGGTGGGGCGGGGCTGCCCAGTTCCCGCCTGGCCTTCCTGTAGGATGGGACGCCAGCCCTGGAATGGCTCCCTTGTAGGGCATGGGTGGGTCTCAGTGGGTCTTGCTAGGTTCTTGTTAATATCAATCCCCCACCCCCAACCAGTTTGTGTCAGATCTCCCCACCCACTGGCCTCATATGAACATCTTGTCTCTCCATCCATGTTCCAAGCGTCTCAGGTATTAATTCCATTCTTGTTGCCAATGGATAGGTGCATAATGGCCCGTGATTGCTTTTCTTTGCTTCTGAGGGGGTACCCCTGGTTGCACTCACATGTCTTTGATGCCGTTTATTCCCTGTGTTGGTTTATTGCTTGTCTTTCCTCTGGGGTGTCCTCTCTGTCCTTTGTACCTTTCATTGACCTTTCTCTCTGAGCTGTCCCCTAGGGGATAAGCAGTCTCCCTTCCAGCACCCGACTGTTTGATGCTCACCTGTCCATCTCATCTGTCCCATCTCACCTGTCTCATCTCTCCTGTCTGCCTAAGTGGTTCGGACCCTCAGAATGGCTGTAGAAGGCTCAGGGAGCAGAGTGGAGGTGAGGGTTTTAGGGGTACCATGGACTTTGGTTAGAAGCATTTATTCATTAAGTTCACTTTGGTGGGGGGGGTGGGCCATACCCAGTGGTCCTCAGGATCACTCCTGGCTCTGCACTCAGGGATTGCTTCTGCTGATGCCTCAGGGAACCCTCTGTGGTACTGGGGACCAAAATGGTGTTGGCTACATGCAAGGCTGGTGCCTTCACTCCCATACTGTCTCTCTGGCCCAAGTTCACGTTTGATGACCCTTTATTCCTGAGAAGAGGAATTCCAGGTGACTCTCGGTGTGTTCGTGTCCCCCAATCCTCAACTTCAGTGACCCCATGCGTAGGGACAGAGATGAGCAGAGCAAGGATACTACCGATCTCCAACTGCCCTGCTGTACCCAGAAGTGACCTAGGGCCACTGAATGACAGCTAGACCACAGAGGACTGCCCAGGTCAGTCATCATGTGACCAGCTGGGGAGACAGGGAGGTGTGGGTTGGTGGGCACAAACTCTTCGCGCTTCTGAGGGGTGAAGAATCAGGCCTGAGCAGAGGCTCTCTGGGGGCCTGGGGCCCATGCCCAGCCCAGGAGGAGGAGGGGACCTGGCTGGGTGGAGGTCACCCGGGAGCAGGACCTGGGGGCTCACGGTGATGAGGGCACAACAGTTCTGGCAGGAGGCTGGCAAGGCTCCCCCCCGGGGAGTCAGCTCTTGTGTAGGTTTTATTATACCTGGGAGCTCTTGGACCCTGTCAGGTGTGGTGAATGGTCGTGGGTGCACCCTATAGCCTTGGTCTTGGTGACACACAGGATTTCCCCAGCCCGACCCCTTTCCTGGGGGGTGAGGCTCAGCTTCCAGGGCATGCTCATAGGGGCGCTTGTGGGTGTTCACAGGTGTGACCTGGGGGAGATAAGGCTGAGAAAAGGCTACATGTGTCCTGGTCATGGGGGAGGGGTGCTTCTATTTACAGAGCAGTCTATGGGGCTTGTCCTGGGCTCGAAGCTCCCTAAGGTGCCTTGTTAATATGCTCACATGGTTGGTTGGAGTCTGGATTTTCCCACTTTCCTGATGTTTCCCTCAGACAGGTGGGTAGGTCCCACCTTCTCACAGTGTGGAGCAGAGGGAACAGAGGGTGAGGAGTACTCAGGCGAGATGGAGAGTACTAAGGTAAGAGGAGGAGTACTCGAGTAAGGGGAGGAGTACTCGAGTAAGGGGAGGAGTACCCAAGCAAGGAGGGGAGTATTCAGACAAGGGAAGAAGTACTTAGGTGAGGGGAGAAGAACCCAGGCAAGGTGGAGAATACTCAGGTAAGAGAAGAAGTACTCAGGTAGCACCTGTTATTGGAGGCTAGGCTGCTTTTGCTTCCTTCACCTGTAGACGGACCGGAAGCAGGAGGGGTGAGATGCCTGGGGGAAAGGGAGTCCAAAGCCGGACACCTTTTCCTCCAGAATATCCGTTTTCTCCACTGTCTATGCACAGCATCCTGGAAAAGACTGAGCAAGGGAATCTCAGACTCAGATTATGGAATCTTTCCATAGTCCCAGAGGCAGATACGCAGACTCTTTCAGAATGAGCAGAGCCGAGAGAAAAACCACGTGTGTTGCTTCCAGCCCTTGTCTGGGCCCTCATCTGCCCACCCCAAGGCCTGCTGGTGAGACCACCCTCTGCTCTCTGCAGGAAATAGGCCTCGGTGACAGTTCAGAAGGCTCCGCCACCACCTTCCCACCCGTAAATCCCTTCCCAGGTCCCCTGGGTCTTGCTGAAGGGTCGTTCCAGAAGTCAGGAGTCTGGGGTGTTCTGAGTGAGCCTCCAAGCCCAGACTCTGCCGCGTCCCTGGTGGGCTCTGAGGTGAGCCTGGCAGGGCCAGAGAATGTGGACTCCTGCCTGTGAGCTCTTGCTTCCCGCCCATGTCCATCCCTGGAGCCTGCGACTCTGCGCTGTCTTCCCCCACCCCATCCTGGCAGTGCGGGGCCCTGATTATCTACCACAGCCATAATCATCACCATGATAATAACAACACTACATTTGTTCAGTCTCTTAACTCGGAAATAAATAAGACGGCTGATCTACTTCGAGCTCCAACTCTAGTCTCTCCCCCATCATCACTTAATAATGATTATGGAGCCCCCCTGGGCAAACGGCGCCCTGCCCAGCGCTGGAGATATTAAATCCACCTAGAAGCAGGGAATAATAATGCTGACCCCGCAGGGATGTTCCAAGAATTAATTCCTGCTGGGCTCTCTGTGCCGCACTTCTCCGACACATTCAATCTTAGGAACCCAAGAGTTGGTGACGTTTATACCATGAATTAAGACATTCCGCTGTTACCCCTGGAACTCTTCATTACAATCCGGAGTCGATCAATGGCAAAGAGGAATACTATTTATTAGTTAAGTGGATGCTATTGAATTCTTAATTTAAGTGGCTTTTAATTCAGTGTTTTACTTGCCGTCCTTCATTTTGCCCTTGCTCATACAAATTTGTCCATTAAGGCCCCATGTGAGGCCACACTGCTGCCTTTTATCATCATTTTGTTATGTTTTTTTTCTTTTCTTCTGGAAAGTGGTTCTCAAATGGGAAAATGGCAAAAGTCTCAGGGAGGCAGAGGCCATACCCCCAGGTGGAGAGTGACCCTTATGACTCTCTGCCCGGAGGAAGTGGCCATCAGGGAGGGACTCAGAGATCAAAGGGTCTCTCAGATAAGGGTGGGAAGCTCAGGCCTTCAAGGGGTTTCTTGTTTGGGTTTTGCCGGCTTGGAAACTTGCCCATGTTCCTGACCCAATCAGACATGAGTCATAGAGATAGTGGGAGGTGTGGTGTTACACCAGCCTACCTGGAGGAGCTGGGACTGGCCCCCTGTCAGATGGCTGTTGGGATACGGCCTGAATCTCTTCAGCTGGGTACCCCAGGTAGCTGGTGCAGCCATGCCTCATGGCAGTGCACATTATTTTCAGCCACTCTATTAAACTATTGTTGGAATATAATAAGGTGCACATGTTGAAAGTGTATGATTTGATACATTGGATATCTGCAAATCAAATGACACATCTTACACCCCCCCACCCCATCTTCTTGAGCCTTCTATAATCATCCCTGCCCCATCCCTGCCCACACCTTCTTGTCCCCAGGAACGTGGGAACATTCGGTGAGGGATTTGCTATTTGTCACTCCCCTGTTACTTGTATTTGTTAGAATTTTATACCAATAGAATCGGACAGTTGGATTTCTTTTTAAAAATCTGGTTTCTTTCACTCAGTTCCATGATTTGGAGGTCAAGCCAAGAGGCTTGCCCATGGTTCATTCATTTTTATTGCTGAGTAGTGTTGCTTTCAATGGATTATTAGCTAGTTTTCTATTCATGCGAGGCACATTTTGTACCCCCCGCCCAGTTCTTGACTATTAAATAAACTTGCTCTGAACATTTGTATATGAATATTTGTTTAGGAAAATGCCTTCCTTCCTTCCTTCCTTCCTTCCTTCCTTCCGTATCCTTCCTTCCTTCCTCCTTTCCTTTATTCCATATCCTTCCTTACTTCAATGTCCTTCCTCCCTCCTTCTCTCCCTCCCTCCCTCCCTTCCTTCCTTCCTTCCTTCCTTCCTTCCTTCCTTCCTTCCTTCCTTCC
>JAOXYA010000002.1:32789458-32802841 GCA_028565675.1 Sorex palustris
GACACAGTAACAACAAAATCTCCAATGGAGATGTTACTGGGCCCGCTCGAGCAAATCGATGATCAACGGGAGGGCCATTATTATTATTATTATTTGCTTTTTGGGTCACACCCGGCGATGCTCAGGGGTTACTCCTGACTCTGCACCCAGGAATTACTCCTGGCAGTGCTGGGGGACAATATGGGATGCTGGGAATCGAACCCCGGGTCAGCTATGTGCAAAGAAAATGCCCTACCCACTCTACTGTCACTCCAGCCCCACCCTAGCTTCATTTTAAACAGAAACTGAGAACCAGAGAGAGGGGAGGGAACACATAGAAATTCTGTCAGAGAGCCAGATTGCTGAGACTTAATTCCACCTTCCTCTCCCTTCCAGAACCTCAACCCTTTGATCCCTGTTCCCGTCAAGCTTCCGGCTTCTGACTTCTAGATTCTGGTTGGGTTGGCCTAGAGAGTCCTCAAGTCTGTTTCCAAGGAGTGAAGTGGGGGCCCTTGACTCCTGAATCCACTCTGCTGGGAGGCAAGGGGGTGTCAGGATAGAGCTTCCAGCCTTCTTGAGGGGAGAATTGTGTGATGAGCCTTAAGAAGGAATGTTGATTCCTACACTTAGTTTCTCTTTCTTGCTAATCTGCACAAAGAAATGTTAATGATTTTAATTATGGGGTTGGGTTAATACATCATGTAAATGATTTTATTTAGAAAATGCAGACTAATCCCTTTTGCAGAAAGGCTCTGGTCTCTGGGCTTCCCACCTGCTTGCCAGGTTGGGCAGGAGGGAGGGGGGTGGGGGTGGTCCCCTCTGAGGCGCCTCCCAGAGCCAGTTAGGCAAGATGCAGGACAAGTGCCCTCCACATGGAGGCCCACAAGGGAGGCTGGCTCACTCTCTGACCACCAGAGCGTGAAAGTATGTGAGAGAGCTGGGGGGGGGGCTCGGAAGGCAGCCCCTGCACCCCACCCCCGCCCCAAAGCCTTCCCTGTCCCTTCCCGAGAATCCTTCGACCATTCCCGCCAACGGACTTGATTATTCCTCAATTTGTACCAACCTGAAAATAAAGACAGATAAAGTGAAAATATTCCGGGAACAATGCCAAGCCAAAGGCATTAAATTATTAAGCGATCTCTATCTGAGTAATGGATTTATGCCCTTTAACAACTTTAAAAGAAATATAATGTTTTTCAATACCCTCTTTTAGGGAACTTCTTATAAATGAACTGTCCATTTTATTAGTATTAAAGGAAATGGGGATTGAATAAGAGCTTCTAGGGCGGATGATTATCTACAGACTTTTTTTTTCTTCGAGCTGGGGAAATTAACAACATGAAATAATCCACACATTTTTTTTAAGGGCACTTTACAAGATACTGTACAGTAAATTGGAAAATGTATAACTATCCATCAAGGTAAATCCTGGGAATAAGATAATTAGAAAGCATACAACCATAGCCGGGGAAGATTTGAGCTAAAATTAAACTGAGTGTGTGCATGATCGTAGTTGCCACCGTTGTGGGTGCTGGGGGAATGTAGCCGGAGGGAAGTTTGGGGGAACAGGGCTCGGGGAGAAGGTGGAGTCGGGTCAGACTCCCCCAGGCAAATGTGGGGGCCAGCAGATATGGGGGAGACTGGGTGGTCTGTCTTACCAGGAAGCCATAGCCACCGGGCTCCCTCCTGCCTCCTTCCCGTGACCCTGGCTGTCCTCAGCCCCAGCCTGGCACGTTCTTCTGCGCTTGAGTTTCCAGATGGTTTGAAGCTCTGTGGTTGCCACTAGAGAGCCAGATGGATGTTTCAAGGAGGAGGGGGACAGGGAATAAAAGAAAGGGGGGGAAGCTATGTCCTTGTTAAGCCTGGCATATGTGTGTGTGTGTGTGTGTGTGTGTGTGTGTGTGTGAGGGTATGATGGAGTGGGGATGCAGTTAAGGGTGTGAGCCTTACTGGTGGGGGGCGGGTGTTGAGAGCCGTGGGCACTATTTGTACAGCTGTACATGTCTCTGTGATTGTGTGTGTGTGTGTAGGTCCGTGTGGGTGTAGGTGACTGGTTGTGTGTGCGTGTGTGTGTGTGTGTGTGTATGTGTATGGGGTGCCCTCAGAGCTGGTAGCTTGCCTGTCTTTGCTTTGATTACTGCTCAGATCCTCCTGACTCCTGGATTCTAGGAAGGGGTGAGGGCTGGCGGGTGGTCACGGGGCAGGGGCAGGGAACATAGACTGCTCCTTCCCTACCAGCTGCAGCCTCTAGCCTTGGCAGCTACTCATGCCAGTGTGGGGGGTGGCATGAGAAGGGGTCCTGTGGAAGAGGGAAGGGAAGGGGAAGTGTCCCGTCCCACCTGGTAGCAGCAGGCCAGCTGTCTCCAAGCCCCAAGGCAAGGACACAGTGCCGGACGCCAGGCGGAACACAGGGCATCCGTCCCTGCCTGCCAGACGCTGCCCGGAGCTGTCCCCTGTGGTCAGAGCCAGCAGCTGGCCTTGGAGAGCTTTGAATTCACTGCCCCCGTGGGACAGCTGAGGCTGGCACAGGTCAATGCAGCTGGTGGAGGAGGCACTTCCCGGCATGATGGAGCTGTTGATTGCTGGACACTCGGCCTGTCCTTGTCCTAGCAGGGAGGAGCCACAGCTGGGACAGTCCCCACATGCTCCCTATGCCCCCGTGCCCTTTCCTTGTGGGTATGGCCAGTCTTCCAGAGTTGAGGCCTCTCCATGGCCCCTGCTACTCCCAGCACTCACCTTCCCTAGTCAGGAACCACCGTCTGGTTGAGGCCTTTGTAAGTCCCTGTCCCTCTGGCCACCTCGAGGGGTGGCAGAGAGTCACCCGCTAATCCCACAAACATGACCAGTCAGCTCTCTTGGAAGATGCTCTTCTACCCGCCGTAGTTACTAGAGCACCTTATGGGAAAGTGGGCTGCAAGAACCGGAAGGCGGTGAGGAGCTTCTCCGGGCAGCATCCTGCATCCCTGTTGGCTTCAGGCCATTATCAAAGTCCTGAGCACAGAGCACAGCCCCCTCTCCCATGCCGACACAGACCGCCTCAGGACCCAGGGTGCCAGAGGAGCAAACAGAGACAGCCTGTGAAGGTAATGGGGGTGCTCAGAAGGGACCCTTTGTGGGACGCTCTAAGTGGTCCGCTGCTCCTTGGTCACTGGAGAGCTGGTCCTGGGGAGCAGGAGAACGCGGCTGACCCGCTGATGCTCAGACCCTGGAAGGGGTTGAGGGTTCTCAGGCAGAAGTGAACTGTCAGCTCCACGTCATGCAGTTTTGCTCCTTGGCGGAGCAGGTCACCTTTCGGCTGCACCTCTTGCTATCCATCAGCCCTATCCTTGCAGGCTCTCAGCCTCCCAGCTGCCTCGTGTGTGTTGGCAGCAGGCAGAGGGCAACGGGGATGGAAAGGGGCCTTGTGGGTTCCTTGTCACTGGGCCCCATGTTTCTGCTGGGAAAGTGCATCTTCTCTACAGGAAGGACAAGGAGCCAGGACTGCAGAGCCAGGATGTTTGTAGTGGCCCCCCTGTGCAAGGCCCGACTCCCATCCCTGCAGCCCTGAGTCCTGGGAGTGGCTGGAGGTCCTGGAAAGGGACTTGGTGCCTACCACGTGTGGTGATGGTCCACACTGTGAGGGAGGTGCAGAAAAGGCATTGTCCGATCCTGTCTTCTGGTCTGCACCCTGCCTGCATGAACACAGTCTTGTGCACTCAGGAATCCTGAGCTACTGTGTCCCATCTCTCCTCTTGGGTTGGGTTTTTGTTTTATTCTAAGTTGATGGCTTGATTTTTAATTTTTGGGGAAATGTGGGGGTTGGTGGTGCAGTGAGTGTTTGGGGCTGTGCTCAGGGCTTACTCCTGGTTCTGTGCTCAGGGATCAGTCCTGGCAGGAGATTGGGAGATGAGAGGCAGTGCCGGGATAGAACTGAGCTCAGCCACATGCTAGACAAGCGCCTTGCCCACTGTCCCGTCTCTCCAGCCCAGGAACCTTGGTCTTTTTTTTTTTTTATTAGTGAAACACCATGAGGTACAGTTGTAGATTTACAATTTTTTGTGCTTGGGTTTCGATTATACAATGATCAAACCTTGGTTTTTAAGAGCAGTTTTAGGTTATGATGAAACTGAGCCAAGTGGCCAGAGAGAAAGTTCCAGGGTTAAGGCACATGCCTTGTAGGTGGCCAACCACGGTCTCTTGAGAATCTCCAGGTGCATCCCTGGAGACCCCAGAGCACTGCATGGCTCACTTGGGGAACCTGTGTCCCCACTGAGCCTGGACAGCGTGACACTGAATCTCCTGGGAGGGACCCCCAGGTCTCCTGTCAATGGAGGGAGACCCACAAATAAAAGGCGAACAATCCTAAAGCATTGGGAGTCCACATAGACTTTCCATTCCCACCCACGACCACCCCACAGCAATATCCTGGCTCTGCATTTTGCATTTGTTGTCGTATGTGCACCTGTAATGACTCACCATAACCCCCCAAAGTTAACGGAGGGCTCTCTCTCAGTGATACACATTCTGTGGGTTTGGACAGATTTGTAGTGACAGTCTCCAGTGTCACCATGTCAGAGATCAGATTCAAGCACCTCCCTGTGCCTCCATCCCCCGCACCCTGGTGACTAACCCCCGATTCCTTCACTGTGTTCTAGCATTACCTTTTCCACAGTGCCGGAGACTTGCGGTGCTCCAGCCCGGAATCTTTCCAGCTCGTGTCCCTCGAAATCTGGATTTTGTTTCTCACCATATTTTTATGCCTGAAGAGCTTATTTCTTCTCAGCATAATAACACTAGGCGTGAATAATACTTTGCTGTTTGCATACGCCACTATTTATTTACTCTTTCATCTACTGAGGAACAGCGTGGGTGCTTCCAAATCGGGGCAGTTGTGAGTAAATTGCCGTGAACGTTGCCGCGTACAGGTTTTTGTGTGGACCCAGTTTACCATGTCTGGGTTGATAGCAAGGATACAAGGATACTAAGGTGAGAGAGAGTATTCGTGGCTTTAGAAGAAACTGTCAGACTGTCTGCCCAGTGCCACTTTTCAGCCCCGTCAGCATCAAGTGGGAACCCTACTTCTGTGCCACACTGCTGCCAACATGTGGGGTCAGGGGTCCAGGTGGGGGCCAGCCTTTGAGGTGTGGTATCTTGATTTGCAGGGGTCAGGGCTCTGGGTCTAGCCAGTCTGTGACATGTGGTATCGTGATTTGCAGTTCCCCATGCTATAGGATCTGAGCATCTTTTCCATCTCTTCCTTGCCACCCATCTATTTTTTTTTTGGATGAGGTCAAAGAAATCAGGTGTGTTGACTCTTTATTTATCAGGTTGTTACTGAGTTTTAGGAATTTTTTATGTTCTTGGATAACAGTCCTTCATCCTGTGGGACTTTGGCAAGTACCTTCTCCCAGCCTGGCTTGTCTTCTTATTCACTTGACATCATCTTGTGTTGAGCAAAAATGTTTAATTTTAGTGAAGACCAGTGGATCAAAGCGTTCTTTCATGAATCATGCCAGTGGTGTTTCTCCTAAAAGTCATACCATGCCCCAAGTTATCTATGCTTTTCCTGCATTGTCTCCTAGTAGTTTGGAGATTCTGGTTTTATAGTGACGTCTGCAATGCATTTTTGTTGTTATGGCTATTTTGCTTTTGACCGCACCCAGGAGTACTCAGAGGCTACTCCCAGCTCTGTGCTCAGGGTTTGTTCTCTGTGATACTGGGAATCAAACCCAGGGCTCCTACATGCAAAACATGCACTTACCCTTTAAACTGCTTCTCTGGCTCTGTGATGCATTTTAAACTAGTTTTGGTACAGGGTATATATCTAAAGAGTTACCTACTTGCCCCCCTCCCCCCTCCCTCCCTCCCTCCCTTCCTTCCTCCTACCACATTTTCTCCCTTCTACCACCTTCCCTGCCTCTGTCCCTTCCTCTTTATCTCCCTTCTTTTCTTCCTTCCTTCCTCCCTTCCTGTTTGTATATGACTGTCTAGTTGTTTTAGCACCATTGGTTGAAGAAACTACCATTCCTCATTCTGCCATTTGCTCCTTTGTCAAGGACCAGTATGATGATCTGGGTCTATAGCTGGACTCTCATTCGGTTCCATTCATTCACCTGTTCTTTGCCAACAGAGTTTGGCTGCTGCGACTGTAGAAAGTCTTGAAGTAGTCTCAGCCCTCTTGCCTGTTCTGTGTCTTCAATATTAGATGACAATTCTGGGCCTTTTACCTCTCCACATACATTTTATGGGGAAAATAAAGATTACTTGAAATTTTCTCTTTTTAAATAACACAGTATACTTGGTTCAATGTTTTTTAAAACACATTTGTGGCATTTGCAACCAAAACTAATTACTAATTTCAGAATATTTTCATGACCCCCCCAAAGATACTTTTTACCCATTAATAGATACATTCCCCACTCCTCACTCCTGCCAACCAATTCTTCTCCTTTCTGTATCCATAGATTTGTCTATTCTAAATATTTTATGTAGAGGCTGGAGTGATAGCACAGTGGGTAGGGCATTTGTTTTGCACGTGGCCGACCCAGATTCGATTCCCAGCATCCCATATGGTCCCCCAAGCACGACCAGGAGTAATTCCTGAGTGCATGAGCCAGGAGTGACCCCTGTGCATCGCCACTTTGACCCAAAAAAGCAAAATAAATAAATAAATAAATATTTTATATAAATGAAATCATGTAATATGTGATCTTTCATCCTGAAAGATGTTTCCGAGGTTTATCAATGTTGTGGTATGTTTCAGAACCCCATTTTTTATGACTCAAATTCCACTCTGTGTACATTCTCCATTTTGTTTATCCACTTATCAGGTGACAAACGTGTATTAAACGTGTATTTCCACATTGGACTATTTCGAATGTCTGAATATTCATGTACAAGTTTATAATGGACATGTGCTTTTATTTATTTGTGGTCTATACCTATGAATGACTTGCTAAATCATTTGAAATGCTGTATTTAACCTTTTGAGGAACTGCCAGGCTGTTTGCCGAGTGTCTCTGCCATATTTCACTCCTCCTTGTCTGGTTGAGGTCTCCAGTTGTTCCTCAACCGTAGCCACACTTATTATGAGCTGACTTCTTGTTCCAAGCCATGCTAATGGGTGTGAAGTGTTATCTCACTGCAGTTTTGTCATGCACTTCTCTTGCGGATGATACGATGAGCATCTTTTCATGTGATTTATGGCTTTTAATATATTGTCTTTGAGAAAATTCTTATTCAGATCCTTTAACCATGCTTTAAAAATCGGGTTTTGGCAGGAGAGAGGGTGCAGGAGATAGGCACTAACTTTGCACACCACCCAGCCTGATCCCAAGGCCTGGCACCAACATGGTCCCCTGAGCACCACGGAGCATGACCCCACCATAATACACAAAAACAAGATCAGGTTATCTTTTTTATTTTTGAGTTCTAGGAGATCTGTATACAATCTAGATTATATGTGATTTGCAAACATTTTTTTAATGATTCTGTGAGGTGTCTTTGCATTCTTGATGATATTCCTTCATGCTGAAAAGCATCTAATTTATGCCAAGTCCAGCATATTTTTTCCTTTGGTCATGTATGCACTTGGAATCCTACAGAGCCCATCTTAAAGCGTCTTTCACTGTGAGCCCATTGGTGACTTTGTGTCATGCTCATTCAACTAAGAGTTAAATTTGTCAAGGGCACAATTCCTTGCTGTGTGTACTCTGACATCTGGACTGGACTTAATCAGACTCTGATTTGTACTCGGAGCCAGAGTGCACATGCCCAGTCACACGTGGTGCCCGGGTGAGTGACCAGCAGTTTCCTCCACCCGTGCTGGGGTCAGAGAGGGCTAAAGACCATCGCACTGAACGAGTCTTCACGCTCACGATGTACTAGCCCTCTCTCGAAATATTTCCAGGGGAATATTTTCTATTTTGCCTTATGGGCAACAGCTGCTGTTTTTGCCCGGCTGTCATCTATTTAGTTGTTACTTTTTCGGCTTTATTTTTAAACAGTATAGGATGGAGTACTGCAACAGTGAGCGCGGGACAGATGGGGAGCAAATCCAAATGACAGACTGGCAGAGGCACCCTAATAGAAGCAGCAGGGGTGGGGCGAGCGAACAGAACCAGCTCCATGGATTCCCCAAAGCAAATAAATATCAATAAATCACAAACTCAAGCAAGTAGAATCCCAGCAGGAAGTGATCTCTTCCGCCCACCCCAAAGCCATCCTCTGCTGCCCGTTCCAAGCCCAAGAGGGTGAGAAGGGAGTGAAGGAACCCCAGGTTCCCAGGAATTCCAGATCGAGTTCTAGGGCTGGGATGGGGGTGGGAAGGTGACAAGAGCGCCCCCTGGGCTGGCTACTGCATCTAATGAGCAGAGATGGGAAGGAGGCTATGGGAGGACAGAACAACAGCACTCTTCTCTGGGGTAGTCACCAGGCCCAGCGCCAGCAAAAATACCCACCCCCACCATTACGTTGCCAACACCCCCCCACACACACACACACACTGCCACCAAACTTCTGTCCCTCCCAGAGAGTAAGAGTGAGTTTGCCAATCAGATTTGGTTTTATTTTAAAGGAAGTCAAGGAAATACACTTCATTTCTGCTAGCACACCCTGAATTTGCCATGAACCAGGGCTCAGGACAAAGGCCCATGGTCCTCAGCGACTGCCTCTCATCTCTTCTACTGCACCCATGTGGCACCTATACTAAAGGACCCATCTACAGGGACAATTCTCTTACTTGTTTTTCTCCAAGTGAGTTTTAGTCTTCTCCCTGGGACTGGTCCCGACTGCCTTAGCCCCTTTAGGGAAGTCTGCTCCCCTCCAAGTCCCCAAAGTTCCCATTCTGGAAAGGTCTCACCATTACATCTCCTGCTCTAAGATGTCATAATGGATCCCACCTATTCCTCTTGCTTTGCGTGTTGTCATTCCAGATTCACCAGACTCCATCTTTCTGGTTAAAGTGTCCCAGTCTGAAGTGTATGGCAAGAACAGTTTTTATATGAACACTCTCACATCATGTTAGAAAATATACCAAATCCTCCACATGCGTCCCTGTGACATCTTCTGCTCAATATCCCTCAAGATCACTACCTGATAGCTGATATCAAAACACATTCATGCTGTTTAAAATGCATGAATGTGCCACCATGCCTTCTCTTTCACTTGGAATTATATCCATGGGATTAGCTATGCTGTGGGACAGGTCAGAAAGTCATTCCTTTTTTCCTGCTGTATACTATCCCAAACATACTACAATTTATGAACCCTGTTCATTGTTGATGGCCTTTGGACCACTTCTAGTCTTGAACAATTTTGAAGAAAGCTACATTCTTATTGATAACTTGGTGTGTATGGATAGGATTTCTGTTGACCCTCTACAGAAGAGAGGAATTGTCAGGTTAAATGATATGAATCTACTGAGTTTTCTTTTCTAAATATTGCTAGTCAAGTTTTGGAAGTCATTGTTGAGATATGCATTCCGAGTAGCAGTTTTAAAGGGCTAACTGCCCACTGCCTTCCCATTGTTCATCGATTCGCTCGAGCGGGCCCAGTAACATCTCCATTGTGAGACTTGTTACTGTGTTTGACATATTGAATACGTCATGGGGAGCTTTCCAGGCTTTGCTTTGTGGGTGAGATACTCTTGTTAGCTTGCCAGGCTCTCTGAGAGGGGTGGAGGAATCGAACCCAGCTTGGCCAGACTGGCTGCGCGCAAGGCAAAGGCCCTACGGCTGTGCTATCACTCCAGCCCAACTGCCCACATTCTCACCAATACAAACTGGTACATCTCAGCTGTTCTGGTTGGGGCAGTGATGTCTGTGACCATCTTTTCCATTTGTTCGATTCTGTATGTTTGTTGACCACTCTGATATCCTTTTTTGTGAGGTGTCTATTCAAACATTTTAATATTTTTAAATATTAATATTGATGTCTTAAATATTAATGATGAATATTGATTTAATATTAATATTTTTAAAAATCTGTCCATTTTCTTTGTATCTCCTGGTGGCCAGTTCTCTGTCCTACATCATCTCTCTGGGGCTTGCTTCCCTAATCTCTCAGTAGTGACTTTTGACTCTCATCTGTTCTTCATCTTAATGAAGTCTAATGAGCCAGTTTTTTTAAAAACTTATGATTAATGCTCCCCTGCCCTGTCTACGGAGCCTCTTTGCCTCCCTAAGATCAGGGAGCGGTGTTCCCCAGGCTGTCTTCAGCAGCATTATTTACCTTGCATGTTTACAGCTCCGAGCCACCTCTAATTAATTTTTACTTAACATGCAAGGGCGAGCTCCAGGTTTGCTTTGTAAACTTTCTATCCAGTTGACTCGGCACCATCTTTTGTAAACATCATTCCTTCCTCACCAACCTGTCACGTACACCTCACTGGTGACGGCCGTATGTGAGCATGTCATTCTGGGGGTGTGATCATCAGCCTCGGGTCCATCTTTCACACCCATGTTGTTTGTTCTGATTCCTGAAACTGGACAGTCGAAGTCTTCCTGCTGGGAGTGGTGTTTCTCCAACTCTGTTCATGGTTGCCGTGGCCTTTCAAGAGTTTTGCATTCCACAGAGTTTTGTAAATCTCTTGTCAGTTTTTACTTGCACAGGCACATGAACACACACACACACACACACACACACACACACACACACACACACACTGAACACACTCTACTGGGATTTTGATTGGATGGGAATCAGTCAGGATGGAGGATAGCTTTCTTCTGACAGCTGCCAGTAAGGATCACCCAGGGACCCCAACACCAACAATACAGAGAAGCCTCAACTCCAAATCTAGGGTCTCCAGGGCAGTGCTCCCAAAGTCCCCTTGCTTCTGGGGCTGGAGTGATAGTACAGTGGGGAGGGCATTTGTCTTGCACACAGTCAACCCGGGTTGGATCCCCGGCATCCCATACGGTCCTCTGAGCATCACCAGGAATGATTCCTGAGTGCAGAGCCAGGAGGAACCCCTGAGCATCACCAGATGTGACCCCAAAAGACAAAAAAAATAAAAAGGAAGAAAAAAGAAAAACTTCATTAAAGTCCCCTTGATTGGATGGGATTTATAGATCCAAAGGAGTAAACAGACAACTAGATACCCCTAAGCTTTTCTCCCTACAGGCATGAGCTCCCCCCCTGGATTTCAGTCTCTGGTTTTGCTCAGCCTCGGTTTCAGCTGCTCAGACTAGGGCTTGTGCCATATTGGGTGGATTCATTTTTTAGGTATTTGCTTTTTGGGGGTCTGGTTTATAAATGCTATTTTAAAACTGCTCCATCTTCTCTTTGCTTGTCCTTAGTCCACAGGAAACACAATGGTTTTCCATTGACTTCCTATCTAGCACCCTGGCTAAATTCACCTTGTATTTTTAGTTTTGGCCAAATTGCATCCCAATAGGGAGAGAACATCCCCCCCCCCCCCCGCCACACACACACACAACCTCCCTAATGCAACATTTCAATTACTATTCACTGACTGTCCTGAAACTTTTCCCAAACAACAGGAGGGGAAGGAGGCGTGTGGCCCGGGGCCTGGTGACCCCTTTTATTCCTTAGGGCAAGATCAACCTCTCAGGCTTGTGCCCCATCATGTCCCTGAGTTGGGCTAATTTTGTGTGAATCATTGCCTCTTGTCACCATTAAAACACTTTTGCAGAAGCCAGGGAGATAGTCCAGGGGTTAAGACACTTGTCCTGCACGTGGTCATCTCAGCTCAATCCTTAGGACCACGTGGTCCCCCTGAGCACCACCAGGAGTGATTCCTGAGCACAGAGCCAGGAATAAGCTCTGAGCACTGCTGGGTGTGGCCCAAAACTCAGGGGCGGGAAAGGAGCAGCTTTGACTTTAAAATCAGTTGGTAGGGGATAAGGAAGTAGTCAACTCTGACCCCCTCAGAGGAGGGCTCTCAGCTGAGTGCTCTCAGCCAAGTCCTGTGGAAGGTCTGGCTGGGCTTCCCGAGGTGCAGAGAAACACAGCAGGGAGGAGACACCCGAGAACTGTCGCTTCTTCCTGGGGGAGCTTCTGGGATCTGAAGCCAAGCCCGAGCCCAGTCCACCACAGCAGGGGGTGCACCCAGTCCCCTCCTCTCAGAACACCCCCCATACTGGTCATCCTGCAGGGGTGGAAAGGCACCCCACCTCCCCTACCTCCTGCTCAGGGCCCTGGTGTCGCTCACCAGGGTCCGTGCAGGGCCGAGTGGGCGCCTTGGTCTCTGGATGCAGATGATGGTGAGAGGGGATTGAGCTGTCAGCTTCCACCACTGCCTGTGCCCGGCCCGTGCCCACCATGTGTGTGGTCATTGGTGGTCACTGCCCAGCCCTGTCCCCCCACAGGTGGACTAGGGGTGGCTCTGTGACAGGTTTCCCCCACACACCCCACCCTAGAGCCTACGCATGGAGGCAGAAACGGGGCACCTGGCATTCTCAGCTGGAGTTTTTATTCTGTTTGGGGGCCACACCTTGCTAGCACTTGGGGGAGCTTCCTCCCAGCTCTGTGCTCAGGGATCACTCCTGGCTGGGCTGGGCTGGGCTGGCGGTTCGGTTCGGTGAGGTGCTGGGGGTGGAGCCCAGGTGAGCTGCTTACAGTCCTGGCCTGGGTCTGCAGTGCTGGCACAAATCTCAGCTGTAACAGCCACACCCAGCCCCTGCCTCCAGACCCACACAGACGGCTTCCTCTTGCCCACCTCGCCCTGTCTGTCCCAGCCCCACTGGGTGGCCTTTCTCTGTGCCTGCCTCCAGTCCTGTCCTTGCCCCCTCGTACCTTTCTCCTCACCCACCTTTGCTCACTTGCCCTCACTGTCTCATCCCAGCACCCCCAGGGCCGGGGCTCTCATCCTGCTTGCTTGGCAGCACTCCATTCAGAGAACTGGCCTTGTTATGTCCCGGGAAGGGAGTTTTGCTCACACGTTGACCAGACCAGACGAGAGGATGCAAGTGCAAGGCCCCTTTATTGCTAGCTCAAGCTAGGGTCCAAGCCTCATCCAACACAGTAGAGTCTTGACAAGGACCCCGACTCCAAATTCTGAGCAGTTTATTAGGGTCTGGTTATATAACAGCATTTTTCTAGGAACTGGCAGTATGTTTCCAATTCTGGTCTCTGTCCAGTCCTGTGACCTCAGGGACCAGCACTATGTTTCCAATGCTTGGTCCCTGTCTGGTCCCATGACTCCACTCCCTAGGTCCTCTCTGCTTAGCTGGGTACCATTGCCCATGCCCCCTACTCCGATACGTCGTTGCCACGGGGTGGTTTATCTGCCCAGGGTGATACTGTTTTCTGAGGAGTCAGGACTTTCTGATAGGGGAAGCTGAAACTTAGGCCTGCTGAGTTTCAGTCTTTTTTTTTTTTCTTCAATTTTTATTAGTGAAACACCATGAGGTACAGTTGTCGACTTACAAATTTTTGTGCTTGGGTTTCAGTTATACAATG
>JAOXYA010000002.1:32802941-32822675 GCA_028565675.1 Sorex palustris
GTGTATGTGTGTATATATGTGTGTATGTGTATGTGTATGTGTGTATGTGTGTGTGTGTCTGTGTGTGTGTGTGTGTCTGTACTCAGGCAGCAGGAAGGAGAGACAAGGGATGTGTCTCCCCACGCAGGGAACTACAGACGACCAGGCTGCCCCCAGGACCTGCCTGGGTGGGGCCTCTTCTGGCATTGACAGAGCCTCACTCCCCACCCCCTCTGTGTTCCCCTTCCAGACCCACCAATGCCAACCTAGAAAGCCCCTCGGCAGCAGGACCCAGTAGGCAGGGCTGGGGTCCTGCCAGGCAAATTCTGCAATTGCGCCTCTGCAGAGCCCCTTGACAGTGCAAGCAGACCCAGTAGAACCATGCCTTCACCCCAGGCCGCGCCTGCCCTCGTTGTGAAGACGTGATGGGGATGGCTGCTCCTCAGGGCCCAGCCATGGGACACCTGGCAGGTGCCCAGCCATGGGGCACATGGGCAGGTGCCCTTTCATCCCCTGGGCTTACGGGAAAAAAATCTTCCTGTTCCCAGGGTAGAACATTCTAGCACTGACTCGTCTGAGAAGACCTGCTCCTGCTTCACAGACCCCTCAGCAGGTGCCTGGTGGGGGTCATGGCGTTCCATTCTCCCGGCTCACCTTTCCCCGAGGGCTTCAGAGACAACTCCTGAGGCCAGAAACAATCGAATGTGTGTGTCCACACAGCTGGCCTAGGCGGGACACTGGCCAGGGGTTAGGCCTTTGTTCTGGACATCTCAGCTCCTCTCCACACCCCCACCCCACCCAGGCCCCACCTTGGGCTTGGCCCTCACTCCTTCTCAGGGCTACTGACTCCAGGCTGAGGTCACGGAAATTCCCACTCTAAGGGCCATGACTCCCAAGCAAAGATGGAAGGGTCATTCAGCTGTTATAGAAAACTCTGTTCTCTGGCACAAACACTCAGATTCACACTCATACTCACAGTCACACACATGCACTCACACTCGTACACACAACACATATATACATGCTCTCACACTCACATAGTTGCATATACACACACTCACATGTATACACACATACACTCTCACATACTCACATGTATACACATACTCTCACATTCATACACACACACACACACACACACACACACACACACACACACCTCCTCTCCTCTCAGAATCTGGCCAGATCTAGGTAGTATCTTCCATGCCAGCTGCCAACAAGCCTCCCAGAGACCACAGCCCAGATAAGTGCTTGCAGAGGGGTGGCTAGGGTCTGGCCGTCAGCAGAGCCCCACCTCGTCTTCCTTCTACACAGCGGGGTACAGCTGGGACTCCCTGCTTCTGACTCTGGCTTCCACGGTGTGTGATTCAAGAAAGCCATTTACCCTCTCCTCACGGAGGGAGTGGACCCAAGGGCTTCCCCAAGCTAGACAGGCCAGTGTGGACCTCAGAGATGGTTTAGAGATCTGGAGGGGGGGCACCAACAACTCCAAGTCAGAAGAAAAGCTGGAGAGACAGTCCAGCAAGTAGGACACTCACATTGCAGCTGGCCAGCCCGAGTCACCACCAGGAGTGATCCCTGAGCCCAGAGCCAGGAGTAAACCCTGAGCACCACTAATATGAACCCCACCCCAAGAAGAACAACCCCAATTTGGTGTGACTTGCTCCTTGTAAGGACTGAGCCATTTCTAGAAGAGAAGGGATCGTGCATGAAAGGGTAAAATTAATTTGCATCCTAGGCCAGCGGCCTCTGCATGGCCTGGTGGGTGGGGGGGTGTCTTTACTGGGGCGCAGAAAGGGGATAGGGGGATGCATGCCTGCCCAGGGCCTTCCCCTCCAGATGTCCAGGCCCAAACATAACCTCACACCCACAGGTCTCGATCACATTATTCTGTATAAAACCCTCCACCACCCACACACACCGACCGCCCCGGGCTGGTCCCTTCTGGATGACATTGGGCAGTGTAAGTGTCACACTTAACTCTTAGGCCATTTGTGCCCAAGACAAGAACTTGCTTTGAGCTCTGCACTCACATTTGCCAGTGGCCAGTGTGAAACTCAGAACATCGTTCAACTTGTGTAGGCCTCTATTTTCCTGGCTTCATACACACACACACACACACACACACACACACACACACACACACACACTTTCAGGACAATCTGCAGGCAGGAATCTCACCTTCACCTGTCTGCGTTGCCAGCAGGTAGCAAAGACCCTAACATACAGCAGGTCCTTAATAAATGGGCTGAATCTGAACATGAGAAAAGTCCTTTTTCCTTTTCCTTTTTTTCTTCTTGTTTTAGGACCACATGCGATAGTCCTCAGGGCTTTCTCCTGACTCTGTGCTCAGGGAACCCTTCTGGCGGGGGTCTTGGGGGACCATATCTGGTGATGGGAATGGAACTCTGGTTTGCTAAGTGCAGACACGCACCCTACCACCTACAAGTCCTTTTGTTCCATCCTAAGACCTGGTGCAAATGTGCATTAGCTATTCCCACCCAAGCTAAAAACAAGAATCCATGTTGGTGAGACAGTTCAGGTCCCCACTTTCTCTTCGAATTACTCAAAGTCAGAAGTGATTAGGGTGGGGGTCGGGGGATTTGTGGCCACTCCTTTGCAGACAGATGAGGGTCTCCCTCCTTCCCTGTGTCTGTCTGCTCTGGGGGCAGAGAGAAAGAGGAACTAGGAGAGAAAGCGGGGAGGGCAGGAGGCATGGTCAGGTCAAGGGTCGGTTCTGTCCCCTTCCAGGTAGGCGGGAGTTAGCTCCTTGGATGCTGCTGCTGCTGCTGCTGCTTCTCGAAGCTGGGAGAACTGGGAGACTCCCCCCTGCCGAGGTCTGGCCCTCAACAAGCCCCACGGCTGGTCAGGGAGCCAGGCCGGGAGACAGAGCCTGGATGATGCCCTTTGGCCAATTTCCAGCCATTCCTGGAGATTTGAGAAAACAAGTCATTAGCCTGGAGTGTTCCTTAATGATCTAATGTGAGCAAGGCAGCCAGACTGTCGGGTCTCTGAGTGCCCCAGGTCCGGTCTGGGAAAGCAGCTGAATTCACCCGCACCCTTTCCTGACCGAGGGCGGTGAGCTTGCGTCTGGATCCGGAGGCGGAGCAGGGCCAGTGCCCGATCGAATGGACAGGATGGGGCGAGTGCCAGTGTGGGAAGTCACGGGCCTCACTAGCTTCAGTGCAGGGTGGAACCAGGTTATGTTTGGTTTTCATGGAGATCTCGGGGTTCACACCCACGGTTTTGTGGATGTGGCCCTTGGCTCCTGCAAGCTTCCTATAAGCCCCAAATTTTTCTTCCTCTTTTTTCACTTGTAATAACACTATTTTTTGTTTTGTTTTGCTTTGCTTTGTTTTGGAGGCCTAGTGAACATTCCAAGAGAAGAAAATCAGGACACTTAAAAAAAATAATAATCTATGCTATTTATTCACGCGCAGAGAAACTGTCAGCTCTGATGACCTTTCCAAATTAATAAAATCTGCAAATGCTCCATTGTTTACTGCACACACCGAGCCACTCCTCAGAATGACTAGCGCGGGGGGACTGCGCCCACCTAGAAATATTTGGCTCTCCGCTGCCAGCCAGCAGGAGAGCTGCAGTTAGAGTCCCCGGGAACAAGGGCAAAGCCCACGTTTCTCCAAGAGCTGGGACGAGGCAACTGGGAGAGTTCTCGCCTCTTGGTCAGACCCTGGGGCAGATCAGACTGTCCATAGCTACCCAGAGCTTATTCTGCTGTGGATTTCTCAAGAGAGCCCAAACCAGGAGACCGGACTGCCAGGCTGCCCCACACCAGCGCTGGTTCCAGCCGATGCCACCCGAGAACACTGAGGTGCAAGCATTTGCCGGATCACATGGAATTTGCTGGACGGTCGCCAGAAAGAGTAGCAGGATCAGGCCGGGGGATGGGGGACACAGGTTAGGGCTCCTTAGCAGGGGTTCTGGGGAGAGTGAAGGGGAACCAGGTTCTTGGAAAGGGAAGCAGTTTGGGACCTGGGTGGGGCTCTGGTTGGGCGGAAGCAGGGTGACTGTTTGGACATCGGAGGTGGGCACATGAGACTCTTGTGCTCAGTGCTCAGGTACCTCTCGCTGTAAGGGCACAAGCTAGGGGGGGTCTCTGTGGCCAGGGGCATAGAATCCAGTCCTGGCCACAGTCTCCATGTCTGAGCTTGTGGGTGACATGGGCCTCTTGAACTTCCATGATGAGGTTGGAGAAAAGTCTTGTGGAGAGATGCTGCATGTGCCAGTCAGGGTGGTCACAGAGGGGAAGGAATAGGGGATTGAAAATTGACAGGAAAAGATGCAGAACAGGGAGCTGGAGAAATAGCACAGCGGGGAAGGCATTTGCCTTGCTCGTAGCTGACCCAGGTTCGATCCCCGGCATCTCATCTGGTCCCCCAAGCACCGCCAGGAGTAATTCCTGAGTCCAGAGCCAGGAGTAACCCCTGAGCATTGCCAGGTGTGACCCAAAAGCCTAAAAAAGGAAGGATTTTTTCTTTTAATTTAAACAAAAATGACTCAAAACAGGATTTGCCCCTGTTTGCTGCTCCTCACTGGTCAGTTCTGGGCACTAAGTGTATTCACCTGGTGTCATAACTGCTGTCACCATGTGTTCAGAAGGTCCTTGTCCCCGCAGACACACCCTGTGCCCAGGGTCCAGCTTCCCACCCTCTCACCTGTCCTGTCTTTCTGTGGATGTTGCTGCTCGGTGGATTCCAGTATAAGTAGGATCGCAGCATTAGGCTCTTGGGACTGTGATTGCAAAGGTGGGTTTGTTTCCAAGTTCCTGGGTTCTGGAGAGGTGTGTGAAAGGATTGGGTCCCAAACTCCAGCTACCTACAGAAGTTCAGCTATTGAACAGTTCAAGTAGGGACTTCAAAGTCCCTCCCCAATGTAAAGTAACTCCCCTTCCTGGTGGTGAACCGGGTCATTCAACAGTGTCACTGTTCAAGTGACAGTGGTGTCCTGGTCCTAGGCCTATGCTGTCTGTCCTCCTCGTCTTGTCCCTTGGCTGTTCTCTGACCAGTGTCCGTGTTCCTAGTCTGAACTCTGAAATGTCTGTCGGTCTCGCCGTCAGTCATCTGTCTGTGGACCTCTTTCCTTTGTTTCCTCTGGCTTTCCCTATTTCTTTCCCTATTTCTCCAGCCACGGACTGTCCTGCCATCCACGTTGGTCTGGGTGAGGGCACAAAAAGGAAGGTGCCTCATGGGTGCTTCTTTTCACATCTCACCCTTTCCCACCCCCAGCCACTTCCGTTGTTAATTTACTTGACAGCCTCTTTGGTGGGCGGGATTCAGAGGGAACGATCCCCTCTCCTTGGCTTCTGTCACTTGGCAGGCTGCTCTCTTGGTCCCCAACACACACACACGTTGGTGCCTCCTTTCCTCCTGGGGTCACTTCCTCTCTCGCCTAGGGTGAGCAGTGCAGCCGTGAACATGGGTGTGCAAATACTGGCCGGAGTCTCTTGTGGGACAACTTTCGATCTTTTGAAAAACGTGCTTCCCGACTCCAAAGCATCATGGCTGACCCGCAGCTCTCCTGCCAACTGCCCCCCTGAGGAGCAGGTTTTCAGCATCCTGTTCCCTGCATATTAAGTCCCTGTTGCCGGGAGCTCAGCTCTCCGTTGCTTTCGGCTGAGGACAGTGATTGAGAGCTGGACCCGGGGGTACCCAGGATCTGTCTCTGCCCCTCACTAAAGCTGCTGTTGCCTGTGCATTAGCCAGTGACCAGTGTCCTCTGGGCCTTCACTTCTCATCCTGAAGCACATCCCTCACGTTGCATATGCCCCTTGCTGAGGCAGTCAGTGCTTTTTGCGCTGATGCACTCCTGTCTTTATCCTGCCTACTGGAAGGGAGCTCGCACCATTGTCAGAGCCCGGGGAAGTGGCACCGGGCAGACCCAGTTCCGCCATCCTGTCCCGGTGCTCCCCCCTCCCCCACTCCCTCCCAAATCTCCATCCATCCCCACAAGAGCCAAAGGGCATCCTGTCTGGAAGCCCGGCTACCTCTGGGCATTAATTGCCACACAGATCCCAAACTCACTTAAAACACATTAAAGTGACACAGGCAGGCAGAAAGGCGGGAGAATTCACAGCTCAGGTTGGCACTGTCATTAACTCAAGTCTTGGGTGTCAACTCTCTCCTGCACCCAGCCTCCCTGCCCGGCCTCGCCGTCACCCTCCACCACGCATTTGCTGGCCTTTGTTGGTTCGTGTCAGCCCTTGAACATTATTTAAATGTAGTGGGGGGCCCATGCATGCAATTACCATTGTGTTATTATTCAGAACCAGATTGTTAAGATTCAGGCAGCTGTACAAGGAGATGCCCTGTGCTGGGAGGTCCAATTTAGGAGGGCCTTCCGAGCTGGTGCGAGGGGTTGCTAGGCAACCCCATGCTACAGAAGAGGAGGCCTCACTCCGAGTGGGAAGAAGCCGAGCGCCTTCAGGGAATTGGAGGCAGTGGTCAATCTGAGACTGGCATGGCGCCGGGAGGGGGAGGGAGGCGGCGTGGGCCAGCTCAGGGCCCCGAGGGGTGGGATCGCGCCAGGAGCCAGGGGCGCCCACCCAGCTCGCTCCGGGTGTTCGGGGAAGGGAGCCTGCCGCGGGGGAGTGAGAAGGCAGAGAAGGTGCAGAAGGCCGAGGTCAGCCAGGAGACAGCCCAAGGAGACCCAGAGCAGATGCTAATATGCTTCTCCATCCCTATCTTCTCTTTGCAGGAAATGAGCAGGTTTGCCGAGCAACTGCTGGCCTGAAACTGAAGCCGGAATCGGCGTTGCTGGTGAGTAGGAATTTTGCTTTGTTTCGGGGCTGGGGTTGGACAGCATTCCCGGGAGGCACGTGGGGTTTTCCGTCTTGGGGAGGAATGGAGGGGGTGGATGGTTTTTTTGGGCAAGGTGCTGCTGCTGACCAGGTAGGGTCAGCCCGGAAGCGTCACACGGAGGGGGCATGGTGCAGGGCTGACTGAGCCCCGGCCGTGCCCTCTGAGTGGTACCTGGTCCCTCGGGCTTGGGAAGCAGTTGCTGCCTCGACTCTGGCTGCCAATTGGTGCTCATCGGGACTCGGCTCCTCAGGGGAGAAGGGAAATGGGTGGTCCAAACAGCATGTCCCGTTCTAAGTGTGCTTTCGGGGGGCCCCTTGGGAGAGCAGTCTGTGCCTGCCTTTCCATGGCGCTGGGTGCCCGGCTCAGAGCCCCTCCTGGCCCCACCCACCAGAGTGTCTCTCACCTGCCTGACACTCCCTGATACAGTGTGGAATGGCTTCACCAGTGTAGGCGAAGAATCTGAACAGCAGAAAGTAGCCCACCTCTCTGCAAGCCACCCACCAGTGACTCATGGGGTGAAATTGGAGGCACGGAGAGATTAGGATTGGGGGATGGCACTTGCCCTGCACACGACCAACCCCACTGGTTTCATCCTTGGCACCAAGTGGTCCTCCTGAGCAATGCCAGGAGGTACCCCCAAACGTGGAGCAGGAGGTGCCCCACTGGGTGGGGCTCTAACCACCCACCCCCCCATAAAAGGAGAAAGTGGAAACTTGGAATTCCACCAGATCCGAGGTTGGGTTTGAGGTTGAGGTCTCTACTGAGTGCGTGATAGGAAATGACTGGGCTCGTCATAGGAAACATCAGTTAGGAAATTCACTCTGAGGGTCCTCAACTCAGACAGAGTCAGTGGGGGTGGAGGACAGCTTTCTTCTGACAGCTGCCAGTAAGGACCACCCAGAGACCCCAACACCAACAATACAGACACACTTCAATTCCAAATCTGGGGTTTCCAGGGCAGTGCTTCCAAAGTTCCTTTGCTTCTGGGACTAGAATCATAGTACAGTGGGGAGGGCATTTGCCTTGCACACAGTCAACCCGGGTTCGATCCCCAGCATCCCAGATGGTCCTTTTAGCACCACCAGGAGTGATTCCTGAGAGCATTGCCAGATGTGACCCCAAAAGCAAAAAAAAGAAAAGAAAAGAAAAAAGAAAACCCCCACCAAAGTCCCCTTGCTTGTCACACAGGGAGCCCCAGGGGCTACGCCCAGGCTGGGGGTAGGGGTAGGTGGGCAGGGATTTGTGATTGGTGGATTTTCCACAGATGGAATAATCATTTGTCCGAGCCAAGCAGGGGAAGCTCACAGGTCCTGATGTCAGGACAGTAACGCACAGCAGGTCCAGGGGACAGCTCAGTGACCACAGCGGCCCTGGTGGGCTTCACAATGTGCTGTGGGAGGGTTTGCAGAGTGGGGAACTGAGGCTTGAGTGCTTGACTCTCCTGCTCAGCTCTGCTCAGTTCCTAAGTGACTGCTCTTACCTGGTGATGGATCCCGTCATCGGGGGAGCAAAGTCCTGGCCTTGGGGTTCCACGGGAACGGGGCTGTGGGGAAGTGTGTGCCGGCTCACAGGGCGTGGAAAACAGGAGCCTGGCGGTCTCTGACCAGGCAGGAAGGTGGTTCTGGTTCTGTTCCCCATAAGAAAGGCTCATGAATGCTCCTGCCCCTGGAGCTGACCTTCTGGAAAGACACGCCAGACACTCGTGGCTGATTCAGGTTGTCCGCTCCCACGGAGGCCAGAGAGGTGCATGAAGGGTAAATCACACACTGTTGGGGAGCTGTTTTTCCCCAATGGTGCCCAGACACGTTGTGCACCAGTTCCAGGTAGATGCGGGGCGAAGGATGACGGGTACATAGAGAAACACTCCCGAAGACAGCTGATGGCCTCTCACTCCATTGCCAACTATACACATATCTTATAGAGGATCTTGGCTTTAAGAGGATGGTGCATTCGCAGAAAGTTTAACATATCTGACCTATTACCTTTCCAACTCTGCTTTGTCCCAGCCCAATCCCAGATCAGAGCTAGATGCTGCAGTTAGAAATTCGGCTAGGTGATAATTCTTGGGGGATGGGACTCAACACCAGATTCCTGGTGCTTGTCAAATGCACCCAGACACTCCCTTACTGGGTCACTATGCAGGGACAGGTCTTATCTGCTATGCAGGGACAGATCTTATCAGCTCTGGTGCCCGTGGTCGCCACACTCCGTAACACACGGAGAGATGGAAGACTGTCCTCCCGCCCTGGAAGTCCCCACGTATTAAAAATAATTTAGGATTTCACTGAGTTGGCTGTTTGGTATCTGTGAGTGAGTGCTGCCTGTCTCCTTGCATGTGCTCCCCCTAACACCTTCAGGCTGCTGGGACCCCTGCTGAGGTAGGTCTCATCTCCTAAGGCAGCAGGTGCAGATGTACTGCTGAGTCAGCAGGGAAACTTCCGCTGCCCTTTTCCATTGCAAGGCGACTTGCACTGGAGGTGCTTCTGCAGCCTGGGCACGGAGCAGCCGGGCACAGGAGTTCACAAAGGGGCTTGGTCACTGTCAGCAGAGTTGCCCGGGAAATCTGTCTTGGTGATGGGCAGGTTTAAAAGACTTGCAAGGGCCTTGCCAGAGCTCAGCTGTCTGGCCACCTTCACTCGTGTGGCTTTCGTAGACCTTTCGCCTCACTCAACATGGGGCTCATGCCGCCAGCTTGTCTTCTGAATTTGGGTTTTATGTAGGCTTCATCTGATGCCTGTCAGAGAGCCGAGGAAACAGAATTTGTTGTCTCCCCGTCTGATTTTCTCTTGTATATCCCCCTCCCTTCTCACCACAGTCCCTCGTGTGGACACACAGGTTGCAAGAAAAGCTTCTTTCTGGTGTGTACATGTCCCTGAGCTGTCCAAGCCCCGAGACGGATTTGGGTGGTACCCCTGTGAGGCAATGGGGGAGGGAAAAAATCTAATTTCCGGCCACGAAATAGAATCATTATCTTGATTGAAATAATATCTTTCTTCAACCTGCAACCAGATAAAGCCTCAAACTGGAAGTGTTTCCTTATCAGCATCCAGAGTTTGCAGGACACAGAGTAATGGCCTGTCAGCTGTCTCTGCTTGGGGGGTTCTGGAAAGCCGCACCCACTTCTCTTGACCTGATTTGGCTTAGAGTGCACTGGGAAATAATTCCATTAGGCACAAATCGTACGCGATGGGAAGAAGGGAGAGAAGATTCTAGAACGGCACGGGTAATAAATGCAGCCATGATTCTGGCGGCTTTACATCAGACACAGAATGTGTAGGGGGAATTACAGGAGTCGCTGAAAGTTCTGAGTGTGTGTACCTGGAGGTGCATTTATTTTAGGAGGTTCTAGAAGCCTGTGCCCCAGGGCTTCTGCACACAGCCCTCGGAGTCATGGGAGGAGTGTGCTTGAGAAGGTGGACCAGATCCGAGTTTGGGGAGGAAAACAGGACAGCTGGACACCCCCAGCCAGCTTCCCTGTTGGGATGGAAAGCGCCTTGGGCAGGGAGGCAGGGGTCTCGGTCCCAGCCCGCTCCCACCGCTGCTGCCCTGCCACCTGGCCTTTTGGCTCCATCCCCTCCTTGTTCAGAGAAGGCAATAAGGGTATCAGAGGAGGGGAGGCAGTGTGTGCATGCAAAGCCCAGGCTGAGCTCCGCCCCCTCCACTGGCAGAGGAAACTACGCCACACTCCACTTGTCCTCACAGAGGTTGGCATGAGAGTACCCCAAGGACACATGTGTGGGTCCCCTTCATGGCCCCCCTGCATGAAAAAAAAGAGTGTGAGAAGCCTGGCTGTCCCTCCCTCCCACTGGCCCTGTTGGCCTCTTCAGGCAAACGGAAGGGAACACACAAGGTGGCCCTGTGGCTGGCATGGGGGAGTGGGTGGTCGGGGGTTACTCAGTGATGGGGACGTTTGACCACTTGGCAGTTCTCCCAACCTTCCCAGGCACTGGAAAGAGGCATCATTCATGGAGGTCCCGACTGTGCTGGGGATCAGACCCTGACCTCCCCCTCCCTGCCCCCCCCCAATTCACACATCCTGGGCTTTCACTGACCTCACAGCTCAATCTTATGAGAGAGGAACAGCAAAAATCACATCTTTGTCGTGTTCTAGGATGCACACGAGGGAGAGCCAGGAGGAATGATAGTCTGGACAGGTGCTTGAGTTTGGGCGCTGGGGCAGTCAGAGTGCCTGCGGCCCCCTGTCCAGCTGTTGCCGGCTGTGCATGCTGTTGAGTGCCAGAAATGCAGCCGCCCCCACCTCATTTACCTGCCCCCTCCCCCGAAATCCAACCTCTCTCCCTTATGCAAAACTCTCCCAGGCGCAGGGGCTGGTGCTGAGGCTGCTGAGAAGGGCCCCCCTCCCCGCACCTTGCCCACTTGTCTCCCTTCTGTCCCTCTCTGCTGCTGCATCTCGTTTTCCAGCAGCGTGTTGGTCCGGGTGAGCGCGCCTGATTACCATGGTAATCACCAGCCAATGGAGTGATTTGATAATACATTTCCATCAGAAATGTGAACAGGTGTGCAGGGGAAATCAACATTTATCAACAAGATAGGTCCCCGGAGATTGATCGTGAATTGAGGATAATACAAGGAAACAAAAGGAAGAGAGAGAGTGAGAGAGGGAGAGAGAGAGAGAGAGAGAGAGAGAGAGAAAGCAGAAGTCTCTTCCCTTGCAGCCAGATTCCTTCCAGCCTGCTACCTCAAACCCTGCCCTCTGGGCGGCTCACTCACTTCCTTCCTCCTGGCATTGCTCTCTGCTCTTCCCTTTCCTCGGCTTAATCATCTGTCAAGTGCCAGCTCCTCCAGGAAGCCCGCCTTGGTCTACTCAGCCCTCAGCAATGGCTGACTTCCTGCAATCCACACACACGGAGCCTTGTGCAGTCTCCTAAACTGCTCGGCAAGCAGAGACGTGCGTCCATCTCTGGGTCACCTGAGCCACCAGCTTAGAGCCCTGTAACTAGCTCTGAAAAGCGGGTGGGGGGGGAACCTCTGTTGCCACCTTGGTCCTCAAGGAAAGAGCCACCCCTTGCTGTCTGCCTTAGCAATGTCTCCACAACACCTCTGGGTGGCGCCAGAGCAGAGAGCGCAGAGTGAGACACGTTGGTGCTGTAGACAGGTGGGGGTTCCTTTGCGCACCCGAGGATCCCTTCGATCCATTAGTAGGCACCAGGCAGCTCCGATTTCTCCAGTACAGAGCCCCTGAGTCATCACAGGTTCCAAATCAGTCCTGGCCTGGAGTATGGGGCCAGAAGGGAACGGCTAGCATCAGTCGTGGCTTTCCTGGAATGCAGGAGGTATGTGTGGGGTGGGCCGGGGATGGGGGTGCAGGGATGGGAAGGTGACCTGCAAGAGGCAGCTCTGCTTCCTTAGCCCTGGAGGAACAAACACCCTTCAGCACTGTCCCGGGCCCGCAGGCGTCTCTCTCTCTCTACCTCCGTGGGTTCTGGTCACTGCAGGCAGCCCCAAGGGACACCACAGAGGCATCTACCTGAAAAGCTTCCTGACTTTGAAGTCGGACAATGCATCAGAGACCCCTAGCCCCTGGCCCTCGGCGCCAGAAGCAGTGGCTAATATTTTGATTTCAATGGAACGAGCACTAAAATAGAGCCCCCAGCATCTCGAGGGACTCATTTGAAGAATGTGTTTCTCCCTCCTGGTCCTGAATGGAGCTCCTAAAGCGGGGATGACAAAGACTTTCCACAAAAAAAAAAAAAAAGCAAGGGATTTTTTTTAAAAAAAGCACTTCTCCATCAACTTTTCTCTCTTTTAATTCCCTCCTCGGAATACGCCTCTGCTTGAGAATAGGAGCTCGTGAAAGGATGAAATGAAGTTGGTGCGGGAGTCCGAGAGGCAAAGGCAAGGAGGCTGGGAGGGGCAGCTGGCCTTTGTGCTGCAGGCGAGTGACCACAGGTCCTAGCACGTGCCTGGCCAAGGGCACCCCCAGCCAAAAGTGTGCACACAGGCAGGCAGGGCCACGTGAGGAGTCCAGAGTGCCTGGGGTCAGGCAGGCCCCAGATCAACTCAGATACACTGAGGGCGGGAGGGAGGAGGCCTCGTGACTAGGCAGTGACCCCTGTTGCTAAAGTCACGAGGCCTTAGGGACCTAGCCTCCCTCTCCCTAACCCAGAAGATGCCTCAGTGGCCTGAGCTCCAGGCCGTGAGTTCAAACCCCGAGACTGCCATGGGCCCTGGGGACAGTCCTTGGTATTGGGGATGCCCAGTGAGAAGGATCTGGAAGGTAACTTAGTGGCCGTCCGTACTGGCCTGGCTCCTGCAGGGCTTGTTAGATAGAGCCTTAAAACTCCAGAGAACCGTGTGCGGGCTCCAAGGCCATCTTGGGAGCCCAGCGGGAAAGGGCCGGAAGTGGGTCAGAGCTTGAGGAAGTGGCCCTGCCCTTGCTTCACTGCCAGGGGGGCCCTCTGGGAAGACCCCTGCTCCAGCCCCCAGATCTGCTCTCTCCAAGGCGGGACCAGCAGGGGGAAGGCAAAACCACTGTACCCCACAGGGGTCGGCCCCAGACCCAGAGCTGGGTGGAGGGCTGCTGTGTGTCCAGCCAGAAGGGCAAATGGGGACAGAGACACCATCTCCCCTCCCCGGCCATAGACCTGGGGGTGGGATGTGAGGACAGGTCAAGGCCCATTTTATTTTTTATTTATTTATCTATTGCTTTTTTGGGGGGTCATACCCGGCAATGCTCAGAGGTTACTCCTGGCTCTGCACTCAGAAGTTACCCCTGGCAGTGCTCAGGGGACCATATGGGATGCTGGAAATCGAACCCGGGTCAGCCGCATGCAAGGCAAATGCTCTACCTGCTGTGCTATTGCTCCAGCCCCAAGGCCCATTTTAGAATCTAAAAAAAAAAAAAAAATTCCCAAGCAAACACTCACCCACCCCCGCACCCCTCAGCCCTACCTTGGCCAATCCTCCGCGATTCCAGTTTCTTCTCCTGTCCAGCTCCCTGTGACAGGAGAGGTGGCAGATAGGCATGACTCCATCCCTGATCCTTCAGAGAGGAGCTGAAGCCTCTGCCCCCAGGATGGGGGCTGGGAAGGGAGCAGGACGCTGGGGCCAGGGACTTTGTAGGAGACGGAATGGGGGTGAAGGCTCAGAGTTCAGAGTACTGTACTGATCCCCAAGGCTGAGGCAGGACAAGGACACCATCCCTGTCCTCAAGGAGTTTTGCCCACAGGCCTCGAGCACTGAGGAGGAGCCCCCAGACTGTTTTCTGTCCTACTCTAACCCCTGGCGGATCTCCAACAGTGAATAGCTCCCAACGGCGTAGACCCTGGCCATGGCTGAACCCACGAAATCTGTTTGAATCCCACAAGCGAGTCTTGCCTGGAAAGGAACAGAAATCTGCAGAGCAAAGTCAGGTGCTCAGCACCGCACAGAACCCAGCTGGCTCTCAGAACTGCCTGAGGTCTCCGTCACCTGGCCAGGGGGTTCTCTGCGTCAGTCACCTGTCGGAGCAGGCATTTCCAGTGGTTTTTCGTTAGAAACATTTCATGTGACAGCGGAACTGCAAGAATAAAAATGATGCCAAGGGGCTAGAGAGATAAGGCGGGAGCGATGTGCTGGTCTTGCATGTAGCAGGCCCTGGTTAGAACCCTGATACTGCATATTGTCCCCCTGGGCACTGCCAGGAGTGATCCCTGAGCACGGAGCCGAAAGAAAACCCTAAGCACAGTCAGATGTAGCTCCAAAACAAAACCAGAGAGAAGAAAAGGTACAAAGAGCACAGTTAGATCCCAGGCTCATCAGTGGCTCAAATTTTACACTAGTTCCTTTGTTGTTTGCATACTGTCATTCACACACACACACACACACACACACACACACACTTTTTTTCTGAGTCACTTAAAGTTACCCCTAAATACTTCATCATGTCTTTTCTTTTTGTTATTGTTTTTTGAGCCACACCCAGCTCTGAGCTACACCTTGGCTCTGCACTCGAAGATCTCTCCTGATGGTGCGCAGGGGACTTGTGGAATGCAGGGAATCGAATCCCGGTCGGCCACGTGCAAGGCAAACGCCCGCCCCATTGGAATATGGCTCCAGCCCCTCGGTGTGTGTTTTCTAAGGGCATGCATAGTCTCTGCACTGTTCTAGTCTGCCATGAAGGCCGACTTTGATCTGATGTGTAGATCCGCCATCCGTATTTCAATGCCATGGTCCCCTCCTGATGTTCTTCCCCGCACGTCCCCTCTAGGCTGGGGTATTGCTCCGAGTTGTTAGATCTCTCTGGCTTCCTTTCATCTGGAGCATTTCACAGGCTTTCCGTGTCTTTTACGGCTTTGGCAGTTCTGAAGTCGACAATGCCCCTTCTTTTTAACAAGATGTTCCTCTGTTTGGGTTTACGCTCTCTCCTGTGTCAGCAGAGACAGGTGATGCGTTCTTGGCCACAGCCCGACATAGGAAGTCTTGGTTTCTTCTCAGCCAGCTGCTTTGGCAACAACCTCACCCCACCCCATCCCAACCTCCCTGCCTTCAGTCCTCACTGTTGTCTGCTGGCCATGGGAGTTTTGAACTCCCAAGTGGTTGTCTGATTTCCCCACTGTATGATTGTTGTTTCTTTTCTGTCTTGAAAGTAGTAAACAGCCAATTGGGAGACACTGAGTCCCCAGCACCCTGCTCCTTGTCCATCTCCCCACACACATAGTAGCCATGGATGGCTCTTGCCTGATCCAGTCATTAACATGGTAGTTTGGAGGCCCAGGGAGGTAGCTCAGGGGTCATGGTTACATGCCTTATACGCGCAAGACCCCAGGTGCCACCTGTGCCTTCTACCCACTGCCAGCATCCCCCAGGGTGGTCCTCATGGTTCCCAACCCCACTGGCCCTGGGCGGTGCCACAGCATTGGACCTGATCATTGAACCATCTAGTCTGTTCCACAGATCATCAGGACTGTCCGCAGTGAGTTCCCTGAGCACTCCTTGGTGGGCCCCACCCATCAGGGGAAAAGGATGAGGATTGCAAAGCGGAAGCCTTCCTACTCCAGCAGTGTCTCTAGATGTCCCAGTTGGCCTCAGCTTCTGTAAGGGCAGAGGGGATCTCTGTCCCAGCAGCAGTCACTTACAGTTGCAAGCTGCAAAATGCATTTATCTGCTCTCTGCTTGGGCTGATGAGTTCCTGTTCCGCCAATAGTTTTAGTCCTCGCTGTCCTCAATGACTTGATGCTTAAATTATTCCACTTTGGGCTCATTTCCATGTAGGTTACCCTTCTTTGCTCATCCCGGTGATGACATTTTGATATTCTACCACCCGATCTGACTTGGGACTCTCTTTCCTCCTTTCCTTCCTACCAGGGACTCCCCGGACCCTCTTGTTCTTGCCTTGCAGTGGCCCTACACTCTGTCACTTCTTGGGAAATTGCAGTTTTGTTTATTTTTGAGTTTGGGAACCACACTGGGAGGTGCTCAGGGCTTGCTTCAGGCTCTGTGCTCAAGAGTCATTCCTGCTGGTGGTCAGGGGACCCTCGGTGGAGTCAGCCATGGAGCAAGGTTCTGCTGCCTGCTGGGCACCTCATCGGAGCTGCCCCTTTTAGTGGGAAATTGTATTCCAGTCTAGATTTGGGGTGTCCTCTGTATTGCCAGTGTCGTTGCTTCTCGGCCCTTTCAGGGAACTCAGCTAAGAAATACATGTGTATACATACATGTACCCTTCACACACACAGACTCACGCCCATGGACAAGCATTAACATGCACAGATGCTTATATGCCCTTCTGTTAGAAACTGTGAGTCGACATATCTCCGATTCGAATGCAACACCCAGGGGTTCCCCAAATCTCATATTTACAATGTCCTTCTAGGTTAAACCTGAGCTCCCCAAACAACCCACAGATGCGCTCATTTGCATAACCCTATGGTTCATCTAGAATCATCTCGGAATTGCTTCACCCACACCCCTAAGAGCAACAGACCTTCCCGTACCCAGCCCTCCCCTGCTGGGCTCATAAATAACCTGGATCAGCCCTTCCGTCCTTGCTTTTTTCCTTGCCCTTCAGTGTGGTTATAGTATTTATTTGAAATAAGGTCAGCTCCTTTTTTTTTTTAGCTTGCTCTCCGTTTGGAGGATTTTTTCCCCTCTCCCTTTCTGATTGATTTAATTTTAATTTTCGAGTACATGGAACATTAACATATTTTCAAAAGCCCAAACTAAATAGAAAGGTATGCCAAGAGATTATCACTCTCGTATATTCCTTCTGTTCCATCTTCCTTTGCAAAAAAATCAACCTAATGGCTTCATGTTTACACTTCAGGTTTTTTGTAAGATAAGCAAATTTTTTCATTTTCCCTTCTTTTTCATGCAAAAAAAAACAGCATTTTTAACATGGAGGGGATTTTTTCTTTTTTTTTTTCTGGTACTTGCTTTATGCATTTAATATAGCTTGAAATCACCCCATACTGATTAACTGAAGTCTTTTAGTACTTTTTTCCAGTGGGGTAAGCATATTCCCTAGTTTATTCAGACACTCACCTCTTTAGATCAGAGATGGCTTCCCATGTTCTGTGGCTGCCAACAAGGCCATGGTGCTGCTGTGCAGAGGAGTTTCTTAGATGACTCAGGGCTGGTTCCTAGGAATGGGCTCAGCAGATGAGGAGTAAGTGTGTGTGTGTTTGTGTGTGTGTGTGTGTGTGTGTGTGTTACGCATTCCTGGATGTTCTTCACTGACCTATGCAGGTCCTCGTGTCCCTGTTCCCTTACAAACTTGCCTACATGAGGTAGCCTCAAGGCTGGCCAGTCTCAAGGGAAAGAAATGTCCTCTCTGTGTACTTTTAATGTGTTTTTCTATTATAAGTGAAGTTGAACAATTTTTCACATTTTCAGATTTGTTTTCGGTTGGGCTTTCCATCTTTTAGGTGGGTCACACCCAATAGTGCCTAGAGCTTACTCCTGGCTCTGTGCTCAGGGATCACTTCCACCAGGGCTCACTCCTAGTGGTGCCAGGGATTGAACCTCGGTATTCAGCATGCAAGGAAATTACCTCACCCCTATCCCCCAGCCCCAAGGATATGTTTTGCTTTAAATTTTTATTTTCATAAAGTTGTTCACAATAATTGATCACCTTCAACATTTCAACACCAATCCCACCATCATTACACCTTCCCACCACCATTATTTCAAAGTTTCCCACCACCACTCAAGCCTGTCTCACAGCAAGGATGGGTTTTTATATTTCTTTTGTGAGATGTTTGTTCTTTGACTCAATCCCCTCCCCCAGCCCCACTTATTGTTTTTCTCCCTCTTTGCCTCAGGTAACCTTTGTTCAGTTACCAATATCCACCAGTGTGTCATTTTATTTTGCTTTGTTTATTTCCGCATACTGTATGCTAGGGTGAAGTCATCTAACACATTATCTTTCCTCCTGACTTATTTCACTTCACAGAACCCCCTCAAGCTCCTTCCATGTTGGCAAGATTTTTGCCTTTTTCATAGCTAAGTAATATTCCACCATGTCAATATGCTGTTGATACTTGGGTTGCTCCCATATTTTGGCTATTGTAAATAATGCTGTGATTAACATTGGAGTGGATTTTTGCAAATTTTTCTATTGTTCACTTTTCTCTTGGGTTTTCAGTTCTCCGTTCCTCAGTTTCAGAGGTTTTTGTTTATATGCCAGTGGTAGTAAACCTTTGCCTCGTAATGTGTGATGTTTTGTTCTCACTTGCTATATGTTTATATGTGATAGATATAAGATATGCATATAGATGTGTTTATCTCTGTGGTTTGGAGGCCACACCTCACTGTGCTCAGGGCTTACTCCAGGCCCTATGTTCAGGAATCACTCCTGAGGTCTGACAGCTTGGGAGAATTTATGTAGTGCCACAGTTCAAACCCAGGTTTACTGCATACAAGGCAAGCACCTTACCTGCTATACTAGCTCTCCAACCCGTCCCCCTCCACACACACAAATATTTTATCTAGTCACATTCACGAACCTTTTTTTTTTAACATCAGGAATATCAATCATCATATAAAAGTCTTTCCTACCCCTAAAATTCACCTAGTGAGTAATCGGGTAGGGCGTTTGCCTTGCACACAGCTGATCCGGGCCAACCCGGGTTCGATTCCTCCACCCCTCTCAGAGAGCCCAGCAAGCTACCAAGAGTATCTCACCCACACAGCAAAGCCTGGCAAAATCCCCGTGACGTATTTGATATGCCAAACACAGTAACAACACAATGGAGACGTTACTGGGCCCGCTCGAGCAAAATCGATGAACAATGGGAGGACAGTGACAATGACAGATATAGTATTTCATTCTATGAAAAAGATAACCCATCATTTCTCTATACAGGTTGCCCCTACTTGGTTTTTTTTTAATGTTCAAAAAATAAAGTATTCCTACTTGGTATGATTTAGTATGCAGTTTGGGGCTCTTTCCCTTCAAGTCTTCCGCCGCCATCCCCGCCCCCCCCCCATTTTTCTATATAAATTAATGATAGTCGTGTTTCTAGATCTCCAGAACAACCTCCAGAGCCTGCTGAGTCTTCAGATAGCGCGATAACGTGGGGATCAGGAAGGAAAATGGTACTATGAGTCCCCTCAGGTGGCGGGGCAGAGAGGGGAGTGTTCACGAAGGGGTGATGGGCAGAGGAACTGGTCTGCCCTGCAGAGGGGAGTGCCTTCTCGAGGAATCCCACCCAGAAGGCTGCAGCCTCATAACCGGGGAGGAGAGTGGGCCCTAGGGAGAAAGTTGTCTGGGAGAGTACATAGACACTAGGCGGGCGGGGAGAGTGTGGGGGCCCGTGAGAGGGGGGACGGGGGCTTAGGGGGGCCTCATCCCGGCTACACATGCTAGGGGGAAAGGCAGCTCAGATAGAGAAGGGAGCTCCAAATAAAGGGTGTTGAGAGGCTCCTCCCAGGATGGGAGAAGCATGCTGAAAGTAGACTATAGACCAAACATGATTGTCACCCATTGCCTCTTTTGCAA
>JAOXYA010000002.1:32824197-32843522 GCA_028565675.1 Sorex palustris
AGGGATGGGTATTTGATCATTGTATAATTGAAGCCCAAGCACAAAATTTGTAAGTCTACAACTGTACCTCATGGTGTTTCACTAATAAAAATTTAAAAGGGGGGGGCTCATCCTCGGCCATGTGGATGGAGGGGAGTCGGGCTGGAGGAGCGGGTAACTAGGCGGCATGAGGAGGATTGCGGTCCAGAAGGCCAACTGGGCATGGGGGTGGCCATCCCCATGTGCAGGGATAGCTCTGGCTCTGGCTCTGGAGAGGCGGCTGTGCCCCATCAGGGGTGGGTCCAGGAGAGTTGGGGTTGGGGGCCTGGCGGGAGGAAGAAAGGGTCTGCCGTCCTGGGGCGGTGGGAGCAAGCTATTGTCAGCATTCACTCGGACTGTCGAGGTTGGTGTGTTCATGTGGCCGGGAGCTCGACAAATGTTTGTTCTGCTCCGTGGAGAGACGGGCCTGAAGTTCTGAAGCAGGCTCGGGAGCAAAGGTCTTTGTCACATGAGACTGTTCAAATCCCAGGGTGGGAGGGAAGAAATGCAACTCATGAAGCAGTTCCGCCAGCGGGATGAGTTCGCCCGCCGGAAAGGAAGGAGGGCTTGTTCTCAAGTTGCTGCTCCTCCTCGGTGGATCTGGTCCCTATCTCCTTCTGTCTTCTTTCTTGTATTTGGCAGTGGGGGCCGACTCCACCCAGCAGTGCTCGGGGGCTAGTGCTCAGGAGTGACTCCCAGGCACGCCTGGAATGAAACCCGTGTTGGTGGCATCTCACCCTGTGCCATCCCTGTGTCTTCTGTTTCATGGACACTGAGGCCCAGGAAAGGGACGTCCCTGAAACTCAGGAGTCCTCTCTGTGGAGACAGAGATACTCATCTCCCACAGCGCTCGGCCCCCCACCTCCCTGCACCCCACTTGGACAGGGGTCCCCAGGGGCAGACAGCATAGTTGAGGGTCATCTTCCTGAAGCCGCCCACGGCAGGGCCCTCTAGAGGAGATTAAAAGACCCGGGAGGGGGGCAGCGGGGCCTGATCAGACCCTCTCCTTCCCAGCATTCCCTGTGGCCCAAGGGTCACATCCATCAGTGCGGGGTGTTGGGGCGGGGGTGGGGATGAGGAACCTGTTTCGGCCCAGGAGCTGGCCCCGCAGAGCTCCTTATCTGCCTCTCCTGGGGCGCTGCTGATTGAGGCCAGGAGGTTGGCTGCATCTCCCGGAGCACATCTGAAGGGAGGGGGCCACCCCACTTCCATCTCCCCTCTCCCTGCCGCTCCCTGAAAGGCTGGTGCATAGAATCAGAGTCTGAAGGTCCCGCCAGCCACCACCCCTCCCCCCACCGTGGCCTCTCTGCCAGGCTAGCGACTGCTTAAACCCCTTCTTTAAAACAGCTTTCTTTCTCCTCCCCTCCCTCCCCCCTGGGCCACCCCTCCCTCCATCTTGCTCAGCCCCAGTCAGAACCGACAGCCCCTGCCACACAGGTCCAGCTTGGTCACCCCCACTTCCTGCTCAGGCTTTGCTTCGGGGGCCTCGAGGTGGGAGCTATGAGCAGGACTGTTTGCCACCCCCCCACCTGCCCCCAGCAGGAACCACCTGAAGTGGAGGTCTTTGATTGTGGTTTTGTTTGGGGAGAATGGGTTCAACTAGGGGGTGGGTCAGGGCTTCCTTCTGGCTCTGTGCTCAGGGGACCAGACGTGGTGCTGGGATGGGTCAGGGTGGGCTGAGTGCGAGGCAGGCACCTCCCCTGTGGTGCTCGCTCCAGCCCCAGGAGCTGCTTGGGAGCCCACGCTGTTTCCTGGTTAGCTCTGACACCCCAGATGCTGCACCCCCAGAGCTTCGTCTGTGGGTTTTCTGGGATGCGGATGGAAGACTTCTGTCTCTGAGAAAGACAGGACTCGGAGAAGCCCCTTGCCCTCAGCCTGCATGGCCTCTGCTGTCAGACAGGCCCATCATGTCTGATGGCAGCGTCCTTGAGCCCCAGAGAGCAGCCTTGGCCAGCACAGCAGTGACACCCGGTGGGCCCATACCCACTCCTTCACAGACACTGACCGTTGCCCTCCGTGTGGCAGTGGTGAGGCCTGGAGTGCAGCCCTGCTCACAGGGGCCAAGTGTCCACAACATGCCCTGTGGTGCCGGAGACTGAGTAATGCCCACCTGCAGGACACTACAGCCGCATCTCAGGGACCCAAGCAGTTCCGAGGCTGCTCCCTAAGCAGTGCTCTCTGGACAGCCCCCTACCTCCCCTCAGCCTAACATTTCTGCAGGTGGCTGGTGCTCAGGCCCCAGCTCTCATCACAGCCCCCCATCTCAGAGACCCTGGGCCCACCTAGGGCTGGGGCAAATGAGTCCAGATCCATCTGTGCCCAGACACATACCCTGTACCCCCCCCAGACAGACAGACACACACGCACACACACGCACACACACCCACACACACACACACACATGCACACACACGCACACACACTCTCTACAAAGGTTAGCTGAGGTTTGCCAAGGACTGAGGACTGCTTTGGCACAAAGTAGATGGTCAGGTAGCTGGTAGGAAGGCACGCAAGCACCCCATCCCCCATGCAGGCACCCCATCCCCCATGCAGACACCCCTCCCCCATGCAGGCACCTCATTCCCCATGCAGGTGCAGACACCCCTCCCCCATGCAGGCACCCCTCCCCATGAAAGCACCTCTCCCCCATGCAGGCACAGGCACCCCTCCCCCATGCAGGCACTCCTTTCCCCATGCAGGCCGGATGTTGGTGACTTTGGCTGGCAAAAGATGCCTTCGGGATATGCACAGTTCAGATGGGGCCTTGAAGGAACGGGCAGTGCAGTGGCATTTCTGACAAGCCAGAGAAATGACAGATAGGAGAGTGGAGGGGGTGTAGGAAACACAGTTCTCGCTGCACTCTCCTTCCTGGCATGCACACACACACACACACACTCACACACACTCACACACACACACACACTCACACACGTACCCAAGACAGCCAGGGGCCTCTTGTCACCCTTGCCAGGGCTGCTGGGTCACACTTAGCCACTTCCCTGCAGCTGGGACGTGGCGCTTGCTTGTGGAATTCTGTCTGTGATCTGGCAGCGCAGAGGCCGGGTGGTGGAGGGTGTGATAAACTCTCTAGGGCTGCTTAGAGAAGAGCACAGTATAAGAAATCATTGTTAAGTTGGAGACCCCTATAGCCCATCGGTGCCACTTCCCTGGAGCTGCCAGCTGGAGCCCTGTGCAGGGGAGCGGGTCCCTGGGCTCACACCGGCTCTCATTCTCTCCCATCAGGCAAGGCTGTTCCTGCCAGTGTCTGCCCCCTTGCTCCTTCCTAAACCCCTAGTTGCAGGCTTCTCCACTATAAAAATCGAGGAGTGAAGGGAGCAGTTTGTTTTATTTTATTTTTATTTTTTGGTTTGGGGGCCATATCCGATGATGGCTCAGGGCTTATTCCTGGCTCTATGCTCGGGAATCACTCCTGGCGGTGCTCAGGGATTAGGATACAGGATGCCGAGGATTGAACCTGGATCAGTTGCACGCAGGGCAAATGCCCTACCCGTTGTACTACCACTCTGGCCCCAGAAGGTGCAGTTTAAAGCATGTCAGGGGAGATGTATACGTCTCATTTTCCTTGTTGGTGTTTGAAAACTCTGCATTTTACATATGGAAACCCATGTGAATGATACACATTCTAAACAGTTTTTTCCTAGTGGAGTCGGGATTTGAATTTGTCATATCAAAGTTTCAAAATGTCAGTTCATCAGATTCATCCTTGAGCTTGTTTTGTTTTTCTTTAAGACTTTGGGGTTTTTTGGGTCATGTTTTCAGGGGGGAAATGCCGATTGAACATGTATTTTGTCAAGATGAATGTGGCAAGGCTCTTGGACGCTCAGCACAGGTACTGACATTTTGGAGAGGTTCTCTTATAGCCAGCAAACACTTCCCAGAAGCCGTTGTCCAGTACAGCCCTCACCCGGGATGACCCGCACAGAATCCCAGGCTCATGCAGGGCTCTGCCCCATGCTAAGCATGGTGAAGTGAATGTTGGCCGGGCCACTCCGTGTGAGTTTTTTCTGGTCACAAGGTCAAAGGAAGCCCTGAGGACATTTCCCCATCACGTGGCCCACCCTGCTTTCCCTCTAGTTTCTCTCCATAAGGGAACTCGGAAATCTGCCCACACTAGTATGTGGGTGGGCACCTTATCTGACTCTTAGGGCTTTCATGGAAAACGGTTCACAGAGATGAATACAGAAAAGGATCTTTTCAAACAGACCATTCAGGGTCGTTCGGTAAATTTGCAGTCACCGCCCTGACATCTTCTCAAAGAAAGGCTGAAATCCAGAGTTGGCTGGATTTTCCTCCATAGCAGGGAGCTCAGGTAGCCAGGAAGAGACTATGCAGGCAACTGGGGTTCATCCCTGCTCTGGCTTCTGGAAAATCTGAGAAGGACGATGCTGAGAAGCTTCTTCAAAGGTTCTGGTCTCGAGGGCTGGCGCACACACAGACACTCATGTCCTGGTAATGCTGCAGTGCCTGTATTTATTCCCAAACAGGTAATTCAAGTTCTTTTTTCTTTTTGGGTCACACCTAGCAGTGCTCAGGGGTCACTCCTGGCTCAGCACTCAGAAATCACCCCTGGTGGTGCTCCGAGGACCATATGGGATTCTGGGAATCGAACCTGGGTCGGCCATGTGCAAGGCAAATGCCCTACCCGCTGTGCTATCGCTCCAGCCCAAGATAACTCAAGTTTTAAGTCTGTGCTTCATCTTGTTGCCCTTATATCACAGTGTTGCATGCTTTGAGGGTACTTATTTTTTTGAGGGGGGGTGGGGGGAGAGAAGAGGGCTGAGTAGCTGTCAACTTCTAAGAGACAAGGAAGGATCGGAGTCAGGGAGCAGCTGGCAGGGGAAGGGGCCGGACCCGAGGCTCAGAATAGCTGGTTCTGGTGCCAGAAGGTGAAAAGGGCAGAGGAAATGGGTGGGCTGGGGCCTGTGGGAGGGGCAGCCTGGCCTGGGAGGGGAAGCGAGGGTGGGCGTGCACGAGGCACAGCAGATCCCTGGGCCATGGAAAGTTTTCAAAGCTGAGAGTCAGGAGTGGGCAGGAGGCCTGGGAGGCTGGAGGAAGGGTCTGGACTCAACCTCCGGCCAAGGACGAACTGGACACGGGGTCACCTCCACCCCCACCCCACTGTGCAGACGGCACCGTTGGAAGGGTGGGGTGCGATTCTGGGGGCCAGGGAGACGGGGCTGAGCAGCTGCTGGGAACCCACCCAGCCCTGGGCTTTCAGCCAAGCACCTCCACCCCACACACACGCGCACACACACACACACACACACACACACACACACACACACACACACACACCCTGCAGAGACAAAGGCATCTGGAGCTGAGGGCCAAGGAGTACACCTCACCCCATCCCACCATGAGCTCCCCACCACTGGGCAAAGACAGCACTACTGGCCACTCCTTGCTGGGTATACTGGAGGAGTCCAGGGAGCCTTGCTGGCCTCACTGGCCAAGTCTGTGGTCGGGTGAATGGCAGCTTCTGGAACCACTTCAGCAAAAGACTTCACCAAGAATTTCTTGAGCACCTACTGGACACTGGGTTCCGACCCGCCTGTGTGGAAAAGACCGATAAAAATGAGTAAGTGACCGCAGGAAACAGAAAAGCAGAGCCTTGAGCAGTCTCTTCCGGCCGTAAGGCCATCTGGACCCCCGGAATCTTCACCAGTAAGAGGTCTTCAAAGATCCATGGGTGGGGCCAACCCCCGGATGTGATTCCCGCTCCCCCCCAGCATCACACACACACACACACACACACACACACGCACACACATCCTTGCCAACCCTGTGATAGACAGTCAAGGTGCCAGGGCCCTCATTTCATCTTTGGGCCGCTCTGACTCACTGAGAGAATAAGCTTTACAGACAGGAGGAAACTTATGGAATAGGGAGAAAGGCCACTTCAGAGGCACAGTGGCCATGGTCACAAAGGGTCAGCAGGAGGTGGCTTGGGAAATCAGCACTTGCTTCACGCTTACTGGGTTTGGGGGCTTGGGGGCTGTTTTTAAGGACCATGCCTGGTGGTGCTCAGGGCCCAGCAGAGGGCATTGCTCCTGGAGGGGCCAGAACTCAGTAGTGTGGGGACTCAGATGCAGGCCTCCCCCTGGAAGCATGCCCCCTCCCCCAGCTCTGGAGACATGTCCCGCCTTACAGGGTGTTTGTCGGGGTTGATGACAATGAGCTGAGGTAGCTCAGCTGCTGCCCGACCTCGTGGGAACAGTTGGTGCCGCTGATTTGTACACGCTGAGTGCAACGTTCACGGGAAGGCGATCTAAACCATTTTTCTTAGATAGAAAAAGAGTTTCAATCAGGAAATCAGGGGTGCCAACCTGGAAGATGTAGCCCGGACTCTGCCCCCCCACCCCCCTCATCCCCCATGCCAGACCAGCACTGGCTGTTTCCTGGGAAGCTCCGGGTCCTCTACTGCCCTCTGCTTCCTGTAAAGGGAGGCAGGCTGTGAGGAGCAACGGACTGCCTGGCGTGGCCATGGAGAACAGTTGTCATGCTGTGATGATTGCTCAGAGTTAGGGAGGGGACTGGTGTTGGCGGGGTTCCAGGCCTCTGTTTTAGGGGAGGGAGAAGAGCCGAGTGAGCAAACATGGATGCCGGGAGGAGGCTGCCCTGAAGGGCTTGACGGCTAAAGGAGCAGATGCCCTCACTCACCCCTGCCTTCTTCCCTGAATGCCCACGAGAACCCAGACTACAGAAAGCGGGGGGCTTGTGGGCTGCTTATGCCACAGACAGACACTCGGGGTCTTCACTGGGGGACGGCCTGGTTTACAGGGTAGCCTCTAAGTGTTCGGGTAACTGGTCACTCTGGGCTCTGGAGTGGGGGGCTACCCTCTCACTCACACCACAAACTTGACCTTGGACCTTGTGGCTCTGCAAGCTTCCTCCAGGAAAGGAAGGGTGGGTGAGTGCCCCCCCCGACCCTGTGAATGGGATCCTCATATTTGGGGACCTGTCTTGCTTGAAGGAATGCCTTCCAAAGAAAGGGTGTGGGGGCAGAGGGGGAGCTTCCCTTGAGCAGCTGCTCACTGAATTCTTTGAAGACATATTGAGAAGGGCCGAGAGATACTACAGTGTAGACAGGGCTTGCCTTGTGCTGACCAGGGTTCAACCCCTGGCATCACCTGTGATTCCCCCAAGCCTTGCCAGGAGTGATCCCTGAGTACAGAGGCAGGAGTAAACCCTGAGCACTGCCAGGTGTAGATCTCCACCCCACCCCCTCGCCCAAACATACACACCTAAAAAAAAAATTCACCAAAAAATGGGACCAGGGATGTAGAAGCCTTAAAACACCTTGCAAGTGTGAGACCCTGGGTTGGACCCCCCCACAGCCACCTTCACTTCAGAAAAACAAAGAAACTGTTTATTGGGAAGTGACATGGCTTGGTTCCTTAGCAACTTGGTGACTTTGGGTCATTGACGTGAACTTTCTGTGCCTTTGTGACTCCATCTGCAAAATAAGGACAACAATGGCTGGGGGCCCTGTGGGGGGGAGGGGGTGGAGGAGGGAGACCAAAGAAAGAGACCAGCACAGGTAGGTGCTTAAGAAACATCTAGAGCACCTTCCGCATGCATCCACCTCAGTGAGTAGGGTAGGTTGAGGCCCATTCTCTGCACACAAAGGGGCTTATTAGCCTTTGCTCTATCCTTAAGAAAAATGAAGCCAGCAAGAAAGAGAGGGAGGAGGAGGAGGAAGAGGAGGAGGAGGAGGAGGAAGAGGAGGAGGAGGAGGTGGAGGAGGAGGTGGAGGAGGAGGAGGAGGAGGAAGAGGAGGACTCTGGGCTCTGCAGAAAGCTCCAGGTTTAGTGGCTTGGGGAGGGTGTCACAGCCACGTGCCCTCTCCTTCCCGGGGCTGAGAATCGCAGCCAGCCTGCACCGAGCACAGGGCCAGGCCTGTGTGCAGAACCCAGGGTGGGATCCATTCAATTATTTCTAAAGCCCCTTTGGTATTTCATGAGGGTCATGCCCCAGGCTGTGGACTTGAATACCACGGCAGCAGGTTTCAATAAAATCAATTAATTTAATTTGATTTGGTTTTATGTACTTGGAGCGGGTGCCTCTTGAACTCAGTATGAAAATTATTGCCGAATCGAATGTGTTTGAGTCCTCCAGCCCCTCATCGGCGGGATCTCTTCAGAGAGCCTGCGGGGCTGATCACGGAAGCGAACTCTTCCCTCCCCTGGCTGGGCAGGTCCAGCCCATGCTGCCCCTCTGCTCAGGAGGCTAACCTCAGACCCTGTCCTGTCCTTGAGGCTTGCAGGGGCTGGCGGGCTGACTCTCTTGCTGGAGCACTTTTTCCTACCTGGTGGCCAAACCAACGCATTTCCATTTTGCTTTTGTGAAAAGAATTCAGAGAGATTACAGGGGTCTTGTATTGTTCACAGAACTAATCAGCATACTGCCTACCGCAGTTCAGCTCTGCCCTGCGGACACGTGTGAATGTGGCAAGTCCCTTGAACTGCGGGCTCCTGTTTTCTCGTCCCGAGAGGGAGTGGGCCCCCTCGTTCCAGGCCCTCCCCTGCTCCTGGCACAGTTTGGGTTCTCCTCTCCAGGAGCCCGACCCCAGACTCGAGTCCTCCTCGTTTCTGCTCCCCTACGCCCGAAGAACAGGAGGACTGCCAGCACTGCGGATGAACCCTGCCCCTCCGAGAGGAGCAGCCACTTCTCCCCCACATTCCTGCGGCTCGCAGCTAGCTCAGCTCTGGCTGGGAGGAGGGTGCTAGAAGGCATGTGGCCGGTCCTTTGATTTTCCAGATGAGGGAGCTCCTCTTCGTTCCGGGGTACAGCCACGGCCAAGGGCAGCAGCCACGCTCGGCCACCTTCACCACCGCGATGAAGAGGGAAGGGCGGGGAGCGGCCAGGTTCTCATGTTCCAACTGTACCTTTGATGCCTGTTTCTCCTAGCTGGATGAGAGAGAGAGAGACAGAGAGACAGATAGAGAGACAGAGACAGGGAGACAAAGAGGGACAGAGAGACAGAGACAGAGAGAGATAGAGAGACAGGGAGACAAAGATAGAGACAGAGAGACACAGAGAGAGAGGAGTAAGAGGAGAGAGACACAGAGAGAGGGTGGGAGAGAGGCAAAGAGAGAAAGAGAGAGAGAGAGAGAGAGAGAGAGAGAGAGAGAGCTGGACTGTGTGGGGCCACCCTTTAGAGCAAGTTTCAGACACCTTCACTCAGGAGCACTTGTACCCCATCTTTAGTCCTGGCTGCACCCTGATTCTGACCCAGGCTTGGGGACCCATTGGTAATAGCCCCCATGGAAGCCGAGTTTCCACCAGGCAGTTGATTCACCTTCATAGATGCCCCCCCCCCAGCCATTGACCTTTGGTACCCCTGGAGTCAGGAGATTTGTTTATTCATATATTTACCTACAGCTTCTCTCCTTGGGGGTCTGGAACGGGCCCCTTTGCCTTGCATGCTCCAGACCCAGGTTTGATCCCCATCACCACATAGGGTCACCTGAGCACTGCCAGGAGTGATCCCTGAGTGCAGAGCCAGGAGTAGCCCCTGAGCACTGCCGGGCATGGCCCACCACCTCCACTTCCTCTCCCAAAGCTGCCTTTCCCTGGAGCTCCAAGCAACAACCCCATCCCCACCCCCCACCCCACCCCCCCGCACATCCCCAGCCACTGCTGTCACTTCTCTGGGCGCGCCCTCAGCAGAGGAGGACTACTGACCCTGAGTTTCCGGGACTGTGGCTCAGGGAGAAGACAGGCATTCCCTCCCATGCATCAACCTGAGCTACTAAGGGACCGGGCTGGGATTCCAACCCACACATCACAATCAGTACTCACCCTGGTCATCTCATCCAGGACATCACACTTCCGCCCTTCCTTAGCCCGCTTCCCCCATGAGTCCCCATCCCTTCCTTCCCTCTACCACACTGAACAGGCCCCAGGAGAGTATAATGATTAGGCGCTGACACCAAGCTTCACACCAGCTCCTGCGAGGGTGCCATTCTCAAGGACAAAGTCTGTCCTTTGACAGTGGCAGCAGCGGAAGCTAAACCAGTGCTTTGTGTAAGGTTACCCCACTATACGGGTTCTAGCCCTGTTGTGGCACCCGTGTGGAAGGGGTAAGGAGGCAGTGTGGGATGGCCCCTCGGGTCCTGGCACTGCTCCCCGCTGGTCCTCACTGGGTCTTGGCACCCAGCCTCGCCACTGCCACGCGACATGGAGCAGCGGACGCTGGACACTTGGGGGCCCTCGGATCCTCTCCCCAGCAGCCCAGCCCCTCTGCAGGGTCCGTGCCCGCCCCAGTAGGCAGCAGCATCACCCCAGGGCGGCATTAAGCGCTCACAGGGCGGCCTCCCGGGGAGGCGGGCGCCGAGGAGGTCAGGCTGGGGCCCTGTGAGAACGCGGAGGAGAGGTTCAGACAGCAGACTGGGGCCTCCCGGAGGGGCGCGGGAGGACTCTGGAGAGGTGGGTGGGATGAAGGGCAGCCGAAGGGAGGGAGCGAGGACGCTGGGACGCCCCAGCTGGCTCCAGGACAGAAGAGGGTGCCAAGTCTCCCAGGGGGCGGGACGCCACCGAGGGGCGGGGCTAGGGGCGGGGCGTCCGGGGAAGCGACCAGTGAAGGGCGTCTGCAGGGGGCGTGGCGCCCTGGTGGGCGGAGACAGAGCGGGGCGTCCTGGAAAGAGACCAGTGGAGGGCGACTGTAGGGGGCGTGGCGTTCTTGTGGGCGGGGACGAGGGCGGGGCGTCCGTGGAAGAGACCAGTGGAGGGCGTCTGCGAAGGGGCGTGGCTCTTGGTGGGCGGAGACAAGGGCGGGGACGCCCGCGTTTAACCAGGGAGGGACGCGGAGAGGGGGCTTCGTTCTGGGCGCCCGAGCACTGGGACAGTCTGATTGCATCACGTTCCTGATTCTGCTTTCTTAGGGAGCAGGCCCAAGGGGCTGGCAGGGAGGGAGAGGTGGGCGAACCAGTCTGAACCGGCCGGGCAACTCGAGGGGCGTGGGCCCTGCGCACTGGGGTGCTGCCCAGCACCCTCTGCCCGCACCGTGCTCTAGGGAATTTTTCAGGGAGCCCGCCCCGCTGGCTTTTACAGATTCTCCCTTCCCGGCCTCTCTCTCCAGACTCGCCCTCTCCTCCCTCCCCTCCTGGCTCTGGCTCCCGGAATCAGCCAAAGGGAGGTACCAAGCCTGGGCCCTCAGTTCTCTCCCCGCCTCTCCTAAACAATTCCAGTCCTCCCTTTCTCTAGCCTCCCACTGCCCGAAGCCTCAGCCTTTTGGGATTTCGGAGAGTTTAGTGAATCAGCCCCTCCCCGTGCACCCCCCTGAGGCCTCCCCCCTTCTCTATCCTCAGGCGCCCCCGGCTCCTTAGCAGAGTCCAAGATCCTGGCGATCAGCTGGGTGAGTCTCATCCTCAGGTTGTCTGTATTTTTAATGAAAAATTCTGCAACGGAACTCAGCAGCTATCCCCTCCCCCACCGCCTGCCCCTCAGTAATTCATTTTCTTTTCTTTAGTTGTTATTGTCATTATTTTTTGGCCACATTCCTCAATGCTCCGGGGTTAAGCCTGGCTCTGTGCTCATACATCACTCCTGGTGGGGCTCTAGGGACTATATGGAATGCCAGGGATAGAACTGGGTAGTCTGCATGGAAGGCAAGCACCTTATGCGCTATATTTTCACTCCCCTTTTATTTTTATTTGTTTGGGGACCAACAGCAGTTGGATTAGGGACTAATCCAGATTGCTTGGGGATCTCTCCTGGCAGTGCTGGGGGTTAGGGGCTGGTTGCTCCTTGCCACTCCTCCTCCCTCAGATGTGCATAAAAGGTAAACTTCCAAAGGCAGGAAACCAGCTTAGGGAAGGGTTTGTGGGGGGATCCTTCAGAACTCAACAAAGACACCAGCACTGGCCTGAACCTTCCACTTCCCTGCCTGTGTTTCTTCTCGAAGCCAGTTCAACTATGAATCGTCCCACAAGCCATGCATTCCGACAATTCCAGGCTGCTAAGCTGGAATCCTCCCAGTGGCTATGAGGAGCTTCCTGGGCTACCAACCTGTTTGTTTTCACAGGCTTGGGTCTCTTTAGCTATTATTGCCACTATCAGTACAACAGGGTTGTCTAATAGACTTAATAACCTGGATCTTTAGCATGGTTGGGCCATTGAGCATCATTAGTGCAGTCCTGGGATTTATAAACTAAGACCCCTGGACATCCCAGAGGGCAGCAGCCTGCCCAGGTCATGTAGCACATTCATTGCCAGGCTGGAGCTCTAACCCAACTACTAAGTACCTCTTCCTGTGACAGGTAATTTGGTGGTAGCTCGCTCTGTGTTAGTGACCCAGCACAGCTCTTGTGTTAACACATTACTTGATTTTTTTTGGGGGGGGCCATACCCAGAGATATGGGGCAGGGCGAGTTGAACCCGTCTCATGCTTTTCTCAAGCTCAGGGCTTGCTCCTGACTCTGTATTCAGGAATTCCTCCCGGTGGTACCCAGGGGACCATATGGGATGCTGGGAATTGAACCCAGGTTGACTGTGTGCTAGGCAAGTGCCCTACCTGCTGTGCCATCACTCCAGCTCACACACATTACATGGTGATGAGATGGAGCAACACATCTTCACTGAGGACACAAGAGAGAAGCGCACCTCCATATTCCTACTGACTTGGGGTTCTGGCCCTCTGAGGGTGGCAGTGAGATGCTTTTCCAGGACACTCCACCAGCCCTGATGAACCCCAGAGGGACCCCTTCTTTGGTGGCGTCCAGACCCGTCATTGTGCCCAAGGAGACTGTGGGTCTGGAGGTAGGTGTGAGTGTGAGCCAAATTGGCAAATCCAGACTGGGGCAATTAATGCTGTGACTCTTTTCCATGTGCTGCCCTCAGCCAGGATCTGAATGGGTTGCAAAAGAGCAAGGCATGTCTGTTCAAGCAGTCACCCTTGTCTTCCTGGGCCCTGCCAGGCATTGTGTGAGAAGACGATGGCCCTGCAGAGCCAGCCCCAGGCACGCCAGTCCCAGGAGGCTGCCCAGGGCTTTGGGATCCTTCATTTCTCCAGCACAGCTCCTCTCCCCCGACTCCTATCCCCCACCCCAGGTCCTACTGGGGATTAGCTGTTTGTGAGCACCGCTGTGACATGTGACACTGGGAAGAGCAAAAGTGGAGAAATTCAAGCCAGTTGGGCCCCAATGCCTGATTTTTCATAACAAATTTGAGAGGAATTAGGTGGAAGTGAAGGATTAAAACATGACCTGGCTTCTAGGAGCAGCTTTCGAACTTGGTCTCACTGATTTGGAACTTATTGGAACTTTGGGTTGATGAGCTTGGCTGCACTGAGGCTTGCTTTTACACCAACTGTGAACCCAGGGCCAATGAATGAATGGACTGTGTGCCTGATTCAGGGTGGGAGGGAAAGGGCATGCTGGAACTTTCTTGAGGTGACAGATTCTGACATGAAGAAGGTCAGCTCCGGTCATCCTGATAAGCTTTTGATCTGTGGGCATGTGGGGGACGCTAAGTCCTTGCCATTACTGTCTTGGTAACTTTCATTTATTGAACTCTTATAGGAACACTCTGAGACTGAAGTTATTATTCTTCCCATTTACATATAAGGAACTGAGGTTGCTAATTAGTAGACAGCCAGAATTTGTCCTGAGCAACCTTCTTGGGTGGCCTTTACCTTTAACCACCCACCTGTGTGGGTATTTTATGCGTTAGGACATGGGGAATGGGGGGGGCGGGGAATGATAGCCCATGAGTGTTACCCTAATCCAGGTGGTTTTTTTCTCACTTCTTATTTAGTGAAGTGAGGAAAGCCTGATCTTTAGTAAATTTAGTGAATCTTTAGTAATTTAGAGTCTGATCTTTAGTAAATGATCGATAAGTGAATTAATCGGCAATGGTGAGGGCATGGTTGAACTTGAGAATGGAAGTGACCTTGAGTCTCTGCCTCCCCCATCTCCACTCTAGTGCTTGCATTTTCCAGTCTGTTCTGGAACTGGAGTGACCAACAGAAGAAGCACAGACAGTGAGAACTCTTCTCATCTCCTCTGGGGGCCTGTGGGGTGAGTGGACTGGCCCCGGAGTGGCTTCAGGGGCCCCTGGTCTAGGGCTCCCTCTGCAGAATATTGACTGGACTTGGCAGAGCTGAGAACTGAGATGTGGGAGAAACCACGTATCTTCTTCCTTTACTCCCAGCTCCTCACTCCTCACCCCCAGCCTTTGGGGAGCTCCGGCTATGCAGGGAAGCTCTGGGGACTACTTCCGGCTCCCACTCCATCCCAGCTGCTCACTCATTCCTGGTATAAATATCGAGGCCTTCGGAGTCTGAACCAGATGGACAGGGTCAGGACGGGGCAGGGCGAGCTGAACGCATCACATGCTTTTCCTCCAGGACTCTCACCCTTGTCTATTCCCTCCAGGGCCTTGGCAGAGCCATAGGGACCCTCAGTCGTGTGTTTATTGGAAGCACAAACACCTTATCACACTGCCTAGTCAATTCAAAACACCAGCAAACAAGACATTCTGGCAAACTCCCGTCAGGGACCCAGGAGAGGGCGGCCCCGAATTGCTGGTGTGGTGCTCAGGAGCCTCCTCCAGACCCTCTGGAGGTTAGTCAAAGGGTCTTCAAGTTTGTCACCCCTGCCCCTAGCACCTCCCAGGCCCTGGAAGGTCAAGGTCCTTGCCCAAGGACACGCTGGCAGAACCCTGACCCGGTTCTGAGTGTATAGTGCAGAGCCCACAGCTTTGGGGAAATACTGTCATCCTGTTAGGGTCAGAGTTTCTTCGAGACTGTCTGCCAGAGCTTATTCACCACCTTTACCACCTTAGTCAATGCAAATCCCCTGTCATCGCAGATGGGCGCCCTGGGCAGCTGCTGAAACAGATCCCCAAAGCCCAGAGAGGAAGAAGAGCAGCACTGGGAGCTGGTGTTTATGCCTGCTGTGAGCCTGGTGGGGCAGGCTGAACTCCTCCAGCACAGATACCAGCTCTTTCCTGCTTGGCACTAGTGTACCCAGACCGTGGGTTCCTCCTTGGCAAAGTCTGCCAAGGCAGAGGAAGGGGGACTGTGCCCAGGGCTTTGGAGGATGTCTCCAGGTGCCGGCCCCCTCCCTCCGCTCTAGCCTCCACCCCCGCCCTGCCTTTACTGGCATGAGTGGGACAGATGGGAATTTCTCCCACAGGAGAGAGCAGTTCCCCGGGCATCTTGCTCTGAGTCCATTTGGCTTGGGTGCTTGGAGTTGGTGTTTATTTGTCCATCATGTTTATTAGTAGGAGCTGCTCTGAACAATAAGGGGCGGAGGGGGGGGGGGTCACAGCTGTGTTCAGAACTCACTCCTGCCTCTGCTCAGGGATCACCTCTCAGAGGGCTCAGGGGACCCTCTGTGCTATTTGAGTCCGTCACATACCAGGCACTCTCCCTCCCTGCTCTACTGTCTCTCCAAAAGCTCCAAACGAGTGCTAAGCATTTGACTCAGATCATCCACCCAGTGGCTTTTACAGACGAGGAAACTGAGCACCAGTATAGGTCTATATCCCCACACTGATCCCTGGCAGGACCAAGTCACAGGGTCTCGCACCTGAGTCCATGTTCATGGCCATGACGGAATGAACAGATTGTTGCCGTTTGGACAAGTCCTTTCCTTCACCATCCCTGCTCTCTGCTTCTTTATCACTAAGATGGATGATAAAATCAACCGCACCTGAAGCCCTTGAAAAAGGGGACAGACTCTGCCAGCGGGTTGGCTGAAGCCAGCCTTGTTGTTCTCAGGGTGACTGATTCCCCCTGGTACCTCCTTGACACCCCCCCCATCCACCGCTCATCGGGGGCTTCATGGGGCACAATATTTTCTCCAGTGGATGCTAAGCCCTTTAGTCTTCCGATGTTTGACTCCCAACCGAATATAATCTCCCTGTTATTTGTAGGTCGGTTCTGTCATGGTAGTTTCTTGCGATGCCGTTGCTGATTGAAAAGCTCCCTGGAATGAGTAGCCCCAGTTTAATACGGCAGGCCAAAGGTCCACAGGGGAAGCTGGCTGAGGCCCACAAAACTCTGCTGGCTCAAACTCAGTCGCTACATTGTTTCGCTTCCACGTTCTTGACTGCTAGTTAGATTTTAGTCCTGGCCTGCATTCCGAAGGCGCCACATTACGGCCACCTTCACCCTCACTGAGGCTGGGAGCCCCTCTGAGAGGTAGGGAGGGCAGTGCCCATCACACTGAAGTCAGGGAAGGGCCTCTCTGCCCTCTCCCATCTGTGCCAATCCTCCGTTGCCCATCACCCTTCGGTGACGCCAGAAAAAAAAGACTGATTTCTAGGGGGTACTTCAACTTCACATTAGTTTCACACTTCCGGTTGCTCCCATGCACCTTCAGTCCTTCCCCCAAGTAGAAGCAAGGAGAGGGAGGAAGGGGTGATGTGGGATTGGCCTTGTTTGAGCTCAGGGGACAGACACTGCTTTACTTCTGGTGCTTGCTCAGTGCTGGGTGCCCTCTTCCTCCTCCCTCTCTGTTTCTCCCTTCCTCTTTCCTTCCAATAGTGGCAGAAGATATAGCATCCCACTGGCCCTGTCCCATGCCCAGCCACTAGGAAGACAGCCTCCTGTACCTCTGCCTTGACCTGTCCCACAGGGAGACCTCCAGCCCCCCTTGGGCATCTTATCTAAACCAGGAGTTTCAGCTTTCTCCATCTGTGAAATGGACCACTATTCACTTGGCTAGCTTGTCACAAGGCTGACATTGTTGTAATGAAATTTACTCAATCAACACTGAAAACATCTTTTTGGGGGGAGGTGGAGAGGGATAGGTTTTTGCTTACTTCTGTGCTCAGGGCTCACTTCTTGTGGGCTCAGGAGACTATACAGGATGCCAGGGATCAAACCCGGGTGGGCCACGTGCAAGGCAAGAGCCCTACCTGCTGTACTATCACTCTGGCCTGGCTGAAACCATATCTAGGGAAAAATAACACCAACAGGAGATTCAATTATTTAACGTCAAGATAGACTGCTACTAGACAATCACCTGAAATCGTGGCCCCAAATAGGGATACAGAGCACTTTTTGTAAGGGTTTTTCTGGCAGTGATAGCAGTGGTGAAACAAAGAAGGGGTTTCTCCGTCAGTTATCATGACAGTAGACTGAGGGACACTGAGGCAGGAAGGGGTCAGCTGGGGACCCACACCGGGGCCCCCATCACTGGGAACCTTTGTGACCAATACATTCTGTTTTAGATCCCATTGAGACATTCCAGAATTTACTCATTGTTTTGGTGAACCCGCCCTAGGTAAAGGTGGGCTTGGGTCCTTCTGCCCTGTTCTGGTCCGCCCCGTGATGTATGGTCCATTCATCTCTGCCCGGCTCCCAGATGGGGCTACCCAGAGCTCCCGGTCCCACCTGCTCCCTGCTTCCCTGTGCTCAGCTACTGTTGAGGTTTCTACTCTCCACCACTGCAACAGTACATCCAGATAAGGCTTTTTTTTTTTGCTTTTTGGGTCACACCCGGCAATGCTCAGGGGTGGTTACTCCTGGCTTGGCACTCAGGAATCACTCCTGGCGGTGCTCGGGGGACCATATGGGATGCTGGGAATCCAACCCGGGTCTGCCGCGTGCAAGGCAAAATGCCCTACCCCCTGTGCTATTGCTCCAGCCCCAGATAAGGCACTTCTTAACTCTTAGTGTACAGGGAGGGCAGTTTCACCCTCATGTCACAAAAATGAGCCGACGGAAAGACCTTTTGTGTGTCACCTGGCTCCCCGTATGTGTGCAATAGAGGAGAGGTTTTCCTGTGACTGCTTCCACTGTCCTCCTGCTACCAGGGCCCATGATCTTCCTGGATCATTTCAAACAGGGATGCTAAAGGGTCCCTTTAAAGCCAAGAAGCTCTAGGGGTCAGTGTCCGAGCCGGCTCCTTCCAGGGAGACTAGAGAGGGGGCTGTGGGCTACATCGCATAGGCTGTCCAGCCTGGGGGGCTGCCCTTGCTACACTGAGGGCCACCTACCCAATGCCTCCATCACCTCCCGGGTCAATGCAAGTGCCAATTCTGCTCAAAGCACAGGGCAAGAGATCACTTGCACCTCCCTTAGCATGCGCCTGATGCCCACCAGTACCAGAGAAGGGGCTCAATTTCCAGTGCTCATGTCTCATGCAGCTCTAGCTCCAGAGGAGGCTTGAAGCCAAATCCCCTGCCCACCACAGATGGCATCTCTTGGGGAGGCCTGGTCTTCATCTCAGACTCTCCTGGAGGGCAGAGGGGGGAAATAGATACTTCAGGAGACCCTCTCCTCCTGGCTCTGCTGATCCCTGCCATACAGTAGATGTGACAAGTGTGTGTGTGTGTGTGTGTGTGTGTGTGTGTGTGTGTGGTGTAGAAAGCTAATTTCTTTTTTTTTATTAAGTGAGGCTTATGTAGAAAAATGTGAGCAGAGGAGAGGTAAAGGAACACATGTTCAAGAGAGAACATGAGCTTGGCGAGTCTAGTGAGGAGACGATATCTATTTGCTCAATTGTAGATTTGTTTCACCTGGCATCTGGCATCTGTCCTTCTATCACCCATCTGCCATCTCTGTCATCTACCTATATAATCTATCATCTACTTATTGATTTCCAGGAATGTGGCTCCATAGTAGAGCACATCTCACATGTGTCAGTGCAGGGGCAGATGGGAAGGCTGGCGACAGCTCTGCCCTCATGTCCAGTGTGGCTGGGACCACCTCCTCCTCCACCTTCATCTCACCCTCACCTCGCCCTCCCCTCCCGCTCCCCACACCCTCACTCACACCCTCCCCTCCCCTCACCCACACCCTCACTCACACCCTCCCCCTTTTCTTCTCCTCCCCTCACCCACACCCTTACTCCTCCCCCACATACTCACTTCCTCCCCACATCCTCACCCTCCCTTCACCCTCCCCTCACTCACATCTTCACTCACACCCTCCCGTCCCCTCTCCCCCCTTCACTCCCCTTACACTCACCCTCTCCCTACTTCCTCTATCTGTGGGTGCTAATCCCTGTTCCCCAGGTCCCTAGGTGGGATGAAATGAGGTGAGAGGTGGATATCGCCAGATGGCTCTCCTCAGAGAAGGGCTGGTAAATAGCAGGGCCTCAGGCCTGACTTCACGGACCCTAGTGAGCTGCCGGTGGTCTTCCCCTGCTGCTAGAGGGTCAGCTCTGTGAGGGCAGAGGGGCTAAAGGCAAAACCTAGACACAGGGAAGGAAGGAGAGAAGGAGGAAGGGAAGGAAGGAAGGAGGGAAGGAAGGAAGGAAGGAAGGAAGGAGGGAGGGAGGGAAGGAAGGAAGGAAGGAAGGAAGGAAGGAAGGAAGGAAGGAAGGAAG
>JAOXYA010000002.1:32843622-32859496 GCA_028565675.1 Sorex palustris
GGTGCCCACAAGCTTTTTAATCAAAAAGAGTTTTGTGAAGCTACTTTCAAAATGCCATCCAAACTATGAAGTCTACAGAATACACTGCCCATTAGCTCTCTATTACTATGGTATTTGAGCATCTACTTGGCCTTTACTAAGTCCTTTTATCTTCTTGCTCCACTGCCTCAAAGTTATTGTTAAAACACCCCAAATATAGGCAAATTAAAAGACCTTGGTTTCTTGTTACCTTTTGATTTTACTTTTACAGCACAGGACATGCATTATTTTTCAAATTCTTTCCTCTCAATCCGTTCCATCCACGGGAGGGATGCAGAATACAGTGTGGGAATCAAAGCCCTCAACTACTTTTCATCAAGCAAGTATCATCATGAATTATACTGAATGTTCAATACTGTTCTTGAAACTTTATGAATGATTTTCCTTGGGAAAGAATAGGGATAAGAAAATATTTGTAAGTCAGCATAATTTCATCGGACTGAATCTCTGCTTCTAAATGTACCTTCACAAGTATTTCCAAAGATTGGTGTTGGTTTTAATCACAATAAGCGAATAACTTTACCACCACCAGGCTAAACAAATCTTAGGTTCTCATTTGTATGTGAATTCTACAAACAGTTTACCTAAACCATACCTAGCATTCAAGAAAATACTAACGAAAATTTAGGGAATACTGATTCTGATTTAGTTAACAGTTTAAAAGGAATATCCCACAAACAGTTTACCTAAATCACACTTGGGACTCTAGAAAATGTCACGTAAACTTTAAGGAAACTGAGATGAAGTATCAAAGGAACATCCCAATATTTGTCCAAAATTTTTAATCCCTTTAGACAATATTTGCAAGTTCTGAGTAAATCCAGGAGAACAAGTACAAACAACTCCAAGATCACTTTGATATGCTCTTCCTTCAAAATAATGAGACATAACTTAAGTGTTAAGGTTTTATTAATTTTTAGTACTCAAAATGTTAAAAATACCATACATAAATTACTGAAAATAATGAAAACAGTATGATTATATATACATTACTCAAACCTGTTAAATCTGGTATACAGAAACAAAATGCTATTGAGGAATTATGGAAATGGGTTCATTCAGCCTTCAGTGTATACTGAATTTCACATATTTCCCAATTTTTTATGACTGATAATTATGACAGTGTGGAACAGCACTAGTCAACACAGGACATGAGGAAATTTATTTAGAGCCAGATCTGAGAAAAATCTAAGAACTTTTTGACTACATGACACTGGACATGTCGTGTAACATCAGATAATATTTTTTGGCAATGTGAAAGGAGTCAGAGACAATAATATTCTCATCCACTGAGTCATATTTAGGGTAGAGAATCAGCTCTCCATGTGGCCTATGGTCTTCAGAGAAGTAAACCAATGAAGATCACCATGTGACTCATGACAAAAACCTTTTATAAAGTGACCTTTAGTGGGGCGGGTCTTCCCATATTATTAATTTTTGGGGCCTTCCAAGCAGTGCTCAACAGTCTCTGGGAAACCCTGGTGATTCTTGGCCAATTGGGCTGGTAGTTCAACACAAGGATCCAAAGATGTGGTGCTGCCTGGGCCCTGGTGAGAATATCTTGGTGACCTTAGCAGTGCCAGGGGTCCCCAAGGCTGTGCCCAGTAATATTCAGGGAATCATAGGGTGCCCAAATTCAAACTCGAGTCAGGGCAAAGAGATAGTGCAGGTAGCATAGCAAGTATTCAATTCTCAGCACTGCATATGGTCTCACAGCATGGGAGGAGTGATCCCTGGCACAGATACAGGAGTAAGCCCTGAACGCTGATGGGTACGCAACATCCCCCCCCACAATAAAAAACCCAAAAACAGACTCCAAAATTAAACCTTGGTCAAACACATGCTAAGCTTAACCACTATCTTCTAGACACAATACATCTTAAAATATGATTCAGACACAATTTGGAATTTTTTTCCTCTAGCTCCTCCAATTAATAAAGTTAAAATGTACAGTTACTAAGTTACAGTACTGTATCAAGCATCTAACAGAAATAAGCTCACCATCACTCTGTGATGTTGGTGCTACGGTTATGCTGACTCTGTGAATGAGAAAAACAGGCACAGATCAGAGAAGGAACAGTCAGGATTTCATCCATATTCATCAGCACTTGTTTTCTCTGTAATTTTTTCCTACTCCTTTTAAGAAACTATTACAGAAGATTAAAGTTTTGTCCTTTGCCTACAATAAGAAGAAAATATTGGATATAGATAATTTTCAAATCTGGAATAATCAAGCAAAACCTGTTGAACTGTTGCTCTTCAGGGTCAGTCGGGGTCATGTCTATAGTTACTAAGTTGGGAAGATGAGGCCATACAACTTTCCAAAGGATGGGAGCTCGGCTGTAGGTTGCATGTATATCTGGGGAGCTTGCTCCTGCCAATTTTTGAAACAGTTACTGCATTTAAAGGGGATGGAGAATATTTTCCAATTTCCACAACTACAGTCTTCACCCAGGCTTTGGCTTCAGCCATTAAAACATGGTTTGTTCTTTGTCACCCATTGACAGATTAACAAGACTAAAACTCAGCAAGGAAAAACTGGCTCTGAAGAACTGAAGGAGAGAGGGCTAGTAGATGTATACAGGACTTTTCATCTCCCCCAAAGTAGAAAACACATTCTTCTCTAATGCACATGCAGAACTTTCCACATGGTGGGCACAAAATATACTTCAATAAAACCAAGAAGATAAAAATCATATCAACTATCTTTTCAGAACACTCTGAACTGAAACTAGAAGTTAACCACACACAGAAATAGAGAATCAAATCAAACACCTGGAAATGAAACAGTTCATTGCTGAACTCAACCAGTGGGTTAGAGAAGAAATCAAGGAAGAATCAAGAGATTCCTGGAACGAGGAGAACGAGCACACGAGCTGCCAGAACTTGTGGGACACAGCTAAAGCAGTGTTAAGAGGAAAGTTTATATCTATGCAGATGTTCTTCAGGAAGGAAGGAAGGGCCTAAAAAAATAACTTGACTTCACAGCTTAACATCTTAGAAAATGACCAACAAAAGGAGCCCAAACCAGGCAGGAGGAAAGAAATAATAAAACATAGAGCAGAAATCAATGAGCTGGAATCCCAAAATACAATCAAAAAGATCAATGAAACCAAGAACTGGTTCTTTGAAAAAAATAACAAGATCAATAAACCACTAGTAAGACTCACAAAGAAAGAGAGAGAACCCTAATAAACTGGATCAGGAATGAAAAGAGGGACATCACAAAAGAAACCAAAAAAATTCAAAAGATCATCAGAGATCACTTTGAGAGTCTATATGCCATGAAATAAGAGAACCTAGAAGAAATGAATAAATTCCTGAATTTCAATAACCTACAAGGCTGAATCAGGAAGACTTGGAATACCTGAATAGCTCAATTTTCATTGAGGAAACTGGATGATAATCAAAAGTCTCCCCCAAAACTGTTGGTAGGAATGGTGGCTGGTTTAGCCTTTTGGGAAAATAACATGGACATTGCTTAAAAAAGGAGAAATTGAGCTCTCATAAGACTGAGCAATACCACTTCTGGGAATATATACTGGGGGTCCAAAAACACACAGCAGGAACACCACCTGCACTCCTATGTTCATTGCAGCACTATTCACAATAGCCAGAATCAAGAAAAAAATCTGAGTGCCCAAGGACAGACAAATGGATAAAGAAATGATGGTACATCTACACAATGAATACTATGCAGCTGGTAGGAAAAATGAAGTCATAAAATTTTCTTATAAATGAATGGACATAGAGCGTATCCTACTGAGTGAAATAAGTCAGGAGGAGATAGAGAATGACTGCATTCACTTGTGGTACATACAAAGTCCGTACTAGAAGACTAATATCCAAGGCCAGGGAAAACAGGAGCTAGGAGGACTGGTCAATGGTTGGAATCAACCAAAACTGTGTATGGGACAGAGGGTAAGTAAGATAGAGAAGGGACTGGTATGACAAAAATAGTTGGAAATAACGCTGGACAAGAATTGAATGTTAAAAGTAGGTAAAGGGATACACATGACAATCTTTCAGTATCTGTATTGCAAACCACAATGCCCAAAAGGAGGGAGGGAGTGGGAGGGAGTGAGGGGTGGGTGTACAGGGGAGAGAGGGACAGGGAGGGAGTCAGAGGAGTTGGAGAGAGGGGGCTGTCCCCCACTTCAGGAATTTTTTCGACTATACAAGAGCTGGATAACATTTCTTCCCATGTATTAGTAGTTCCCTTTAAACAATTTGTAGTTCCCTTTGAACAAGTCTCTATTAGACTTGTTCATCCTGCGGGTCTCTGTTGCTGTATCTGCAAAGCAGGGGGTCCCTGCATGTGGCCTCAGAGCTGAGAACAGCGTGGGGTGCCATTGTGGCATGCAAACTAGTCACAGTTGTCCTATCTTGGGTCTGGAGTCCTGGTGTGTGGGAGACATGGCCATTGGGGCAGAAATCCCCAAGGAAAATCAGCTCTGAGGCTAGGAGTGACTTAAAAGCCTGAACCCCATCTTTGCATGCAGGAGGCTAGGTTTAATCCCCGGCACTGGAGGGGGGTCCCCCAAGTAGTGCTGGGAGCAAACCCCCAAACTGAGTCAAAAGCAAAATGAAGGTGGCAATTGAAGGGTATGCCCATCCAACTATGCCCGGCCTCTAGCCCTGCAGGGCCTCCTGAGCACCCTTAATAGCCCCTGAGCACTGCCAGGAGCTTCCCCACCTCCTCACCCCAACTCCCCATGCCCAGAAAAGAATCTGCTCTGACTTGGTTCTAGGTTCCTTCTTGCCAAAGTACTTTTCCCAGGCAATTCTGTTTCACGTGCTGGGGGAGGGCAGGGGGAGGGTTGTTGACTGACCCTCGCTTTGAGAAAGGTCCTAGGCCTCACAAGCCAGATAAACCGCCCACCAGGCCCACCCACAGGGGCCAAGTCCACCTGAAACCCTGATGGCAGCACAGCAGAGGTGGGAGGGATCTTCCTCAGCGGCTGAGACAGTGGAGGGTTGGGGTGAATGTGTGACACAGGGCGCTCCCCCTCAAGGAAATGGCAGCAACAAGATTCTTCCAGCGTGCCTCCTGGATCTAAGGTTCTCTCTCTGAAACCTCTGTCCCCCACATGTTTGCAGGGTTTTCTCTGAGCCTCTGTTCCCCACATATTTGCAAGGGCTTACTAAGCACCAGGAACAAGGAGTAAAAGAAGACACAGGTGACAGAAGTGAGCCCCCAGTGGATTGGGGGTGGGAGGTATGAGTATCACCTGGGCAGTAAGTCCCAAAGACCAGGTGTCACGTACGCTTGATGGTTTATCAAAGCTGTGAGATATTGAACAGGTTGAAGACTTCTTTTTGCATTTGTTTTGGGGACACACCCAGTGATGCATAGGGATCACTCCCAGTGGGCTTGGGGAACATAGGGAATGCTGGGAATTGAACCCAGGTTGGCCATGTGCAAGGCAAATGACTGTCCAATCACTCCAATCCCACCAAGACCTTTTTGAGCTCCCTCTCATCACTAGAAAAAAAAAAGGGAAGCCATGGAATTTCACTTGGGGTGTGACTGCAGGGTTGAGTGGGGAAGCAACCCGGGATCCATATTGTGAGCACTGTTCCCAGATCTCGGGTGACCTCTGAACTCCCTCTAGACCTGTACCCCCCTGGACATGCAAGCACATTCATACAGGCGTCCCCTGAGTGTCCACAGGACTCAGCGGATGACAGGCACCCTTGTTCTAGTTAAGAAAGTCGCTGATCTGCTCCCTGCTTTAGTCCAGCCTTCAGAGTGACGTTGGATCGCTCCATTCTCCCTGACGGGCATGAGCTGTGGGCCTAGAGCTGGCAGCGGGATCAGGCCAGGACCCCGGGAACCCAGCTATATCCATGCCCTCCAAGAACCTTAGAAAAGGCCCTGGCTGGAAGGGGGCGTGGCTAGTGATGGGGCGTGGCTGGAAGGGGCGTGGTTGACGTGGGGCGTGGCTGGAAGGGGCGTGGTTAGGATGGGGCGTGACTGGAAGAGACTTGGTTGTTTGGGCGTGGCTGTAAAGGGGCGTGGTTGTGTGGGCGTGGCTGGAAAGGAGCATAGTTGGGTGGGCATGTCTGGGCGGATGGGCGTGGCGAGGGGCGTGGCTGGGAGGAGGGCAGCAAGAGGGAGGTGGCCAGACAGCCTGGGCAAGAGCCATCCCAGAAGGAGAGGAAGCGCCCTGACAGCTCCCAGGGCTGCCTGCCCCAGCCGCTTTCTGTGGGAGGCTTTGGGAGCTCTGCCCACCGCACCCCTCCCCCCAAACTCCGGCGTCTTCCTGTTCGCAGGAGGCAGCTGGCACCAGCACTGAGAACAGGGAGGTGAGCCTGGAGGGGCAGGAGGGCAGGGCTCCCCACGTTTTTGCCCAGAGCCCTTCGGAAGGGCGGGTTCCAGCAGTGCACACACACACACAGTGATTAAGGGGGCGGGAGGAATGACATTTGCTGTCCACTGCGGGACCCAGCGGGCTGGCTCTGGGCCAGCTCTTCTCTGGGCTCTTGGCTGCAGTGTCTCCAGTGCTGGCACCACCCATGGCCCGGGCACTCCTTCCCACCCAGAGACTGGAGTCCTGTTAAGAGGGGCCACCTGGGGGCAGGCTGGCTGGACTCCCCGGACTCCAGCCTCTCCCATACCCTCCACCTGTTCCAGCGCAGGCACCCTCCTTTCACTAGAAACTGTATTCAAGAAGTTCCATCCTCTAGACTCCTATCCAGAATCCAGACTAACTACTCCTCCCCCTCCCCCTCCCCCACCCCAACACACTCACGTCCCTGCTCATAACAACCCTCCCAGGCTGCCTGAGCCCACTCCTCCCAGAAGCCCTCCAGGAGACCCTGATTTCCTGAGTCCTCCTTTGCTGTGCAGAATTGGGACCTTATTCCTCTTGTACCCACTCCAGGGAGGTCCCCACTCTGCCCATCACTGTCCCTGTTGCCCTGTGACTTACCTCCCCCACAGACATGAGACTTTGCAGGCAGCACCCCTTGGCACCCACCCTGCCTCCATCAGGAGCTAGGGTGTTACCCCAAACCCTCTGGGTGGATTCGATTCTCTCCTCTCCTGAGCGGGCTGCTCCACTCCCGGGCCTGGGAGTGGCAACCAGGTTGGTCAGATTGATTGGCTGTTTAATTAGTGACTCTGTGGACAAAGAGATTGGACTTATTCTTTGACTTGGGTGTTCCAGGACTGCGTGGTTTCTGATTAAAGAAAAGGGGGGGGGGGGAAGATGGGTTCATCCTGCTTTGGAGGTCGGCCATCTGCCCTGATTAAGCACCTCCCTGCTGACCTTCTGTGCCGGGTTCTCCACACCCCGTTCCCACCGCACCCTGGCTCCGAGCCTCCCTGTCCCTTCGCCCTACATTCAGGGCACACCCCTGCACTGGATAGAGGGCCTCACAAACTCATTCAGCCCTGCCCTGGTGGGGACCCGAGTTTTAGTTTTAGGGAGGAGCCCTTGGCTCTCCCTCTCCCTCCCCCCACTGACTTTGTCTTTGCCTTCCTGTGGCCCTCCTGCAGGGCACTGGCAGGCATGAGTCACTGGCCCTGATTCTAAAGCTGGGGTCACCCGTTGGAAGAGCTACTGTCCCCTGCTCCCCCTTTCTGGGGGACCTTGCACTGTCTCGTCGTCTCAGTGGGCTTTGCTCTTGGCTTTGGGGTGTTGTCAGACTCACTCCAGCCCTGGGGAGAGCTGCAGAGGAGGAGACAGAGAGCCTGGTCTCTCCTGGGTTCGCCCTTGTTTTTCTCTAAGGCACAGGGAAGCTGGTCACCCAGGGCAAGGCTGTCCCCTGGCCCCCCCACTGACTCTCCGCCCACCCATTTCCTGGACCAAACCATCAGGGTCCTGAGGAGTCAATGGCAGGTGAGGGACAGCTCCTGGGCAGGAAGGCTAGCCTCCCAAGTAGCAGTTTTCACGAAGGGTGTGGTATGCGGTTGGAAGGAGCAGCCTTGGAGTGGGCACTCCGACCACGCCCCTGGGGTTGGTGGTTGGCCCACCCCAGCTGGGGACTGGCCGTCATGAGTCAGTCTCAGCAGAGACAAAGCCAGGGAGAGCTTGTGTGATACGTGTGTTTGGTTGGGGGGTGGGGGGGTGGAGGGTGCGGGGAGTGGCTGAATGTGGTCATCTCCACCCTCTGGACAGGGAATGCGGCTGGGGTCTTCTCCCTGCTCCCGCCCCTGGCCGGCTGGCCACAGGATGCTGGCACTTCAGCACCGCATTTGGTTAAGTTACACTCCCGACCCTTTAAGGAGAAAACATATAATTCTAGTAATTGTATTGGGCTCAGATTTCAGGCAAATGGAAATAAAATTGCCTCTAAAAATAAAAGGCAGGCAGAATGGAATGAAGCGGTAATAATAAAAAGGCGCCCCTGTTTGAGATAAGTGAGGAGGCACTTGGTGACATATTAGAGAGTGAAACCAACAAACAAACAAACCAGCCGGCCGCCTGGGAGGAGGAGGAAGAGGAGGAGGAGAAGGAGGAGGAGGAAGGGGGCCTCCTTCTCAGCCTTCTTTTCACCGCTGCTCTATCTTCAGGAAAGAGCTCCCTTTGCATGTTCGAAAGCGAGGCGGAAAGCGCCACCCGAGGAATTGTTCCTTGTCCCGCGCCTGACAGTACAGGTGGACCAGAAGGGGCTGCCTGCCAAATACTTCTGGTTGGAGGGAGGGGTGGGAGGACTCCTGGAATGGCTTAACTCGCCCAGCTCGAATCAATGACACCCTCGCGCGGCTGCGGCAGGCTCCCCGGAGCAGCGCTGCCGCGTGGATCCCCAGCCCCGCGACCCTGGCGGCGCGCAGGACACGGCCGGCCACCAGCGCGGCGCCCCCGGAGCGGCCAGGTGGGTGCGCGGCGGGCGGGCGAGCGGGCGAGCGGAGGGTGCCTGCGCTCCGGGGGGCGCGCGGGCTGTGGCGGGAGGGGGTGGGGAGGCGACTGGGAATGGGAAGGGGGGGTGGTCAGGGAGGACTCTGGGCTCAGCAGGGACCCTCTGGCCCGGGGTGGCCCCCCACGGGAGCTTGCGCTTGCGGAGAGGTGGGTCTGCAAAACCTTCCGGAGTCCAGCCGCCCCTGGAGGGTGCAGATCTTGCTAGGGGTGTGTGTGTGTTGGGGGCTGGGGACAGACGGGGATATTGTGGTTGGGGTACCCCATCCAAGAGGTGGTGGGTGCACTCTTGCGTGCCTGGAAACAAACAAACAAAATAGCCTGGAACTTGAAACCCAGCAACTCCCGAGTTCTGTCAGCGGCTCTCTCCAGCAAGCTTTGCGGAGCAGGGGAGAGGGAGCGAAGCAGAGTGTTGGGGGGGGGGGGCTGGAAGCCAGGGAGGATATATGGTACATTTCAAGTGCCTCACATCCCCGACCTTCTCCCCCCTCCCCCCGCCCCCAGTTCAATAATGCTTGGATCTCCCCAAGACCCGATGCAAAACTTGACAGGCAAGATGAGTCTTGAGCTCCCAGCAGAAACAGAGACCCCCACCAGCTGCCCTCTATTCGTACCTCCAGCTGGAGGTGGGAAAGAACCGGGAGTGGGTCGGAATTGAGGACAGTGGGACTTTGAGGCTCGCTGGATGGCTGGGAGGTGTGTGTGTGTGGGGGGGTGTGGGTCCTTTCCTATGACGGACTTGCTCCAGGGGGCAGCAGAGTCAAGTAGGGGTCTCCAGCTCACTAATCTGTTTCAGGCTGGCGCTGCTGCGGCTTTGGCTTCTTCGGGGCTGGCCCGGGAGGGAAGGACTCCTCGGGCTGGAGCGGGTCCCTGACACATCAATCCCCTAGCGCAGCGCTGTGATGAGGGAGGGCTGGGGTATCCCCGGCACTGGTTCTGCTGCTGTCCAGGCGTCCTGCTATGTGCAGTGTGTGTGTGGGGGGCGGGGGGCGCACCACCCTGGCCCTCCTTATTTCAACCCGGGTGCTCCGGCTCCAACCCAGTTCTTGAGGCTCACTGGCCATATCCCCTTCTAAATGCAGAATTTTGGAAATGTAAAGGAAGTGGTTGAAACTCTCCGGCAGTTTCCTCCAGATTCGATAAATGGTGTGCAAGGAGGGGTGGGAAGCCCCCTCCAGGTTCAAGTTTCAGCACCCCTCCTCCCTCCCTCACCTTTACCAGTTAAGTCCTGCTGGGGATTAGACAGCAGGAGGCTCCTGAGTGGACCTCCTGGAGAGGCCCCTTAGGGGGTCTCCCACCTGAAGGCCCCATTTGGGCTGGAATGTGTGGGGAACGCCTGGGCCCCTCTCTGTTTGCCTGGGGTTGGTGCATTTGGGGCTGTTTTCCGGCTCTCTCAGGCACCAGAGTTCAGGGCGGCCTCTTTATCCTCCCTGTGTTGCAGGGGATGGGCAGTGTCCGGTGCTTACCCAGAACCACAGGTCCCCGAGGCCCCATGAGCCCTGTGGCCACCAGCCCAGGTGGCAGAGGTCTCAGAAATTGGTAGGTTTGGAATCAGACAAGTCTCAGATCCAAGCTATGACTGAGGTGACTAGCAGAGAAGCCCCTTGGGGACTGGAGGAGAGATACTGGGGTGGCCAGGGAGGCCCCCGCATGTCAGCGCTGGGAGATAGACCCAAGGGGACTGAGATCCCACCTGCCCTGTGCCAGGCAGCATATCTGCTCTCTCCTCTCATCTCTGGGGGCCTGTCCAATGGGAAGCTTTAGCCCCACTGTACAGATGGGGAAACTGAGACTCCAAGGAGTCATTGCAGAATGAGGCATCAGAGCTGCCCACTGGGCTACCCGTCACGTGGCATCTTCCCCTCGGGGAATCGCCCTAGCATAATTACAGTGCAGCTGGAGGTGTATGTCAGAGCCACACAAGATTGGCAGCTCTGAGGCAGATTGCTTCATTCATCCCGCCATGTGTGCCTTCATTCACTGCTCTGTGTCATGCATGTTCCTGGGCACAAGCTCAGTGCCGAGAGCAGTTTGGTCTGTTTGTTTGTTTGTTTGTTTGTTTGTTTTGGCCACACCCAGCAGTGCTCAGGGATGACTCCTGGTTCTGCACTCAAAGATCACTCAAGGGGCCATGTGGGGTGCTGGGGACTGAACCCAGGTAGGCTGTGTGCAAGATCAGCGCCTTCCCGGCCCCAGCCGTGCCTGAGTGTATTGTTTGAATAAAGGTGGTCTCTCCAGCCTTGCTGAGGAGGCCCAGGGGCCCATCCTGGAGATCTTCAGTCAACTGGGCCACTCTATGAAGCGCCATTGCTTCATAGAGGTTCAATGCAGGGACCTAAGTGTGTGGTGCTGGGGATTTTCCGGCCACTGCTAGCTTGGAGGCCTCCAGGTTGGCACCCATTAGTATTTGGGGGAACATGTGGTGCTGGGATAAAACTCGGGTCAGCCACACGTGAGGCAGATGCCCATTGAGCATATTACTAGCCAGGGAAGCCCACCCTGACCCTGGCCTCTTCCAGTGCGGGCAGTGAGAGTAACGCTTGGAGGGTGCTGAGTGCAAGTCCACGTCTGGACATGATGCTCTTGAAGCAGTGCTCTTGTGGAGAGGAAGCCACAGAAGGCCTGGGTGGAAGAGATGGGCAAGTCGGCATAAGGAAGGGGGCACTGTGGAATGTGGCTGTTTGAGCGCCTGCTGTTCACATTAGTGGCTTCTGAGAGGGGCCGTGAATAGTTCAAGCACGTCCCGTCCCGGACAGAAATGCCCGGACCCCCGTCCCCTGCAGAGTGTGGTCCCCTGGGGCACTGCGGGGGGAGAACTGCTCCCAGACTGGCACTGCCCTCTGGATGCCTTTGCAGCCGGGATGTCATTTCCTTCTCTCACAGCACTGCAGCGGCTCCAAGAATCTCCTCCCACACTGGGGGGAGGGTGCTCAGGGTCCAAGGACCAGGCGGCAGAGTCAGCCCGGGGCCAGATGGCTCCAATGCCTGCTGTCCTCGGCTCTCCCAGTTGCCCCCTGGGCTGCCAGGGCTTTCCCAGGGTCCCCTGCACACACGGAGCTTCATCCCCTGGTCTCTCCCACCTCCGCTCCTGTTTACAGCCCACTGCCTCTCTCTCTTTTAGCTGACCTGACATGTCTGTCCTCATAAAATGGTGTCAGTTGAATCTCCGAGACAGCAAAGCCATAAATTCCTGGGGGTTATTTGGCCTGATCATCCTCCCTCTCCTTGAATGGGGGGGCCAGAGAGATAGCACAGTGGGTAGGGCATGCCGGGGTCCTGGGTTCAATCTTTAGCACCCCATAGGGTTCCCCCAATCACCACCAGGAGTGCTCTCTGAGTGCAGAGCCAGGAGTAAGCCCTAAACGCTGCCAGCTGTAACCCCCAAATCAATCAATCAATCAATCAATAAATAGCTTTCTAATTAACTCCCCACCTGGAGGAGGCTAGGGAGCTGATTAGTCTCGCCTGGAGACTCAGCCCATCTGAGTGAACTTCTGGAATCTTCCTTCTCTAGAACCGACCCTATGGCAAAGGGACAGTTTCTAATTCATTTTTTTTTGTGGACTTCCCCCCACTTTTTTTTTCAGTCTCTTGAGTTTGAGGTCACCAGATCCTGTTGCCTTCCCTGTTGATGTGGTGGTGTCAGAATAAAGGTGTTATTTTGATCTGGAGTTGCTCATTCTGATATTGAACTGATTGTTTGCTGAGAGCCAGGAGCTCAGAGGCATTGGCAGGCATGGGTGGCGGTCACCTGGGTTTATCTTGCCCCGGACAGGCAGTAGTTTGCTGGGTCCTAGCTCAGCCCTGCAGTCCTGCAGGTTGGGCCAGGAAAGCGCCCTGCGGTTGATTTTCCTTTGGCCAGGAACTGCGGGGAGATGAATAGAGGGAGGGGATCTGGGTTGAGAGATTGTTGCCAAGAGCAATTTGGAGTCTCCTTCCTATTAGTCAGAGGAGCTTGTGTTTGCACTCTCCCTCCGAGTAAGTTCCACAGAAGATCTTTTTTCTCCCATCTTTGTGCTTGCACACGCCCACACCTCCTAATTTTTTGTTTGTTTGTTTTGATTTGATTTGTTAACTCGTTGGACTAATCATGACTTAGCAAGAAAAAAAAAAGAGCTGGGGTGGGGGGTGTGTGTGATGAAATCAGCCCTTTCTGCCTTATATCCAGCGCCATTGCTTCATCAATTTGAATACTGATAGACCCTGGGGTGCCAGGATAGAGCCCGATGAGTAATTCCTTTGAAGGGAGAGTTTATCTTCTGCTGCTGACTTTCAGAAGTGCAGCATAATATAACTCTCCCCTCCCACATCTGCATCCTGCCCCCTTAGAAGAAGGGGAGAGCCTGTTTTCTTCTGTCCCTGGACCTGTGTTCCCTGGGATGGCCTCCATGGGGGCCTCACTTGGAAGGGACCCAGCTGGAGGAGATCCCTTTCCAAGTCATGGGCACCCAATGCCCCTTGCTCCCTCAGGAGGCCAGCTAGGGAGGAGGGAGCTGGGCCTTGAGGGGTAACACTCCTCCTCACAGGGCTGGTCTGGCTCAGGGCCACATGGGGTGCCGAGTAGGGGCACAGGCACAGGCAGGACCCAAGCCTGCCCCTCCTAGGCAGGACCAGGGCGGCCGTGAACTTGTCTGCCATGTGTCCGGAAGAGTCTGACCCCCACGTTGCAGATCCAGATGGAGCTTCCACATTGGAAGCATCACCTGGAAGAGAGAGAGAGAGAGAGAGAGAGAGAGAGAGAGAGAGAGCACAATCATTTGCGTCTACATTTTGTTGTGAGAGTTCTGGGTTCCATGGATAAAAAGATAAAAAGATGGTGGTGGCAGGGCCTAGCATGTGGCTCTGTAAGTGATAAAGTTTGATCCCTGGCACTGCAAAAACTAAAGATTGTGGCAGCCACTTGGATTGAATGTTGAGCTGCCTTGGTATCCAAGAAGAAGGCCAGCAGGTGAGGAGACAGCAGCCGTGAGATGTGGGGTATAGACCTGAGCTGAAAACGGATCTGCCTTGAGAGACAGCTAAACAGGAGATGACGGAAGTGCCGGATAGGCAATTTCCTAGAATAGGGTGTTGAACCTGGGTCCCCTGGGTCCACGGCAAGGCACTAACCCACTGTGCTCTCAGACCCCAGAATGTACATTTTTTGTTTGTTTTGGATCCACACCTAGAAGTGTTTAGAGCTTACTCCTGATTTTGTGCTCAGGCATCTCTCCTGGGTGTGCTCAGGGGACCATTTGCATTTCTGGGGAAGGAACTGGGGTGGGCTGCAAGTGCCTTACCACCCCCCAACACCCTCCTCTGGCCCTGAACTGATTCTGGTTTGGGGAGGTGGGGAGGCTTCTATTTGGGTCATGACCTGCAATGTTCAGGGGTTACTCCTACCTCTGCACTCAGGAACTACTTTTTGCAGTGCTTCGGGGACCGCTGAGCCAATCAAACCCAGGTTGGCAGCAGGCAAGTCAAAAGACTAACACACTGTACGATCCCTCTGCCCTGAACTGATATTTTATTAGCTGAAAGTGATTTTAAAAAAGCATGGGATATGACCAACTTTTGGGTAAGGTAGATAGAAGATGCAAAGGAACACAGCTTAAAGCAGTAATTGGTGGTGATATGGGGGGGGGGGGAATGTAGCCACGTTTAGATTATTGAATAAATCAGCAATTTAAGGAGGTGAGAGAGCATGTATTGATTCCTCATATTCCCAGCCACCCTGTAGAGGGCCACTGGGGCTGAAGTTGGTTCACTGAAAACAATTTACGCACAGTCAGAACTCAGGTCTTCTGTGTGCTCAGGTCGAGCCGTGAGGCGACCTGGAAGCAGACGCTGAGCCAGGAATCCTAAGCATAAACTCCTGCGTGTGGCTACGGAGCAGCTCGGTGGGGCCCAGGTAAGAAACCAAATGTTGCTTTTTTGACTGCAAGGTGAAGCTGATGGTGCCTTAAAATATTTTGTGCCAAGTTTAAAGATCAGGCATAGAATTTTAAAAGATATTACTTAGGGACTACAGCCTCAAACGTCACCCAAACCTTTCCATATGAACTTTCTCTCAGGTTTAAATCTCATTTATATTTATGTGGGGATTGGGAAGGCCAGAGGAGGGGTCCCAGTGGAGGATGGTTCAGCATAAGGCAGGCTGCCTCGGGCCCCGCAGAGGCGCCAGAGGGAATCAAACCCTGGCCCGAGCCAAGTCTGCGCTTTCAGTCCCTCTTTTTAGGTTTGGGGCTCACTACACAGGCTTTTTGAGAAGATAGCCTTCAGTCCTGAGCCAGATTCACTTTTCCCCACTGTTCAATGGTGATCACGAGGAGACAGTGTTCTAATTTCAAGGAATATTCAGTGGAGGTAGTACAATATTGACCCTGGCTCAATCCCTGGAACCTCATGGTTCCTGGAGCATGGTAGGGTGCAGCCTTGGGGTAGCACTGATGGTCCCCCATACCACAGAGTACAGGATGCGCCGCATCCTCCAGCCTGGCATCGGAATACCAAAACCACAGATAGGTTGGCGGAGTAGGACCCAGGGATCCAGAATTATTTGGGAAACCCTCCTCCAAAAAAGTAAAATGAAAAAAATCCTTAGAGTATGCAGAGATTATCCTAATAACATGCTAAAGTCTTCGTTACTTCCCATTTACAGCGAGTTTGCTCTGCATATTCCTGTAACTTCAGCTGAAGATGGAGCCACGCGGAATTGAGAGTTAGTGTGAGAATGAGGATGAGAGTAGAATGTTAGTTTATTATTTCATTATAATTATTACAAATGTGAATTGCATTTATACATAAAACTGATGCAGGCCCCAGACAAGAGTTGCATCCCATGTAAAAGCAGTTACTTCGGGTGGAAAATCTGCCATGTCAGCGTTGGTTGATTTATCTTAACATTGCCCATATGATAGCACAGTGGTAGGGCTTTCGCCTTACAAGCGGCCAACATGGCCGACCCGAGTTCGATTCCTCCGCCCCTCTCG
>JAOXYA010000002.1:32876583-32891934 GCA_028565675.1 Sorex palustris
CACATTCACACACTCACATTCACATGTACATACACATTCACACACTCACATACACACACACACACACACTCTCACACTCACACACACACATACACACATACGAGAGACTACATATCCAAACTACAGGTACTCCATTTCCTTGCAAGGGCAATAAAACCAGACTCAATCACTCAATAAAACTGGGCCTCTAAGTTACTAAGACTCATTCAGGAGTGTTGCTTTCAGGGCCAGACTAAGAGGGCATAGGCAGAGAATCTCCTGTCCAGGGTTTATTTTTTCTTTCGGTGCTGGGGATCAGACCAGGACCTCACACCTGCCAGGTAAGCATTCCCCACCGAGCTGCCTTCCCTCACCTCCCAGGTTATTTTCTAAAACCCCCTTCGAACGTCTGCTGGGCTTGGCCTAGTCCTACCCAGTGATCCCTTTCCTACTTTCCCTCTATTTTAAAGCCTGCACAGTGAAAAAGCGGGGTCCACGCGGTGACGCTGATGTATCAAATGTTGGTTCAACTCCCACATTTTACAGAGGAGGGGCCTGAGACCCAGTGGCTTTCCTTCGGACTTGGTGCATCTCTGGTGGCCCCCGGAAACAAAACATCTCCCCAGATCAGATGCTATGACTATACGGGCTGGTGTCGGCAACTCTCCAAGTGCCCACACGTGACCTGAAGACAGGAGAGGGTGGGTTTCCAGGGCCTGATATGATGCCCAGTGCCACATCTGCCCTTGGGACACATCACCCAGCGGCCACAACTAGGGCAGCGGCCCAGTAAATCTGCCGTCTTCTGGACCGGAGGGTTATTATAAACAAGAAACGTTTTCAGCTTCAAATAAGAAGCCAGGGTGCCACCCAGAAGTACCTTCCCATGAAAAATGTATGACTTCTTTGGACAGTTGGCCACCTCTTCTGTGTGGAACCCCTGGGCCTACATTCCATGGAACTTGGGTCCCCGTTTTGCCTTCAGAATTTCCCTGAAGGCTGGGCTCAGCACAGGTAGTCGTGGGGGTAGTTTGTAAGAGACTCAGTGCACAGCACTCCCTACTGTGACCCCAGTATTCCTCATCAGCCTTATACGAGTCCTTGGTTCTAGGCTGTACCCACACTGTCTGGACTTTGGATTTTAGGAGACCAGAGTTCATCTGCCTTCAGGTTCAAGTTTTCCCTGTTCTGCGTGCCGGGGGCTGACTAGTCCTCTGTGTCCCCAGGATCCCTTGCAGCAGTGGGGAGGGGGCAGAGGTTCTTCCTCATGAGGCATGTTGGGAGATGTTATCAGCTGAAGCACGAAGAGGAGAGAAGTTGGGGTATCTCTCTTCCCCAGCTCTCTCCAAACCAGGCAGCACCAGCTCCTGGGGTTCTGGTCTACACCGCCCCCTCTTGGGTGACTTTCCAGCTCTCTGCTATTGTGAGTTCCCTGGCATGTGTCGTCCTTCACATTAAATGCTCATTGGAGTTACCTGGTGCTGATTGTTTCCTGTCCTCTAAGAGATTCAGGTGTTAGGAGCGGAGCCCCTTACCCCTTAAGTCTCAGTGTTCAAGCAGGTAGCAACAGTATTTCAGGAACTTCCCCAAGTGAGTAAAATTCGGACCCCAAAAGGAAAAAAAAATTCCTTTTTTCAGAAAAGCCAGGTAGAGCACGCAACTGGAAACCAAAGCTAGAGAAATGAGTTCAGTATCTTATTTTAGCTTTGAACATAAGTATATGTATGTTCACTGACTCTGTCTTGGCCAAGACCTTTTCATGTCTTGGCGGGTCCATTGCACGGGGTTCTCTCACTGTAGGTCTGTTTGCTTTTAGCTCATCCCCCTCAAGAAGGGGAAGGGGGTCTTCCAAAGGTTCTAAAAAGGGTTTATAAACATGGAGTAAAAAATTTGAAGACACCGATCATATTTGCGTGCAAAATCCTTCTAGGTTTCTGGTTTGCTTTCCAATATTTTATTAGCTCACCCACACCTAATTCGAGAGCATTTGTTTTAATGACTCACCTTTGAGGCGTCAATTTCCTTTGCATGAACACTTTAGCGCCGCTCTCTTTTGTACTTCTGTTTCGTCAGTTTACATTGCGTTTAATTACCTTGTGAAATAACAAGCGCGACTGGCACGAACAGGTTTGGGCACAGCCCAGCTGCTCCTGGCCAGGCGTGCAGAGCTACAACGTCCCCGTACTGGAGCGCAGGAGCTGGAGGCCTTGTCACGCCGCATGGAGTGTGGCGGAAAATGGCAGGGGGTGGAGAGGGCGAGCTTGGAAACAGGGTAGCCCTCCTCTCCGTGCAACCAGGACACCCTGACTAGGCAGGGGTCCCCCCCCCCCCGTGGAGAGTTAGGTTTCCCATTGGATGGCTTCCAAGTACTGTCTGATTGGCATCCACACCCTTCTTGCGTGCCACAGTTCTTTCTTCCTGAGTCCTCGTCTCTCCATCACTTGACCCAGGACTGGTGAAGTTGGGGGACGGGGTGAGTGGGTCTTGGGTGGCCTGAGGGTGACCTCTCAAAGGTTCCTGGGGCACCCATGATGGATATTTGCACCTAAGTGAGAGGCAGAATCTTGTTGCCCATCAGAAATGGCCCAACATGTGGCAACATCACGGGTTTCTGTTTGGAAGATTAGAACTTCAGCCCGGCCTTCTGGGCCTCCAAGAGAATGAGTTACTTCACTTTGGGGCTTGTGTTGGTGCCCACCTGCAGGGCAAGAGATTGAGCCAAGCGACTCTGAGATTCCTTCAGCTCCCTGAGCCCTAAGCCTAGTGATTCCTGCCCCCAGAGCTGTCCAGTGTAGCTGCCCTGTGCACATGAAATGCGGCCACTGCAAACTGAGCTGCCTTGCCCGAGTTCTCCCCAAAGCAATGCACCTCATGAGCCTCCTATCTGGGAACAGTCATTGGACTAAAATAGGTTAAACGCGGGGCTAGAGAGAGCTCAAGGTTAAGGAAGACTACTCTGTCTGCAGCACACCCTAGTCCATTCCCTAACACCCGTGTTCCCCTGAGCTCAGAGCCCAGAGCACCTCCAAGCACCATTGGGAACACCTGCCCCCCCCCAGTTACATTAACATACATTTCACCTGTTTCTTTCACCATATTTATGTGGCTACCAGACCACTTGGAGGGTCTCCAACACGGTGCTCAGGGAGGCCAGGGGTCACTCCTGCTGATATTCAGCCAACCAGGCTGGATTTCAGTGGTCAGATCTGGTGACAGAGTGCTGACAGGTCAGGAATGTTGGGGGGTCGGGAGGGCGTCTGGGCCACCCTAGGTAGTGTTTGGTGGTATTTAGGCCTAGACCCAGCAATTCTGAAGATCAGGAGCTTCTTCTGGGGCCCGGGATCAAACTCAGGGCCTTGAGTGTGCACCCCTGAGAGAGTTCCCTGAGCTCCACAGCTCCTGACTCCTACCCCCGGTCTTGTGTTAGACCATTGGAGAGACACATGTGGCTTATGATGTGTTTCCAGGTGGTCCAAGAATTGGGTGGTTACATGGGCCGGAGCGATAGCACAGCCAGTAAGGCATTTTTCTTGCACACGGCCAACCAGGCCGACCCAGGTTTGATTCCTCCACCCCTCTCAGAGAGCCCGGCAAGCAACTGAGAGTATCTCGCCTGCACAGCAAAGCCTGGCAAGCTACCTGTGATGTATTCGATACGACAAACACAGTAACAAGTGTCACAATGGAAATGTTACTGGGCCCGCTCGAGCAAATCGATGAACAACGGGAGGACTGTGACATGAAGGAGATGTTCGTGGGTGGTTGTTCCGTGTCCTTGGTACAGGAAGACGCCCCCATGGGTGGAGCGGTTGGGAGCTGCTGTTGGTGGGCGGATGAGCCCTGGATCATTTGAAGGCAGCACACCGGAAGGCACTAGAGCAGGATAATCAGGACTGTGAGATGAGGCCTCAGACTGGGGGAGTCTCTCAGCATCCAGGGGAAGCGAACGTGCCTCACAGTTGGATTAAGAAAAATTGCCGGGACCTTGATCTCTGTCCACACTGCACATCCTGGCATGTGTGAGACCAGATGATCTGCCAGGCCTCAGTTTCCCTTCTGTGAAATGGGAGTGACTGACCTAGACCTTCATTCCTGCTCTAAAAGCCCTCCTTCCCCTGGGCAGTTCCACTCCTGGGCTTGTCCTTGTGGAAACAGGAGCAGCCCCAGTTCCTGTCCGCACAAGTTCGAGACAGCCCAGATCCCCAGAGTTTGGGGGTGGACACAACACAAATGCCCAGGAACAGAACATAAGATGGAAGAACCTGGAGGCGGAGGGCCTGGGGTGGGGGAGGGGGGATCTGGCGGAGGGAGAGAAAATCAATATGAGAGCAGCCACAGGAACTAATTCAGGTGCTGGGTTTCCAACCGTCAGTGAAGAAGTCTCTGCAGTAATAAATAGGATTATTGCCCATCAGAGTCCTTTCTGGGCAGTTGGTGCCTGCTGGTCTTCTTAAGCAAGACGTGGTAGAGCCACACACGACAGCATTATATTATTCAGTCATAAAGTTGGACGCAGAGCTGGTCCATGCCACAGAATAACTGAACCACAAAACCGTTCTCCTAGGTGAGAGAAATCACCGTGACCTGTGCACACCCACACCCTAACCTCTGACACAGGGGCACGGATCAATGCCGAGCAACAGGAGGCAGCTTGGTGGCATTGGGCTGGAGGGGGTGGGGGTCAGCTGCTCTGAAAGGGTGAGGGACTTCCTTTCCCGGTGAACCGAGTGTTTGGGAAGGAGATGTTACTGGTAACAGCACCAGACTGGGGATGTATTTCATGCCACTGCTTTGGTTTTCAATGGTTCATTTTCTGTCATGTGACTTTTGCGTTCGTGAACAAAGTGTCCCCTGTAAGTCCTGCTCAGCCTTCAGAAGTGTCGTCCTGTTTACACTTCCGTGTCACAAGGGCCACCACAGAAGCAGTGGATACTCTTTCTCCAGCCCCTTGGTGGCTGTGAGTTCCTCTGGTCTGGGGTGGCACGTCCTACCCTGCTCCTTGTGCCCTTGACTATTTATTTCACTCTGGCTCCCCCTCAGGCCCTCTCTCTCCCCTCCCCATGTTGGGGTCTGCTGAGGGTGTGCTCCTGAGGCCCAGCCCCTGCTCCCCACACGTGGGGATCCGGATTCCCATCTCAGGAATGGAGGGGACCCCTCCAGTTGGACTCCTTCCCTCATGCAGAGCCTGACCTGGGGTCTGTGCTCTCGGGACGAGAGTCCTGGCAGGGGATGGGAGACACTTGAGGAGGAGGGCCAGGGCGCCACCTTGGAAGTGTCGGAGGGTCCAGCGGTGGCCTTCAACTGCTGGCCTTAGGAAGAGTCTCGGGGGAGCTCAGGGGAGCCCCCAAGCCCCCCGGATGTGCGCCGACTGGCTCAGATTCAGGTTGGAGCCAGCTGAGCGTCAAATTGGCCTGGTGCCATGTGAGCTGGGGAAACTGAGGGAGGGTAGAAGATTTAGGGAGTGCCCCCCAACCCCTGTATGTCCCCACCCCCTACCTGGGAGGTGGTAGGACCAGAGTCCTGGTCGTGACTGCTGAGAGCTGGGGGAGATGGGAGACAGTCCCCTCCTTGAGGCTGGGTGGGCACCCCTCAGCCAAGCCACAATGCCAGGCTCTGACCCAGCGCTTGGAAATGCTGCTGTCACCACAGTGAGCCACTTCGTCCCTCTCCCTGCTGTCCCTCCCCACTGCTACCCGCATATCCGGCATCCATGCACCAAGATGCCCAGCGGTTCTTCCTCATGTCACTCCTCTGCTCATTTATTCACTCGTGTGTGCATTCATTCGCCGAGTTCTCTCACAGTTGCCCTGGCTCAGCTCCCTTCGCTGGCTGGGGTGATGCCCACAACCTTCCTCCCACCCAGGTTCTGGATGTTTCTTACAGGGGGGGGGGGTTCAGGGAGGGGTGGAAGGTTTGGTGTCATTTCAGGGTTTTGTTTTGGTTTAGGGGGCACACCTGCCGGTGCTCACGAGTAACTCCTGTTTGCACTCAGGACTGACTTCTCTAGGGGTCCTTGGGAGACCCTAAGTGGTGCCTGTGTTGATGGGATGCAAGGCGAACTCCTGAGCCCCATTCTATCTCCCTGGCCCCTGGGGTACGGTAGGGGAAGCCCAGTCTGGTATTTTCAAGTACCACCCACCTCACTCTCCTAACTGCCTCCCACCCCTCTCCTCCCAGCACAGAATGGGAACAGGCGTCTAAGAGACCTTTGGAACATTACAAAGAACTTGGGGGAAATTTTTGACTTTGATTTGTTTGTGACATGTGCAGTTGGGTGAGAATGTGGCCCCTGATTGCCTGGGTGTGGGGGGGGGATGATGCCAGGCCTGAGGGCTATGCAGCTCATTCAGCGACCCTGGATAGTAACCCCACCTCCCACCCCCACAAAGTACTGCAGGCAGGCCTGAAGCAGCTCCGTCTCCTGGGACTCTGATGAATGGGTAATGATCCTTGAAGCGTGTTTGGGGAACACTTCCTCCCACTGGGCAGGCATCTGAGGGCACCCCGAGGGGACATGGACGCCCATCCACTCTCTCACTGCTGTGTTCTAAAACAAGCAAGTCCTGCCATCTGGGCACCCACCCACCCTCAGCCCCATTCAAAAGGAGAAGAGGCCAGAAAGCAAAGCACCGGGAGAGCGTCAGACGGTCTGAATGTGAAAGTTGTCCAGGGAGCCGCTGGCAGGGGTTCGCCCTGTTCTACTGGGAGGCTTCCAGAGACATGAGCTCAAGGAAGAGGCCTCCTGGCACTGGCCGGGTCTCAAGGCCCTGGGTGGACGCGCTGGCCACTTGTCATCCGCCAACACCAGCTCACCCCACCCCTGCCCCTTTTAGCAAAGGCCATGGGGGAGGGGGTTGAAAAGAAATGGATAAATAATGCCGAGGAAACAGCAAAAAGAAACAGATTACAAATTGCTTTGTAACATATAATCCCATTTTAAAAAGACCTAGCACTGTAGCACTGTCCTCCCGTTGTTCATTGATTTACTCCATGGGGCCCAGTAACATCTCCATTGTGATACTTGTTGTTACTGTGTTTGGCATATTGAATACGTCTCGGGGAGCTTGCCAGGCTTTGCCGTGCGGGTGAGATATCTCGGTAGCTTGCCGGGCTCTCTGAGGGGCGGAGGAATCGAACCCAGGTCGGTTGCATACAAGGCAAACGCCCTACCTAAAGCATCAATATCCAAACCTTGGGAGGCCTGAGCCGGAACCCCCGGGCTCACGGGGATGGTCAGTGAGCGGCTTTTATTATCTACCTTTTCCTTGCTGATAGTCTGTATTTCTGATTTTTTCCCCATATTCTTTCTATTATTTTTTATGATTCCATTATTGTCCTTATTATTCCAATATTATTTATTGTTCTATTCTAATTATTCCATGTGTTTCCATTATTTCCCCATATAAAACCCAGATTGCCTTTATAATAAGAAAAACTAGGAACGAAAAGAAGCAATGTGGACATTTTCCACTCACTTTTCCCCCCTCCATTTCTGACATCATAAATGTCTGGGTGGTTCTGTTCTGTCGCCCCGCCCTCACCCCCCGGCTGTCTTTGCAAGGAGGGAGCCTGGGTGCAGGGCCATGGGGCCTGCAGAGTGAGAACAAGGGGTAGGGAGTCACCATTAGCAGCTTCCGCCCAGACTTCAGGGATGACCTGAGTCTGGGGCCGGGCTGTGGGGACCATCGTGCGGTGGGTGGCTCGGGGTTGTCTGCGAGTCTGTGGTGGAGCCCCTGTGCCATGGCCACCACCAGCCCCCCTGTGAGTCAGCAGAAGACCAGTCTTGGGAACTCGGGGGGCCCCTAGGGAAGAGGCTGGTCGCCACCCAGCCCACGTGGTACAGCTCGGACACTCGCTTCCGGCGGCTGACAGTGTTCTGGGAAAGCCGAGGGCACTTGGGTTAGTGGACTCAGAAAAGCAGTTGCTGGCCAGGCTCCTAGGGGCGTCTACCTCTTCACCCCCACCTCCGGTACCTGGGCTCCCCAGGGCGCAACCACTGGGGGCTTATGGAGTAGGGGAGATTGTTTTTTGTTGTTTAGTTTGAGGTGTTGGGCCACACCCAGCAATGCTCAGGACTTACTCCTGGCTCTCGTGCTCAGGGGTCACCCTCTGGGGTGCTGGGGATGGAACCCTGGTGGGCTGGGTGCCAGGCAAACGTCTGTGCTATGGGCTCCAGCCCTGGAACTTTATGAATTTATGTGATATTTATGCTGCTGCCCCTGGACAGACAATTCCTTCAACACCCCCCACCCCACCCAAGCCCGAGAGCCCTCTGCTGCCTCATCAACCCGCCCTGCAAAGCAGGCCAGCCTCCGGGGCCCCTCTCAGAGCACCTGCGGCTGGAACAGCTCCTTCCGGGAGCCGGGGGGAGCCTGATTGTTTTTGTTCTCCGGGCAACTACCCTGGCCCCATAGGTCCGTGGAAGGCGCCTGTGGGCGTGTGTGGAATTTGCCCCAACCTGCCCCGGGGAGAGAGGAGTTAACGGCGGGTGGGGCGAGGGAGTGGACATTCCTTCAGCACCTCTCACTAGTGCCAGGCACGTCCTAGTTGCACGTAGATGGATGGTGTGTTCGGCTGGGGTCTGCCCCGTCAGCAGCCCCCGCCTCTGGCTCCTGTAGCCGCCAGAGGGATTAGCCCACAGAGCCATGGGACCCCTAAGGGCTGAGTTCTGTTCTGTTCAGAGGCAGGGAGGGGAGGTCCCGTCCCTCCTGAGCAGGCCCACGTGCTGCCTCCTGCCCCTGTCCCTCAGCTCAGCCCAGAGGCTTGTGCCCTGACTTCCCACGGTGTCAGCACCCCCAGGCCTCCTGCAGCATCTGGGCACTTCCTCCTGCTCCCTGTGGCCCAGCTAAGCCCTCCCGCATGGCCCCTGGCCCAGCAAAGGCTCAGAGAGCTGCCACCAATATCTCAGAGGTCCCCTTGGGTGTCTTGTCCCTGTCAGAGGTAAGGGGGTCTCGGCTGGAGCAGGGTTTGTGGGCCGCAGCTCAGCAGAGCATCTAGGGTCTCTGGGGCAGCTCTAGTGCTCCATGTTCCCTGGGACAGTCCCGAAGGGCACGCTGTGTCAGTGATGACCCCATGGCACACATGTGTGTCAGTGACGATCCCGCAGCACACGTGTGTCTCAGTGATGAGCCTGCAGCACACTCATGTGTCAGTGATGACCCTACCCCGCTGCAAACGCATATGTCAGTGATGGCCTCATAGCACACACATGTGTCAGTGACAACCACACAGCACATGTGTGTCTCAGTGACAACCCCACAGCACATGCGTGTCTCAGTGACAAGCTCACCAGCACACACATGTCTCAGTGATGACCCCACAGCACATGTGTGTCCCAGTGATGACCCCACTGCTCACACATGTCCCAGTGACAACCCCCTCAGCACATGTGTGTCTCAGTGACGACCTCACCAGCACACGCATTTCTCAGTGATGACCCCACAGCACATGCTCCCAGTGACAACCCCACAGTGCTGGGCTGAGAGAAGCAGTGTTGAGGTAGTGTATGGAAAAGTGCGGGTGCTGGGAATATGGACAACCCCCACCCCGCACCCCTTTCCCATACCTCGGGCTGCACCGCCTCCTCCATGCTCTGAGCTGGGACCTGCTTGGTGCCAGAGAAGAGTTTAATTATCTAGAGGAAACAAAGTCAAGAAACGTTGGAGAAGGAACAAAAAACCCATGCCAGCGTGTGAGTGACCATGCAGTTGAACGCAGGCACCACATGGCAGGGGGGCCTCTCCCTCTGCTGTCAGGGGCAACTCAGGCCCTGCTCCCACCCCTGCTCCCACCCCCCTGCTCTCCTGCTCTCACCGCTGCTCTCACTCCTGCTCCCACCCCTGCTCCCACTCCTCACCCCATACTCTCACCCCTGCTCCAGTCTGTGCTGAGTGCAGCCTCAGGGAGTCCCTCAGAGCCAGCGTCTCCTCCTGCCTGAGCTGAGCGGACAGGGCGCCTCTGGGCACATGCTGCCCTCGTGTCCCCGGCATCTCCCCTGGGTTCTCTTGGTGCCTGTGTATAGTGGCAGACTCAGGGCCCAGGACATGGCTCCAAGAGGCTGGAGCGCCCGCAGGGCCTGGGGAGCCCCTCTCAATCCCCAGCACTGCCCTGTCCCCAGAGCACTGCCAAGCTGAGTGTTACCCCATCGCCATTGAGGGCCTGAACCTTGAACCTTCCCCCCACTTTTCTGCTTTCACCCCTGCTCTCTTTACATCCCCCCCAAGAGTCCCCGGTTATGGCCCCCTGGCTCCTGAGCTCATGCCCGGCACTGCCCCCCTGCTCTCCTGGCTTCCCTGAGGAGTGGGAGCCACAGAGGTCGGGGGCCGGGTTGGAGGCGCCTCCCCTCTGGGGGGTTCATGGCGGCTAGTCCCCCGGTGTAGGCCCATCCAGGGACTCAGGGGTGCAGGGCCTCACCCTATGGGACCACAGGGAACAATGTGGCTAAAGAGAGAAGGAAAGAATGGAGGAGGGAGGAGGGGGCCGGGAGCACTGAACCCCAGCCCAGGCCACAGATCTTGGGGTGGGGCGCCCGCAGGGAGGAGGAGGCAGCTCTGGAGGTCAGACCTGGGGCTGGTTTGAGTTCTCGATGCGAGAGCCGCCAGCGGGAGCCTGTCTGTACCTGCCCGGCCCCCCCGAGACTCTCCTGCTCCCCCCTGGTCCCCAACACTGGGCTGCACCATGCTATGACCCCACTCCATGGCCTACATCTGCTGCCCGTCGGCCTGGCCCAGCCTCATCAGGGTGGGTTTCTGTTTTCTCCTCCCTGCCTCAAAAACCAGAAAACAAACCCCCAAAACGGTGCCTTCCTCTCTCTCTCTGTGGTGCACGGATTATTATAGTGTTTGCTCCCTTCGAAGGGACAAGAAAGAAAGTGACGGACCAGGCGAGTGGGGTTTAATTGCGACGTACAGCTGCCTGGGGGCCTCCTGTCTGTCCCCTCGAGCCAGTTTGGGCCAAACCCGTTTTCCACCGCCAGAACGGGCCAGGCTTTCCACGGCGCTTCCTGCCAGGAAGCGCCACGCCCTGGCGCCCCGTGTTCACTCCGATCCTTTCCTTTCCTTTTCCTCTTATAAACTCTCCTTTCAGGGCATCCTGGGGGCGAGAGTGGGGAATGTGGCTGGGCAGGGGGGCGGGAGCAGGCACTCAGGTCCCCCTCCCCAAAAGGAGGTGGGTGGGGATGGGAGGCCAGTGTTGTCCCTGGTGGGTGCTCAGTGCCAGGGCAGAGCAGACAGGAAGCCAGCACCCCCACCCCCCTCCCTGTGGTGTCCCCTCTCTTCCCCGCCCAAGGAAGAGCAGACCCCCATAAAGGATTTGAGGAGCAACGGGAAGAACGCCCCAGCCTAAAAATACCTCCCTCCTCTCGGCCTGAAAATACAGCCTCCAGCCTCCCAAAGAGGGAAATTCTACCTTTCCCCTTTGGGTGTCTGCTTGGTTGCTCGTCAACCGCCCCTTTGGGTGTGGGGGCCAAGGGGGTACTTTGCTCCCTGGCCCTGCCATGCCTATCGGGAGTGGAGCTTGGGGGACAGGGCCCCTGGGAACGTCGAGCTGGAGTGGGAACCCCAGCAAACATGCTCTGGTGTCACGGGCATTTGTCTGCCGTGCTCGAAGCGTGACGCGCTATGCTCTCGTGAACATCGCGTTGGTGTGTTTGGCCGCGACTTTCCCTCTGGCTGTGTGGCTGGCATTGAAGGACAGTGCCTGGTCCCTGCAGCCCATCAGGACATTGAAAAGGACTAGAAAGAACCTAGGGGGGTGGGGTGGGGGACACGTGTCATATTTCCCACGCAGAATGTCGCCACTGTGTAGACCCTAATGGGAATATGGGATGTCGGGGGAGGGGCGCGGAAGAGTGGACACTGAGATTGTCCAGGAAGGGGAAGAGCCAGACTCAGAGGAAAGTAGGAAAAGAATCCACACAGACCCGTGAGGAGAGAAGGCTGGGCAGCCTCTTTGTCTCTGCACGTTACTAGTCCGGAAGCTTCCATGGGGTGCGCCTATGCCCCTGCCCCCAGCCCGCACAGATGTCTCTCTCAGGAGAGGGATCGGTGGGGTGTGCAGATGCACAGGATGACTCAGGGGTGAATATCTGGGTCTCTCGGGAGCCGGGCGGGGCGGGGAGTTCCCTCCGCCAGGAGAACATTGTGTGGGAGAAGGAGCGGCCCCAGCTAGAGGCAGGCGGTTTTTTCCAGCTCTATGGGGCTCGCTGGCTGGCCTTTGCTGGGGGTAGGGGCCATTCTCCTGCTGGCCCTGAGCCACCCCCTCCTTTCCTCGGTCGTCCCTGCAGCTCCCCAGATGCAGGCTGGGGGGCTCTTGAACAAGGCCCTGTGCTCGCAGGGATGGCCCCGGCCCTGGCCGTCTTTCATCCCTCGCTCAGGAGGCTGGAGCTGAAGTTTGTTGGCTGCTCTGGGAAGGGAAGAGCCTCACGCTGACCTCGGAAGCCTCATTCCATGAAAATGGGGTCAGGGGTGGCCAGTAGCCCCACATACCGTCTCCTGTTGACCCCCAATAGGAGTGTCTTCAGCAGGGCAGACCCTGTGGGTCTGCACTAGCAGTGTGGGAAGCACCTGCAGGGAAATAGAAGCCCTGGAAAGTGAGGCCCAGCCAGGAGGGACCTTTCCCAATGGCAGCGAAGGCGAGTTGGGGAGCGGGGCGCGGCAGGCCACCCAGAGAAACACCTGACCAGGGCTGAGCCCGGTGATGCCGAGACAATACGTTCATTTGTGCGACCAATGAAGAACCTGAAATGTGTGAGTGCCCCCCTGGGCTCTGGGCCGGGGCAGGGGAGAGTGAGTTGGGCGGGGTGCAGCCCTTGGGGTGTTGGTGACCCACTCACAGGCCCTGCAGTGCCCTTGGTGGTGCGGGTGGAAACTGGTATATCTCCTTCTCCAACGTGCTCCCCTACGGCGCCCGTGTCCTCAGGCTCCTGCACCTTCCAGGGTGCTGGGTTCTGATCTCATAGGTGGGCTGCTGGAGGGCTGGCCATCAGCAGACAGAGTCCCGAAAGGTCACTCAGGCCCAGGGCAGCCCACCTGTGCAGCACCCAGAGGCCAGGAGCCTCGAAGGTCTGGACTCCCTGTCCCCAACTTCCGGTTCAGTCGTCTCTGTGTGACACTGTGGAGCTCAGCCTTGGCTGCACCTGGGGAGACCTGGGAGGGAGGGGGGAGTTAAGGGGTGGACCCCTCCTGGGAGAATCTTGTCAGCTAATCTCAGCTTGGCATCCGGTCACATGTGCCTTTGAACAGCCCCTGCAGTGACTCGGACATGCACCCAGAGGCCCAACTTCAAGCTGGAGCATCAGTAACTTGATCTAAATGCTTTGCCTTAGCCAGAGTTTTCCAGACCCACACAATCTATCCGGTGTGTGTGGCATCGGGGCAAGGAAGGGGAACACACGCATACACACACACACACACACACACACACACACACACACACACACACACACACACACACCGAAGGAGAGAGAGAACTCTCATTAAGAGAAACAACAGGCTCTGGCCACTCGGGGGAGGCCGCACTTTGCAGGGGAGGCTGGGAAGCCGGAGACCCCGGAACTTCCTGATGGCTCGGCTGGAGTCTGAGGCCACATTTCTTCCCACTTCTGGAGACTCAGCCGTCACCTGATTGGGCCTTCCGGAGGGTGGTCTGCTTTCCTCATCCGGGGATGTGATCATTCCTGGTTGATCACACCTCTAAAGACACCTTCATGGCCGCACCTTGGAGACTGTTCCCACCCCCCAAAGTTGGGGCTGAGGGCTCTGCTATTACCCAATCCCTGTTCAAAGTCAGAGTGTCGCTGTTGGGCCGGCTCCTGGGGTCATGGGGGAGGTTCTGGGAGGGGAAGGGCACCGTTTCCTCAGGAAGGAGTAGGTACAGCTTCCCACCACAGCCTCCGCTGGCCCCACCCAAAGCCCCAAATCAGGTCAACTGTTAGGAGTTAGAATCTTTGACCAGGAGTTGCTTGGACTAGCTGGGACAGGAGGGGGGTGAGGGAGCTTCATGACACTCCAAGGGACCCAGGATATATACTCTGAGCTGTCCCCTACGCTTTCCTTCCAGTCCTACTTGCCTTCGTTCCTCCTCCTGGAGGTGTGTGTGTGTGTGTGTGTGTGTGTGTGTGTGTGTGTGTCTATGTGACTGTGTGTATGGGTCTGTGTGTGTTTGTATGTCTGTCTGTTTCTCTCTGTCTGTCTATCGTCTCTCCATTTCTCTCCATCTCTGTCTGTCTCTCTGTCTCTGTCTCTGTCTGTCTGTTTCTCTCTTTCTCTCTCTCTCCAGTGCCTTCTTCCCTACTCCTCCTTCTGTCTCTCTCTTCTCCGTCCCGCATCTCACACGGGCAGTGGCATGGACAGGAGACCCCACATCCACACGGCAGGCTCCCCACCTCTTCCAAGGAGACCCACATGCCACTCTAAGGCTTCTCTGGGAATCCTGGGAATCTTGGGGTGCGGAGCGGGAATGAATGGCCGTTCCCACAAGCCCAAGATCCTTGTTAAAAAACTCCCCGGTGGAAATTCCCAGGGTGGCAGGCCGGGTGGCACCTCCAGAGCTGGTGGAGGGCACATCCCTGGGGCTGGGCAGAGCCACGCAGGGCACCGTCCAATTAGCCATCCTGGCAGCCGCCCACGTGGAAGCCAGCCCTGCCTGCTCCCTGGGGCTGGGGCCACCTTCTCCTGCTTCGCGGCCATATTGCTCAAATTTCCAAGATAATTATCCACCCTGGTGTTGACACGGGCTCGGAAAGACCTACTTCAGAGGACTGGATTGCCAGAGATGGCTATCACCATTGTCCCCGTCCCTGTTCCTGAGGAATATGCCACACGCGAGAGACCAGGGAAGGGCTGGGCTGGAACCAAGTCCTTGTCTGCGGTGGCTTCACCTGTAGGCTCCAACTTTCCAGCCACCCTCTCTCCACCACTGCCAGACGAGGACACTGAGCCAGAGACCCACTGTGGCCCCTATCATTTGAGACCTACCTGCCGGTGGGCATTTGTGAAAGCGCAGACTATGCCTGACCACTAGCCATTCCCATCCGAGGATAGGAAGTGCCCGTCTCCTGCCTTCCGCCTTGGCCTGGTTACTTGGTCTTCCTAGGCTCCCTTTTGGACCTGTGAACTGTATTGATTTTATTGACTTCCCACTCCCCCCCTTCTCCCCATTCCCTCCTGTCGCCCCCACTTCTAGAGTCCCCAGGCCGCAGCTTACCCCTAAAGCAGAGAGGTGCCCCCCTGTGGAGTTGTTCTGGATGAGGGTCACTGTCATTGTCACTGTCCTCCCGTCGTTCATCAGTTTGCTCGAGCGGGCCCAGTAACGTCTCCATCATGAGACTTTGTTGTTACTGTGTTTGGCATATCGAATACGTCATGGGTAGCT
>JAOXYA010000002.1:32901108-32913535 GCA_028565675.1 Sorex palustris
ACACACCTCTCTCCACCCTTCCCACCCGCCCGGGGCTGACTGTGGCTGACACACACACACACACACACACACACACACACACACACACATATACACACACCCTCTCCCTCCGCCCTTCCCGTCCGCCCGGGTGTGCCTGTGGCTGACACAGGCCCCAAGCCCTCCGATACAGCATCAGCAGACTGCCCTCCTTCTAGAGCCTTCCTCACCTGGGTCTCTTCAATAGTCTAAACGTTCCTGCAGCCCCTCAGCTCCCTGCCTCACTGCCCACTCCTCTTCCAAATCACAGTGCAGCAGGTACCTGGCTCCGGGTGCCCCCAGGACTGACCTGAGTCCCAGATCTCCCCGCTGGCCCCGGCACTTCCCTCCCTGATCCCCCAAGGCCCTGTCTGCGTCTCTGGACCCCCTGAAACATGTGTCAGACCTCTCCCTGCTCTTTTGTGAGTTCTTGGGATGGAGAACTCCATTCCGGCTGCCCTGGTGCTCCGGCCCCTGGGGAAATGGATCCACGCATCTGGCCAGGAGGCAGGGGCACAGGGCTCACGTGGGTCTGTTTCCTCGGGTTGGTGGCAAGGAGCGACATCTTGGGGGTTCGGGAGCAGATTCCCTTGAGTCCACGTGGGAGATCTGAATCCACCATCAGCTCCTGGGACCTCGCACTGCCTGGGAGGAAGTCTGGGAGGTGACCCCTGCCCCAACAGCCCCGCTGTTCATCAGGACCTTCCTGTGCCCCCGTGACTTGCCCAGGTGCTTTCTCACGTGGGGGCGTTTGTTTTGAACGTGTGCCCTGTTGGAGAAGCCACTTCCAGAATCTTCCTGGCCACCGCCCACTTCCACCGCCGCCTCTGCCCTTGGCCACGGGGCTTGGTGCGATGTGTGTGAGTTGGGGGGGGATGAAGGGGGAGTCAACCCAGACCCGCCTTCTCGGCAGCAGCCGGCGCAGCCTGTGGTCAGATGTGAGCCGCACCCTGACTGTGGGGAACACTCAGCCTCCGACAGGCCCTCATTTGTTCCCTGCCACTTCCCTGTGTGACCTGGCAGCAGCCGCCCTGAGACACCTGGCCAGGGCGGGGCAGATCCAAGGCTGAAACTGTCTCGACCCCGAGCCCAGCAGCCAGAACAGAACTCTCCGGGCCCGTTCCCTTGGAGCGTTGCAGCTCCCCCTCCTGTGCGGGCATTGGGATTCAAGGCCCCCCCTGAGGGTCCCCGCCCCCCCCCCCTGAGGTTCCCCGGGGGCTGGATGGAGACCACACAGAGTCCAGGGCTCTGGCCTTGCATGCAGTCAACCCAGTTGCATGCCCAGCACCCCCCTTGATCAACCCCCGGGAGCGATTCCTGAGTGCAGAGCCAGGAATAAGCCCTGAGCACAGCTGGGTATGGCCCCCCCCCCCGAAAATGAATGAAAGATTAAGAAGAAACTGAAGCTCTCTGGCCCGAGATGACCGTAGCTCAGCTGCATAGCAAGGGGTGGATGGTGTCTAGCCTGTCTGGTGGCCCTGTCTGGCCGGAGCTTCCTCAGCAGCCCCTGCCCCCTCCCCTGGGTGTTTCTGGACAACCACTGGGCACTGCCTTCTCCCTGCACTGCCTGGACCCTGTGGTCAGGTGGCCTGCTGGATCGAGTGTGCCCTGAAGTTGGCCAGTTGCGCGGTGCCCTGGTGTCTTCTAGACACTAAACTACCCTGGGAAGGATGCAAGTAGCAGACTCCGCAACCTGGCTGACCATGCATGCCCTCAGTGACCAGCAAAGTCCGAACTGTTCCCAGTTGGCACCAGGAGCTGGCCCCTGGGGGCAGACATGCGCTTTAAGAGATGCCTGAGGTGGGGGGGGGATGTGCAGTACTGGGGGTTAAGTCCCTTGCCTGGGTGGGACCAGACCCTGATTCAGGTCCCCTGTTGGGCACTGCAGCATCGCCAGGGGTGGCTCCTGAGTGCAGAGCCAGGATCAGCCTCCCCCCCACCCCCGGGCCTCAGGGTGTGGACGCCAGAGAAAGAATAGCAGCTCTGTGCAGTGCCCCCACCCCGGGGTGGCTGTATGGCTGCGGGGAGCCCGCCCGCAGGCTGGCTGCACCCCTGCCTGTCAGCCGCCCTGCGCTCGGAGACCTGGTAACCGGGGCCCAGAGCTGTTTATGGGAGACGAGTGATTTATTTTATGATCTAAATTTTCAGTGGTTTAACAAGGTTTAATAAGCCTCCCAAGGAGCTTTCTGGCACCGGAATCGCCTGTAATAAATACAAGTAGTAAATCCTTTATTTTGAACATAAAGAGGGGTGTGGGTTTTTTTTTTTAAGAAAACGAGTCTTTCTTCCCTGCCCCATGCCCCTAGTAAATAGGGATGGATAAAACACAACAGCTTGGGGGCACCGGTATATTTGTGGGCTGTCCCAGCAGACCCCTGGGGACCCTCAGGGGGCCGTGAATCCCACTGCCTGCACATACCCCACCCGAGAGAACTAACTCTCTCTGTCTCTGTGTCTCTGTCGGCTTCTCCCCCTCTGCGTGTGTGTTTGTGTGTGTATGTGTGTGTGTGTGTGTGTGTGTGTAAGCAGTCACAGGGGAAAACTGCAGTCGTGGGGGTGTCAGAGGCACTCCCACACTGCTTTGTGACTGTGACCCAGAAGTTTCTGTGTCTGTAAATTGGGTATAGTAGCGGCCCTGTTATCATAGAAGGTTTGAAGCTGCTTGGAAGAGTCAGTCTTGAGGGCCTGCAGTCGTAATAGCACAGCAGGGAGGGTGTTTGTTTTGCCCGGGGCTGACCTGGGTTCACAACCCCGCATGTTCAAGCACCACCGGGTGTGATTCCTGCATCCAGAGCCAGAAGTAATCGTTAATGCATTGCTGGGTGTGGCCCAAGTACCCCCCCCGACCCCCACAAACAAATAATGTCAGTCTTGAGCCATGGCACGAGGGCAAGGGGGCAGAAGCTGGTACTTCCCCCCCCCCAACACACACACACACACACACACACACACACACACACACACTGGGACTCACCCAGATGCTCCTCTTGGGTGCCGCAATTCCTTCCTTAGCATCTTTCATCCCTGAGGAATTTCAGGGGAGGGCCTGGGAGATGGACCAAGGGTGGAGCAGGTGCTCTGGGGGAGGAGCGGGGCTGGATGGTCCCGAGCACAGGGTGGGCTGCTTCCCCTCCTCCCCCTAAGACAGAATTTCAGGAATTTCAGGGTAGAGGAGTCTCCCTTGGCTTTGGCTCCTGCTGCAAAGCCCTAGGGATGCTCTGAGGCTTTGTTCTGGAGAATCGCAGCACAGAGGGCCCGTGGAGGACAGGACAGTGAGCAGGGCACGGCTGGGGACAGCGTGTTTGCGGGGGGGGGGTGCTCAGGGCTCCAAGTCACGGAAACCTGGGCCCCCATCTCGTAAGCTCTGTGGCAGGGCGGGCGTCCCCCAGTCTGAGGTTAGTCCCCTCTCACAGCCAACGGGGTTCCGTCAGATCTGTGCCCAGGGACCCTGGAGGAGCAACATAAGTAGGAAGGCCAGTTCCATCCTGGGCACCACATATGGTCCCCCAAAGCTCCACCACAAGTGATCCCTGAGCACAGAGCCAGGAGTCAGCCCTGAGTACCACCGAGTGTGCCCCTCCCCCCAAAAAATCAGATCCGAAGAAGCTTTTCCAAAAATTAAGTTCCAGGCATGGGCCTTGGATTCTCTGAGTCTGGGCGAATAACAGCAAAGCCGGAACTGACTATTGGGGTACGAGAAGGGCGGGGATCCCTGGCCCCAGAGGCAGGGGCGTGTGGCCAGGTGAGAACCCAGGAGTGCTGCTGGCCTGGATTCTGCCTCCACTTCCTGGCTGGGAGACCGGGCGCTAGGCTCCAGAGGAAGAGGAAGGGGAGCCCAGCTGCGTGAGGGAAGGGCGTCTGCTCCCGGCTGCCGGGGGACATCTGCCCCAGCAGCTTTAAGCCCGGGGTCAGGACACGCCAGGGACTCTGGGGTCCGGGCATAACCATGCAGGGGGCAGAGCAGACGGAATCACTTCACCCAGACAGGCTGGCCATGGGTGCTCTGCCCAGGGTGCTCGGCAGCTGGGCGGGGCTTAGGCTGCAGGAAGAAGTGGTTCTGTCCCTTTTCCCAGCCCACATGTCTGGCCCCAACCTCTGGGGCAGCCCCAGGGCATTGCAGGGCCAAGGGGTGGGGCGCCTCAACTCAGGGAAACTGCCAAGGATGGGCGGGTGGGGTGGGGCGCTCCTGGCAGGGATTGCCCAGCTGGCTGGGTGCTGGACCAGATTCCCCGCCCTGCCCCCTGTTGCCTTCTCCCCTGCCTTGCCCACCACCCCCTTTCCCTAAGAAGCAGCTCCCAGGACGGCAGAGGTTGCTTTCCTGCCTCTGCCCGCTTGCCCAACTCCATGAACGCCCGCTAGCAATAATGACCAGCATGCTCCAGGCCCCCACTCTAGGGCAGCTAGTATTGATTATTATTATAAATGCTGGCCACTGGCTTGATTGATTGGGTTATTAGAACAGGATGCAGAGACGAACAAAAAGTCATTCTTGAGAAATCGATACCGGAAGTCCACCGCCGCCCCTGCCCTTCAATCACCCAGACTCTTCTCTCCTAGAATAATCCCCCCACTCCCCCGCCCCCGGCTTTGGTTCTGGCAAGCAGGGGTCATGACCCCACCGTCTAGCAGGGAGAGCAGAACATGGGGGGGCACATGGTATACCTGGATATTCCCATTTGACAGCTGAATACACCAAGGCTCGGTAATGAGACGCGCTGCCTTGTAGACAGGAGAGTTGGACAAACCTTACACTCTAGAATCTTCTACTCTAGACATGATTAGGCATCATAGCCTTCCTGGGGGGGGCAGGGGCCAGGGGAGGCTGTAACAAGCCTGGTATCCTCTGCAGTGGTACCCACACTTGCAAAAGTCCTCCTCCCTGCTCTCTGCCTCGGACCTCCTCCCCCCCCCACCCCGCCGTCCCTGTGCACTTCCGTCCTTTCTGTTTCCCTCTCACCCACCAACCAGAAGCTTGTGTCTTGTATGAAGTCTTCCCTCACCGTTGAGTCTTCTGTTTTCAGGGTGCATGTATGTGTATGTGTGTGTGTGTATGTGTGCGAGCATGTGCACGCATGTATTCATGTGTGTGCCTACGATTATGCATGGGTGTGCATGTATGTGTGCGTGTGTGTACATAATTATGTATGTACATGTGTGTCTGTGCATTCATGTGCTTCACACAGTTATGCATGTGTACGCATGTGTTCATGTGTGTGCACATGTGTGAATGTCTTTGTGCATGTGTGTGCATGTGTGATCTCTTTCCTGAGTGTGTTTTTCTCAAAGACAGAATGCCAAGTGAGAGTGAGGGGACTGAGGCCCAGACAGGAAGATATGGGGCTAGGGCATGACCTCCCCTTAGGACACATGGGACTACTGACCGGCTCTCCCAGGCCTAGGAACCCTAGGGTCACTAGGGAAACTTTCAGAACGCAGGGGAAGGGCACTACTTTCCAAAGAGACAATAAAACAGTGTCCACGCACACCCCCTACCAGCTCCCCACCCCACACCCCCAAACTCCTGCCTGGAAAACTGCCCCCAGCTCCCTGAGGCTGTACCCTCTCCTCCAGGAAGGACTCCAGGTCTCCGAAGGGAGAAAGGCCCCTAGCAGCCCCTCATCCCATGCCCCAGGCCCATCTGGTGACAAGAGAGAAGGTGGGCCCTGAGCAGAGCAGGGTCCCCAGAAGTTACACAGGGAGGAAACTGATGCCCATATCCCCTGGAGCACTGGAGTGGGTCAGAGTGCGGGCGGCCATTCTCCATCTCCCTGTGCCGAGACCCAGTCATTCCCAACGTGCTCCCATCCTGTGTTTAACAGGGCCAGGGGAGCTGACGAAATTGCCCATGAAAGGCGTTTTATAGCCATTTTGTCCTCAAAGCTATAAACTCTTAGCAGGGAAACTTGGCAGGCGGGGAGAGAGCTCCGCGGCCGAGTGCAGGCTCTGTGTGCAGAAAGCCCAGGGACATCCCAGCACCGCTGAGAACCAAGCTTGTCAGAATGAAGTTCCACTCCTCAGTGCCACCAAGAGTGGTTTTTGTTTTTGTTTTTGTTTCGGAATTCTTTGTTATGTCATATATATATATATTTATATTTATATATTTCCTACATATAAAATATAGACTATCTCCAATCTTTTCCCTCTATGTAGTGACACACAATACGTAGAAGGTACTATAGGACAAGAACTGATTTAGGCAATGACTTAATGAGCCAAGCATTAACACTCAAAAACCAAGTAACTGACAACTTTCAATCAGAGAAGCAGTATTAAAAAACATTCTTGTGAAGCTGGGATTCACACACTCCAATCATGGTTCTTTGCGTTCTATCATAGAAGAAAGATGAAAGACATAGTACTGGAGCTGGAGAGGATGTATAGTGGGGGTGGGTGCTTGCCTTGCAGGTGCCAGACCTCCTGGGTTCAATTCCCAGCATCCCACATGGTACTCCGAGCACTGCCAGGAGTAATTCCTGAATTTTGAGCCAGCAGTGACTCCTGAGCATAGCTAGATGAGACCCCAGAACTAAAAAAATTCAAATTAAAGAAGTGGTACTATAAAGGTACCGGGAAGGTACTAAGCCAGGAGTGTTCTCTGAGCCTTGCCAAATGGGGCCCAAAAAGCAAAGGAAACTCTGTGAATTGCTAAGAACGATTAAATCTCCTGGGTTTTGTTGACCAAGTTTCAGCAGTCCGGTTTTATTTCACTCAACATCTTTCCCAACAAGAAGCTCCCTCTGAAGGGTCGAGTCATGCTTTCCACAGGGGAGATTTGAGGGAACTAGAACAAGGTGTCATTTCCTCTATGCGTCCACTTGTGTCCGCCAGAGCAGTGCCAGAAATACTGACCTTGTCAGAATGAAGTTTCACTGCCTGCAAACTCTCGTGATAAATACTGTAAATACTCTCTACATTAGGAAATGAACAACGACCGATACCTGATAGGGTGTTTTACTGTGTATCTTCACAAACTACTTTAAAATCTAGCAACCTCAAATAAGAATGGAAGAGTGCACCCAGGGGCTAAGTTCTTTTCCTTGCATGTGCCGAACCCCAGTGTGATCCCCGGCACTGTATATGGTCCCCTGAGCACCTTACCAAGAGTGACCCCTGAGCGGTGTAGGATGTGGTCCAGACCACCCCTCTCCACACAAAGGACACACGATACAGCTCTGGGCGTTCCTGGGCAGCGTGGCTGTTGCCACACTGTCTGATGGAGCCAGCCACGCTGGTGAACACCCCACCCCCCCGGCGTGACCTCCACCTGCCAAGTGCTTGGCTCTGCCGAGCATTGAATGATAGCCTCCCGCTAGCAGCTCACCATCCGGGACAGACCCAAGACAGACGTCTGGGACCCCATGTGTCTAGAGCCTCCCAGGGGACCTGCACCTGCCTCACGTGGTCCTCCTGGGGAGGCCAGCCCACCCTCCTTCCCCAGGTGGCTCGGGCACTGCTGAAGGCCACCCCCTGAGTATTAGTAGAGGTGCTGGTCATCCTTGGTTCCGTCTGAATGGACCCTGGTTCAGAAGATGAGGGGGCAGATGGACAGCAGACTCAGATCATGGTGTCCCTGCTCACTCTGAGCATGAAGCGGCCCTTGATGCCTCACTTACTCCATCTGTAAAATGGGGGTGAGGGGGATAAAGGCCTCACCCCCCCCCAGTTGGGAGCACCGACAACAGATGGTGGTCCTGAGGCCACGGTTAGGGCAGGACGTGGCCTGCGGAGGAAGGGTGCTGGCCCAGGTTGGCACAACGCGGAGCTCAGACCCTACCCAGTGGGCTCAGAGCATCAGGAACAAGGGGGGTGGGGGCTGAGGACATGGTGACCCATGTCTCCCCAAGCTCCTCCTTCACTGCACCCCCATCAGGCTGGAGGTCTCACCCTGGCTGGGCTCTCTCGGGATTGCCCTCCCCCCAAAGGAGCTGCCCAGCCTTGACTTTCCCCTCAGTTCACCCTGTTTTCCCAGACCTCCACATGCCCATGGGACTCCCCTCTGGAGAACAGGAAAAGGGAAGAGCTTCCAGAAGGTTCTCCTCTGAGCTCCCGAGCTCTCTCTGCATGTGGCCGAGAGTAGGGGCTTGGCATCCATCGGTTCATTCCGCACAGGCTCTCATGCCACTGAGGGGGAGGGAGCACCTCCGAGCCCCCCAGGGTGCAGTGAAATGGTTTGTCAGTAGATGAAAACCAAGTTCAGCAGGATCCTTGGAGCAGAGCTGGTCCTGCAGGCCGAGAGCACGTCTGCCCTCTTAGCTCAAGCCGTGACCCCCATCCTCCCGTGACCGGGCCTGCTGACCACCCAAACCTCAGCTCTAGGGACACTTCCAGGGGTGCTCCCTGGTCCCCCCCACGACCTGCTCACTGCCAGAGCTGGATGATAGGCAGAGCTGGGAGCAAAGGCGGAGAGGGAGTCTAGCAGTTCCGTATCATTTGGTTTGGGGGTCATACCGGTGGTTACTCACAGCTTTTGTGCTCAGGGCTCACTCCTGGCACTATTCAGAGGACTGTATGTGGTACTGGAGACGGAGCCAGTGCCTTACCTGTGGACGATCTCTCTGGCCCTTTTACTCAGTGTTTTAGGAAACAGCCAGATTGTCTCCCAGAGTCGTTTTGCAAGGTTCTTCCTGTGTCTGGGGATCCTTATCCTCCATCTCCCCCCCCTCCACCCGACGCAATGGTGCCGATGTCTGTTTCCTGTGTAACACCAGAAGCTCACTGTGGCTTCATTCCACACAGCCCTGGTGTCTCACGACAGGGCTGGAGCCTGGGACCAAGACCCAGGCTTGGATTCTTCTGAGGTCTCCCTCCCAGGAATGTCCCTTGGCAGATCTGCATCCTAATCTCCGAAAGGCAAAGGTCAGCCTGGCAGCAGCCCCCAACACCCACCACCCCCATCACTTTTGAAAGTTCTTCCACATGCTCCCTTGCTCCAAGAAGACAGCCATGCCTGAAACCCCAGGGGTTAGAACTGCTGCATGCCAATTTGACAGGGGACAGACACAATGCAGCTTGTAGTGGGAGCCAGTGCAGAAATACCAGTCTGTGACAGCTAACAGGGAATTCGGGAAATGCCCCAAAGCATTTTTCCCAGCGTCAGCCCTGCGCACCCAAAGAGCAGCCCACTTGGGTCCTTGGCCCAGACGTGAGTGCAGCCAACATGGCCGCCAGGTCCCGGTGGCACCCCAGGAGCAGTCAAGCTGGCTATGAGTCTCCGAGCACATGGTCCCCAAATTCACAGAGATTAAATCCCATCTCCATGCCTTCATTCCGCTGGAGACACTGTGAGATACAGTTACAGACTTCCCAACTTCCGTGATTACATTTCAGTCATGCAATGATTGAGTACCCTACCCTCCAGGCGCTGGTCAATCTTGGTTACATTTAAATGTTGTTTGTTTGTTTGTTTTCTTTTTGGGTCACACCCAGCGATGCTCAGGGATTACTCCAGGCTTTGCACTCAGGAATTACTCCTGGCAGTGCTTGGGGGACCATATGGGATGCCAGGGATCAAACCCTGGGTCTTAGAACCTTAGGGCAGGAGCCCTTGAAGAAGAACCCTACCACCTCCCACCCTCCATCTCTGAACTGGGCTCTCAACTCTTAGGGGATCGGGGAAGCAGAGGAGGTGGAGAGTTTGGCTTCCTAGAAGAATTTGCAGCCCCCTGTGCCAGGGCAGGCACTGGGTGCGCTAACCCTCCTCCCCATCTGTGTGTGTGTGTGTGTGTGTGTGTGTGTGTGTGTGTGTCTCCGCAGGGCTCTGGCTGAGAACATGGCCAATGGCATCGACGAGCTCATTGGCATCCCCTTCCCCAACCACAGCAGCGAGGTGCTGTGCAGCCTGAACGAGCAGCGTCACGACGGGCTGCTGTGCGACGTGGTGCTTGTGGTCCGGGAGCAGGAGTACCGCACGCACCGCTCGGTGCTGGCCGCCTGCAGCAAGTACTTCAAGAAGCTCTTCACGGCAGGCACCCTGGGCAGCCAGCCCTACGTCTACGAGATCGACTTCGTGCAGCCCGAGGCGCTCGCCGCCATCCTGGAGTTCGCCTACACCTCCACGCTCACCATCACCGCCGCCAACGTCAAGCACATCCTCAACGCCGCCCGCCTGCTGGAGATCCCCTGCATCGTCAACGTGTGCCTGGAGATCATGGAGCCCGGCGGAGATGGGCCCGAGGAGGACGACAAGGAGGACGACGACGACGACGACGACGAGGACGAGGAGGATGAAGAGGAGGAGGAGGAGGAGGAAGAGGAGGAGGATGACGAGGAGGAGGAGGATGCAGAGGATTTTGCCGATCAGGAAAACTTACCTGACCCACAGGATCTCAACTGCCACCCGAGTCCTTCCCGGACGGACCACCTCACGGACAAGCCCTACTCGGACCCTCCCCGGGACTTCCCCGACTCCTTCCAGGCGGGCAGCCCGGGGCCCCTGGGCGTGATCCGGGACTTCTCCATTGAGTCCCTGCTGAGGGAGAACCTGTACCCCAAGGCCAACCTGCCGGACAGGAGACCCTCCTTATCTCCGTTTGCCCCCGACTTCTTCCCGCACCTCTGGCCGGGGGACTTCGGTGCCTTTGCCCAGCTGCCCGAGCAGCCCGTGGACACTGGGCCCCTCGACCTGGTCATCAAGAACCGTAAGATCAAGGAGGAGGAGAAGGAGGAGCTGCCCCCTGCCCCCCCGCCGCCGTTCCCCAGCGACTTCTTCAAGGACATGTTCCCCGACCTGCCCGGGGGGCCGCTGGGGCCCATCAAGGCAGAGAATGACTACGGTGCCTATCTCAACTTCCTGAGTGCCACCCACCTGGGCGGCCTCTTCCCTCCCTGGCCGCTGGTGGAGGAGCGCAAGCTGAAACCCAAGGCCTCACAGCAGTGCCCCATCTGCCACAAGATCATCATGGGGGCGGGGAAGCTGCCACGGCACATGAGGACCCACACCGGGGAGAAGCCATACATGTGCAACATCTGCGAGGTCCGCTTCACCAGGTGCGCGGGCAACGGGGGGTGGGGGGGCCGGGCAGGGCCGGGCATAGTGACGTCATCGCCCAGGTAGGGGCGGGGCCAAGTGATGTCAGGTCACAGGCCGGACGGGGCAGGGTGGAGAGAGGGACCCGGTTCCTGGGAGGTTACGCTGGATCCCTTGTGTGTGCCCCGTTCCTTGCCAAAGACTGCTGGGCATTCCCTAGAGCCTGATGTCACTCTGCTTTTAGAGCTAAAATATTTTCTCAAGTACCCTCTGGGGTGGAGGGTTAAGTGGGGAAACAGAAAAGTACAGAGTTCTGATTAAGGTCTATGGAAGGGTGGGGGCTTCTGTATACACTCTCTCTCACACACATACACACACTCACACATATACTCACACACTCATACACATACACACATACATACACTCACACAGATACACACACACATACACACTCACACACACATTCACACATACACTCATGCACTCACACAACACTGACACACACGCACACGCTCACACACAGATACACCATACACTCACACACATTCATACACACACATGCATAAACTCTCGCACACACACTCAAAAACTCACATACATACACTCATATATACACTCACACACTCATACACATACGCACTCACACACACACTCACACACTACACACATACTCACACACACATACACACGTATATACACATTCACACATACACTCACACACATTCATACACACATACATAAACACACTCTCACACACATACTCAAAAACTCACATACATACACTCACACATACACACTCACACACTCACACACTCTTACACACACAATACTCATACACATACACATATACACTGACACACTCACATACACATACACAAACTCAGACACATAGAACTCAAACATGCACACACATACATACACACATACACAGACTCATACACACTGACACACAATCTCATACACACATTTGCACACTCATACACACTCACACTCATACACACACGTGTGCACACTGGTATGGCTTTCTGTTCCCTTTTGGGACCCTTAGATGCAGTGGGAGGGCTCCTAAGTAGTTACTTATTTTGTTTTTTGGGGAGTGGGCACCCACAGTACTCAGGGCTTATTTCTGGCTCTGAGCTCAGGGATCACTGCTGGTGGGGACCCTTTGCAGTGCCATGGATCAAGCCCAGGTCAGTCCCGTGCAAGTGCCTTATCTGCTGTTCTCGCTCTTGGGCCCCTCTGCTGGTCCTCAGTGGAGCCCCTTTCCAGGGTGCTAGTTGGGGTCTTAGGCAGGAGACTACCCCTAGTGGTAGGCAAGAGGATCTGGTGACTGCCTGGTTCTACCACTTGCTTTTATCACGGGGGGGAGTGTAGGGCATTTGCCTTACACACGGCTGACCTAGGTTTGATCTCTGCACCTCGTATGGTCCCCTGAGCACCACC
>JAOXYA010000002.1:32915252-32927688 GCA_028565675.1 Sorex palustris
TCTCCCCCCATTCCACCCTGTATCTGTGACAGGGCATTCCTTTTGTTCTCTCTCTCCTTTTTGGGTGCTGTGGTTTGCAAAAGAGACATTGAGTGGCAATCATGTTCGGTCTGGGGTCTTGTCATACCAGCGTGCAGGGCTAAGTTCGGGGCCTCCTCTTGGCCAGGTCCTTTCCCTTTCTGGAGCCCAGCCTTTCTTAGTCACGGCCGAGCTGCAGCTCTGACCAGGCCTCCTCGTCCCTGTCCTGTAGGCGTACCTACCTGTCCCTCCTAGGGGAATATTTGAGGGTCCTTGTCCCCTGCAGGGCACCCCTCAGGGACTGACCCTGGATTCACACATGTCGCCCTCCCCCTGAATGTCCTGTTCTCATCCCCTCCTACAGTGGAGAGGTCTGGGGGTTCTGCTTTCACACGACAGGGCACCCCTACATCAATTGTATCTAGTCCTGGTGTCACCTCCGAGTCCCCGCACCCACCACAGACGGCTCCCATCTGCTCACCCCCAGCCTCAGCAGGAAGGTTTGCTTCAGCCCCTTCAAGCAGCTCCTGCTTGCTCTGGTCACCCCATGATCATCTGGACCCCCGGTCCCCCTGCCAAGGCCCAAGTCTTGTTGACGACTCCCGCCCCCTGCTCCCCAAATCCCAAGCAGCTTCCGGGGCAAGGCTGGGGCCTGTGTTGGTCTCGGAAACACAGCCCGAGCCTGGGGGCTCCAGCTCAGCCCAGAGATGCAGCTCCGGGCAGAGGACAGAGGTGTTCTGAGCTGAACACCTCCTCAGGGGCTTCTCTGCTGCAGGGGGAGGTAAGAGGCACGGGTTCTAGCCGGCCCTGAGCGGGCCTTGCGAAGGGGCAGTGAGAGCTTTCTCCCTCTGCCTTGACCGTCTGTGGACGTCAACAGCAGGGCTCAGGGGCTCCTGGGATACTCGGCCAGTGGACCTGGATGGCTCCGTGCTCAGGCCCTGCAGTGCCCGGGGGACTGGGTCACCCCCAGGCAGTGCTTGGGGACCCTGGCACCACTGCCCGTGATACTCAGCCAACAGAGTCGAACCCAAGTCTCAAGCACTGCAGCTCAGGTCCTGGGGCGCGGGGGCAGTGCAGTCCGGGGCCACAGCCAGTGATGCCCCTGGGTGGCCCTGGGTGCTGAGGGGTTTCTGTGCTTTCCGCTGGCTGCAGGCTGAGCCCTTCTCTAGCCATCCACCGAGTCCTGCCTTGCAGGGCTGGGGCGCGGGCAACCTGTAGGGGGCGCCCGAGAGCAGACTGGACAATTCTCTCTAGGGGCAGGACCCCATGACCTGCGGGGGTCAGCACCAGAGCCCAACCAGCGCAGCTCCGGGGAAGGCAGACAGCCTCCACCCCACTCCTGAGCGACTCCACTGGTGGGCCACACTGTCCCCGTCCCCAACCTCCTGCCTCTCCCAAACCCCCCACCCCAGCCCCACTCTCCGCAGGCAGGCCCGGGAGCCCGACTGCGGCATTTGCTGCCCCGGTTCCTTTTCTGGGTTTTGTTTTCAGCCCTCCCACTGCTGGCAGCTCTGGGGACCTTATTAAGATAATGTAATGTCATTAGCAGTGGCGGCAGGAAGAGAATTTGTCTGAGACCATCAGGTTACCAAGAAGTCTGGTGACTGGTGCTGGGAAACATTAGCCCAGTGGGGAGTCTGCGCAGTGGCCACCGCCCCGGGCGAGACCTGAAGCCCTTTCATACACCGCCCCCCCCCCCACCTCCTGGGACTGAGCATGGCTCAGCCTTCCGGTCAGCAGCTCGGCCAAGCTGGAGGAGGAAGGAGGTGCAGGTTAGGGTGTGGGTGCCAGCACCCTGCAGATGCGGACAGGGAAGAGAGGAAGGTGGGGGGAACCAGGAGAGATTTGGAGCCTGGGTTCTGAGCACAAGCCCTGTCCCAGTGGGCCTTTGGTCCACCACTGTGGGCTCTGTAAGCATCCCCTGTACCTCCAGGCCACTGGGCAAGGCACAAAAGTATCTGGTACGTTCTTCTCAGAGCAGGTGCCCTCAAACCACAGGAGGAAGAAGGGAGAAAGTAGGTCCACGGAGCTCCAGAGGGTCTCGGCTGCAAGTGGCTCTGGGGACAGAGCCCCTGAATGGGCAGCAGGAGGCCCTGATTCGGACCCTGGTCTGCTCCTTCATGGGCCGTCTCTAGGCCATCCCTTCAAGCAATAGAAAGCAGAAGGATTTTGTGATTCCACTTACTTGCCCAAGAGCAGGAAAGTTCTGCACGCATTTCTCTGTGTCTCTTTGCCTCCCTGTCCTCCAAAGAACAACAGAAATGCCAACCTCCTCCATCCTGTGAAGTGACACAGTCCCTGCCCAGCTCCTGACCTCGGGGACAGTGATGCAGAGACAGAGGGACCCTGAGACGGGTCTCCCCTGACTGGCTCTTTGTTCCTTGTGGGAAACTGAGGTATTCAGGGGCACAGGAAGGTCTGTGGGGTTGGGGCAAAGAATGAGACCTGAGTGGACAGGGAAGGAGGACTGCCCTTGAAGTTGACCTTGAAGGGCATGGAGCGAGTCGATGGAGGAGACATTTCTCACAGGGCAGTTTGCAAAAATAAACTCAGAGCTGGAAGAGATGCTTCCTTGGAAAGAGGAGGCTCACAGCTGGGAAAACTGGAGCACGCAGGCCCAAGCTGGACCCAATGGGGCACAGGGTCCAAACAGGACACACACAGAGGATAAAGCCAGACTTCACCAGGGACCCGCCTGCATGCAGGCTTGGCCTGAGGCAGGGCTGTCGGAAGGGATTAAACATGCAGAGCTGGGGCTGGAGAGATATAAGGTGCTTGCTTTGCATATAGCTGACCCTGGTTCGGCCCTGGCACCCCAGATGGTCCCCCAAGTCCCACCCGGAATGATCCCTGAGCACAGAACCAGGAGTAAACCCTGAGTACCACCAGGTGTGGCCCCAAAACCAAAATTAAGAAGTATGCTTGGTAGAGGGTCTGAGATTCAGGGGATAAGACACTTGCTTTGCATGCCTCTGACCCTAGTTCTATCCCTGGGACCACATGGCCCCCCAAGCATCACTGAGTACAGCCCCAGGGCCTCATAACAGCACAGAACTGGCCCATCTCCCCAGCACTCAGGGTCCAAGCAGTGCTGAATCTTCAGGCCCTGCATGGAACCTCCAAGCTGGACCCTCCAGCTGGGCTGAGAAATGCAGGGAGGGGTCTCCTGTCCTCCTGAGGACCGCTTGGGAGGTCCCAAGTCAATCAGTAAATAGGGCCTGCTGGGGAGATGGTACCCCCATGGCCTCATGGTTATGGGGGTCCCGGGCCTCGGGAGGGGCAGAAGATTGGCAAAGCACCCCGGGTGATGAACATGCAGTCTTCTGGATTACGCTTGTCGCATTGTGGACAGTGCACTGAGGAGATGCACCTACAGAGTGTGAGTTCACGCATCAGACGCTCACGCGGTTACATCCATGTGTGCGGGCGCAGGGAGAGAACACTGAACGCCTCTCTTGGCACAGTACCGCACTGTCCATGCAAGTCACCAGGCTGCCCCCCTTCCTGGGAGGGACCAGCTGGTAGCGCTTGACCTTGAAAGGCTTTCAAGGGAAAGTCCCGGCATGGGGCAGCAGACCAGGGCGGCCCTGGAGGGAGGGGCCTCTGCTCTTGGAGGAAAGTGCCTGAGATCAACCGGCTCAGCCTCAGGCCGGCTCGTCCCGCCGTCAGATTCCTGCTGTCTCCACTGTCCCATTCACAGAGAAGCCAGGGCGGGAGCCCCGGGCTGTGGGAGGCCAAGTGGCCAGCAGGGCACCAGAGGAGATTGGCCACGAGCCCCTGACCCGGTGCAGTTGGTCACAGAACCCGGGCATCAGAATGGGGCAGCCCGGGGAGTGAGGCTCGGGGCTGCTGAGGGTGAATGCCAGCCCCTAGGGCGCCCAGGAGTCTGACAGGAGGAGGGGTCCCTCCCGGCTGGCTGCTGGTTTCTGCCCGAGCACCTTGGGGTCCCCCAGGGACCATTCCAGGTGAAAGCTGGACCCAGCTGCAGGGAACCCAGTGACAGGAAGCGTGAGGACAAGGTGGGATGGTGGGTTGTCACACAGAGATCCAGAGAGCCAAAGGTGGGTCACAGGAAGGCCAAAAGGAAGGGGGTTGGGTGAGGGTTGGACACCAGCCACTTCCAGGGATGCATTCCCTCTCTTCCCTGCCCATCCTCCCCGCCCCTGCTCCCAGGGTCCCTCCAGCCTCCGTAGGCATGGGTGGGAGCACAAGCTCTGCCTCTACCAGGCCCTTTCTGGTCCTCCCCATCCTTGAATGTCCTTTTCTCTCCTCACTGACCCCAAGGAACCAGGTAGAAAATGAAAGCCAGTGCGCCCTCTAGTGGCTGGGTCCAGGGGAGATCCCAGGCGCCAGTTCTGGGGTCACGCTCTCGGAGATCCAGACCTCAGACTTCAACCCAGAATGACAGACGGGCCCCTCACCACCCCACACCTGCGGACCGGAGGTGGGAGACAGGGCAGAAAGGTGTGTCCAGCTAGATCCCTTGACACTGGCTCTTCATAGAAGCCACCAACTGTGGATGTGCCTTTTAAGACCACCCAGAGGAGGGGTGGGGAGATAACTCAAGGGGCTGAAGAGCACGCTGTGCATGCCTCATGTTTGATCCTTATCACCACGTGGTCCCTGAGCACTTCCCAGGGAGCAACGCCTGAGCACCAAGCTGGGAGTAGCCCCCAGAAGCACCACCTGTGCTCTCTCTCTATCTCTTCTTCTTCTCTCTCTCTCTCTCTCTCTCTCTCTCTGTCTCTCTCTCTCTCTCTCTCTTCTCTTTCCCTTTGGTATTTTGAACCACAATTGGTGGTGCTTCAGGCCACTTAAAATACCAAAGGGAAAAGAGACAGAGACAGAGACAGAGACAGACCACAGGGAGGTGTAATTGAATCTGGCCCATTACCACTCCATTCCCCCCATCAGCCCTGGACAGTAGGCCTGGATATCTAGCAGGGGCTTCTGCTCTGCTCAGAGAGGTTGATTCACTTGCCTGAGGGCACCCAGCATGTCAGGGGTGGGTCTGCAGTTGGAACAGGGGCTCCCAAATCCCCAGAGGAAGCCTCACCTCTCCACCCCGCCTTCCCTGCGAATAATACTGCTTAAACCCTGAAAAGCTCCGCCTAGATTAGGCTGCATTCTTGCTGCACCTGGCTCTTTGGTAAATCCTGGGATTGTCTGCAGACAAAGAGGAGAGGCCCGGGCTTGGGGTGAGGAACCACAGAGCCGGAGACCTGGGCAAGGTGTGCCCAGGCTCAGTTAGCGCCGAGTACAGGCAGACCGCATTAGCTCAGGGGTGGGACAGGGGGATAGGACGGGATGGAGGTGCAAGGAAAAAGGGGGTGTGGGGGAAGGGACCCAGCGTGGGAAGAGTGGGTTAAGATGCAGTCAATATCGGCAGGGGCTGTCCACGGGGGGCTCGGGACAGGCTCTTGACCTGCATGAGGGCACAGCGAGTCTGTTTTCCAGACTGAGAGGCCCTGGGGAAGGGCGTGAGCCCTGGATACCCTGAGCTTATGAAGGGCCCTGGCAGGGGGCTGGTCAGCCGTTTGGAACAGGGCCCCTGTCCAGGCCTCATGCAGAGGACTAGCGACACCTGTCTGGGGCAGAACCTGGGTTAGAAAGACCCCCTTGGGGGGCTAGAGTGATAGCACAGAGGATAGGGAATTTGCCTTGCACCGCAGCCCAACCCGGGTTCGATTCCCGGCATCCCATATGGTCCTCTGAGCACCGCCAGGAGTCATTCCTGAGTGCAGAGCCACAGGAGTAACCCCTGTACATCGCTGGGTGTGACCCAAAAAAGAAAAAAAATAGATCCCATTAGCCAGACCTGGCTTCCCCTTGGTTTGGGTTTCAGACCCGCGGGACTGACTACGCGCTCTGCGTTGCAGGCAGGATAAGCTGAAAATCCACATGCGCAAGCACACGGGGGAGCGGCCCTACCTGTGCATCCACTGCAACGCCAAGTTCGTGCACAACTACGACCTCAAGAACCACATGCGCATCCACACGGGCGTGCGGCCCTACCAGTGCGAGTTCTGCTACAAGAGCTTCACGCGCTCCGACCACCTGCACCGCCACATCAAGCGCCAGAGCTGCCGCCTGGCGCGGCCCCGGCGCGGCCGCAAGCCTGCGGCCTGGAGGGCGGCCAGCCTGCTCTTCGGGCCGGCCGGCCCGGGCCCCGACAAGGCGGCCTTCGTCGTGCCCCCCGCCGCGCTGGGCGACGTGGGCGGCCACCTGGGCGGAGGGGCCGTGTGCCTGCCGGGGCCCAGCCCCGCCAAGCACTTCCTGGCGGCGCCCAAGGGCGCCCTGAGCCTGCAGGAGCTGGAGCGCCAGTTCGAGGAGACGCAGATGAAGCTGTTCGGCCACGCGCAGCTCGAGGCCGACGCGCACGCGGGGGGCCTGCTGGCCTTCGCGCTGGCCGAGAACGTGGCCGCCGCGCGGCCCTACTTCCCGCTGCCCGACCCCTGGGCCGCCGGCCTGGCCACGCTCCCCGGGCTCGCCGGCCTCAACCACGTGGCCTCCATGTCCGAAGCCAACAATTAGGGCAGGGACGGGGCAACCCACCGCCCCCAGGCCCGCACCCCTCTCGGCCAGTAGGCCCCCTCTGTCCCCTAGCCGATGGGTCCGAACTTTTTATTTCCAATCACCGGGGAGAGACGGGGTGGAAATCTGCAGCATTGACTTGAGGGAATCTTAACCCGGGGACCCCTTCCCAAGGGGCCGGGAGCCCAGGGCCTGGCCTCTCCGGGGTTGTCTCCCCAGCCCCCCACACACTCACTGGGCACCCCAAAGCACTTAGCAGCAGTGGGGGCCTGGGGGGGAGCTGGCCGGGCCAGAGCCTGTTTGCTGGAAATGGGCACTAGAGCCCTGTGGTGAATGCCCAACACTTACTCTGCCCCATTCTGCGGGGGCCCTCTTGGGCAGCCCCTCGTTGACTGGGATGCCCCCCAACTCAGAAGGGGGTCTCCAGGGGTGTCGACCTCCCCATCCCTCTGTCCTGTGACATTGGCCAGACCATTTCACCCAGCTCTGGAGTGGGGCTGGCAAGCTCCTACCCCATCTGTCCCCACCCGCCCAACCGGCCAGCCCGGCCCACTCATAGAGCTCTTCCAGAGGGGACCCACTGGGCCCTGCACTGTCCGGGGGCCAGCCAGACAGGGGAGAGGGCTGTTGGGGGGTAATGGGTTGGTTCACAGTCTGCAGGCAATTTGGGGGAACCCCAAACCCTACCCTCCTCTCTGGGTATAACTGAGCTCCTGGGACCCCACATCCATTCACGGTACCGAGGTTCCTGGGACCCCTCGAAGGGCTGGTGAGTATCTCTTCACACGGGCCTCCGCCTGCCCAGGACCCTCCTTCCTGCTTCCCCGCTCGGGGGTCTCTCAGCTGCCACTGGTTCCCCCTGCTGTGCCCCTCGCTCCTCCCGCCAAGGGCCCCAGGATGGCACGGAGAGTCAGGGGGGACCGCTCCGTCCCTGGGTCAGAGTTTCTTTGGGGGGTCCTGAGAAGGAGGAGGCCCTGCTTGCCCAGCCCTTCAGGATCCTCTCCCCTCCCCTTTCTTGCTGAGTTTGGCTCTCAGAACCCCCAAAAGGAGAACAGGTCCCACGGACAGGGGGCCCAGGGCTGGCGGTAGCCCCAGACCCGGAGCTGTGGACACAAGACACCTGGGCACTTCCTCTCGCCTTGGCTTCCTGCTGGGCCCACACAGAAAAACAAAAAGGCCAGAGAAGACCACAGACTTGGCGTCTGCCTCCGGGGAGAGACCCCTGACTTGGTGGCACCCCGGCCCAGCTCCATTCCAGTTCGGGGGCTCGCTCCGGAACCCCTCTGCCCTGCAGAAGTCATTTGCCCAGCTGCCGCCTCTTCCGTCCCTGTCTCGGTGGCCAGCGTTTGCTTCCGGGACATTCCACCTGCCACGTTCCCCTCCTGACCAGGATGAAATCAACTTTCCGAGCAGAAAAGGGGGAAGGAACACGTTGGAATCCAGCGGTGTCAGGGCTGGGTTTTATTTTGTAAAGGTCATGACTTCTTATAAACTCGATTTTTCAGACGACTGGTTAGTTCTTTTCGTTTTCTCTTGGCTGCAATTTGGAGTTGTACATTGTAAAATATCCAAAGAAGTTCAGTACTGTATGATCAGGAACTTGAAGCGAATGGGGTGGGAGTGGTGGGGGAGGGAGGGCTGGTTGTGTTTTGTTTTGTTCCCTCTTATTTTTATTTTTCTCTCCATGTTTCGATTTCCCTGTCTGTCTGTGGGAGGACTTTGGAATTTTTTCTATTTATAACTTTTTTTATGTGATTGCTTTATGTAAAATGACACTCAACAAAGTTTGCCTTAGTGAGTCAAGGGACAATCTTCTATAACTTTGGTCGCACGCCGCATCCTGCCGAGAAAAACTCAGCTACTTTTTCTGGCCTATTTATTAAACAATATTAATTGACTTGATTAAATTATATCGAGAGTTGCACTTCTGTGAGAGGTGACCACATGGTCCCAGTCTGTCCTCATCCGAGGCCACATTCATTTCAAATCACATCAAAGCCCCTCTTACAAAACTCACAAATCTTGGGCTCCTATTTAATCATTTGGAGGTCAGCGTTTTGAGTAAAAGAAAGTGAGACTCAGTCCCCTGGTTGAGACTGACCGCCCCCCTCCCACACACACACCTTTCTGTTCTCATTTCAGCTGATAAGGGGGTGATTGTTTGGTGGTGGCAGGAGGAAGGGACAGAGAAAGTGGCCTTTCCCCCCCCCATCATGCAATTTCTGCATCTCAGCTCTGTTGGATCGAAAGTCTCTGGCTAGTCTGTAGGCCTGAGTGAGTGCAAACGCATGTATGTGCACATGTGTGTGCATGCTTGTGTCCATGTATGTGCTTACATGTGTGTATACATGCTTGTGTGCATGCATGTGCCTGTGTGCGTGTGTGTGTGCGTGCCTGTGTGCGTGAGCATGTTGTGTGCATATGTGTGTGCGTGAGCATGTGTGTGTGTGCGCGTGAGAGTGTGTGCATGTGTGTGCATGACTGTGTGTGCATGACTGTGTGTGCGTGTGAGCGCGCGCGCGTGTGTGTGTGTGTGTGTGTGTGTGTGTGTACTGGCACACCGATGTGCAGAAACTGCCCATGGTCAGTGAACTGGGAGCCTCTCAGTGTTGCTGATGGCCAACAATGTCCACTCCTATCAGAGCTTAGCCCAGAGCAGCCCCAGCTGGCCGAGACACCACGTTGGCCTCTGCCCCTTCTCCCCTGCTGGTGGGGTTGGGCTGCGCTTCCTCCTGCACCTGAGTCTCTTTCCCAGACTGCAGACATGAAATCCCGGAAGAGGTCAGGACCTGCCCCTGTCCACAGAGGAGTAGCCCCGCCCGGCTCCCAGAGCGGAGGCCCTGAGTGACATGCCCAGGGTGTTCTGCTTTCCATATGCCGAGGCGTATTAAATCAACGCCTCTTCTGTTTCCGCCTTCTCACTGGGTGAGCGTTCCTGCAACCTGACAGCCCTTCTCCAGGGAGGCCAAGAACAAAACTGGGCTCAGACTGGCTTTCCCGCGGAGTCGCTCCCGACCCTGGCCCTCCTGGGCCTCACCTCTGGGGACACTTAAAGTTCCTGTTCTCTCCCCAAGCACCGTCCAGCACAGGGGCCTGGCTGGGGGACGGGGCGAGCACTGAGGGCTGAATGAAGAGCCGAAAACTGCTTCCCCAGCGCATTGGAAGCTCACAAGCTCGCTTGGTGTTTGGCTGCATCACAAACACATTTGTCTTAACATGAAACAAATCTATCTTTGATTACTTCCAGTCAAAGTGCATGCCTTTCCCCCAAATTCTTCAGTAAAGTCCACATTGGGTGGCCCCAGCTCATGACTAAGGGCTTGGAGTGAACCAGTGCAAGAAATATCAGGCCAGCCACTGGGCATTCTAGGACCGTGGGGTCCTTGTGAGGGACTGAGAGGCCATGGACAGTGTCCACTAGGGCTTAGGACTGTGGAGAAAGGGTCTAGAGCTGGATGCCCAAATTCCCTCTGCCTGGCTAGGTGTGTCCTCCAGTCCTGGTCGGCTCTGTCTGCCCCACTGGGGGTGGGAGTGGGGGGGGGTGCTGTCAGGAAACTGCATGGCAGAGGGAAGGACAAGGCCCGGGAGGACAGACCCAAGAAACTGCACATCTTTGCCCACTGCGGCAGAATTAAGAGGTACCCCAGGTGTGCCCATGCAGGGCCCTAGCGGACATGTTCACCCACTGGAACCTCGACTTCCTGAAGCCCACAGTGGTCTCGAAGAGGAACCGAATGCTTCTCCAGCTGCATCAACTCTCAGGAAGGCCTGGGAGGGGGGCGGGGGGAAGCAGCGCTAGCTGCAGGGAAGAACTTTCCAGAAGCTCCACACAGGGGGTTGAGGTTGGGAGGTTCCATCTGCTTAGTCTCATGGTGAATCCACATCCTTGTGGTCCTGGAGAAAGGACTGGGGAGTGGGGGGCAGAGAGGGAAGCGGAGGGGACATGCTGGCGCTGCTAAGACTCTCAGTGCCCAGGTCAGATAACGGGAAAAATGGGCTCTCTACAGGAGAAGCCGAAGGGGACCCCAGCGATGTGCCATGACAGTGATGAGCCAACAGGGACACTCCAAAGTGGGGAGCGAAGTTTGCAAGGCGCAGACCCCTGCCCTGCCGCCAAAACCTCTTCAGAGCGCCCCCCCGCCTGCTCTCCTGGGGTCGGGGAGTCCCTAGTGGGGGAGGGGAGCACGTCACAAATGGGGTTCTCCCCAACAAGCATGACCGCCTTAGAAGCCAGGTGGGGTTCAGGGTGGTGGTGGGAGGCGTCTGCAGCCCTCTGGTTCCCTCTTGCAGGCATGTTCCGCCTCAGGAGCCCGGCTGGAGGGTCGGGCGCATTGTGGAAGCAGGGGTGCTTGTGCCCGCCAGGTGCCCTCGGAGGCCTTGCCCTCCCTGGCACTTCCCTGCCATCCTCACTCCACACCCAGAAAAGGAGCGTGACTCGCGGGCTCCCCCTCCCGGCCCCTGCAGCCCCTGCACCTCCTCCAGCGTGGACCCAAGGCGCCGGGCCAAGGCGCTGGGCCAAGCTTAGGTGAGGCCTCCAACAGCTAAAGGGGTGGCATTTGCCAGATGCTGATGGCCACCACCGGGCCATCTGCTCCCCCACTCCGCTCGGGGCTGGAGGGGAGGAGGATGCGGGGAGCCAGCACGGGTCTCTTTGCCCACCTTGGTCAATGGAGGCAAAAACATGTTCCCAGCAATTCACAGGCGCATGGTTCTCTGAGGCAGCCACTGTCAGATTGTTTTTTTCCCCTCCTGGCCACTTCCCGAGCAGGGGCTGCTGCGACCTGAGGACTGCACCACCTCTACCCTCACATAGAGGCCTGGAAACGGTCTGATAGGACCAAAACTTCCCAGGGCTGCATAACTGTGGACAACCTGGAAACGGATCACTTTATCTGCAGCCAGAGCGTCATGCATAGGTGTGCGCGCATGCATACACATATGTACACATATACATGCACACGCATGTACACATACACACATGTACACACTTATGCACACATGCACACACTTACATGTATACACATGAGCACACAAGCACACGTGTATGCACGCATGTGCGTGCACACACCCAGATGTATACACATCCGTATACACACATGTGCACATGCATACACGTGCACACAAATGGACACAAGCATATATGTATATGCACACACGTACACAAAGCACATGTGTGCACACACATGTACACACAAGCGCATGGGCGTGCACACACACACTCACACAGTCTTCAGACAAATGATCCACAACTGATGTCATCGCTCCCAGTAACCACAGGAGACACGACACAGCACGAATGAGCCCCACAAGAGCCTCGTCCCCGCGGAGTATCTGCAACACACACTCTCCTTTCTTCCTCCTGGTTCCCTTGAATCATGAACCCAGACCCTGAGCACCAAAGCAAAAGAACAAGGAGGTTGCCCGAATAAGGAAAGGGGACAGAGGGACTCAGACTCCCTTCCCCTGTGCGTCTGGGGCTTAAGTCCTCAGCACTCAGACGTCCCCGCTCAGGCCGGTGGCCCGATCAGAAGCCCGTCCCTCCTCGGATCAGGAAGGGCTCCCAGTCGAACGCCAAGAACCCACGCCAGGTGGCTGAAGAGGGAAGGCGTTTAGTAAAGGCAGGGAAAGCTTCTACCCAACATCCACAAGGCTCAGGGTCAAGGGTCGCACATGAAAAGCCTATTGGGGAGGGGAGAATCGGGCTCCAGCCAGCAATGCTCAGGGGACCACCTGGTGTGAGAAATTGAGAATCGAACCCAGGCAAAAAAGAGCCACAGCCTAGAGCCTCCTGCACCCTCGTTGAAGGGGCCACTTTCACACCTGAGGCAGAGGCAGTGAAGAGCCAGCAGAGGGCAGTCACGCTGCCCTGGCCCCCCCCCCCCCC
>JAOXYA010000002.1:32953344-32963642 GCA_028565675.1 Sorex palustris
AGTAACAACAAAGTCTCCAATGGAGACGTTACTGGGCCCGCTCGAGCAAATCGATGATCAACGGGAGGGCCTTTATTAAATATTCTACGTCTGTAAATATTGAATTACCCTACATAAATGTTTGTGATGAAAGTATTTGGTCCAGTAACAGATCTTCAAAAGAATTTGGAGAAAGGAATGAAAAACAGCTTTTAGTGTTCTTTTATCTTTACAGTGACTTCTTAGTCAATTAATTTCTAGTGTTCTAGCTATCAGCTTCAAATAGGTGGAGAAAAAGTTTTAATGTGTTATGCATAGCAAAACTCTCAATTACTCTGTTATAAAATTTAGAACCCACCAAAACTAATAGGTTACTCATGAAAATAGCTGCAATGGCATTGTAATTAGCTGATTTTTTGTTTGTTTTTGGCTATGCCTGCCTGTGCTCATGGCGTCCTCCTGACTGTTCTCAGGATCAATCTTAGTGGGCCTCTGGGTACTATTGGGGGTGCTATGGATCGAACCTGGATCAGCCACGTGCAAGAAAAGTACCCTATCTGCTGTACTGTGTCTCTGGCCCTGTAATTGTGCTCTTGATCAGTTTCATCATGACTGTATCTTAATGGTTAGGTACGTTAATACCACAACCTGATAAAAATAGTATTATCAGCCTTTCTGCACAGAGTATACTAGAGCATCCGCCATTTTGATAATTTTTTTTTTTATAGCCACAGTTCCTTTTCTGTTCCTCCCCTCCTCTTTCCCTTTCCTCTCTACTACTCTCATTGTTGCACGTGGTTGTGGTGCTCACTCATGCTTGCTTGCAGTTTGCGATTGCAAACTTTCATTGTACACTGACCTTGGAAATTACAAATACTGGTGCTAGGTTATTCAGTCTGGCACCTTGTGCCTGCAAGCCAGTGTGGGGAGGCTACCACTGAACCATGGATTAAAATTGATGAAGGCATTGGGTAATGGACATTTTTCAACAATAATTACATTGTTTAAATTCTTCCAATATTTAGATTCTCAGGTTTAAAAAAAGTGCCATAGCTAATCATACTTCAAAACTGTTTCGTTTATAGCCAAGGAAGATAATCTAATGATCATTAGAAGTATATGTGGTGCATCTTAATACAAATGTCTCACTGCCGATTTTGTTTCGGCTTCCAGATACAACTTTAAGTCTTTATGTCAAAGAAACATACTCCTAGATCAGTCAACTGTATTTCTTTTTTGAGGCAGTCAGTGGTAGCTACATCTGGCAATGATTGGGGCTATTTCTAGCTCTAAACTCAGGAATTCTTCCTGGTGGTGCTTGTGGGACATGGGATGCCAGGGATCAAACTCGAATTGGTCGTTTGTAAGGCAGGAACCCTACTCACTGTACTATCTCTCCAGTTCCACAGCTATATTGTTTGCCCATGGTGGCCCACTTTTGTGCTTGAAGTGATTAACTATCAGGAGTTATAAATCTAAGCCAGAATCACAAACCACTTCACACTCACTAAAATTGGCTTTAATTCAAGAGAACATAAGTATTAATGGGGACTAGACAGCTTAGTTCAGTTGTTAGGCATGCAGTGCAGCTAGATCAGAGTTCTTAACCCCAGCACCACATGACATATCCCCACAAACCATAAACCACTGGGTATAGCCCTGGAGGGCACTGAGCACTGCCAGGGCATTCCTGTTAGAAGTGGCCTCAGCTTCCCTGCACACTGCTTTGAGACAATCCCCCAGAAAATGTGTTAATAAGGATATGGAGAAAATGAAATCTTCATATGTTGCTGGTGGGAATATAGAATGTTTTGGTTACTTTGGAAAAATTTGCTATTCCTCAAAAAATTAAATACAAAATAACAATGTGACCAACAATTTCACTACTAGGTGTATGCTCAAGAAAATTGAAAACACATCCATCTACCTTAAATGTGTATACAAATGTTCACATAAGCATTGTTCATAATAATTCAAAAGTGGAAACATTCCAAATGTCCATCTAATTCTGAATGGGTAAGTTCAATGTAGTATGTTCATACGTTAGAATACTAGTCAACCTTAGCACAGAAGGAAGTACTGATCTGTGCATTTTATTAAATGAAGGAAGTCAGATTGGAAAAACTACTTAGTATAGATAAGGGTTGCGTCTGACTGACCCTGATTCTTTTCCCAGCACTGCATGGTCCTCCATCACCCCTGGGGTGGCCTGGGTAATGGTCCGGCACTACAAAGCTGAATAGCATCTCATCTGCAGGCCCTTACATTGAACCACTGCCTGGGTTGGCTTAGAATCCCTGGGAGGATCCCCTGACTACATAATAGCTGGGAGACCTTCCCTTAGGGTGCCTCTGTCACCAGCCCTAAGTCAAAAAATAATTATGTAAACAAGTGCCTGTTAACTTTTTGCTCTTTCTCTTAAAAATCTTGTCAGACCTTCATTATTCCCTTAAAGTCTGGTGGACATTAATTCTTGTGAAAGTTTGAGTTCTGTTCCATTCATTTTGAGTCTCTAGACAAAGTTTAGAACTTCCACTTAGGAGACAAAAACTTACAAGCTAATAAGTAGTATAGCTTGATCAGATTCTGAGCAAGACTGGCTGAGTTTAAATTGTTCCTCTGCTATCTACTAGTTAGGTAAACTAGCATGAAGTTGTTTTTAATCTCTTAAATAGAAGTAATATCACCTACGTGGTTTTCTAAAAAATTTTCTAATGAAAAATTATACCTGATTTCCTCGATTATGATAAATTAATGTTTTATGGCTAGAGTGATAGCACAGTGGGTAGGGTGTTTGCCTTGCACGTGGCCGACCTGGGTTCGATTCCTCTGTCCCTCACGAAGAGCCTGGCTAGCTACCGAGAGTATCCCGCCTGCACAGCAGAACCTGGCAAGCTCCCCATGGCGTATTCAGTATGCCAAAAACAGTAACAACAAGTCTCACAATGGAAAAGTTATGGTGCCTGCTCGAGCAAATTGATGAACAATGGGAGGACAGTGCTACAGTGCAATGTTTTAAAATAATGATGGATTTTATTTTTAATATACTGTACATTTTATATTTACTAAATATTTTTTTAACAGAAGCTAAAAGCACAATGCTATTTGAAGCTCTAATTTTTACTTTTTAATAATGCTGAACTCTACATATACTGGGAAGAGGGATTCTCTTTTTGGAATGTCTTGACAATAGGCTTTATACTTAGTTCTTAAATACTTGATTGTGTCTGCCATAGCACTCATTTCTTCCAGGGAAGGGGTTTCAAAATAGAAGGTTGAGGCTGGAGCAATAGTACAGTGGGTAGGACGTTTGCCTTGCACATGGCCAACCCAGGTTCGATTCCCAGTATCTTGTATAGCCCCCTGAGCACCTCCAGGAGTAACTCCTGAGTGCAAAGCCAGGAGTAACCCCTGTGCATTGCTGGCTGTTGACCCCAAAAGCCCCCTCGCCCCCCAAAAAATACATATATATAAATAAATAAATAGAAGGTTATTTCAATTTTTTATGTTGGTTTTTTTTAACTTGTATTTTGTAATATATTCGTTCTGTCTAGATTGTATCTTTATTATTATAAAAAGTATTTCTGGTAATTTATCTCCTTAATGTATGCAGTATCTAGTAATGTTTCATTTTTACATATAGGGAATTTGATTTTTGTTGCTTTAATGTCTTGAAATAGGCCTATCAATTGAATTTTCAGAGATCCCATTTTTTATTTTAGTTTTTTCTATTGCCTTTATTTTATTTCCTGTCCTTTGATTTCTTCTGTTTATTTTGCAATTAGTTTACCTGTCCTTTTAACCATGTAGTGTATGCTTATATCGTGGTATTTTTCTAATGTAAGCACTTAGAGCTACGTGTCCTTCTGTATTGTATTGACAGATACAGGTACGTGTCCTTCTGTATCTGTATTGACAGATACAGGATCTCGCATTTCACCTTCCTGAACTTCCTGGACTAATCTGTATTTAACAAAGATATGTAAATTAGAATTAGTTGATGAAGTCCGCTATGCTTGAGCTTCTCACTGTTCAGTTCTATAGTGATAATAATATTTTGGTTGGTTTTTTCTTTGGCAAATTTAGTCCTGTTTGTGTCTCTGTATTGTCATGACAGGTACTCTCAATATGGAAGTGGTTCACTTTCTGCTTACATAGCATGTGTTGATTTCTCCCTTTAAACTGTGTGCTTAACTTATTTTGATGAGTGCGTACATGATTCTGTACTGTTTCTGATATTTTTAAATTTTAAAAAAATTGTTTTGTTTCTGGGCCACGTCTGGCAGTGGTTGGGGCTCTCAGGGTACTCTATGGGATACCAGGGATCAAACCCAGGTCTGTTGCGTTGCAAGGCAGTTGCCCTATCTGCGTACTGTCACTCTGGCCTGTTTCAGATATTTTCTTATTGTTATTTTAGAAGCAAGAATATTTTCTAAACTTCTCATTTAACCCATATTTGAATTCCTATAAAACTTACTAATTAAAAAAGAAAGGCAGCTTTATTAAACTATGAGTAAAATTGATGTTTACAGAAAAATTTGAAAGAGCATAGGGATGAATAATTAAATGAAGGAAATTATTAATTTTTAAGCTGGAATTGATGAAGGGACTTTAGGATGCCAGATTCTAGAGATGATGGTTTTTAATGGTACAGTAGATTTCCTCTGCTTGATTTTGGATGGCGTGGGGAAAAATGTTTACTCTGAGATGTAAGACCTTGTGGGGAGGTATATGTGTGGCTGAAAGAATAACACAGCACAGTTCTGAGTTTTCTGAATGACTAATGAAAGTGTTTTAGTCTACATTTAGTTAAATTTTGAAAAGCATGTTTTTAAGCTTTGGGGAGATAAAAACAAAAAGTAGTAGATAATGTTAATTCTTCAAAATTCTCTCCCTATATGAGAACAAAAGAGATAAAGTAAAATGATTTTAAGACCTGTTAAAATGATTTCAACATTCCTGTTCTCTGTACCCTTTGAAGTCTATTTTTATTCATTTTAATGATAACTAGTTTAGGATTGGTTAATAATATTTGCAGTAATACAGAGTTTTGTCAGAAACAAACACTTCCATGTAAAGAAGGAAGCCCTGTCATTTCTTTCTTTTCTTTTTTTCTTTCTCTTTCTCCCCCCCCCCCCACACACCTTTTTGGTTCACACCTGGCAATGGTGAGGGTTACTCCTGGCAGTGCTCAGGGAAATAAATGGAAGTTGACTGTGTGCTGCAAGGCACACGCCCTACCTGCTGTACTATCATGCCAGCCCAGAAGCCCTGTAATTTCTAGTATAGAACATTGAAAAATTATTTTAATAATTTGAACAAGAAATATGAAAGGCATAAAACCTTATAGGAGAAAAATTAATAAATTTGAATAAATGAAATTTTGTTATCCTTAATTATAGATTGACATAATTAGACTGATACAGAGCAACAGGAACTCTTTTCTTTGCTAGTGAAATGCAAAATGGTATAGCTGCTTTGAAAGACAGACTGGCAACTTCTTGTAAATCAAACTCTTGCCATATGATCTAGCAGTCATGTTCTTCGATATTTATCCAAAAGAGTTGAAAACTTATGTCCACATAGAAACTTGTATGTGACTGTTTATAGCAGCTTCATTCATAATTACCAAGACTTGGAAGCAACTGAGAGATTTTTCAGTTGGTGAATGAATAAATAACCTGTGGTACATCCAAACAGTGGAATATTATTCAGTGCTAAACAGAATGTGCTAACAAGTCATGAGATTACTTGGAGGAATTATAACTGCTTGTAACTAAGTAAAAGAAGCCAATCTGAAGTTATTCTCTGTTGGATTCAAACTACATGGTGTTCTGCATATTGCAAAACTCTCGAGCTATATATATATATAGTAGCTTTGAAAGGATTAGGTCAAAGAAACAGGATTTGGGGAGCAGCAAAGCTATTCTGTTCATATCATTAAATGTCAACCCTTGAATCTGAGAGTCAAGGAGGTGAGGCACGTGACTTTTATCCTGTTACTGCATTTGGTTCCTGGATAACCTGAAGGAGTGGCCCCTGGATACTTTTGGATATGGCCTTAAGAAAAAAAAAAAAAACAAGAAACAGGGACTAAAAATATGGTACAGCAGGTGAGGTGTTTGCCATGTAATACCCAGCAGACCTGGGTTTAAATTCCAGCCCTACAAACACTGCCAGGGGTGATAACTAAATGCTGAGCCAGGAGTAAGCTGAGCACAAGCCAGGTATGATCAAGCCAGGTATGATTCGGGGGGGAAAAAAGTCTGCCCGGCTGTAAACTTCAGGTGATAAACATGTTTGTCAAGATGAGCAGAGGAGGTTATAAGTGTATTTATAATATGAAGGCTGTTTTCCCACTTAACTATTTGAACCTAAAGTGCTCTGAAACATGTTTGTTCAAAAAAAAAAATAATGTCCCCTTGAAAGATAGGCCAAAACCAGAAAACTTAGAACTAACTATAAGCATGTAAAAAGTCTTTGAACTGATACATTTGCATGTTAAATAAATGATAAGGATATACCATGTCTGTTGGAATAAGTAGTATAAAAACAGGGTTCAGAACTGTTGTGATGATAGTGGGGTGGGCACAGGAGCTTGAGAGAGAAACAGGTTAATCTCCTTTGCGTGCAGACAATGGGTTTGATTCCTGGTACCATGTTTGCTTCCCCAAGCACCTCCAGGGGTTCTTCCTGAACACAGAACCAAGAATAGCCCGGACCACTACCAGATTTGTGTGTTGTTTCCCACCCCTTTACCTCCCAAATAAAATAAGCAAGGAGAGGTCACATATTAAAAGGCATTTGCTCATATGCTTCATGAAATACTATGGCTGGGCACACACAGAACCGGCAGCATGGCGTCCCTTTGGTTAGGGAGTGGTGAGAAGTGAGGATTATTTAGACTGTCATATTGAACCCTCCATACTTGACCTTACATTAAGCAATAGAATATATTTTGAATTCTTAGGGTAAAAATCATCTGAGTTTTGTGTGATAATTGCTTAGGAGATACAGGGCATTTTATTAGTAGTAGTATTTTGTAAATGTTGCCTTGCATATTTTAAATTAAATCCTTTTGTTTCAGGATCTCCAGCAGAACTCTCTCCTACTACTCTTTCCCCTGTGAATCATAGTTTGGGTAAGATGCAAATAGTTTTCTCCACTTGTTGGATATTGTGTCACATAATAATCTGTACTCTTTTTGTTTTTCATATATAAATAAATATGCGTGATTCGTGCTTTCAAAAAATATTAGAGATAGTACAGGGGTTAAGGCACTTGCTTTGCATCCTGCTGACCTTGGTTTGATCCCCTGCACCACCTGGTGCAGCTCCTTAATTATTACTAAAACTCTATTCTACTTGTACATAGGAATGTGAGGATCTAATCATGCTTTTTTCCCCCCCATGGAAATCATACACTGTCCGTGACTGTTCAATATTAATATGAGGTATATTACTATATTTGGGCTGTTGTGGTAGCACAGCGGTAGGGCGTTTGCCTGGCGCACGGCCAGCCTGACCGAGCTGGGTTCGATTCCTCCGCCCCTCTCGGAGAGCCCGGCAAGCTACTGAGAGTATCTCGCCCACACGGCAAAGCTTGGCAAGCTACCTGTGACGTATTCGATATGTCAAACACAGTAAAAAAAGTCTCACAATGGAGACGTTACTGGGCCCGCTCAAGCAAATAAATGAACAATGGAGGATAGTGCTATATTACTATGTTTATTAATATACTAATAAATATACATGTGTGATAGTGCATATATGGAATATATGTGTTGGAGTTAGTCTGTGTGTTTGATATGTTTTAATCAAAATTACAGAAGTACCTGTGATCATAGGTTGTAAAATATGTTTAATACTGGGCTGGAGCAATAGCATAGCGGGTAGGGCATTTTTGTCTTGCAAGCGGCTGACCCACGTTCGATTCCTCCGCCCCTCTCAGAGAGCCCGGCAAGCTGCTGAGAGCATTCTGCCTGCACGGCAAAGCCTGGCAAGCTACCCGTGATGTATTCGATATGCCAAAAACAATAACAACAAGTCTCACAATGGAGACATTACTGTTGCCCGCTCGAACAAATTGATGAACAACAGGAGGACAGTGACCGTGTCAGTGATGCTTAATACTGTATTCTTTTTCTGCTTGCATACTTTTTTGTGTTTCATTGCCATTTCTTGTATATGTGCCAGTTTTCTAATTTTCTGACTAAGGTAATTCACTCTGATTCTCTTGTGCAAATTAGCAAAGGTAAAAAAGGTGTCATTTTATATCCTGCTATTATGGCAATTTTTCATCTTTGACACTTTTTTTTTCTTTTTGGGTCACACCTGGCGATGCACAGGGGTTACTCTTGGCTCATGCACTCAGGAATTATTCCTGGCGGTGCTCAGGGGACCATATGAGATTCTGGGAATCGAACCTCGGTAGGCCGCTTGCAAGGCAAACGCCCTACCCGCTGTGCTATCGCTTCAGCCCCTCATCTTTGACTCTTAACTCGTTAATCTTTGCTTTAGATTTATTTTGTTCTCCAAAAATTAACTTTATTATGAAAATTTATTTTCTTTTCTGTGATTTTAAATTTAAGTAAACTGTAGTAAAATTGGGCTGGAGCAATAGCACAGCGGGTAGGGCATTTGCCTTGCACACAGCCGACCTGGGTTCGATTCCTCTACCCCTCTCGAAGAGCCTAGCAAGCTTCGGAGAGTATCTCGCCCGCACAGCAAAGCCTGGCAAGCTACCCGTGACGTATTCAATATGCCAAAAACAGTAACAACAAGTCTCACAATTTGTTGTGAGTTGTTACTGGTGCCTGCTTGAGCAAATCGATGAACAACGGGAGGACAGTGCTACGACAGTGTTACAGTAAAATTATTAGTGAAACAATGCTCCACCATAAAAATCTGAAAAAGTTGTTTAATGGGTTGAATGAATGACTTACAGAAATAGGAGGCATATGAAAATTTTTAAATCTGTAAAGTGAAGTAGATTTCTATCTGCTTCCTTAACTATTAATAGAATAAGCTAGCATGGAGAGTGTAAATGGAATGATAGTCAATCTATTCTTGGCTTAAATTATTCACATGTCTTTTACGGTTTCCCTCCGACCTCTTCCCCCAGATTTGCAGCCGGTTACTTACTCGGAACCTGCATTTTGGTGTTCAATAGCATATTATGAATTAAACCAGAGGGTTGGAGAGACCTTCCATGCATCACAGCCCTCACTCACGGTAGATGGCTTCACAGATCCTTCAAATTCAGAGAGGTTCTGCTTAGGTTTACTCTCCAACGTCAATCGAAATGCTACAGTAGAAATGACGAGAAGACACATAGGTATGTTTTCCTTTTCCCTTGTGTAGTAAGAAATGCCATATACACCTCTTGAACATTGTGTGGCTCACTACATCAGGCAGTTGTTTGCAAAAAGGTTATTTCTGCCTTTGCTATCAGTTACAGTGCATTCTCATTTTAGCATCAGACTCCACTGCTTTGAAGTAATCCTGGTGATTTTTCCATCTGCAAACACTTTAGCTTCAAGCCTACCTACTACCCTTGGTATGGGAAGTCTTTCAATATGTGTTTCTTTGACCCTTTTCTTTCTTTGTTTTGGGGGGCCTACCTGGAGAGGTTCAGATTGCTCCTGACTCTGCAGGCTCAGAAATTACTCCTGTCAGTACTTTGGGGGTAGTAGGGATGCTGGGGATTGAACCCAGGTCAGCTACATGCAAGGTACGCACCCTGTCTTCTGTACTCTATCTCTGACCCTCCTTCAATATGTGTTAAAATAATTTGACTTTTCTGAGACTTCCCCAGTTTTTAAATTCTGTACAGGTTTTTGGATGATAATTTTAACAAATTAACAAAAGTTTTTTACTTTGTATCTCCTAGTTTTTCAACTCCCTTCAGTGAATTCATATATTAAGTTAAACTTGCTCACTTTAAAATCTGAGGCCTAATACAAGACTTGCATTCAGAAAATAATTCAAAGAATCTCAAACTGTGGTCCTTAACCTTTTCAAGCAAGTGTGTGGGGTCAGAACGATATTCTCAGTGGTGCTAAGATGCTTTTTTTTTTGTCTTACTCTCATTCTCTAAAGTGAACAGAGAACTACTTCAGAAGCTACGTGAAATACGACTTTGTAAGAGATTAAATGTAGAATTGATGAGAATACAGCTTGTTAAATTGAGCAGTAAAGATATCAACACCAGGAGGATTACTCCATAGCTTAGAGGCCAGCTGGGTATTATAGGGGAAAGGGCAGTTCAGATAGAGAGGGGAGCACCAAATAAAGGGTGTTTGGAGGATCCTCCCAGGA
>JAOXYA010000002.1:32976328-32986943 GCA_028565675.1 Sorex palustris
TATCAAATAAGTCACGGGTAGCTTGCCAGGCTCTCCAAGAGGGGTGGAGGAATCGAACCCGGCTCGGCTGGGCTGGCTGTGTGCAAGGCAAACACCCTACCACTGTGTTATCACTCCAGTCCTATTAGCAAATATTGTAAGCAATTCTTTAATGTTTGGGGGCCATACCTGGTGGTACTCGGGGCCTGCTCCCCCAGTGTGGTGCATGGGGGAACCATGTAGTACTAGGAATCAAACCTGAGCTCCCTAAAATTGTTTTTAAGCTGATGCTCTCTCTACTAGCTTTATGCACCTGAGGATTCTTCTCTAGTGATGTTTAGGGAGGGAGGTGGGGCTTTAGAACTCTGGGATTTTCTGAGTATGGGACTTCGAATGCCCAACTAGAAAACTTCAGGCTCACCAGAACTTTCTCCAGAAATTCTTCAAAGTACCTACCGTATTGAGTTGACTAGATGCATCAACCAATGGCAAATGAACAGCGTCCTGAACCTTGATCGAGCTCTGCTCTCAGTTCCGACAGCCTCCGACTCCCCAGGTTCTTAACAGCTAGAACACCAGCCATGGGAGATCAGATTTTTTTTTTCCAGTTTGAATGCAGCATGTACGTGTTTCCTGTTCTCAGACTGTGTCCTTTGCACTGTTGATGTAGATAGTTGATCCTATGACTTCTCAAAAGTACTATGAACTTTTGAACAATGGGCTATGTCTTTATTATAGCTTCTTAAGTTTAAATTGTGAAACACTTAAATATTCCCCCCTCACCTACACCCCTCCTCCACCCACAGCAAATATTTGTCTGTTTAAAGCACGTGTGCGCGCCCACACACACACACACACACACACACACACACACACACACACACAGAGTTAAGGAAACGCTGCTTTTGAAAAAACTGCTTAAATGCCCTGTGATTTCTGGCATTTTTAAAAAATCTGTGTCATTTTCACATTTACCTTGCTTGCTCTCTACCTTTGTTCCAGTGTTCACCAACAGTGAACTCTTTCCCCAGCATTAAAGTCATTTGAGTTATTTGCCATGTGGAGCGATAGCACAGTGGTAGGGCATTTGCCTTGCATGTGGCCAACCCATCTGGCCCAGGTTCAATTCCTCTGCCCCTCTTGGAGAGCCAGGCAAGCTACTGAGAATATCTCGCCCGCAGGCAAAGCCTGGCAAGCTACCCGTGACCTATTCGATATGCCAAACACAGTAACAAGTCTCACAATGGAGATGTTTCTGGGCCCGCTCAAGCAAATCATTGGACAATGGGAGGACAGTGACAGTTACTATGAAACTAATTTTAATTGTTTGAATTAATTTTTATTCAAACTGATTTTTTAAAGGGGAGTTATATTTCCTGACTTTATCCAAAATTATGTGGGGGGGGAATAGTATATTTTAATAATGTAGCACTGTTCTCCCATTGTTCATCAATTTGTTCGAGCGGGCACCAGTTATGTCTTCATTGTGAGACTTGTTACTGGTTTTGGCATATGGAATATGCCACGGGGAGCTTGCTAGGCTCTGCTGTGCAGGTGGGATACTCTCAGTAGCTTGCCGGGCTCTCGGAGGGACAGAGGAATCGAACCTGGGTTGGCCACGTGCAAGGCAAACGCCCTATATTTGTCTTCACCCCCCCCCCAAAGTTTGGGATAATAACATTTGTCCAACTCCTGTCAAACAGATGTGCAGTTAAATATAACACCTCCTCCCCCACCGCACACACACTCCACAATGCTGCAAAGTCAGGCATTTATCTCAGAGCTTGAAACGATTTCAGAACTTAATGATCTAATAGACATTACCTAAGCAGTGTACAAAATTAGTCTAGAAGGTAAAATTCATATTTTTTCTTACAATGTACTGTTAGCAAAGGAGCAAATGCTCCTTTTAAAAGGACCCTGTTGGAAAAATATCAAGACATTCTATTCTTATTGTCATACTTTAGAAAAAGTTAAAAAAGACATTGTAGATCAACCAGATTCCCTGCATGCCTTTCACAGCTCAGTGCAGTGGCTGAATCAGTAGTTCTCAGCAAATTGCTTATTTTCTTCAAACCATCTAAAATAGACACACCTTTGTGTACAGCAAAAGGAACTTCAAAGCTAAAAGGCGCTGACCTTTGCATTGAACAGCACAAGTATGTTTTCATCAATTGGTACTTGGTTTGTTGATTGGCATAATGCCAGGGATTGACTCCAGGGTGAGACTGCATCAATAATCTTATATTGATAGAAAGCTCATTTAAGGAAATCGTACTTAAGATGCGACCATCCTACTCTAAACAATCTAAAAGGAACATTCTAACACTGAATTACATCACTTCAGTTGACAGATGAGTAGGAAGAGACCCTTTTTCATTGTCACCTCACTCTGGAAACATTACTGCTGTGGAGCTTGCATTGGTGACACCTGTTATTGGCAATGAATTGTTACAACTCTTTGTGCCTGTAGTGGCATGTTTTCACCAAGGGAGAATTGGTGTAGTCCGTTTCATCTGACTCCCAGGGTATCTCTTCTTACTAACTTCAGAGACTGCTCACGTGAAGTTTCTGTATCACACTGATGTATTATTGTGCAGTCCTGTCCTCTACAGTGATGGCTGTGCTCATCTACTCTAGAACATCTAGTCCCCATCCAGTTGTCCAGCCTCCTTTATAACAAATTCATCTTTCTCATCAAAATAAGATGAACACAAACTAAAGTTCACAAACGAGGGGTCCAGAAGGAGCAACGTTAAAGACATAACATACTAGCTGTCTTCTACAACATATAGGCATGGAAATTTTTATAGGATTCGCTTAACTGATTTTGCAAAATTGTCATGCTAGTTTTCAAGTAACTGCATTCCCAAAATCCACTACTTTAATAGAAAGGCAAGAACCTTGAGCCAGATTTATATGAAACCAGTTTAAGTGATACACCATCAGATAGCTTACCCATTAAGGAAACCACAAGAAAATAGATTGCTTTACTGTGTTCTAATCCAAACTACATGACAGTATGATTACTTACAGAATAACTGCAGTTAAAGAGAAGGATTTGCCAGTTTCAATAAGTTACAGTTCAGTAGTAGAATTTTAGTAGTTTTGTTGACTGTTTTTGCACTGACCTCAATGCTCTGTGCTGATGAGGTTGCCTTAAAAACTTAATTTGTAGCTGGAGATACCAGACATTTGTCTTGCAGGCAGCCAGTGCTGGTTCAATGCCTGACTGTGGTCCCCTTAGCACTACCAGGAATGTTCCCTGAGCACAGTTGGGTGTGGCCCAACAAAATACTAGTTTAGTCAAATCTTGGGGAGAATGTGCTACTGAACAATGTGAGAGGAAAGGTCAAAATGCCATTGCAGTGCAGTATTCTTGGTTGCGTTGAATTTGGATAGATGGGACTTTAGAAGCCATTTCAAAATGAAGTACTTCTTGTGCATCTGGATTTTTACGAAAACTGTAAATATTACTTAGCTCCTGCCCTGTATGATGAATCCAAAACTGGTAGCCAGAAGCTAAGTAAATGTGTTTAAAAAAAAAATCCCAGGTAGCAAGGAGGTAAAGCTGTGGAGAGAGGTGCACCTTTGGTTCTATAACCCATGGTGAAACTGGTACTTAGCGGGCTGGCAGAGACAAAGCCCCAACAACACCAGCCATCACCCTCATCATTCCATGGGAAGAACTTGTTCCAGATTAGGGTTGTTGATACATATACTGGTGTGTGCTAAGTGAAATTTAATCTTCTGCTAGCAGCTGAAGACATTTTTCTACAGAATCTTGTTTATGTGTAGATATTTTACTATTCTTGTAATTAAGGTTATATATATACACACATATATATATAACCTTATATATACTTTTTTCCCTAATGAAATGTAATAGCCAAAAACCCCTACCCAACAGAGATTCTCTATTGAGGCCCCCTGCCCTACACTTGAGCTAGAATTTACTTTGAATTTAAATCTAGAGGGGGTTTTTTTCATGTAAGATCTTGTTGACAGTATTTGGTCACTTAACAGTATCATGTAAATAAGATTTTATTACAAATGATGGCCCTCTTTTAATTTCTTGTAGTAGATTTAAAGTATTTGGAGCTGCAGTGGGAAAAGTGAATTAAACTTAGTGTAGCATCTGAAATAAAAATATTCTAGGTGGCTTTTGTATATTAAAATATTTTATATTGAAGTCAACAGACTAGTATTTTTGTTTTAGCCAAAAACCACAAACTACTTCACTCTAGCTTTTAGATCAAGATCTTGAATGTGGTATCAACCACATTTTAAAAATGTACTTAGTCAATCACAAAGACATTTTCTAAGGAATTGAATTTTATAGTGATAATTGAGTGCTTTCATCTGTAGTAAAATTAGTGGCCTGCAAACCAGTGTGGTTTACTCTATTCTGAAGTTGTTAAAGGGAAACTTTTTTGCATAAAGGAAGTATGAGGCAAAGAAAAATTCCATCTCAGATTTCTAAATTGACAATCAGTGATAATATGTTGTATTTGAAAAGTACTTTTTAACTACAACATGTCCTGTCTTCCAGTATTTATTTACATTAAACAAATATACAACTAACTATTTTAATAAAATTTTCCCAAAAGTTTGTAGGGGTGTCTATATATCACCTAATAGTGTGTTGTTTTTATTTTTAAAAATATCAATTTTGTTCTCTCTCCCTCTTTCCAGAGTACCCTCTACAGTTTGCAATGAGGAAAATTCTCAGAAAATGTCCTTGTCTTTGGAAAACTTAAATGATTTTAGTTTCTATTTTTTAAGAACCAGAAACAAAAGGGAGAGGACATAAGAATCCGTACTTGTCACTGAATTCTTTAAAAGATTACCTTTGAAAATGGGAGCATTTTGGGGTAGACCTTCTGTTGCCTAGTTTACCATATTTATGTCTAATGTAAGAGAGTTGTTTGTTTTCCTTAAAATCAGTGTTGCTGCCGAGGAGTGACTGATTTTCATGTGTACAATCCATATAATTAGTGGTTGACTGAAGAGGGATACCGAATATAAAACCCTTTAGATAAAACTAGGAAATGGTGAAGGACCAGTCTTATTTAATCTCTGGTCATCTGGGTATTTTTCAATGGAGAATAGCAATATCTTAAAGGCCATTTTAGCAACAAAAATACTGAGGCTAACATGTTTGGAGAAAAGAGCTCTGTAAATAATCAAGTATTTCGGTGAATGGTAGAATAAAAAAGTTGCCTTCTTGAAACAGGCTTTTTCTGTCTTAAATGACTTTAGACAGAATAACCTCTGTTTTAAATCTTAGTTATCACTTCTGATGTAATGGAAAGTATAGCTGGATTTAAAGTCAAGTCTTGGGATTGGGCCCTGATTCTGCCAATTTAAATGGTTTTAGATAGATAATTTTTATCAGTCTGCCTCAAGTCCTTCATTTCCTCCAGTTCCCCAAAATGAAGAAATTACTTTTCCAGGATGGTTAAGAGGATTAAGTGAGGGCATTTAGGACAAAGTCAGTGCCTGGGTTCTGTTTGCAGACCCCTCCACTCATAGAAGTTCCTGAGATAGTAACCAAAGGTTCGTCATCAGATCTTACAGAAAAGTTGCAGGAGAGTCACGCTGAGATGTCAAATAAATGAAAACCTATTGTAGCAATTATCTGCTGCCACAAAAGTAATATACAACAACCACAAAAACCCAGTGGTGTGCAACAATAAACATTCATTTAGTTTATGAGTTAGATCAGTGATTTAGACCAGGCGTCTGGACAATTCTAGGCTTGCCTGGCTTACTGGGGAGTTGGTCTTGACGGGAGCGACTCAGCCCTTTTGCCCTGTGTCTCATCCTCCAACATCTAGCCCAGACTTGTTTGCACGGGGGTAGCAAGGGCAGCAGCAACAAAGCTCCGTTCCAGAAGCCCCCTTTCAAGTTGACCTGCTCCAGACAGACTGGCATCCCGCAGAAGCACAGAGTGGAAAGAAACGACAGTTAACCGGCAAAGGGGGAGGTGAGACACGCAGGGAAGAGCTGGGGCCCCAGGGCAGTCAGCCTTGCACCCTGCTTTGTATTTGTCTTGACAGTTGTACTTGTTTGCCAACCAAGGGTGAAGAACATGGAGAGGCTGAAGAGATCCCAAATGAGGATCTGGTTCGTTCAAAGTGTTTGTCATTCACAAGGCTCTTGAACGAGAAACATGTTCTGCTGTACGCTAGGGAAGATGAGTTAAAACCAAAGCAGTATTATTTTCTGTCAACTCTAGATTTGTTGAGGTTTGCTATGGCCATTGTCACATGACTGGGATTAGAGCCCTCTCCGCTCAGCCTGGTATGCTCTGAGTACAGTGCACTTGGTGAGGTTGATGGAAACATTCAACTCTGAGAAGCTTTTCTTCCAAGGACGAACTTTATCCAATTATATTTGTGCTGCTTTCAAACTTTCTGGGACTGGGGCCAGAGCAGTAGGACAGCAGGTAGGGTGTTTGCTGGCATGTGGTCAATCTGGGTTCATTTCCCAGCATCCTAGTCTCCTGATCACCGTCAGAAGTGATTCCTGAGTGCAGAGCCAGGAGGTACCGCTGAGCATCACTGGGTGTGGCCCAAACACAAAAAATAAACCTGTATAACTCTTAAAAACAAACAAAAATTCTGCACCTAGCACCCGCTTGAACACAGAGATGTTATTATACCTGCTATACTTCTAAACATATGCTAGTCATTTTTAGAAGCATGGAATGCTTTAATGAAGTTTTGCCAGTTACACGGTTTTTACTATAAGCATCAGGGTGGTCATGGTGGGTCATGACTGGTGAAGAGTTTCAGAAAGGACAGAGCACAGTTATCTGTGTCTTTCTATATGACAAGTGTCAGAAATGGCATGGGGAGTCTGGAAGTTCTGCTGTTGGAGGAATTTGGGAAATACATGCTTCTCTAATACAGCTCTACTTGTTTGCCCTGACTCAATGACCATCCTTTTGCTTCTGTGTGCCCAAACTTTCTTTACTACAGTTTTGAGAAAGCCAAATATATTTTCCTTGATTAGATTGTTCAGTGGATCACATTCACAAATTCAGAAATAGTTTGTTATCGACTGGAAGCCAAGTGGATAGGCCTTTATTTTTACCTTATATCCATTATTTTTGGAAAATACAAAATTTACCCAGTTGACCACAATCAGAACAAACCACTGCTTTGTATATATTTCTTCATATATTTATGTTTAGTAGGAACTATTTGACGCTTCTTTTTTATTTTATTTTTTTAATGAATCACTGTGAGGTACAGTTACAGACTTACAAACTTTCGAACTTAGGTTTCAGTCATACAATGATCATGTACCCATCCCTCCACCAGTGCCCATTCTCCACCACCTATGTTCCCAGTATCCCCCCCCTCCCTGCCACCTCTGTGAGCAGCGCATTCCCCTTTACTCTCTCCCTTTTGGTGCTGTGGTTTGCAATACAGGCATTAAGTTTGATGCTTCTCTTAACAGCTTATTCAGTCCAGGGAACATTACTAAAAAACACAAAGAGAAAAATCCCTAAAATGTATTAAGCATTCCCTCATCTCCAGCAAACAATACCTAATGGACATAATGCATAGAAGATTTTGTCTGCTTTGAACAACACAAAAAAATCTGTTGACCTACTTCAGATTTTGTGTTCAATGAGATATAAAAATTCTAGGCATCCTTTTTAATGCATGGCTTTTTATGTACTCTAAATTGAGTATATACTCTGATTTCTGTCTTTGGAACCAAGATTTCTCTTGAAAGTGTTATCCCTTAGAAGTGTTCTAAAATAAAAGTGTTGTGCCACTAAAGCATTTTATTGATAGCTAGAGTTCACACCAAAAGAACATATAGAAGCATATTGGTCATGTGTAATATTAAGCATCCTAACTTAATCTATTGGAAAGATAATAGAACATTGGTAGTTTCTTATTATTTTTAGAAATTGTTTAGGCAGGTATTAGTTCAAGCCTTTATCTTTTTTTTTTTTTGATTCTCAACTTATAGAATCAAGAAAAAGATAAAGGCTAGAACTAATACCTGCCTAAACAGCCTGGCATGGGGTCCGGCTCATTTGCCCCTTTCTACAGCCCACACAGGCTAAGCAACTCCCTCCTTTAAAGTCAATAAGAAGGGGCCAGAAAGATGGTACAGAGGGAAAGATGCAGCCAACCCTGACTCGGTCCCCAGCACTGCTTGTGGTCCCCCAAGCATTGCCAAGAGTAAATCCTGAGCACTGCTGGGTGTGACCCTCCCTACTCAAAAACAAAAAAATACAAAACTCAAAAAAAAAAACAAAAAACCAGGAACGAGGAGAAACTTATAACCCTCATAACTACTTTCTATCTGCATAGCCAAGTATGTTGAGACCAGTTGAAACTGGTCATCTCTGCTTTTTGTCCTACCCCCTCAGTCACCTCTTCTATCAGCAGTCACTCTCAAGTCACACTTGTCTTCTCCCTCAGACAAGGAGGAAGTACGAGTCGGGTCAGAAGCTAATTCTTACACCAGTGTTTGGATAAGTGGTTTCCAAATAGGAGTTGCCAGGAGGGTGTTAAAAATGCAGCTTCCATGGACTGCCCTGAGCAGTCTGGTTGGACAGGCCTGCTGGGGTCTGTGCTGGTGGGTTGTCCGCCAGCAAAACCAGAGCTTACCACCCCCCCACCCCCAACCCCACACGCTCCCAGTATTGCCCCAGCCGTGTGCTTCCCTTTCCCTACCTCCCACACATTGAAACTCAGATTTGTGCCAAAGAAAGTGACAGTTTCTACACTTCCTATCAGTTCCTTCAAATCCCTCACGAGCCCATCTGGCTTTGGGAGGGTGTGGGAAGGGGTGGATGGCCCGAAGCTGGCTAATCATAGATCATTTGTCCTTCCATTCCCAGCCTGTCTCAGGTTCCCCACCTCCTTGGAGCCAGTCCTCACCCTTTCACTGCCACTTTCTGTTTTTCTTCCCCAGGAAGAGCAGAAAGGATGATGTCTGGGAGGCAGGGAACGGGTTTTCCTGTGCTCAGATCGCTCAGATCGGAGCTGAGCTGATGAGCTCAGGCCTGTGGGCAGCTTGCTGCCAGTGACCCACTGTTGCCGAGTCTACTGGCTGCTAGCAGTGTGCCCTTGGCTTGGGTTCACATGGACAGGTCCTGCTGCTGACCACGATGCCTTTTGTCTCAAAGGCTGTGTTTCCCAATAGATGGTTCATCTGCTTGACCAGATGAAGGTCCATGGGAAGGGATGGGGTTGGAGCTTTAGGATGCCCTGAGCTCCCTGCCCCACGGCGATTTCTCCAATGAGGCAGTTCCTCCCCCGGGGCTGCGCCAGTATCTTCACGCTGTTTTGGGCACAGTCGAGTCACAAGCTGGACTTTTCCGTGTGGCTCACAGCTTTGTGCGGGGAGAGAGGTCTATGCCTAGGAGAGTCCTCTGCTAAACCCGTCAGCAGTTTACCTCCATCGACCTCCCTGGCCCTCTCCTTGCACTCAGGAATCATGAACTATTTCCCTTGCCCTAACCACTGAGCAGGTTTTCCTTCAGGTATATGACTGGAACCCTTCGAACTTAGAACTCCCTTTTCTTCTTTTTTTTTTAAATTTTTTTATTTTACAAAGTAGTTCACAATATTTGATTACATTTAATATTCAAACACCAATCCCGCCACCATTACACCTTCCCACCACCATATTTTGAATGTTTCCATCCCAAACCCCAATCTCTACCCCAAAGCAGAACCAAATAATATATTTTGTATTGTTTGTTATGAAAACCTGCTGAAAATGTTGTTAGAAGCTGAGACTTGTGTGCTTGTATATATATATCTGTGTGTATATATACATATATATATATATATATATATATATCACTGTATCACTGTCATCCCATTGTTCATCAATTTACTCGAGCAGGTACCAGTAATGTCTCCTTTCATCCCAGCCCTGAGATTTTAGCAACCTCTCCTGCTAATTTCTTTCTCCAAGTTAGTCTAACCCACTTAGGAAATGTTTTGTATGATAATCATATATTTATTTTCTATTTTCTTCTGTATATATTTCTTGGCCTACATAGAAAAGCCATCCTTATCTAATTTTGCAGACTTTAGAATGTAAGAACTCTCATTAAGACCAATTGTGAATCATTTGAAATAACTTAAATAAAAAAACTTCTTTGAAAGAAGCTATGCACTTCATATGCATGTAGTGCTTTTGCTATTTTGTCTGAGGAATCACATCTTAAAAATTAATTCATTAATGATTTTGGACATACCTTTTAGGTTAAGGAAATAAGTGTGGTTTAATTGATTTTTTTTGGTGAGAAAAAGATTGATTTTGTACCTACGTATCTCATTCCTTTCCAGGTATTATGCTATGAAATGATCACAATCACAATGAACACGTGATTTAAATAATAATAGATGTAATAATTATAACAATGGTATCATCCTTACCCTTTCTCTGTCATGCTCCTCACATTCAATTCATCAGCACTTTTATTGTTTGAACATCCATAATATAGCCTTTACCTGTGCATTTCTCTCCATCCCCATTTTTTTCTATGCTGTTCAAGCTACTGTCTTTCCTCTTAACAATGCAATCAGTATTTATGCAAAGGCAAGATGATCTTCTTATGATCTCCCTATCATGCACTTCCTCCATT
>JAOXYA010000002.1:33019591-33030864 GCA_028565675.1 Sorex palustris
CTCCCCCATCCCACCCTGCCTCTGTGGCAGGGCATTCCCCTCTGTTCTCTCTCTCCCTTTGGGTGTTGTGGTCTTCAAAAGAGGCATTGAGTGGCAATCATGTTTGGTCTATAGTCCACTTTCATCATGCTTCTTCCATCCTGGGAGGATCTTCCCAACACATTTGGGTAGATTTTGAAGCTACTTAAGTCTCTGCTTTCTGTTAAGTTCAACTTACTCCTCGGTAAGGACCAAATAACCATCATGTGGACCAAATAACACACCTTCTTCCTTAAGGTCCCTTTTCTTCACTCTGCTGCTGTTGCAGATGGCAGGGCTCACACACATGTGTGTGTGTGTGTGTGTGTGTGTGTGTGTGTGTGTGTGTGAGTGTGTGGTGTGTATCCATGCTTGTGTACTGGTGGTGGCACTTCTTTTTCATGATGGAGCCTGTGCTTATTCTGAGTCGCTCACCTGGTGTCCCCACAGGGCCCACACAGTGCTCGGCTCGGTGCTCACTGCATGCTGTGCTCCCTTTTACTGTGGGGCTGGAACATGCCAGCGGCACAGTGCCTGGAATTTGCCTGCAGAGTCACCCATGATGGCAGACAGGAGAGCTGGAGGACTGGCTCAGGTATGGACATCTGGGGGTCGGGCTCTTAGCCAGGGTTTCTGAACCTTCCCCTCACAATTGTGACCTCTTGCAGGAAACATGCAGCAGTGGTGTGGGCTGCCAGAAATGCTTTGTTTGAGTTGAAGTTTGGTTGTTGCACCTTTAGAAGCCTCAAGACCCCCATGTTCAGTTATGTGAAATGCTCTGATGCTCTGACCCACAGCTTAGAAAGCTAGATTGGGGCCAGAGTGATGGCACAGCATGTAGGGCGCTTGCCTTGCACGTAGCCAAGCCACGTTAGATCCCCGGCAGACCACAGGGTCCCTTGAGCCCCACCAGGAGCGATCCCTGAGCACAGAGCCAGGTGTAAACCCTGAGTACAGACCGACCGACAGACAGACAGACAGACAGATACACACACACACACACACACACACACACACACACACACACACACATACACACACCAAAACAAAAAAGAAAGTAGAAGATAAAGAAGGACAAGGAGTTGGAGAAGAAGAAGCAATTGGACTCTGAGAACTTTCCTGGGCCCCTTGATAGAAACACTTAAAAAAAATCTTTTCATTTTTTTAAGGACTTTTCAGGGCTGGAGTGATAGCACAGCGGGTAAGGTGTTTGCCTTGCACGCGGCCAATGTGGCCGACCCTGGTTCGATTTCTCTGCCCCCCTCGGAGAGCCTGGCAAGCTACCGAGAGTATCTCGCCCGCACGACAAAGCCTGGCAAGCTACCTGTGATGTATTCGATATGCCAAACACAGTAACAAAAAGTCTCACAATGGAGACGTTACTGGGCCTACTCAAGCAAATCGATGAACAGGAGGGCAGTGCTAAGGACTTTTCAAACACACTTGGTGGTGCTCAGGGCTGTCTCTTGGCAAGGCTTGGGGATCATATGGAGTTCTAGAGACACAATTCAGTTAGCCACATGCAAGGCAAGTGCTTTAGCCCATGTATTTTCTGCCTGGCTTTATGATATCAACTTTTAAACCACTTTCAAATACTTCTTAATTCATGTAGGGTAAAAGCATATTGTTTTTCTCTCAAATAAATTAGAAGAAAATCTAGCTGTGCCTCAAACAACTGAGCATCTGATCTGCAATGAAATTATAGAAATTTGTACAGAAATAAACTCAACAAAGTGAGTTAAAATGATGACATTTATTTTTAAATGTGCATAATGTAAAAGATAATTTTTTAATTAAAAAATTAAAAATATTTTATATTATTTCAAAATTAGGAGGTAGGATGGAGAGGGGGAGGGGATGCGTTTGCTGCTAGTCTGAGCTGGGGATCCTGTCAGGAAAGGTAGGGACTGCTGAAAGGACTGAAGGGTATGGAAATGAAATATAGGACACAAGTTTCAAAACAGGAGAGTAAATAGAATCAAATGAAGAAAACTCAAAGAGTGACTGAAAGGCAGAGAGATGGGTGAAAACCAAATCAGAAAGTCCAGCAGTGGACACACATAGAAACTCACACAGACCCAGTCGCTGGAGTTACTCAACGCATCTGCAATTGTGACACTTGTGAGGCAAATTGTTCCCCAACTGGATTAAAAAAAATACGTAGTGTTGTGAAATTTTCTCACAGGACACACATATAAAACTAAGAGAAAAAGTGAAAACAAACAATGTAGGCTCTATATTTGGGAAAGGCTCCTAAACAAAACAGGTATTGCAATCTTAATAGCAAATATGGAAAGAAATATTTACGCTAGTAAGGTGAACTCTCTGCTAAGATGATATACAACAATCATGAACCATTGTGCACATAATAAAACTGAAAATAAAGCCAAGAATTGATGGAAAAAAATGTTTCCTATTCTAGAGATGTTAAGTCTCAGCCAATCAGAAAGAGACACCAGGAAAACTGAGACAGAGAACACAGGTCACATGATCACATGATTGACAAGACTGATGGCATGAAAAATGGATGATAGTTACGGGACAGACAGAAGCCACGTCCCTCCCACACACGTGGGGACAGTCACTTCACTGCCCATGCATTACCATCAATACAGTTTTGTAGGCTGCTACCAGCCCTACACCACTTTCATTAGCCGTAAAGTGATGAAATGAGAATCATCAATGAAACAGGCAAAAATCAAGCCTGCTCACCTACCACTCACAGAACTTAATCCTCTAAGGTCTGATCAGGGAAAGGGCCCATCAAAATGGGAATCGTTCACTAGCTGAGTAAATTCAAAATTTCAATCAACCAAAACACGTGGGATGTGGCAGTCTGGAGGTGATTTCAAAAGCTGGAGACCTGTGATGTATCAAAACACGAGTCTGAAGAGACATGATCCAAGATTCCAACTCAAGAAACTTAAGATGGTCGAAGCCCCGAGGCCTCGGGCAGAAAGACTTGGAAGAACTGCGTTGCTCTGAGCAGCTAGATGGGGGTCACAAGAGCCGAGTTTATTTATGAAACCTAAGCTTCCTCCCTTTCTCGAAGCCTATAGTAACAGAGTCCTGCCAAGGCTGATGGAAAGCAACAAAGACTGAAGCAAATCAACAGCAGGGGGAAGTAAGAATGGACCAAATTAAAGCAAAAAGGAAATGGGGGGGGGGTGTAATAGGACAACCATATAAAACTAAGAGAAAAAGTGAGAACAGACAATGGAGGCTATGTGTTTGGGAAAGGCTCCTAAACAAAACAGGCATCTCAATCTTAATAGCAATTATAGCGAGAAATATTTAGGCTAGTCAGGTGAACTCTCTGCTAAGATGCTATACCACAATCACGAACCATTGTGCACATAACAAAATTGAAACTAAAGCCAAGAATTGATGGTACTCTTGGAAAAAAAAATTGTCTCCTATTCTAGAGATGTTAGTTCTCAGCTGATCAAAAAGAGACACCAGGAAAACTGAGGCAGAGAACACAGATCACATGATCACATGATTGACAAGACTGATGATATGAAATGGGGGATGGATGAATCATGGTTTGAGAACAAGACATCAAGTGCAGCTCACCAGGGCCCTCGGTGGTGGAGGGGTCTCGGCAGGAAGAGGCAGCAGCCCCCTGCTCCTGCCGAGGGTATCTGCAGGGCTCTGGGGGGCTCCCTGTATTTTGTCTATCACAGTCCAGGTTTTCACTCCCCCTTCAAGGTCCTCACACTCTGCCAGGCTCTTGTGCCTGTCCCCACATGCCTGGTGATGCCCCTGGGTCCCGTCCCTGTCAGGGGGTGAGGGAGGGGGCTCACAGCAGGGGTGCCTGAGTGGGAGGGACAGAGATGGGTCCAGGGACAGAGGGTCTCGTGTGGGATCAGGAGCAGCACTCAGCGGGGCCGGGCTCTCCTCAGGCATGCTCTCTGTCCTTTCGCAGCTGGCTGTGGGGTACAGACCTCCTACCACCTCCCCCGACCCAGGCATCTCCCCTGGTCAGAGGGACCTGCTCCTCCCCTCACGCTGGGTCACAGCCGGTCCCTGGGTCACTGTCTCTGCTCTGTCCTGTCTGCCCTGGAGGTGAGATGGCACCGCTGGTCCTGATGGTGACCTGGAGCTCACTGAGGGAAGCAGCTGAGGCTGATTGGTTCAGTCATGGCCACGAGCTCCAGGTGCCCACGAGGCAGGGCAAGTCTCTGTCCTCTGACCCCCAGGTCAGGAGATGAGGCATACGTGGGCTGGCACCAGCATCTTTGGGTGTTTGAGCCAGCAGCGACTCTGGGTTCTTCTCCCTCTTCTGCTTTTGCCCTGGATGAAAGTGGGAGATGCACCCAGTCCAGGCCCACTGTGGATACGTTCCTGTTGGTCGAACTCGGTCGGGTGGCAGCACCGGGACACTTGTGTTAGGGCTCTGGGTGAGCTGAGCTGCCTGGCGACCTGCCTGGTGCCTGGGACCACCCCTCATGGGTCTGCCCAGCATGGACTCCTAGGGGTGCTTTCTGGCCGGCCTGTGGCAGGTGGGAACATGCAGACTGGGTGTAATACACCAGGTCTTTTGGAGAGGACACACACAGAAACTTCTAAATCATCTTTTAAATCACATAATTTAAATCAAATTTAAATTAAACAGACCACATCACTGGAGTTACTCAACACATCCGCAATTATGATACTTAAGAGGCAAATTGTTCTCCAACTGGATTTAAAAAAAGTCACTGTCACTGTCACTGTCATCCTGTTGGTCATCGATTGCCTCGAGCAGGCCCCAGTAATGTCTCCTTCGTCCTAGCCCTGAGATTTTTTAAGTGTCACATTCGAGGCTCTTTCAGGATCAGGAGAATGAGACCCAGCATTGTTACTAGGTTTTGGCATATTGAATACGCCATGGGGAGTTTGCGAGACTCTGCCGTGTAGGCAGGATGCTTTTGGTAGCCTGCCAGGTTCTCCAGAGTAAGACCTAGATAATAAGATGTTGCGCGGCCACATTTGTGGCCATGCGCTTCCTGGAGCAGGGCTTTATAGTTTCAGGGTCTCGGCCATTGATGGGATTACACAGCGCCTGGGGCAGTTGGTGGGTGTAATGCCTGGAAGATGCAGATCTAGTGTTGTGAATTTTTCTAATAGGACACACATATAGAACTAAGAGGTAAAGTGAAAACAGATGATAGAGGTTATGTATTTGGGAAAGGCTCTTAAACAAAACAGGCATCTCAATCTTAATAGCAAATATAGTGAGAAATATTTACGCTAATAAGGTGAACTCTCTGCTGAGATGCTATACAACAATCATGAACCATTGTGCACATAACAAAATCAAAACTAAAACCAAGAATTGATGGTACCCTTGGAAAAAAAATTGTCTCTGATTCTAGAGATGTTAGTTCTCAGCTGATCAAAAAGAGACACCAGGAAAACTGGGACAGAGAACACAGGTCACATGATCACATGATTGATAAGACTGATGGTATGAAAAATGGATGATAGTTATGGGGCAGACAGAAGCCACGTCCCTCCCACACACGTGGGGACAGTCACTTCACCGCCCCTGTGTTACTGTGATGGCTATAAAGATGCGCAGGAAGTGGACCTTGTTCTTGGCGGCCTCGGAGGGTTCTGGGGTCCATCCTTAGCATGAATAGATGGAGCAGGAGGCTCTGAGGCACCCAGGCCTCTTGGCTCCTGCCTTGTCTTCCATCCCAGGTGGGATGGTGAGTGGGGCTGAGAGCCAGGACGTGCCCGTGACTCTTTCACCAGCTCTGGGCTCCGTGCTGTGTGACGAGTCCTGAAAGAGAGGAAGTGGGGCTGCACCTTGGTTCACCCAGGCCACTGTGGGCGAACATCAGGGCCCTCCACAGATGAATTGCCAATATCATCCCCAAGCCCCAAGTGATGGTGTGGGGGTATCATGATGGGCATGGAGGCCCCATGGATGGGATCAGACTTGGGAACCTAAGTTCTCTCCTCGACCCCCAGGAGGACCCGCAGACACAGTCTGGATGAACCCGGAAGCAGTTCCTCACCTGACCCTCCGGATCCAGACGTAAGTGCTGTGCAAGACACCTGGCTCTAGGATTGTTACAAAAGCCACCGAACAAAGGCTTTTTTGTCACCGAACAAAGGCTTTTTGTCACCGAACGGGGGTGACAGTCTCAGGCATGAGGTTCTCTGTAGTGAGACAGAGGAGGGCAGGGGTGGGCAGGAGAGGGGACAGGAACCCCCTGGGTGAAGGACAGGTCAGCCCAGGATGCACCAAAGCCTTTGGGACAAAGTTGTGCATGTCTGCCTGGGTCCAACCCGGAGCTTGCTGATTTACTCCTCTCCTCCTGCCAGAAAGCCCTTGAGGTGGGGGCCTGTGTCCTCATTGCCAGCCAGAGAACCTGGCACGAGGTGGCATGACAAAGACCTCGGGACAGTGGGGAACGAGGTCCCTTCCTGGCCCTGTCTTCCTTCGGCTGCTGTCCCCTCCCCCAGTCCCCAGGATCTAAGCTTCCTCCCTGCCAGGCGGATGGTCGTGTTGATCCCAGCTAACACCTACCCCAGTGCTGGCCTCGCATATAAAGAAGGCAGCGCTTGCTGTAAATGTTATTCCGGAGCACACGTTTCGGATCTTCTGAAAAATCCTCGGACACTTTTCGGCTTCCATATCTCAGATGGAAGGTGTGAGGGAAACAAGGTGTGGGTGGCATTTAGAGTCGATTATTAACGTTAAGAACCTCTTTATTAGCCAGTTGCACACAAAGGCATTTTATTTCAGCGGGGGCCTCTGACACATGACAAATGGCTGCTTCGGAGGAGAGTAAACTGCGTCTCTGGCAGGCCCTATAGAGGCCCTATCAGTTGGGAGAAAGAAAATCCAATTTGCTTTTAAATGCCATTTACAGATGTTTTTCTTTCACGTTAATAGCTCGAGCTATTGTAGTTGAGAAGGTGAAAGTTTTGCTGTCTTGAAACTTGAGGCCATCTCTGTGTAGATAAGGGGGTCCCTGACTGAGCCAGGGTAGGGAGCAGTGTGTGTGTGTGTGTGTGTGTGTGTGTGTGTGTGTGTGTGTGGTGGGGGGGGGGCTGTGAAAACCCGCAGGCCTGTTTTTCATGCATCTTCTCCTGCTCTGATATGTCTGGGGTTTGCGGAATAAACTACTTTGCCAGACAGTGAGCAGAACATCAAATCCACCGAATTACATCCTACTTAGGAGTTTCCAAAAGGCAGCTTTGAAGCAAATTCCGGAGGATAAGTAAGACAGACGGTTGTGTGGAGCTAATATGTGTATACACACAGGGCAGTCAAATCCCGCTTCCTAACTGTTTAAACAGCCAGAGCAGGGAAGAGAAATGGAATTCGTAGTCAATGGGCCGTTGTCCGGCGGCCGTTTTCTCCCCCAGCCCTGCCACCTCGTCATGCTGCCGGCGTGGGTGAACTGCCTAGACCCGGGTTCTCAGACTCAGGGAGGGTTGCGGTCCGGGGCACTACAAGAGGTGCGGGTGATGAGTGCAGATTGGATGGGAAGCTGGGAGTGAGGCCAGAGGGACCAGGACCTCTGAATCTGCCATCAAGACAAAAGCAGGGTGCTCAGATGCCCCAGAGGGCAGGAGAGATCAGTGGACACTGCACAGAAAATGTCATGGAAAGTTTTGTTGGCTAGTGTTGTTGGGGCATACCCAGTGGTGTTCAGGACTCACTGCTGGCTCTGTGCTCTGTAATGCCCCTGACAGGCTTAGGGGGCCATACGGGGTGCGAGGGGTCGAAACCCGGGATTGCCGTATTTAAGGCGAGGGCCCTCCCCACCATACTATCACTCTAGCCTGAGATCAAAGAGTTTTGGCTGCGGAGGGAGGGTGGGGGATTCGATGTGTGATGTGGTGGGTGCTGGTGGAAATGGACCTGGTGGGGGAAAGGAATAAAACAGGAACTGAGGGATCATGTCAGGCAGGGTGCATGACGAAATCCAAGGGACACAGAGATTCCTCAAAACCCAGCGGGTGCTCCGGACCACTGTCCTAAGTGAGCTGATGTCACCTCAGTCTGAGGGACCTGTCACCAGGAGAGCATTCGAAACCTGTGTCTTGCTAGATGCTAGTTAGAGAAGATTTAAGGCAACGAGTATTTAAAGGCTGCTGATGGGCCTTGAAATTCTTGAAATGAACTTTGGGGTCCCGACAGGTATTATGATGAGGACTGGGGGACTGAGAGGGAGGCCCCGAAATTCAGAGATAGTGTGATAATAATCATGGAGCTAATATTGATAATTCTGGAGGTAATTTTAATATTCGCATGGTAATACATATCTTTGGGTTTGAGTCAAGGTGCTGCTTGGAGGCCCTTCCCAGCAGTGCTCAGAGTAGAAATAAATAAAGGCTAGTACTCCACCACTGAGCTCACCTGAGAATATAATCATAGTTTGTTTGTTTGTTTGTTTTGGGGGGAGAGGTGGGAAGGCACACCCTAGGATACTCAGAGATCACTGCTCCTGGGTTTGGGGCAATTGTATGAGGTGTCAGGGATGAAACCCAGGTTGGCTGCCTTTACTCTTATTATTATACTTTTGCTCCGACCCCAAGAGAGCATAATGATGTTAAAGTAAATAATATTAGAGAAAGAAAAATAATAGTACATGTCATAAAAACATTCTTGAAAAATATGGCAATGACATGGAGGAATATGAGAATATCCTGATGAGTGTCTAAGGAAGTTAATAGAACTTAACATGACATTCCCAAACAGGGCACAAATGTCCTCTGGAGTGATTCTCCATGGGATGGGAGGAAAGTAGCAGAGAGGAAAGGCAGGGAAGTGGGGCTGGGTGGCACCAAGGACTGACCTGGGGGTTGCTGGGAATGGGGAAACCTTGTGTGAGAGTCGTAGGCTTTCTGTCCCACCTGGGATGCTGAAGGTCGGTGAGTTGGTTGGTTGTTGGGTCTCACCTTCACCTGTGTTCTGGCAGGGTCTAATCCCAGGGCATTGAGGACCCAGTGTTATAAGTGCTGGTTCCGCTAGGGGCTTAGGGGTGCGCTGGTCTTATAGAAAGGAAGAAAAGATGCTTGGGACAAGTCGCTCCCCTCTATACTTGCCTGGATAAAGGAAAATAGAAGGACCTCTGGGTATTTTTCTCTCCATTTTCCGAACTTCCTCCTCCGGTACGCTTCCTATTCTACTTTTGGTGTCACTTCTGTCCTGCTTCCGGTATCATTTCCTGTTCTACTTCCAGTGCGACCTCTGTCGACAGGCCCTATTGATCATTAAGGAGTTCATTGCTCCCTTTTCTTCATTCCAGTGCAGGATATTTGTTATTGTAGCAGCAGACTGTGATTTTCACACTGCCCACTTCCTTTCTTCTTTCCACATTCTTACCAGTTAACCCCTAAATAAATACATACCAAAATAGTCTGATTTCCAAAATACTATTGTAATAAAGGACTTTTCAAAAAGAAATTGGTAGTTACTAGTACTTTCATTTTTCCAGCTTGCCATGTGATTTTTTTTTTTTTTGCATATGATGATTGCAGTGGAATCAAGCTTCATGGCTGTCATTGTCACTGTCCTCCTGTTGTTCATCGATTTGCTCGAGCGGGCCCAGTACCATTGTGAGACTTGTTTCTGTGTTTGGCATATCGAATTCATCACGGGTAGCTTGCCAGGCTTTGCTGTGCGGGCGAGATACTCTTGGTAGCTTTCCGGGCTCTCCGAGAGGGGCGGAGGAATCGAACTCGGGTCGGCCATGTTGGCTGTGTGCAAGGCAAATGCCCTACCTGCTGTGCCATCGCTCCAGCCCAAGCTTCATGGCATCCAAGTTTATTCTTTCAGACATTTGAAATCCCTTTTGGGCATTGGGTAGGAGCATTTTCCCATAGTTCCTTATTAAATCCCATCTGTATGGTGCTGCTTCTCCAATATCTTTGTCATTTTTGGGCAGTGGAATTTCACCTGGCAGTACTCAAGACAGCCTGGCTCCATGCTTGGGGATTGCTCCATGGACCATGTGCCAGGGCTTGAACTCTGGGACTCCTGCATGCAAAGTGTGAGCTTAGCGCTTTGACCGGTCTCAGCAACTTCCCTCATCTCCTTTTTCCCTGACCCAATTAAGCAACATAATGGTGGGGTGAGGGGTTGGGGTGGACGGGGTGGGGTACACTGCGAGGGCAGGGGTGTGGGGGTGGAAAGAAGAAGCGGACATAGGGCCACACTGTCTCCCCCACTACATTCTGCCCCTCCTCCCTCCCCTCTGTTCCTGCCGGCCCACCTCTCCCTCTTCCCACTGCTGTTTGTTTAAACACGTTTCTGCTTGGGTTGTTTCCCCTGCATGCTAAGGCTTCCTAAGGCTTGGGGAATAACTACATCACAAACTATCGAGCAGAGGCTGAAATCCGCGCATTACATCCTACTTAGGAGTTTCCAAAGGCGGCTTTGAGATAGATTCCCAGGGATAAGTAAGATCAAAAATACACCGGGTAATGTTTGTACACACACAGAGTGAACAAAGCCTTCCAGGCTGGTTATTGGGGACGCCAGCGGGGAGATGGCAGGAAGGAGGGTGGGTTTTATCAGCGGGGGGCTCTGATGTCCCCAGCCTGGCCAGCCTGGAAAGAGAGAAAGCAGCTCCAGAAAGGAGCCCACCCTGAGAACGTTGGAGAATATGGCAATGCCATGGAGGAATAGGGCAGGATTGGGGAATAGAACACTCTGAAACCTAACGTGTGTCTCCAGAAGTTATACCTCCTGGCTGATGGAGCTGGGGTGAAGAGTGGCTCTCTTCTGGGACCTCAGTGGGTGAGGTCTGGGGTGCAGTTCCCATATGGGGAAGTGAGTGGGTCCCCCATGGCCTCAATGCCCACTCAGTCCCATGGTCAAGGCTCCCCACTCACAGGGCCCTCTTCTCTAGAGGAACAGGCATGTTCCTGTTCATCCGGGGCTCATGGCCCCTTCCTGGCCAGCCAGAGCATCCCAACAGGCCAACAGATTCTGCCTGAGGAGTCTCAGGTCATCTGCCCTCTGCAAAGCCACCCCTGACACCACCACTGCGGGTCCTGGGGGTCCACCCTGTATCCCTATGTGACCCTGCCTGGCTTGCAGGGTCCTCTTCTCTTGGGAATTGGAGCATTTCCAATTCTACTTTACCATGGAGTGAGGGGTCCTCCCTCATCGGGGGCAGGGTGGGGAGCAGGAGATCAACAGGATGTGACCTTGGACAGAAACGTAGTACTTGGGGTTCCCTTCCCTTCCCTGCCTTTCCTTTTCCTTTTTCCTTTTCTTCCTCTTCCCTACTCTGCCCTCC
>JAOXYA010000002.1:33038781-33050852 GCA_028565675.1 Sorex palustris
GCCTCTCCTCCGCTCTCTTCCTCCTTCCTTCCCTCCCTCCCTCCCTCCCTTCCTCCCTCCCTCCCTCCCTCCCTCCCTCCCTCCCTCCCTTCTCCTTTCCTCTTTTCTCTCTTTACTTCTCATCCCTTTCTTTCCTCCCTTTCCCTCCCTCCTTCCCTTCCTCCCTCCCACCCTCTCTCGCTCTCTCCCATCCTTCCCTCTCTCCCTTTTTCTCTTTATCTCCTCATCCTTTCCTTTTCTCCCTCCCTCCCTTCCTCCCTCCCTCAATTCCTTTTCCCCTCCCTTCCTTTCCTCCCTCCCCTTCTCTTTATTTCCTCCATCTCGTCCTTCCTTGGAAGATCATCCTTATACATAGACTAAATTTCCTACATCTTGTAATTCCAAAGGCACTAAAATCTATCCCAGCCCCCAGCCTGCCTCTGTCCCTTCTTCCCTCCTGGTTCCTGTTTTCTCTGACCTGTCTGGACCGGGTGTCATGTGGGCAGGATTTTCCCCTCACTCGAAGTTGCTTCAGCAATTCACTTTGGTGGCTCCTTAGACCTTTACTACCTCTCCCTGCTCCAGGGGTGACATCTGTGCACCATCTTGGATGTGATGGCGTGGGATGAGGGAGTCCAAGTGATTTCTTGTCTCTGGGGACCTGGGAGTCCTGTGATCTGTGCTAGCTGAGGGTGGGCTGGCTCAGTCTTCACAGCCCTTAGTACCCCAGACCGAGGAGCTCTGCCCCCAGCAACAGGCCCTGGGGATCAGTGAGCAGAGCTGAGGCCCTGCTTCTTGGGTGGTGGTCCAGTATGAGTCCTGCACTCCCGGCGCCCTAATCTACCTGCCACTCTCCCTGTTCAGTGCTTCCACTCAAAGCTGGGACAGTCACCACGGAACACCACAAACCATGACAGCCTGTGGGGTGTGGTGCTCCAGGCACTCTCTTGCGGGAGGGCCAGGAGGGTCCCTGGTGCTGTTGCAACCCCAGAGGTAGGAGATAACCCAGACTCCGGGCCGGGTGGGGGTGTTTCCTCTTGCAGGTTGGGCCGAGTTGGGCACTTGCCAGTCTTCAGAGGGCAAAGCCCCAGATTCCTGTGTAGGGGCATTGTGCAGGGGCCGTGCCTGACACTCTCAAGTGCTTGCTGTAGAGCAGAGGCGGGAGGAGGCTCAGGCTGGAGAGCACCGCTGGGCCTGGCTGCTGAGTTGTGAGGTTTACCCCACCCAGCCAAGGAACTCAGAGAGGGGCCTCTGGGACCCAGGGGCAGACAGATAGCACAGGGGCTTGAGGCCTTGCATGCAGTCAGCTTGGGTTCCATCCTCAGCACCGTATATGGTCCTGAACACTGTATGGTCCCCTGAGCCCCTCCAGGAGTGATCCCTGAGTGGGAGCCAGGAGTTAGTCCTGAGCATCGCTAGGTGTGGTCCCCAAACAGGTGCATTAATATTCCTCGTGGGGCACAAGTCTGGCTAATGGTGGCATCAACTGCCTATTGGAGCAGCTTCCCAGGTCTCCAGCCGGCATGCAGAGCTGAGCCTGGATCCAGGGCTTGGTGAGGATTAAAATAAGTGAGGATAGGAGGGGAAAGTGGTTCCATTAGGCTGAAATAGGGGGCTGGGGGACCCCAGAGAAGGGTCAGACTGGGGACTTGCCACCATCTCTCTGCCTCTTCACATCCATCTTTCCAGACCTTTCTGGCTCGGAGCAGGTGGGTTCTGAGGTGTGTGCTCACTACCATGCCCTGAGCCCTGTGGGATCGTGGGGACTCCTGCCCCAGCAGGACCTGTGGTCCAGCCCATTATGGAGAGTGAGCAAGGACAGTGTGTAACTGGGATAAGCAGTGTGGCCAGCAGATGGGTCACTGAGGGTTGGAGTTCAGGCCTTCCAGGCTCACTCAGTCACCTCCCACCTCCCACCTCCAGCCCCACACCCAGCTGTTTGCACATCTGGCTTCTTCACCATCTTAATTGTCACCAGAGTAACATTCAGGTCATGGCACACTACATAGCATTCCTGTTATTCTCAGTCTGTCACTGGACCCTAGAGAATGGGACCCACTCATGTTTGTGGTCCATTTCCTCTCATGAGCATGTGAGTCCCTGGAAATGAGGGGCTCTTCTCTCACTAATGTGACTTTACCGGCTTTTCTGATTGCACATGTTCTCATTTCTATGTGGGCTGCTTCTTCCAGTGCTCCTGACAGCAGCTTCCAAGGATGGTGAGTCACAAGTGTTCACTCAGCATGGGGCCTGGTACTGTGTCTGGTACAGAGGGGGGGTTGACAGGTACTATTAATGGTGGGTGAGTGGATGGATGTGTAGGTGGGTGGTAGGTGGTAGGGTCTGTGGGTAGATAGATGGGCGAGTGGATGGAGACTGGGTGGGGAGGTGGGGAGGCAGGTAGATGGGCGAGTGATTGGTGGATGGATGGGTGGGTTCGTGGGTGGGTGGATGGATACTGGGTGGGTTGATGGAGGGGTGGTTGGGTAGAGAGATGGGTGGGTAGATGGATAGATGGATGTTGGGTGGATGGATGGCTCTACTATGGATGGAGGAATGAATAGTTAGATGGTTGAAAAGTTGGGTGGATGGATGGATGAGTGAATGTGAGACTAGGTAGAAAGGAACAGGTAGGGGTTTGGGTGGATGGGTAGGTGGGTGAATGGATGGATTGGTAGGTGGCTTGCTGAGTAGGTGAAGAATCCTGAGGTGATGCCAGCATTGTTGGATATGGACATGATAGTGTGCACTCTTTCCAGAGAAATTGTGCTCCTGTCCTCGTAACAGATCCCTTGTCTTGAGCATTTCCTCGGTGCCTACCCATGCAAACCACATTCTATCACTGCCTCTGTTACCAGGGGAGAAATTAAAGTTGTGGGGAGATGAGGGATCAGCTCATGGTCATGGAGTCAGTGGGTGTGGGGAGAGAATTTCGGACCCACGGCAGCTACCACTTCAGGTCAGGGGCCTCAGTGTGGTAGGAAAGCCTAGTCCACAGGAAAGGGATCCTCAGCCCCTCCAGGACAGGAGGAGCGGTGCGTGGGGAAGGGGTGCTTACATGTAAGGGGAAGGGCAGCATCCCCCAAGCTCTTGTTACCCCATCTCCAGGGCTCCCTCTGCTCCAGGGAGTCCTTGGGTCTTGGCCTGGGCAGTGCGCATGCTTGTGAGGCCTCTTTCTTGCACGGTCCCGCCTCCCGTGATCGATCAGTCACCGCCCTCCCTGGGAAACCTCCTCCTGGACCCGCTGATGAATTTCTTCTGTGGCTCTTTTCTGGCACTGTGGTCACATGGCCATGGGCTTTTATGGTTTGATGAGCCATAAAACACCCTTGGTGTAGCACACCTTTTATTGATTTCAAATTGCCTCTTGTCATCGGAGGTAGGGGGATCATAAAATGTTTGCCTTATTAGTTTTCCTGCAGTGGGAGTTGCTCAGAGAGAGAGAGGGGGGTGGGTGTGAGCCAGAAGAAGGAGGCGGTGAGCTTCTGGCTCCTGTCTCCACCCCAAACTCAAGGCTCTCTTCTGGCTGTGGGGTTGGAGAGTGCTGGAAGGATCTGCCCATGTCCTTCTAATTCAGGAGCTCTGTGAGCACAGGTGACCAGAGTGAGCAAAAGTCTATCAAAGGAAGGTTCCTCTGTTGACAACTCTCCTTGATATATACATACATACATCTCTCTCTCTCTCTATATATATATATACATATATACATATATATAGTGTGTGTTTTTATGTATTAATAGACTTTCTGTGTCCACTAGAAAAGATTTCTGTTGTATGTCCAGGGCCCAGAGGGAGGCCTCACTCAGCATCTGTCTGATATGCTGAGTGTCAGAGAATCTGACTGTTGCCCACCACCCGCAGCTCAGCAGTCAGCCCTCTCTGCTGGGCAGACCAAGCCGCAGTCATGGTCATCAGTGTCCTGTTGTTTCTCCTGGAAGAGGAAGGAAACTTCCTCTTTCCCCAGTCCCATCCGCGGTACCTGGGACTTACAAGCTGGCCCTGAGCACTCGGCTCTGGTGGTGCTTCCCCCAGAAAACCTTCCTCAGACGCAGGTCTGGGTGGGCTCCCCCAGTTCGCCCGAAGTCTCTGTGAAGCACCCTCTTTCCACCACCCACCTGCCCGTGTATCCCTGTGGGAAGTATTTTTTCTTCTTTTTCTTTGTGACACCATGGTCTCCCGACTTATCTAATGAAGGGCTAAGAGCCGGGAAGTGGGGAGCACACCCAGAGTTCAAGGTCCGAGAAGTAAAGCACACCCGTGAAACCACAGGAACATCAATGGACAGTAGATGCCCAGGAGTGCAGAGGACTGGATGGGGCAGACAGGACATGAGAGGTGCTGGGAAGGAGCAGGTGAATGTCCGATGGATGGATGTGTATGTGTGTGTGTGTGTGTGTGTGTGTGTGTGTGTGTGTGTGTGGCTGGCTGAGTAGAATTCTCAAGTTTGACCTGCTGACCTTCTGAGCAGGGGCACTTAGATTTGACCTATGCTTGGCCAAATCAGGATGAGATGAGACACCCAGGGAAGTGTCCACTAGGGTTCTTCCAACTCCCCGGCACTCTAAGGCAGGCCAGGCATCTCTCCAGGGCATCCTTCCATGACCCACCTGTGCCCTCCCGTCCTCCTCCATGGCCCACTGAGGGCCTTTTGGTGTCCAGGTGGGGCGGCCCCTCGGAGTGACAATGAGTGAATGCAGCAGGGAGGAGATCGCTTCGCTCTGACCATGGCTCATGGCTTGCTAGCCACTCCACGGAGTGGGCACGATGTTTTCAGAAGGGCTGAAGAGCATCTTTGACCAACTGGGCCTTCTGCCTATTAGGCTTTCCAAGTTCTGTCTTTCCTGAGGCTGGTTACTCAGCAGCCAACTACGTTACACAGGAGGATGTCAGGCCTGTCCTCGGGGGGCCTCGTCAGCTGCAGGAAACTCTTTCATTCAAGTGCACCGAGCCTTCTTGTTCTGTTTGGGGCCCTCCACCTGCAGTGCTGTATTGGGGGGCTACTCTCCTCTCTGCTCCCTGGGGCTGCTCTTAGGGGTGGGCCAGTCCATCTGAGCTACCTCTCAGTCTCCTCGTGGGGCAGGGCTGCACGTTCCCCTCCAAGGGTGTGGCCTTCTTTCCCCTTCTGGAGTTTATTGCCTGGGCAGCTGGGAAGGGACTAATCGTGTCTTTCTGGGGAGGTCTCTGTGCACAGGGGCAGGGTCCAGGCTTGGACAGTAGGTGAGGCATCTCAGAGGCCAAACTCAGAGACGGAGGACTGTCATCTTGGACTTCCTGTGCTCCCGCCAAGGGGTGTCTTCATCAGGGAGTCTTGGGGAGGGGCTGCCCCCAAGAAAGGAGGGAGAGTAGCGTCTGGATCCAGGCACTGAGGAGGAGGAAGGAGGAAGGCCCTGGGGCCGGGGAAGCTGAGGAAGGTTTGGGCAGAGTAGAGGCCCTGAAGGATGAGGAGAAATCAGCTGTTAGAGGCATTTGATCTACTTTAAATTAGGGAGTGGGTCTGGGCAAACGGGAGAGAAGGAGCAAGACTTGAAACCCTGCAGACTGGATTGATTAGGGGAAGATGGGGGATCCATTTCAACTGAGGCTCTGGGAGGGGCTGTGGAGAGTGGGAATCCCTGAAACCTTCCCGATCAGTCACAGCGAGGTCCACTAGACACATGGTTTCCACCCAGCCGAGCTGCGGGGCCGTGGGGAATCCACCCAGGCCATTCATTGTCTTCGCCTGTTTAACTGATCCCACAACTTCCCCCGTGACCTTCCTCCCTGCCCTGAGCCCTGCTCCTTGCTGTCCCTGAGCGTTAAAAGGGTTGCAGAATGCTGGACGATTATTGATACACTAATGAGTCTGTCCAATGGCCATTAGCTTGCAGACTACTTGGGTATTTTTAAATGACTAAAATCAAATCTTGCAACATCCATTATGCTCTGATGGTACAGCGCTGCTGAGGCCCCGACATGAATAAACGCCAAGGGGGCCTGCATTATCAAACATTTAAGCCCTTAAAAATTGCCCAACCTCTCAAATCTCCTTTTAGGACCCCACTCTGGCATGGCCCGGGCAGACGCTAATCTTCCCATTAAGACCTCTCCACCACATCCCAGCTCGGGGCCTGGGGTCTGCTTTTGGCCGGAGCAACAGCTTTTAGGCGCATTAAAGGATCAGGCTGAGGCAAAGATGATCCCTGTCTCTCCTCATGGGGAGGTGGGCTGAACAGGCTGGTCGACCAATCCCTGCTGAAGACAGGGTGCCCTGAAGAGAATGCGGACCATGTTGCACTGTTTGAGGTGGGCTGGGAGCCGTGCATGAGGGGAGCTTGTGTCCAGGGCCCAGGTAGGGGCCTCCATGGCCTCCAGGAAAGGAGGCGTCTTCATAGAGAGCGGATGGAGCTCAGACCAGGCAGGAAGTAGCCAGAGACACCTCAGTGCTGCCAATGTCCTCTTCCCTTTGGTCAAGGAGCTTCCCACTTCGGGGGAGGGGAGACATCCCAGAGCCGGAACTCAGAGGCCAAGTGCCCACCATTGGGAAGTACAGGAGAGGGTGGCATCTTAAGACAGAGCACCTGGGTCATCCCCTCCTTCCTCCTCACGTACCCTCACATCTCTCTCTGAGGTTGGTTTAAACACGAGGAGGGATGTAGAGGTCCAGGGTCAGCAAAAATTGGGGAGCTGGTGACTTCAGTCCTTTCTCTAAACCTGTCTGACTCACTCTTGGGATTTCTTTCTCCAGGGGTGCAGGTATTGGAGGGCATGCGGCGGGAGGGGGGGTTCTAACTGGTCTCTTGACCCCATTATAACTTCCTGGGCTCTAACTAGCACTCTCTCTCCACTGTACCTTCCTGCCTCTCTTTCCCTCCCTCCTTCTATAGGCCCTGGGGTCCCAGGTTCTCCTATGCCTTCAAAACCTCGACCTTGGGTCACCCCAGTATCCTGACGCCAGTGCTCAGCTGAGGAATGAACCTGGAGCTCAGTGTTGCCTGGGCACTGGGTGGGAGGGCAGAGACGACGCCAGCAGGGTGAGCTTGGGAAGGAACCCAGCCACTCTGGGCCTGCGTTCATGACGGAACCAGCACTCAGGAGCTAAAGCTGTGCTTGCTGTCGAGGGGAGATTCATGATGGTGCCAGAGAGCAAAGGCATCGAGAGCAAATACGAACACGAAGGCATCGAGAACAAATGAACACGAAGACAGCAGGCTGCCCAGGCTGCACTCGCCCCCATGCATCCTATAATCCCTTTTTATTTTGTTTTGGAGGGATTTAGGGCTATAGCCAGTGGGGCTCATGGCTTACTTCTGACTCTGTGCTCAGGGCTTACTCCTGGCTCTGTGCTCAGAGATCATTCCTGGCGGGGCTTGGAGGACTGTATGGAGTGGTGGGGATCAAACTAGGGTTGGCATGTGCAAGGTAAGTGCCCCGCTTTCTCCCATGCGCTCTCTCTCTCTCATTCCCTTATAAAGCCCTCTATGTGCTTGGTGAGACCAGGCGGTGGGTGGCCAAGTTCCCCCATTCCCCTGCCACCCCCCCCCCCGGGGCTCGTCGCCACTCTGGGTCAGCAGTGAGTCCTAACATGGCTGAGAAGTGGCCCCCATGAAAATCTCAGGCAGGTTTGTCTGCTTGGTGTGTACAAAGCCCTTCTGGGGGGGGGGGCGGGGGCTCCAGTCCAGGTTGCAGGTTCCTGGGCAGCGAAGGGGAGTGCTGCAGAACACAAGATCTGTGGTGGGGGGCGAGTCATCCCATCTGATTTGGGGGACGGGCTGGGGTACACACAGAGTGCCCCTTCATTCTTCTGCCTTGCCGGGGCATGGAGCCGGAGTTAAGCCGGGGCTTAGCCCGCCCAGCACCAAGCAGTGTGACATCTGTGAACGGATTTCTAATTACACATATAAATCAGCATGATTGGAAATTCTTGAAATTTTATTGGGAAGGAAATTTATAGTGATTAAAAGCAATTAATTTGGGCCTCCTATTAATCCGGGCGGCGGGGTGGGGGCCGCTGTACCTCCTGGAAGGCAGCGAATGTGGATGAGCTCGATCGGGGGCCACTGGGGGCGCGTGCTCATTTTTCAGGTTACAAATGCTCATCCCATGTTTTAAATTACACCCCTGCCCCTGGCCACGTAGCTTGTTTTGCGTCTAAAAATAGAGTCCTGGGCTTTCACTAAAGGTTCAGAAACACTAAAAGGAATCTTTTTAATCAAAATAAAGAACCCTTTTTAATTACTCAGCCTCCCTCACAGTTGGAGGTAATAATTGTCGTGTGCTCTTAAGTAGGGCTGTTATTAGATTTCCCTGGGGCGCCTCTATTTTCTAGAAGTTAGCAATGCTAGCTGTTGAATGCCAGAGAGGAAGGTGTCAACTCTTGTCTCTTTAAGTCTTGCATGTCAAGCCCTGGTGGGGGTGCTCACCTGGTCCTGTGCTGATAGGTAGGGCAGGAGGGAGCTAGAGCGGATGGACCAGGTCAGTCTCAGGAACAGCCTCCTTCTGGTTCCACACCGCTTCGGGACCAAGTACCCATCACTCTGGGGTCAGCCGCCTCAGCTCTCTCTCTCTCTCTCTCTCTCTCTCTCTCTCTCTCTCTCTCTCTCTAGCTCTCTCAGGACCCCAGACAGAACCCACTCTTGCTGCCTCTCAGCCAGGAGTTCTCTTGGCCTCTTCACTTGCCCCCTGCCCCCACCAGGCAGTTTCTGTCCCAAGAAAATGCAGAAAACGGTGTTGTTTCAAACAACATTGATTGTCTGCCAGTTACAGTGGCTAGAAGTTAAGATGTTGGCATTAGAAGAACAGGAGGTGCCATTAGTAGAAGGTGTTTGATTGGCAGGAAAGAATCATTCCTTGCTCCTGGTGTTGGTGGACAATAGAACCCTTTTTGGCTGGGAGCTACATTCCCCACATTCTCTGCCTCTTTCTTCGCCCGGCCATCTTCTTCCCAGCAAGCCTGCCTTCTCTTCTCGAAGGACACTGATCATGCTTGATTAGGACCCACTCCAAGGACCTCATCATAACTTGATCACGTCTATGAAAACCTAGTTTCAAAATAAAGTTTCATCTGCGGGGTGAGGACCTCGACGTATCTCATGGGAGGACATAAATCAATGCCTCCTGATGAGGCTCTTGACTGACACACCTTTCCCATTGCAGGACTGTTGGGAGTATTAGCAGTTCTTGATAAGTAGATGATAGCACTGAACCCTTGTCCTGTTCCTCTGACTCTGTGGTTGAGACCTAGAAGCGGGTCTCTCCCTTTGGGTTCTTTCCTCTGGCATCTTATCTTGGCAGCATGTGGCAAATGGAGACAAAAGGCCAGCTTCCTGGATGCACACAACTCAGTGGGACCTTTTCCACACCTCCTGCAGCACACGAGGTCACGTGGTGATGTCTAGTGGCCAGAGGGCAGGAGGACACGTATGCCATGTCCTGCATACACACTCTTGTCTGGTCTGCTGATGCATGTGGATGATCTGGCGGAGGATGACATTATCTTAGCATCTCTTGTTCAGCTATTCCCCCCTCCCCGCCCTGACCTACACCTGATAGTATCACTCTTCCTGAGGGAAGGATGCTGGATCCTTGGCTCACCAGCTCCCACACTCTCTATGCTGCAAGCAAGAAGTCAGTTGCTGCTGCTGCATCCTGGAGACAGTAGGGTGGTGAATTCATCTGCACCCTGAGGGGCGTGGCCATTTCTACCCTGACAGCACTCCCACCTGTTCTTGCATGGAGCTAAAAGCTACATCAGAGAGGAAGGTTGTGTTATATCATGTGACCCTGAGGGCTGGTCAGAGGAGGACCCGGATTGTATTTCTCCTGGCTGGCATGGAGTCCACCTGGCTTCTCCATCCAGGCATTCAGTTGGTGCTATGTTAGCGGGCATCTCATCGCATTGCTCTAGGTTCGCAGAGCCCAGCACGTTGCTCCTTCGTCCTGCATTCTCTGTGGGGGTTGTCAGGACCTTTTCCCCGTCATCTCTCATGTTCTAAAATCCAATGAGGCAGTGTCTAGGTGGTGGTGGAGGGGCTCTTGATTCCTTGCATCCTGCCTCATCCCTGAGAAATTGTATTTTCCCTCTGATTGCCTATGAAAGTCTTTGAAATCTTTGTTTTGTCTTATGGGGTCACTGACCAGTCACATATTGAATCTCCTGGATTATTCCTCTATTTCATCATTTCCCTGGTATTTTCTATCCCTTTTGTTTGTTTGAGAAAATTAGATTTGCTTGCATCTCAATATGAGATGTAGACTCTCAGGCCCCTGTTCTCTGTCTTTCTCTTTCTCTCTATCTTGCACTCTGTCTCTCTTTCTTCATATTTTTTAAAATAAAACTATTTTACTTTTTAAAAATAAGGAAAAATGCCTTCATTTTTGTACTTTTAATCTTAACATTTCTAAACACTATTATTATTATTATTATTTTAAATCCTTTCTTTTTCATAACACTCTGTTCTTGTCAAGAGGCTATCAGGTGCTGATCCATCCTTATGAGTGTTTTTCACTTTGGAAAAGTTAAGGGCATTTGAATGCTTGAACTTTCCCCAGGGGGTGGGTTTTCTTTTGTTTCCTTGCTCTGTGTGTTCACCATTCTCCTGGGCCTGGAGTTGCTGTGCAATTCACTTTTACAGAGAGAAGAAAGGTGGGTCTGAATTTTCCTTGCGGGCAGTAGGTCTTATCTCCTCATCCCCCAAGCAGCCACCTTGAGTGGGACCTGTGCTTTGGGGCTCCGAAGCACGTCTGCTGAGCTGGCACGTTCTAATTTAAAATGCACGACCTGGAGCATGTGACTCAGGCCATCCCATCCCCAGTACACACAAAGACACCCACAATAGCACTCTTACTCCATGGTTCTTATGGTATGTAAGAAATCTGGACAGCCTCTAATCAGGCCAATCAGTGCTCAAAGGAAAGAATCATTTCCTTATTTTAGTAGAAAATAAATGAAAGGGATAGAAAATTCCAGGAAAAATGATGAAACAGGAATAATCCAGGAGCTTCAATTTGTGGCTTGTAGGTACCCAGACAAGACAAAACAGCATCCATCTGCAACACACACTCAGTAAGCAAGATGGAGGTGGTTAAGAAAGATGGGAATGAGGGGACCAAACTCTAGATGGCTCAAGGCAGACACCTTTACTTCACCTCCTTTTTGAGTCCCAGTTCTTGCTCTTGCTCCCACTTACTCCGAGGGTAAGGGAGAGGCAATTAAGGGTCTTCCCTAGGCCCACTAGAATCTTCTCCCATGGAGTCTTTGTGGGGTGTAGCAGCAACCTGTGGCTTTGTCACCCTCTGCTCTGCAGCACCCCATTTGCTTGTTGTCTTCTAGAATCCCGCAGATGTTTCCTGCTCTATCTCGTGTCACCTGAATATTCTTTCTGCCACTCTGCTCCTACTCAGCTTCTTCATTGTTACAGGTTTTATCTTTTAATTATTTTTTTACTTTAATTTCCATAAGAGTCCAGCAGGGTGAGTTAATGACTATATGTGCTCAGGCTGCCATTTTGAATGAGTGACATCAGTTGAACCTACAAATCTGGGAACACCAAGACATACAAGACCATGAAAGCCAAAGAGGCATATGGTCTGGGGTCCCCCAGGCAGAATGAGTGGGAGAGCAGAGCACAGAGAGGCCTGATGCTTTCAGACTCAGTGAAGGGGAAAAGCAGGAGCCTGAACCATAGAGAAAACCGTAGCTTTGGAAGCTGAGGGAAGGGGATTGCAGGAAGTGGGTAACATCTATAGGACCAAAGGCTGTCAAGCCAAATTGGATCCATTGGGCTTATCCATAGGAGTCTGCATATTCCTTGGGAAAACAGGCCCAGGGAGGTGATGGGGAGGGTCAGGGGAGGTAGACAATGGAATGATTTTATTAGAAGCTTATTTTTCAGAGAAGAGAAGTCATACAGAGCCTAAGGGGAGAAGCAGGGGCATTGTGTTCAAGACAGGAGGCTAATAATTTACAAAGATGGTGTAGTTCCTTTGTACAGAAATCATGGAGGCTTTTATAAAAATGTTTGCATAATATTTATATTATGCATTAACATATGCCTCAGAGACCTGGGCCCTACGCAAACAGGATGAGAACGCTATTCGGGTCTCCCAAAGAAGAA
>JAOXYA010000002.1:33064002-33077488 GCA_028565675.1 Sorex palustris
ACAACAAAGTCTCCAATAGAGACGTTACTGGGCCCGCTCGAGCAAATCGACGATCAACGGGAGGGCCTTTACCTTTTACCTTTATTGCTAAGTATCTGCATTAATAAGTAAAAAATTAATTCATATAGAAAATGTATAAAATTCTTTAGCAAGCTGGGAGTAAACATACCTTTCTTGATCTAGTAGGGCAACCATAAGCACCATGAGTGAGTGCCATACTTAGTGCCATGTGCTGGGAAGTTTGTCCTTTATTTATTTATTTATCTATTTATTTAGTTTCATGTTGTTTTGTTTTTTGGGTTTTACCTGGAAATGCTCAAGGGTTATTCCTGGTTCTGTGCTCAGGAATTATTCCATGCAGTGCTCTGGGGACCATAGGGGTGCTGGGAATCACCCATGTGCAAGGCAAACCCCTTACTCACCGTGCTATACTGTCCTTTAAAGAAGCTCTTTCAGTGTATCTTGAAAAGCTGTTTTTCCTAAGCTGTTGCCTATTCAGAAGGTTCTGTATCATTCCTTCAAATCTGAATGATTATCTAGATTGATAGAGTGTTCTTGGTGATGTGTTCATTTCATTGAGTTTTTGTACTCTATCCCTCCATTCTCTTCTGGCTTGTAGAATCTCATTTGACAGATCTGCTGTGAATCTTGAGGACTTTCTTTTGTAAGTTTCTTTTATGATCTCGCTGCTATGATCTTGCTTGCTCTGTCTGGATTTTATCATTCTGAGCATGATGTGTCTGGAATTTCTTTAGTTGAGTGTTTTTTCTTTGGGATCTTTCAGGCATCTGGTATTTTGTCATTTGTATTTCTAAACTCTGGGAAATTTTAAACTCATTTTGTTAACTGTTAGTTCTTCGTCAGATTTGCCTTCCTGGTCCTAGTGGGACTCATCCCGTAGTTCTCTTGTATGCTGTTTCTTTCTTTTTGGTTATATTTCCATCTTCTGTTGTTTTCTACAGGTTTCCTTCGTTTCAGTCTTGGAGCTTCTCTCTATTCTTCAGCTGCTATTCTGCTGCTCAGAGTTTCTAATGCGTTGTTTTATTTATTTATTTTAATATCACCTGTCATACTCATCATTTCTGTCATTTCTTCTTGTAGTTTCTTATTTTGGCTCTTATACTGTCGTGTGCTTTCCTTACTACCTGTTTGAGCTCATTAAACATCCTCATAATTAAGTTACTAAAATCATTTTCTGCGGGTGAGCTGGTTGATGTTGTTTGTACCTTCCTGTTGCTTGAATATTCATTCATTCGGAGGTGCTGACACAAGGAATGCAAAAGAAATTTATGTCATGGAGGACCCAGGTTCTCTCAGACCTGTGACAAAGGTAGAGAGCCTCAAATCTCCTTTTATTACCATCCTACAGTTGAATACAGTGAGATCATCAACAAAGAAATTTCAGGAAGAACATGCAAAGCTGAAAGCTTTTCTACATTCTGAAAACAAACAGGTACCTAGGATCTGCATACTGACAACAATCAGGCTAAGTAACCTATGATCTGCATACTTACAGCAAACAGGTTAAGTAACCTAGGATTTGCATACTGACAACAAACAGGTTAAGTAATCAAGGATCTGCATACTGACAACAAACAGGCTAAGTAACCTTGGATCTGCATACTGACAACAGATTAAGTAACCTTCAGAGATCTGTGAGAAAAGGACAATGGACAATTTCATTATACCAAAATTTATAAAATTATTTACTTAAGGCAGCCAAAAGAAAAAATGTTCAACCTCGTCCAAACCAGTCAGGACACACGAGAAATCTCGCCCACATTAATGGGTCCATATGTTCCTGCCCTTGTGTGGAGCAGTTTACATGGGCTCATCCTCAGTCCAGCCCCAACATCTTCCCTGTTACTGATTTTGATCGTTAAAGTTGATGGGCTTCTACATATCCTTCCCACTGATTTTCCAGTGTTCCTGCTGTGTCAAGGGTGAGTCTTAGTAGTTTGATTCCTCTTTGAGTCTCTGAAGAGTTAGGCTGAGAGTTGCTCCTTTCCTTCTGTACCTATCTTCACCCAGTGACAGGAAGTATAACTCTACTGTGTGGTCCTGCCTGCCTTCGGTTCAGAGTGTGGTCAGTGCGCTCTGGTTTCACCTGGAAGTGTGGAACAACGGGCAGACATTCAGGAGCTGTGGTGTGGGTCTTAATAGCCATTTTAATATGCTTTCCTCTGTGGACTGGATCCTATCTGGCATGTAAGAAAATAGGTTTGCAGGAGCCAGAGAGATATTACAGTGGGCAGGACCTTGCATTCAGCTGCTGTTTGAATCCCCAAGGACACCTGAGAAGCAGAGCCAGGATTAAACCCCAAGGAAAAAAAAACATTTTTGTAAACTCATCTCATTCAAGAGACCCACCCTCCTGGTACCAGATAAATACCTCACCAGCAGACCTTCACTATCTCCACTACCTCCACTACATCCACTAACCAGCTGCCACCACGCTCCAGGACACTTTCCAGATGCTCGAGCAGAGATTCACGCACGAGTGAAGCCCCACAGAACCAGGTAAGTGGAACTCTGAGACCTTGGTCTCCAGGATCAATGGACCTGGGAACAGAGATCCTCTCCCTGCTCCTACCAACCACAGGTGACCAAGGGATTAAAAGTAGGAGCCCCAAACTACCTGATTTGTTGCTTCCACCAACCCCTGGCATCCCAGGGATTCCACACAGAAGACCCACCATACCGGTACCAGATAAATACTTCACTGGCAGACCTCCACTACCTCCACTACCCAGCCACCACCATGCTCCAGAATGCTTTCTGGACCAATACATCATAAGACACTTAATACCCATCTTCCAGAATTGTGCACCATATTTGATGATAGTATTCAAATATGGTTTGAACCATGGGATCACCTACAAGGGCAATTAGAGGCCACGCTAAAAGCCTCTATCTCAGAGAGCCTGGCAAGCTATCCGTGGCGTATTCGATATGCCAAAACGAGTATATACAATGGGTCTCATTCCCCTTACCCTGAAAGAGCCACCAATACGGCAGCATTAAGAAGGATGAGGAAGATGAGGCTGATAAAATCTCAAGGCCGAACTAGGTCGCCAAAACAAAGAAAGACAAAAATGACTGTCTTTACTTTCAATGCACTTATGCTGGCATTGGATACATCCATCGAGGACCTGATGGTACAAGCACAAAAGATCAGTACGACATCATTGTTCTGACCGAGACGAGAAGGCATCAATCACATCATGCCATTTTCGACACTGGAGAAGAATTGTTCCTCAGAACATGCGACAAGAGGTGTTGGTGGTGTCGGTGTCCTTGTCAAAATGAACTTGGCCATGAGCATTGATTCATTCGAATGCCTAACAACCTGAATCGGACGATTACACTTGAATAGATGTGGTTCACTGCCAGCAGTTTCTATCTTCATTGTCAATCACCAATAACAAATTATGATGAAGGAGAAATTGAGAAATTCTACATGGAGAAGAGAAGTTCTATAAAGAAGACCACACCTTCTACAAGATCATTGTTGGTGATTTTAATGCCAAGATAGGACCAAAAAGATCAGCAGAAGAACTCCGCATGGTGACCCATGGCCTAGAATAGAACGAACAGGGTGAGAGACTGTGTTCATCATGTAGACAACAATATCCGTGGTAACTCACAGTTCCAGAAGGCCGAATCTAAACGTTGGACATGGGAGTCTCCTGGTGGATGGTTCCACAACAAAATTGACCTTATCATATTCAATCAACGGTTTTGACTGACTGATGTCGCTATTGTCCCAAAATTCCAAACAGGATCAAACCACCGACTCCTTCCTGCAAAATTCTACTTCACAGAGCGGGGAGAAACGAATGCAAAGTTTAAGAAGAGAACTCCCAGAATGACCACCAACTGGGAGCTCTTTGGAACTATTGCGGCAACATGGGAAAATGCCGTCATTGACAATATTTACAAGGAATACGATTGACTGGTTCAGCACCTCCATGATTGTGCGAGGTATGCCAAGAGAGAGACAGCCACAAAGAAACACCTGTCTTCGAAAACTCTTGAGCTTATTCTCCAACGTGGCTTTGTGCAAGCCTCATGCAACCACAAGTGAATGTCCAAGCTCGCAAAGCAGTGCAGAGACACAATCAAGGAAGACCTCAAAGAGAGAAAAGCAGCAGTGCTGGCAGATGTGGCAGAAGCCGGGAAAAGCATTCACAATGCCCGCCTGTCCTTCACCATCTACAGACCAAGATGACTTCCCTCTGATGTCCTGATGTATCTATCACATCTTCCAGAAGGGCAATGGAGAAGATTATCCATGACTTCTACTCAGATCTCTTCCATAGCCATGTCCACTTGCCCACATACCAAATTCCGCAGGATGGATATGTCATTCCCAACATTCTCTCCCCTTTCGATCCCTTACAATAATTATTTTTTCACAAAGAGAAAAAGATGGAATAAATATATCTGAGGCTATTTGGAAAAACCTTTGGAGTGATGGAGCTTCTTCCTTCAGAGAATATTGCTAGCTGCTGGGAAGTGCTGGTCTAGGAGATGAGTCCGGCCTTGTCTACTGGTAGTGACAGAACCTGGGGCAAGTCACTTAGACCTAAAATGTGTTCCAGGGGGAGGTTGGAAATGCAGTTGGACACAAGATATTGGACTGGATTTAGGGGGTACTTTGGGGCAGGTGGAATGAGTATAGAAATTAAGAGGCTGGTTGGTAAGCCATGGGGAGAGTGGCTCTGAATCTGAAGAATATCTAACTCATCAGTGAATATCTGAGCTTGGGCCACTCTGATGCTCCAAACTGTGGTGGCGACGGGGTTTCAGGGAAAGGGTGAACCGCTGAGTAGTGAGCATCAGAGGAGGAACTCTGGATGGGGCAGTGTGAGACATGTAAGCATGTGTGTGCATATGTGTTCACATGTGTTCAGGTATGTGCACCAGTGTGTGCATTCTGCAGAAACCCAGAGACCACAATGCTTCTAGAAGGATAAGCCCAAGATGGTAAACAATGACCTTGTGCATTGCAGCATAGAAGGTTTGGCTGTACTGGCAAGAGTGGTTTTGATGGTGTCCAGCCAATACTTGAGGGTATTGTCCAACATTTTACAAGGTAAATCGAGACCCCTGATGGGATGGCTGATGGAGGGGTCAATCGTAGAAGGTTTCTCAATGTGTAAAAAGCAAAATGTGTTCAAACTCAACCACATCATAGACCTGAGTTGTTTCTGGCAGTGCTCCCTGTGTTGCATTTCTTGGAAGAAACAAAGTCCCTAGTGGAGTCTTGAGTGGAAAAAGTTTGCTCTGGCCTAGGGCCTAGGGTCATGGAGGAAGCAGGAGGCAGGAACACATTTGCTGGGTGATAGCTGGAGGAAAGGAATGGTGGCGTTTGGTAGTGGGCCATGGAACCTCAGTTTATCATGACGGTGCCCTGACTCTTGGGCCAGCCTTAGGCTCAGAATGCACCCAGGGCTGGGAGTGGGGGCTCTAGGGAGGTCACTTTTCAGGGAGCTCAGAAAAGCCATAAACCCAGACATAAAAACCCGAATTCCTTTTGCTTTCAACTTTAGGTAACCTAGAAGGTTTTTCTTTGATCTAGTTCAACTTTCTCTGGACTGACTTGTTCTTGGGAAGTTTGGAGATTTCTGGAATCTTCGTTGACCATTCAGTTTGCCTGCTCTGATGTAGCATGCTCATGAATCCCACTAGTAAGTAGAATTTGCTGATACAACTTGCATGTTTGGGTTACAGAAAACCATTACTCATGCACGCATGTGTGTGTGTGTGTGTGTGTGTGTGTGTTATTTTTTAAAAAGCAGAGTAAATCTTCTATAAAGCTGATAATCATCAGAGAAACTCTGGGCCTTGCCATTTACATCCTCCAACTTAGTCTCTTTCCTACATCAAGGACAAAAATAATGGCTTGTGAGGACTTAATGGCTTAGGGATGGAAAACTTAAACTGGTCGGATTCTGCCTAAATCCTATCAGACCTTCTTACTTCGCATAAACCTTTAATCAGCATCGTGTGTGTGTGTGTGTGTGTGTGTGTATGTGTGTGTGTGCACTTTCAAATGCTCACTCTGCTCATCTCAATCATCTTTAAACCATGCAAGACATACACACACACCTAGAACTGTGATTGTGTTGAAAATAGGCTCAGATATTACCTTGCACTGATGTATCTGCAGGCAAACCTACCTTTCAGTGCCAGACAAAGAATGGAGAACAGGGGCTGGGATAGAAAGCCATTACTCATATATGCACATGTGTGTGCATGTGTGCGTGTGTGTGTATGTGTGTGTGTGTGTGTGTGTGTGTGTGTGTGATTTTTTTAAAGAGCAGAGTGAATCTTCTATAAATCTGATAATCATGAGCCAAGTCCCCGGGTGCTCTGCCTTTCAAGGTGGCACAAGGCAATGGACCCGCAAATCTGTGGGCCCAAATACTCTCCACTACCTAGTGCGATAAAGTAACTCTGTGATTTGACTTGTCTTATTTCTCTTCCCCAAAACAGGCACTATTGAAATTCAGAACTTACTCTAATCTAGTCACTGGATTTTCAAATAAAACTGGCAACTTGAGTGGGGTGGGGCTAGTGAAACAGGGTGGGGATGGGGGAGTGTGTGTGTGTGTGTGTGGGGGGGGGTGGGCAGCAGAGCAGCCCCTGCTGGGGAGGAGTCTGCCCAGGGGCAAAGTGGATGTTCATTCCAGGCTGCAGCAGAGGGAAGTGCAGGAGAATTGGGGGAGAGTACAGGCCTGATAGCACTTTCCCAGAGGGTTCCCTGTTTTGTTAAAATGCATTGGCTGTGAGTCAACAGCTCCCTCACAGTGGGGGACGCTGAGTTACAGGGCCTCATTTCCTTCCCAGGACCCCAGATGACTGGCAGGCAGCAAGAGTGACAAGCCCCAAAATAAGGGAGGGGAGCTGCTAAGGCGGAAGGGGGGGAGCAACCAGACTCTTAGCTTGTGGAGGGTCATGTGCAGAGTGTCGAGACCCAGCTAGAAAGTCTGCTTCCACCTGTGGGGACACACCAGCAAAGGCTTGCTCTTGTGCAGCCTGTCTCCACAGGAAATGGGGTCTAGTGCAACCTGGGGGACTCTGCTGTGGTCACAGAGCTTCTGTGGGATGCTCTTCCTCTGGATGCATTTTTGTTGATTAATTCTGGTTTCTGGGTCACACCTGGTGGTGCTCAGGGCTTACTCCTGGCTCTGTGCCTGGGGGTCATGCCTAGAAGTGCTTGGGGGACCCTATGAGGTGCTGGGATCCAGACCACTGTCAGCTGAGTGCAAGGCTAGCACTACCTTTGTCCCTGTACTGTCTCTCCAGCCTTTGGCAAGGGTGAGGAGACTGTCTGAGGAGGTGGGCAACAGGACCTTTTGCTCATCCCTGGGTGGGTGGATTTCCAGGAAGGAGAAGGCTGCAGATTTGGGAGTGGTTAGGAAACCCTGATCAGCCTCTCCTTCCTGACTTCTCAAGGGCAGCCCAGTGTAGGTGGACCTTGAGCCTGTCCTACCCCTGGCTTCTCAGTCAGTCAGTAGATGGCTCAGAGTGAGACTGGGACTCAATTCTGAACTCTGTAGCAGTTTGCTAAAAGCGGGCGTGATTTCTGCCATTTCAGGATTGTTACTTTTGTTGGTTTTGTATATTTGTATTTTGGTTTGGGGGCCACACCCCGTGGTGCTCCAGGCTCACTGCTCCTCTACACTCAGAGATCACCCCTGGTGGTGTTCAGGGGACAATGTCTGGTGCCAGGGATTGAACCCTGGTTGACCATGTGCAAAGCAAGCACTATGCACTGTACTTATCTATCACTCCAGCCCCGTTTCAGGATTTTTTAGAGAGAAATGTTGAACATAAATTTCTTTTTTCAAGTATGAGATAAACCTTAAATTTTGAAATATTTGCCCATCTGAAATATTGAAAATATTTGCCCAACTTTCTTTAACATTAGCATCTTACCTATTTTGCATGGGAGGCAATATGGGGACATTGCCAGTGGTGTATTGCTAAGTGGCTAAGTCAGCCATAGGCTTTATTTGGATTTCCCTAGCATTTCCACAAATGTGCTTTCTTGGTTTTCTGATCCACCCAAGACACCGTAGCACTTGGACCATCTGCGTCCTGAGTGTCCTCCGGTCTGTGACAGCTCTTGCCTGTCTTAATTTTTCCCTTCACAACCTTGACATTTTTGTTTGTTTCTGGGTCACACCCTGTGTTGCTCAGGGGCAACTCCCAGCTCAGTGCTCAGGGGTCATTCCTGGTGGTGCTCACAGGATCACGCAGTGCTGGGGCTTGAACCCAAGCCCTTTGAGGTATCTCTCTGGCCTGACACTTGAGTAGTATCTCCTGAGGAATGTCTCACAGCTTGTATTTGTCTCACGTTTTCTCATGGTTAGACCCAGGTTTTGGATTTGGGGGGACAGTGGGGAGAGAAGAGACCCCTTCAGCCCTGAACATTAGGGGTGTGTGGTATTAGGAGACATTACCACTGCAGGTGGAAACCTCTGTGGCTTGGTTAGGGGGGGTCTACCACATTGTTTCTTACCTCCTTATATTTCTTCCATGTGACTGTTAATATTTTTGATGCTTTGAACTTGGAAACATGGGTTCCATATCTAGATGATCCCAATCTTCTTTTGAAGAAGTATTCATTTTATTGCATAAAAATATTGAAATACTTTTCACAATTTACATTGTATAAATTTGAGTACACTATCAAGATGATCCTAAACAATATGATCACTTAAACAAATCATTATTACATTAATAGTACAAACATTTCTTCAGTTATGAATTATACCTCGGTGACCTTCAAATTTTCTTTTTAGAAAAGAATTATGCGCTTATGATTTTAAGTGAATCACAGTGGTACACACAAGATTATCCCAATTTTTCCCTCTTCCTGTTCTAAGGAGTGACATTCTTCAAGGTGGAAATGTCAGTATTGTATGAACTGCTCTGGGAGAGGTGGATGGGTCAAACCGGGGTGCCAGCAGGTTGAGAGGGGTTGCAGCTGGGGCTGAGGTTTCAGGGTGGTAACCTGAGCAGCAGGTGGACAACAGAGTGGGTGGGGAGCAGGGAGGGGGTGGGAAGCGAGCCTGGCTGGATGGATGGGAGAGAGGTGTGGCCTGAGGTGTGAGGGGGTAAGGTTGGTCAGGGGAGGGTGGACTCCCTGAGAAAGGACTTCTCCCACATTCTCCCAAACACTGCTTCCTCTAAGCACTGGTTTAGGTTGGGGTCTGTGGTCAGGAGGCCACTAACCTGAGGGGCAGGTGTGGTTCATGGATTGATGCTTTGACCTCAAGGTCAGCATCAGAACCTTCCAGTCAAGTCCTCCAGCCCCTCTTTCTGGCCACAGTCAAACTGCAAGGGTGTAGGGGCTGGGATTTGCATATTTGACAAAGCAAGCCTGGGGGCTAAGGGAATCCACAGTGGCTGCCAGCAAGGGGTTAGGAAGGGCAGCCTGTCCACATGCCAGCGGGAATGAGTCCACAAGAGATAATTCTGGGGGCTTCTCCCCTGCCTCATGCTGCTTATGGGTGGGAGGGGGGGGAGGGAGGGAAGGCCAGCCGTGGAGCTATTGTTCCAGGGGCAAGGCTCCCGGTCACTTTGGCTGCTTCTTCAAGTCACAATGACTTTTACCAGGCAACATCTGACAGAGCGGGAGCCCTGCAGCCCTGGGTGAAATTATGATAACAAGAGAAAAAAGCTATTACTGCCACCATGCTTTCATTATGCAAATGATATTAAGATAGGCTGTGCGGATTGCCCCCGGCTATGCTATAATCTCCATGCAGTGATTATAATGTGTCAAACTTAGTCATTTTGATTATGACATGTTAATTACATGCCATCCTCATGTAGACATGAATATTACTCCCCGTCAGACAAAACACAAATTGGGGCCATTGTTAGTTGGTTAGTTGGGTGTCTGTCTTTTAACTTTATTTTATATTAAATGGATTAAAAGATTTAAAAGATATGTAATATTGCAAACTAATTAAATACCAGTCTGCGCCTTCAGGGCTGGGTGGAGAGGGATGTGTTCCGCTGGACTGCTTGGACCGAAGTTTTTAGCTCTGAGTGTTTTTGGCAAAGTAGTTTTATTGGAAACAAGAGGCCCAGCTTGTGCAGGATGCCAGTAAAGGTGAGAGAGGGTGGGATGTTAGTGGGAACTGGCAAACTCCAGGCCCCTGTGGATGGGGCAAAAGTAAGGAGGATGTGATTCACTGAGTGGGAAGGACCCCTGCAGGTCTCCTAGTTTGCTGTCCCAGCAGATGGGGTGAATGGGGAGCCGGGGAGGGAGGGGAAGGAGTTTGCTCAGGATTACTCAGTCTGAAAAAGAAATAGGACACAGCGTGGCTGTGTGGCATGGGACACCATTCCCTGTGGCCACATGAGGGTTGCTTTGCCCTTGATGGGAACCATCGCCTCTCCTCTCCGATTGCCCATTGCTAGGGCACAGCAGCAGCCTGGCATCTGCCCTCTCCTCGTCAGCCACCGTGGGCCTATTCTTTGGACTTACATGCAAGTTTCATCTACCAAAAATAAATTTTTTTTTGGTTTGGTTTTTTGGGCCACGCCTGTCAGTGCTCCGGGCTTACTCCTGGCTCTGCACTCAGGGATTGTTCCTGGCAGAGTTCGGGAGACCTTAAAGGGTGCTAGGGATAGAACTAGGCTAGCTGTGTGCAAGACAAGTACCCTACCCAGTGTGCTAACACGCTGGCCCCTACCAAAAATTCTTTTACTCCGACAAAAAAAAGTTTTTTATTATGCTTTTATTCAAAATCACCTGCTATCTTCAGTTTTTGCTTATCACCAAAATCTGGGGTTGATATTTATTTAGTACATTTTCTCTCTTAAATCTCAATTTTATTATCATTGGTTTATATATGAGACAAATTTGGGGAGTGTGGCATTACACTTCTGTGTGTGCACAAGCCTTCTTGCTTCTACCAACGAATTCCTTGAGTTAATATCCAATTAGATTGATATTGTACAATCAGATTGACCCCCTCTGCTTTTCCCACCTGTATTCCTCTTTTCCCCTTGCTGTTACCTCAATTATTGGCAGAGTATTTAATTATTTGGGGCTTGACTACTAAATATTTAATTAATATATTATATCTAACATGTTATCATTAATAACTGGAATATATCAAAGGATTCTTTGTTTTATTTCTTTTATTAGGGAGGAGTGGGCATTTTGGGTCACACCCGGAGATGCTCAGGGGATACTTGTGGCTCTGCACTCAGGAATTACTCCTGGCAGTACTTGGGGGACCATATGGGATGCTGGGGATCAAACAGGAGTCCTCTGTGTGACTGGCAAATGCCCTTTCTTCTGTACTATCTCTCTGGCCTTTAAGGGAGTCTCATTTGCTTTAATGCATTTAGTTTCACAGAAAACTTATCAAACATGTCTTACTAGTGTTCCCATGTAACAGATGAGGAAACAGAGGTACAGAAAGTCTAATTGAGGGCCACTGACTTCTAACTTTGGGAAATATACCTCTCTAGATTCATGTTTCTGTTCCTTTCTTCTTTCAGTTGTTTTAGTCTCTCTGGAATCACATCCCATTGTTTCAGGAAATTTCTCTACTGGGAGAAATGGACTATTCTGCTGATGGTGGCGTGGGCACTTGGCTTGCTCTGGTTCAATTGTGAATGGAATGACATCCAATGTGGGACTTGCTCAATGCAGCAGGAGTGTAATTGACATGCAGCAACTTCAAGGGGTCAGTTCTGGGGGGTGGGCGTGTGGAGAGAGAGGAAGAGAGAGAGAGAGAGAAGAGGGAGAGAGAAGAGAGGGAGGGAGAGAGGAGAGAGAGGGAGAGAGGAGAGAGAGGGAGACAGGAGAGAGAGGGAGAGAAGAGAGGAGAAGGAAGGAGAGGAGAGAGGGAGAGAGAAGAGGGAGGGAGAGTAGGGAGGGAGAGAGGAGAGGGAGGGTGGGAGGGAGGGTGGGAGGGATGGGAGTTGTACCAGCCCAGGGTTCTTAAATTAGGGTGACATGGAACATCATGGAACAGAGTGCAGCTGGCCTGCTGGAGCTAGCTAGAAAGCAGCCAGATAGAGACGGATCCCATACGAGTTATGGGTTTCAGCTAGTTGGGGTTGTTTGTTACCAATTATCATTTAGTTTGACTGATACACCTCATACATCCCCAAGGAATTTCTCCCACCCCTGTTCCTTCACTCAGCCTATGATATCTACACATTTGCTAGAATTTCTAATTTGGGGATGGGTCCACCCAGCAGCACCCAGAACTACTCCTGGTAGTGCTTAGGGGACCATGTGGTGCCAGGGATTGAACCCAAGTGTCCTGCTTGCAAAGCAAGTACTTCAGGCCATTGAGCCATCTCTAGCACGCTGTAAGCATTTCTGGATGTCCTGCTTAACTAACTGGCACATTTCCTCTTTGTCCTTAACAGGGCTGTAATTTTTTTTTTTTTGCATCATACCCGTCAATGCATAGGGGTTACTCCTGGCTCTGCACTCAGGAATTACTCCTGGCGGTGTTCGGGGGACCATATGGGATGTTGGGAATCGAACCCGGGTCGTCAGTTCGGCTGTGTGCAAGGCAAATGCCCTACCCTTTGTGCTCTCACGTAAGTCCTAGGACTGCAAATTTTTGAGACCAAACATGGTCCTTACATCTTCCCCACATCTAGGATAGCTGGGAACACAGTGTTTCTCAGTACATGAATACCTATTGAGGTTTTGAGCACTTTTTTTTGAGCAGTTGAAGTACCAACATTGCATCCAACCAGTCCAGGGGTCTCTGGGATCCTGTTTCCACTCCTCCTCACCCTTATTACTATGCAGACTCCATCTGTGCTTCTCTCCATTTTTCCATAGGCTGTGGATTTGGGAGTACAGTAGACAGACTTGCCAAGAAAGAGTCTTCTCAGGGCTTGAGGAGGGGTAGTAATAGACCCTTATTATTTAGCTGATCCTTAACCCCCCTCAAGGTAGCTCCAGGACTCTGCACCCAGACTACATCCAGCCTGACATCTTAGGCCCTTGCTGCCTCTTCACATGCCAGTAGGCTGGACCAAACAACTCCAGGTCCTCCCAGCTCTCTGGTCCTTGAACAAGTCCTTGCTGCTTGTACTAGCAGGTGGAGAGGGTTACGGGGCACTGTCTCTGCCATCTGCCTTCATGGGTCCAGGAGATATAATCCCTTGAGTACTGAGTGAAGAGGGGTAGGAGTCAGATTAAGGATGGTTCAGCATCTCGGGCCAAAGTTGGGAAAAAGTGGCTCAGCCTCCAGATCCATAGTCAGAATAGCTGAGTGCACCAAGGTTGATGGTCAGCATCAAAGTGGATGGCTAGATGAGTGTAGGCCAGCATCAAGGTCAAAAGCCAGAACAGGGGCCGAAGCAATAGTACAAGCAGGTAGGGCGTTTCCCTTGCGCGTGGCCAACCTGGGTTCAATCCCCGGCATCCCATATGGTCCCCCAAGCACCACCAGGAGTAATTCCTGAGTGCAGAGCC
>JAOXYA010000002.1:33080132-33091252 GCA_028565675.1 Sorex palustris
TTCCTTTCCTTTCCTTTCCTTTCCTTTCCTTTCCTTTCCTTTCCTTTCCTTTCCTTTCCTTTCCTTTCCTTTCCCTCTCTTTTCCTTCCTTCCTTCCTTCCTTCCTTCCTTCCTTCCTTCCTTCCTTCTTTCTTTCTTTCTTTCTCTCTCTCTTTCTGTTTTCTGGCTGTGCTCAGGGATCACTCCTGGCTCTGCACTCAGGAGTCACTCCCGGTGGACTTGGCAGACCCTATGTGGTGCTGCAGATGGAACCTGGGTTTGCTACATGCAGAGCAATTGTCCTACTCACTGTACTCTGGCCCCATTTTCGGTTTTCTTAAATTTTGGTGGGGGTTGTATTGGAGAGATAGTACAGCAGGCAGGACACTTACCTTCTATGCAACCAATCTGGATGTGATCTCTGGCCCCCATCTGATCCCTCGAGCCTGAGAGCCAGGAGTAAACACTGGCGTGTGTGGCCCTCAAACAAAAACCAAATTAAATTGTTGGTAGGGAGGGGATGACTTGCACTGTTAGTGCTCAAGGGTCACTCCTGGTGCTCAAGGGACCATACTCAGTGTCTGGGATTGAAAGGCAGACAAGGAGATAGCTTTCTTGTGTTCTCTCCAGCCCATAATTGCTTCTTTATTGTCAAACTTGTCATGCAGAGTGTACATGTCCTATGTTTTAGGGGCCCACCACCAGACTGCTAATGCTTTTCTAGCATAATCCAGAGGACCTACCTTACCCCTTTAGTAACCTCAGTTCTAAAGTTAGAGTATAAAAGTTTGTTTTCACCGACCATTTCCTATTCCTTCGATTTGTTTCTTATATGCCCATATGGGTGAGATCCTCTGTTATTTGTCAGACCACCTTTACATTACTGATTTGAAGAGCAGTCCTGTGCCCATTTCTGGCTAGGACTAAGGAGTAATAAATTAGGTACTCACAATGCCAAGTTTAAAAGTGTGCAGAGATGGGATGGTCCCAAGAATGAGTCTTTCTTAGTTTGTACCCCAGGTGTCCCACTCATTGCCCTGGTCCTGACACCTCCACACATCCCTGGTAATGTGGCATGGAACACAGACTTCCTATCCCTGGTTATTCAACACCAAGGCTGGACTCAGATCATTAGTGGTGGGTAGAACGGAGTGCTACGCTAGCCCAAGCCCTTTGGGATGGGGCAGGTTGGGCCCAGCCGTGATGAAGGACTTTCCAGGCTTGAACCTTGAGTGGGGTAAGGGGTGGAGTATGATTGGGGTGTACATGTGGTATGGGGGAGTCCCTTCTGCTTCCTTGGTAAAGCTGAGCTGAAGCTGGAGGACCTTCTCCATGAGAGCTCCAAGTCATGCTCACTCACCTTGATACCACTCACTGCTGCCCCCATTTTGTTTTCCTTTGAATGCATCATCCCTTATTTGGTGACCACAAATCTCTGATTCCAGGGAAGTTCAGAAGGAAAATTTAGATAAAACTTTATTAAAGGCACATGGGTAAAAAAGGGAAAAGATAAAACACAGAATGAGTTCATGTCAGTAAGAGCTGATTTGCTCATCTTGGGATTCTCTAACGGGCCCCAAACCCTGGCCTGCTTGTTATTATCTTCAGAGGGAAGAGGCCACCTTTAACCTCTACCTCTGGAGGGTTCCCTTTGACTCACCTGCATTCCTATAATTTTGCACCTAGGAGAGAGAGAGGGAAACCCAATAACAGCATTAAGATCATACTCTCTGCAGGAGAAATGGAGAATTGACATTTGGCTTGAATTCCAACCTATTTGTCATGTGCCTTTCTGAGTTCCCAAGCATCAGAAGGGAAGACTCCAATTTCTGTGACTCCCTTGCAGCTGGGATTCTGGTTGAGAACTAAATTCTTTCTGCTAGACCTATCCATGTGAGGTTTGGAAGATAGAACTGAGGTCAGAGCCACTTTCCTGAGAATTTGTAGGAGCTTCAGGGTGCATGGGACACCCTGAGTTTCTGCAGCAGCTTCCAGGACAGATCCTAGTGTTGTCATCCAAGCAAAAGTACTGGAGCAAGCAAATAGAAGAGGGTGCTTTATTGGCAATGAAACAACTTCCGTGGGAAGGAAACTCAGCAGTACAGACTGCAGAAAAGCTTCCAAAGGGGAAATTGGGGTCTGGTTTCATGCCCACCACAGGTAGAGTGATGTACCAGCTCATACATATTCTAGTAGGGTTTCAGAAAACTCACTCATATTTATGAGTAAGGACAGTGACCTAGCACTATTGAGGAACAAAGAACACACATGACATGTACATAAGATGGTGGAGAAATGGCATATGCATGTCTGTGGGGTGTGTGCTTTAGTGTAGTGAGAACGACCACAGAGGCTAGAGGTTGCAATGGGCTCTTCCAACCAGTCTCCATGCCCCCATACTGTCCGACCAGGGGCCCTGGGGTCCTCATCAGTGCAGAAGTGCCCTTAAAGTTCTGCTTTGACCTCATCAGAGTCATCAGGGTCAATAGAATGCAACAGGGCAGCGTCTCCTAGGGAGAGCTTGTCTCACCCTCCAAACTAGGAGCCTCAGGTCAGTCTCTCAGAGCCTTCCTAAAACCTGGAGTCCTAAATTTTGGGGGAGAAAGAGAAGAGGCAAAGTTGTAAAATGTTTTGACCGTAGAAGTGCTGAGGAGCAGCAGCAGCCTTCTTATCTCTGGGTGGCACTCAGGGCCAAAAGCGTATTCGGAAACTCACTAGGTCCTCTGGGGGTCCCGATTCTTCGTTTTGGGGCTGTCCAGTTGGTGGCCCTGTGTACACCTGGGAGGTCTTTACAGGAGCCCCGCTACTGTATATGCCAAACCTACACAAGTGGGAAGCTCCAATTTCTCCTGCTCCATCATTTCCTACCTCATCTAAGTGGGGCCTAAGAGCAGCACAAATGCTGGCTGATCCTTGTGCTTACCTGACTGATCTGCTTTCCTTTTGCAGTGACCAGCCTAGGAAATGGGGCTTTCAGAGGACTGTGTCCCCACAACTGGGGCCATGTGACTTTGCTCTCTGGCCTTAACAGCCCATGCATGTCAGAACCAACACATTGAACCTGAAATGACAGCGGCAGGAAGCAGGAAGAGGGGCTGTGATCCTGACCAGGGAACCCTGGAAACCAATATCATGCCCCTGTGTGAGCTCATTGTCCCCAGTCAATGACACTGTCTGCACAACGTTCAAGGCTGAGGAGCCGCGGGGCACTAGAATGTGAGAGATTCCCTAGGCCTCATGGTCCGTAACTGCTCTGGGCAGCTGATGTTCTCAACACAGATGCCCCATGGTCTGGGGCCTTACAAATAAGGCCACTAAAAAGCATGGAAGTGGCTTTGACACCCTTTCTGGAAGCTTCTATTACTGTGCCCAAGTTTCGGATTCCCAGTCACGGAGAGACCAAGTCCACACACGATAATGAAAAAGCAAAGGAACTTTATTACTAGCTTGACTCATCGTTAGCTTGAGCTAGGGTCCAAGTCTCCAACACAGTGAAGTCTTGACAAGGACCCCAACTCCAAATCACAAGCTGTATATATATGGTTCAGAGTTAAGAAACAATTTATATTGCTCTATTTTTAGCATTGATCCTATTATAACAGTGGTCAGGAATTAGACAATGGTTTAGTAACAGTTTCTAAGGAGGGTACAGTGACCCCTCATGACCGGCCAGACCCAACTGCCCAATTCCTTATCTAGGCACATTACTCAACTGGGAGTTTACCAGAAACTACAAGTCCTGCTTCAGGGAAATAGAAACTGAGGCCTAGTTGAGTCTTAATTTTAGCTGCAGCTTGTCATGGCATCAGTTTTGCCCTCACAATATTCTGAGCAGAATGTTCAGGGAGGGAGGGACATGGAGGTCTGAGGATATTATCATCCTGAGATATGAGGGGGCAGCAGCAAGGACACACAAATGTCAGCCCATTTGCCCAAGAATGCATCTACACATTTATTCTAATTCCAAAAGTGATCTACTTCCATTTTCTGAATGATGTATATACTGCTGTGGGAGAGAAGACTCCCAGCATGAGTGGCTTGAGATCATGAGCACTAATGACAGGTCCTAAGGGTCTGGACTCTCAGAACAGGGTCTCCTGCGAGGCTACGGCCCAGGGTGTTGGCAGGTAGGAGGAGTGAAACAATAGGATAAAGCCTAAATCTTTGAGAAAATAACCTATTTTGGTAGGGCTCTCACAGCGCCACTTCCTCTGTGTTTTTATTGCAGTTCGCATACAGACCCAGCCTGTTATAATTTAGTTTTGGGGCTAGACCTGGTGGTGCTCAGGTCGTACTTCTGGTTCTGTGCTCAAGGACCACTTCTGGTGGTGCTTGGAGGAGCATATATGGTGCTGAGGATCAATCTGGGATCAGTCACATGCAAGAAAAATGTCTTAACTTTGTCTGGCCTAACTCTACTATAATTTAGAAGGGGATTCATGTACCAGGAGGCAGGGTCACTGCGTACCATCATGGAGCCTGGCTATCACTTGTGCATCGCTGTTCTTGGATAATGTTATTGTGCACATTTATACATAGGAAACACTGTCTGAGCAGTACATCCATTCAGAACCCAAAATATCATCCCCCTAAGCTGACAGTGTGGGGCTGACCAATAGATCCAAATGCATACCTTGATGTCTAAATAAATTAGATAGAGAGAGAGAGAGATAGAGAGACAGGGACAGGGACAGAAACAGAGACAGGAACAGAGGCAGAGAGAGGGAGACAGAGAGATTTAGAGAGACAGAGAGAGACAGACACAGAGTGAGACAGAGAAAGAGACAGAGACACAGAGAGAGACAGAGAGAGGCAAACAGAGAAAAAGAGAGAGAGAGATATCTCAATGGTCTACAGCATAGCTCTGCATGCAAAAATCCCTGGCACTGCATTGTACCCGAATAGCACCATGACTGACTTGAGCACAGATCCAGGTGTAGCCGCTGAGCACCACCAGATGTGGCCCTCCCCCAAATAAGCAAAAAAAAAAAAAAAAAGGTAAATATTTCCCTTTACAAAGTAATGCCAAGTTCTTATTGCTTGGTGATATGGAGAAACAAAATGAAAGTTGAAATACCTCCTTGAGTTCTTGAGTTCTGGGACTGAATTTCTGCCTTTGGCTTGGTCACAGTATGTGTTGTGACTTTCCTGTGCCCCGTCCACTGGGTCTTTGCTTCTCACGCCTCAGATCAACTCTGCTCTCTCCTTTCACCTCTGCAGGAGACAAAGCCCATTAAGGTAACTCTGAAACCACTTATGATGGACTATTTCAAAAGGTACCAAATTCCCTGATCTTATAACTGAACCATTTAACTAGATCGTCCTGTAAAGAGAAAATGCGTTAAAAATATCAGTTAATTACTTTTTTTTAATTCCCAGGGCACAAATAAGTCCTAGTTAACCGTCTTTGCACATTTATATATTTAGACATCAGAATGTGACTCTAGCAGCCACAGTGAGCCAGCCAGTGGGCCCTCCAGTTGAGGACAATCAGCTGGAAAGTCTCAAGCCTGCTTCCTCGTCCCTGTCACTGTGTGTGACAGCACAGTCAGACCATCAGGCTGGTCCCCTGGAAGAGCCTGGCAAGGAGACCCTTGAACCAATGCTTTGTCAGCAGTTCCTTCAGAACATACCACGTTGGCTGAAGCAATGTGGTGCACCTTGGCCAGAAGCATCAATACTAAGAAATGTTCTGGAAGCCTCAGGTCTGCTTTGATGTGCCAGATGAACACCATCCCAGGCAATTCACAGGAAAAAAAAATCTCAAGGACTACAGAAATTTGATACACTTTAAATCAGATATAATCAGAACACAATACAATCATTCAATCCCATTAAAATACAATGCAATCATTTAATCCAATCAGAATAAAATTTGAGGGCTGAGGTATGGTCACCCTCCCCTTTCTGCATGTGGCCTTTGGTTCTAATGGCTTGTGTTGGGAGAGCTTTGACGATCTACATCGAGCACGTCAATGACATCAGCTCCAGTTGTGTCTTATGGATTCATCTCCACAGGCATCATGGGCAGGTGTGGGTGCTCATCTAGGATCCCCACTTGGGGTAACAGCATCTTCCAGATGAGGCAGAACACTGAACTTCTGTATGTGCCTGGGGTAGTGGGATGAGGCACAGGCCGAGTCATCTGGTGTCTATACAAGGTTGGAACTACATAGAGTGGGAGTTTAAGGCTCCAGGGAAGAGTGGTGAGAACATTCCAGAACCTCAGTGCTCAGAGTCCAGCCCTTGGCCAGTTATGGCAACCTAGAGTTAAGGGTTTCATTCAAGTTCCAGCTAGACAACTTGCTGGCTATTCTCCCTGCACCTTCCCAAGCCCAGAAATTGGTACTCCTCTGGCCAGTCACCCCAACTATGCTTAAGCCTATCTATCCTTGGTTCTGTCTAATGCACATCTGCTGAGAACTGCTCTGTGAAAGACCCATTGTCAAACTCAGGGGTTCAGAGATGAGTGAGATGCACTTCCTGTGCTGATGGAGCTCTAGGTTTGTTTAGAGATGCAAACACGCTTGGGTGGGGCTGGAAACTCAGAAGAGGGGCACCCACCCAGCCAGATGGGATAAAGGAACCTCCTGAGGCCCCAATTCCATTCACTCCTACTGCCACTTTCTATTCCTCTTGTTGGCTTAATTCTTCAGAAGGCTCCACTCAGCTGGTGAGCTCCAACTCTCTCCTTTCAATGTCACTTCAACTCACCCCTTTTAGGCTCCTGCCCCCTCCTCTCTAGAGGTCATTTATATGAGCACATCACAGAGGTTGCAAGACAGTTCTCTGATAACTGAAAGGGAGCAAAAAAAGGAGTTAGATCATATATCACCCCTCGTTCTCCCTTGAACCCCAAACTCTTCAGTGCTTTGCACTTCCCATTCTTTTTACTTGCAATATTCTTTTCCTATCAGTATGCTTACTTCCCTCCCCTTCAATTCCTAAATTCAAAAAACCTGCATGGAGACCTAATTAAAAGTGTTTCTCCTTTCACCTTGCTGCTGATGTTCATAATTGACCTTTATCTGTCCTCCCTCTTCTTGCTCCCCCACTCCATGAGGTCAAGATTTGTGGCTATCAGCTTTATCATGGCTCTGTCCCAGTACCCAGCACAGTGTCTGAGGACTTTGCTTGGGGCACTGGTGTCAAAGATCACAGTGTCATGAATCACTGACTTCTGAGCTGAGTCTTACAGGATGAGTTGCACTCAGCTAGGCAGAGAGGCAGAGGGAAGAGAAGGGTATTCTGTGAATCACAGCTGCTGAATAGAATGGACCAGGCTCTTGGGAGGTGGGGGCAGGCAGAGCCCAGGAACAAGGTCTCAGAAATTTTCTTAGCTCTGCTGTAGTTGTCCTTTGTTTTCCTGACAAACACCACGATTTGCTTATAGGCTGAGGAGTGACCTCTAGATCAGGCTGGGTTAGTCCTGGTCTTGATGGCCTTACAATCTCAGGAGAAAGGAAAACACCAATGACTCTGATGAAAATTGGTGTCCTGGCCACTCCTTGCTATCCCTATTATCACTCTAACCTCTGGGACATTTCCAGCAGATGTCTCCCAGATCACGCAGTTTACATTTCTTAGTATCAAATACAAAGACTTTTCTTACACACAACTTCTCCCACCTGGTACTCCCTAATCAATTAGAATGGGTTAGGCACTCCGCTCCCCATCTCTGTCAACCTTCCGGACCTTTCAGACCTTTAGGGTGCCCCCTTTACAGGAAATTAAGAGTCTCAAAGGAGATCCCTGAAACCAGATCTGGTTCAGGCATATGGTCAGACTTGAGGGCCAGTGGGAAAAGGGAGGTGAATGGAGGCAGAGAAGCAATTTTGGGTCAGTTTTTTCAGGCTGGACTCGCATGGTGAGAATGTTGTGGCTGTGAAGGGGCTCTCTGCAGCTTCTGTAGCAAGAGCGAGAGCACTGCCTGCTACTGACAAAGGCAGCCCCCACCTTGCCCCTCTGATGTCAGTGAAGACCTCAGTGATGAGTGACTTCCGGTCCCTCACTTTTCAGCTGCCCTGGGGCTCCAATAACTCTGGCTGCTCACCCCCCTTGTCCAGGGTTCTGGTGTTCATTAGATTAAACAAATCTGTGGATGCTGCTGAGCATCTTGGAAGTAAGTAGATGTACGATAAGATACAGCAATGATTACCTTGGTTAATTGAAACAAGACCCACCTTCCTCCCAGTAATCCTAATGGACATTCTAACTTCATGAACACAGGTATTATACGAGAAAGTAGCACTACCAGTGGAGATTCAAACTCAGGGTCCAATGCACAGGAGAAGCTGCTGAGCCTTCTTCAGAACGCTCTGTGTGATGGCCCTGAGTAGACTCTGTGGCCCTGTTTCCTTCTCCAGGCTGAGATGATGGAGGGGCTGATTGTAAGTGAAATATCATCTAAGTTAACCTGGCAAGGGAGTTGCAAGAACCAATGGAACGTTAGTCACAGAGCATTGACATCAATGACAGGAACAGGCCACCCTAGTGAGCCGCTTCTGGGGATATTTGGCCCAGCCACATGAATTCTTCAGTGCTCAGGGTCAGTGGTGCTGGAGTCACCATCACCATCAGGTACGATGGTGCTTGGGGGCCCATGGAGAGTAAGGAATCAAACTCAGGACTTTGCACACGCTAGATATGCGATCCACCCCCTCAGGTCATATCCCCAATCTGTAAAATAAATGTTTCTTTATTAAAAGAAGAAAATTTTTTTGGTTTTGGTCACACCTGTTACTCAGGGTTTACTCCTGGATCTGCACTCAGGTATCACTCCTGGCAAGCTTGGGGGACCATATGGGATGCTGGGGAAGGAACTGATGTGTTGTGTGCAAGTATCTACTGTATTATCTCTCCATCCTCTGTGTTTCTTTTCTAATGCTTTCTTTTGTCTTGATTGCTTTGACAAAATAGTGTTTTTTCTTTATCTAATGGGTTACATGTTTGATCATGGGTTGCTAAAAATTATAATCAAATCAGGTGTTGAGGGAATGACCTGTGACAGGCAAGAATGGGAGCTGGAGCAACAGCAAGACCATCCTCTTTCTCTGCCATCAGCTCCTAAGTGCTTCTGGGGCAGAGATCGGTGTTGTCACTGACATAGGTATGTGAAACAACATGCCAGAATATGGAACTGCTCACGCTGTGTTTTCGTTATCCATAAAGATCTCCTGGCATGGGACTCTTCCTAGGCTAAACTGTGCATCGTACTTTAAAGAGAAATGAAAAAGGAGTTCTCTATCACTCACGATCCTGATGGCAAATTCTGTGCTTAGTCTCTTGGTTGGGTCAATATAGAACCTCATCAAAGAGGAGAGGTGAGGGGCCTCCAGTAAGGAACCTTTGTGCAACAGAATAAAAACTCTGGTGTCTGGGAGTTATTTGTGGTTGCTTGAGTACCTGATTGGCATAGGGTATGATTTGCTCTGGCTAGGGTAGGTGGTGGTGTGGGGATGTGGGGGAGGCAGAGGGACTTAACCCATGGAGTGCTGGAGTTCCTCCAATATCCTGTTCGGTGAGAAAGAATGTGACTGGTGGGTGACCTTCCTTGAACTCTGTATGTATGAAGCATGTATACATTTGCAAATGAAATATGTACAAAGGAATGTATCAAATATGTATAGAGCATGCATGTGAAGATTGCATGCCTGATATATGTATGCAAGCATGAGTGAAATACATGTGTATGAATGAAGTACCTATGTGTCAGGTAAAGACCACAGCCTGTTCTAAAATTTTTTTAGCCACCTCCTTTGTGGAAAACCAGGGATTTCTGTGGCTTGTGGGGGCTAAGATGAGAATGAACGTCCCAGCGATGCTCATGGGTTACTGAGGGCTCTGCACACAGGAATCACTTCTGTCAGTGCTTGGGGGACTGTATGGAATGCCGGGGTTTGAACCTGGATCAGTGACATGCAAGCAAGTGCCTTACCTGTTATTCTATCACTCTGCTTCCTGAATGTCCCTCCTGAAGAGCTGAGCAGCAAAGGGAGTGAATGTGTTTTTGGCAGCCCATGTGTTAGTCTGCTAGGAGGAGTGGGGAAAGGGAAAACTTGAAGCTTCCAAGACAGAAAACTAATTTTGTGCTCACGTATGAATGCTGTCTAATCAGATTACTTTCCTACCATGTAGCAGGGAAAGAACTGGCAGCCAGGAAACAGGTCATTTTGGATCTGAAAAAACTATCTGGGAATGGGCAGGAACAGTATATTGCAGTGGGGACATTTTCACTGATAGAGCGCAGCAGGGGCATCTTGTATGAGAGGCTCAAGTGGCCCCGTGAGGAGGCTAAAGGGACCTGGGGTGGGAAGAGACTCCAGTTACACTTACCTTCTTGATATGTATTTAGGTCAACGCCTCCCCTCTCTCTGAAGGGCTAAGACCCTTGATGACTCATTGCCCTTGGAATCAGAGTCTCAGAAAGGCAGAGAGACAGAGGAAGTTTTGCTCTCTCTCTTACTGTTGGGTCACTGATCTAGGCACATGGACCATCTGCTCCAGCCATAACACACTTTCTGGGCATGTGTTGGGCACAGAAACGGATGAGAGGCAACATTGATCCAACAATATACTTGAAGGGTTCGAGTCACGAGTGGTAGTTTACAGTGATAGTCCCAACTCCTCCTCCCTGTAGCCAGTCTTTCTCCTAGAGCTCATGGCGTTCTCTCATTACAGACCAGTGAATTGTCTCAGGGTCTGATATGGGGCTCAATCACACACCTTTGGCCAATGAGACGTTTGCAAATGTGATCCTGTGATGGGCTCTGGAGTTACCTGCTCAGCAGGGCCTCGGCTACCTGCCAGCATGTCCTGCTTAGCTTGATGGAGGGAGAGACATTTGGGGGCAGAGCTTAGTCAGCCACATCATTCCTGCTGAGGCCAGTAATGACCAGCCACTCACCACCTGGCCCCCAGATGCATGAGCTCAGGTGAGACCAGAAGAATCATCAAACTGAGTCCAGATGAACTCACAGATCAGCAAACCCAAGAGCTTAATAAATGCGTATTGTTTTGGGTCATTGAGTTGAGTGGGGTAACTTCTCATAGTATTTTTTTTTCTTTTTTCCTTTTTTTGTAGGAGTACTGCTATTTATTCAGCCACTGATTAGCTGATTGAATTGTGCATGAACTCCACC
>JAOXYA010000002.1:33093039-33110048 GCA_028565675.1 Sorex palustris
ATATGCCAAACACAGTAACAACAAGTCTCATGATGGAGACGTTACTGGGCCCGCTCGAGCAAATCGATGAACAATGGAAGGACTGTGACTGTGATACTGTGGTTGGGCTGAAGCAATAGCATAGTGGGTAGGGCATTAACCTTGCACGCTGTCAACCTGGGTTTGATTCTTCCGTCCCTCTCGGAGAGCCCGGCAAGCTACAGAGAGTATCCCGCCCTCATGGCAGAGCCTGGCAAGCTCCCCTTGGCGTATTTCATGTGCCAAAAACAGTAACAAGTCTCACAATGGAGATGTTACTGGTACCCGCTCGAGCAAATTGATGAACAATGGGAGGACAGTGCTATGCTGTGGTTGTAAGATTTATTTTATGCTTTAAATCTCATCCATTCTATTGGGGGGGGGGGTATTCTTATATGTAGTTTAAATTCACTGCTCTAGGTCATTGATGAAACACCATGCAAATAAATACCTGGTTATACAAGGCATAGGCTCCAAGAGTCTGTTTGGGGGTGAATGTACCCCAGGAGAAGGGAGCATTTGAGGACCCCAGGACTCTGCTCCCCAGTGACTCAGCAGACCTTACTCTCATCACTTACCAAATCAAAGATCTGCAGAATCAATTTCTAGGCCTGCGCTTTTGTGATGACATTGTAGCATAGTCATGCCCTAGCCCTACCAGAAGCCCAACCCAGTCAGAAATGGTACCCTCTGACTGGGAATCAGGGCCAGGAGCTTCTGTGTGAAGCTCAGATGGGGCATGCCTGGAAACGCCACTCTGGAGGATATGGGGCTGTGTGACTTGGAGAGCAAGGCTCACTGGTGTCTCATACCCACAGGTGGTACCAGCTCTGTGTAGGGGAGGGGCACCCAGGTGCTTGGATTACACATATGGATGTCTGCCCCCATAAATACCATGTGCTCCAAGACCCCTCAAGCTTTGGGTATTCACTCTGGGGGTCTATGGCGATCCCTGTTGACTGGTTACTTCATTTTAATGCCCCAACCCAATTTTAAATAAAATAAAGGAATCCCCCTAAATATTCTATATAGGGTTTCTTTCTTTCTTTTCTTTTTTTTTCTGAGGGACATTTTAAGACTAGTTTCACACAGGTTTAGCCGAAAGGGAAATTAAACTCTACATTTAAATGGAGATTACGCACAAAGGAATCCATTAGTTTCAATATTTCTCAGCAGGAGGGCTCAGAGTTATTTAAATAAGTTTAGATATTAAACCTAAAGTAGCCATTAAAGCAATGCGGATTTGTTTGTCTGTTTTTTTCCCCCCAGAAATCTTTTTTCCAGCTGACTGAAAAAATCCATTGCTTCATCAACAGAGGATATTTTAATGCATTAAAAAAATCCGGGGACTTTTTAATAAGCACTTCCTTTGAATTTTTAAGCACCATATTACAGCATCCTTATTATTGCCAAGTGTCATCTTTTGGGCAGATTACACTCCCAGCCTTTTCCTTTCCCTGCCTCCTTCTTTAGCTGAACAGTGTTAATACAAACACCAACATTAAACCGTATTGGCTATGGAAGAGCCTTTGATTGTCATTGAGATTATTTTAAAAGTTATTTAGGTCCCCCTGTTCCATCTCTGCAAACCACTGAGAAAATGTTGTGCTGGGTTTCTCTTTGCGACATTTCTTTGGGGATTCATAAATATTGATTGTACCGTAAAAAATTGATGGAATCTTGAAACAGACTGCAGTTGAGGCAGCTGGGGAATTTACTCAATTTTTCTCAATCGCTGTAGTCTATAAAAAGAGGAGATTTTGCAAATTGTTTCTCACCTTGTCTTTTTAGTATTTAATAGCTCTCAATTCTATAGCCTTCTGAACCATGCACTGGGCGTGTATTCCATCAAAGCGGAATCAGGCCTATTCAAAGGGAATTAAAAGGTGGGAGCAGGGTATGAATGAGTTAAACTCTCTCTTTTCCTCTCTATTCCCACCTTCTCATGCTTTTCACTTGTCTGCTATTTTGGTCATGTAGATCATACAGTATCTGTCCCATGATGTGTATCTCAGGCCCAGGACCATCATTACCCTGCTCTTCGAAGGGTTGTGAGGGAAATATGGTTGGACAATGGAATACCAAAGGCTTTCTGTGGTTTTTCCTTTCACCAAGTTGGTGACTATTAAACCACACCTCCCTCAAATGGCACCTCTCCACCCTTTTGATTATGCACAAAGCTCTTCATATTCTGATTCTCAAAACATTTTGTCACCATCTGGCTCCAGGCTACCTCTGCAGCCATAGTTCCTCAACACTCCTTCTGGAATGTCCATCATGTCCATCATGAGCTCATCATAGTCCTTCAAACGTACATCATGAATTTATTTTTCTAGTCATTGGCTTATCCCTTTCCATCAGTGGCTGATAGAATAATGTCCTCCTGCCCCCACTAAGGTGTCTACATTCTAATTCCCAGAATGTGTGAATGTTAGGTTTTTTGACAAAAGGATGTTTTCGAACCATCTGCCTTTGCATAGGGAGAAAGTCCTGTATTATTCTTTTGGGTTTCAGGTCATTACAAGGATCCTTAATAGTAGAAAGGGGAAAGAAAAAGAGAATCTAAAAGACGGCAGTCCAACTTTGCTGCCTTTGAAGTATGGAGCCTTGAGTCAGGGGAAGCAGGTGGTCTTTGGAAACTGAAAATAAAGCTGCAAAAATCAAGGACACGTTATTCCTAAGAACCTCTAGGAGGAAACATGTTTGAAGTACTCAGGAAAACCCAGGTAGAACTTTGGACCTTCAAAACTATAAAGTATTTGTGTTGTTTGAACTCACAAAATTTGTGGTAATTATGTGCAAATCACTCTTAAAGCAATCACACTTAACCACATTTGAAAGTCCACGTTGCTATTTTGAGTAAGATAAGAGTCTGGAGATCAGGCTCTTGGGATCCTGGGGAACACTTACTCAGTCTACCACATCTGGTCACAGCAAGGAGGCAGCTCTGTTAGGGTGCAAGTCACAAGAAACAGAAAGATAGAGATGGGTCAATTCTAGTGTCAACTGACATTGAAACCACTGGTGGATTCAGTGCTGGGATTTCTCTGTGGGGCAGAGGATATGGCTCTAGCTTTATTTATCTTGAATTAATCATCCATGGAATCAAGCAGAAACTCCATTTTGCCATAGCTATCTAGTACTTTTAACTCTATTTTAATTTTCCAATGGAAATCCTGTGACCTACCCATAATTATAAATGATTATCCAATTTATAAATCACATGTGACATTGAAATAAACCAGAAACAAGCTCTCCTTGGATGGGAGTGTCTGTGGCCTCAGAGGTCTTCATTGATGACACAGACATTCCTTTGTGGCAATCCCTGCTCTGCTCCATAAAACACAAAATATTAAAAGTGGATGATGGAATTGAGAGCAAGAGTGTCCCATAAACCTTTAAAAACTGCTTGTCATATCTTACACTGTGCATAAAAGTGAACTTATTGTGGAAAAAGACCTCGAGATTAGGCCAGAATCCATAAGACACATTAAGGAAAACAAAGGTAGAACTCTACAAAGGTAGATCTCAGAAGTGTCTTCATTGACTTCAACCTGTCAGCAAAGAAAACAAAACCCAAAATAAAAGCATGTGCCACAAAATAAAAATGAAGGGAGGAGAGGAACAGACACTTCCCTGAAGAGGTAATTTGGACAGCTAGGAGGCTTATGAAAAGGTCTTTATCATCATTTATTCCCAGAGAAATGCAAATAAAAATAACAATGAGATATCATCTCACACTAGTGAAAAAGACCAGTGTGGTAGGGATGCAGTGAGAAAGGAACCCTCATTCACTGTTGGTGGGATTTCACTCTGTTCAGCCTCTATGGAAACAAATACTGACATGTAGTAGCTCTGATATCCCTTACGCTCTAGGGGACTAATGCCTTAGCTACTATGGACTTATTGGACTTATCTGAGTTCCGGGAAAAAGCTGGCCAGAAGTGAGGGCAGAGGCCAGTCTCTCCCAGACCAGGCTTGCAGCCTCTGCTGGGCTTTGGAGAGGAAGCCAAGGCCTGGTTCCTCTATTCTTTGGAGTTAGCATAGGAGGATTCTGAGGTAGGGGAATACAACACAGAGAGGGGGGAGTGGGTCACGAGATCAGGAGCCCCCAGCTGTGCCCCCCCTTGGGCACCTTGGGCATCTCTGGCTCCTACCAGCAGCTTTCCCTTGGTGCAGTGTCTGTTCCCAACTTTAAACTTCCTTCCTCTCCAGAAGCTTTGCCCCTCCAGCCCTCCTCTTCTCCACAGATCTCCCAAGCTATCAAATGACTGATGCCTCTCTTCCTCTGGCCCTTCTGCTTGTTCTTGGCAGAAATGCTGGCCCGCCTCAAGCTACCACATCCCACCAGGAAGCAGAAACCCTCTCCATCTTTGCTTTTGGAGGAACCATCCATTGTAAGGATTTTGTGCTGCCAGTTGTTTTCCTGAGGACTTTGAGGATATTATTCCTTGTCTTCTGGCATCTCTGATTCTCAGATTTCTGTCTAAAAGTTGGCTTTAAGTCAGCTTTAAGTCTTCTTCTCTCTTTCTGAAGGTAATATTTCTTTCCTTCCGCCTCATTCTGGCTGCTTGAAAGATTTTCTCTGCTCTTGTACTCCAGTTCCAGTGAAGTTAATTTTGTCACTGGGTCCCACATGACTCCTGTGCTCATCTCGGCATTTTCCATCCCTTTGTCTCTCCCTAGGCCCTTTGTCCCTCCTTTCACTCAGTCCTCACTACCCCTCATCTGGATTCCTGATAGCTGAAGCCTCCCACAAGCCTGTTGGTCAGAGTTGTTCCCCTTTGCTCCAGACTGGGTCCACCATGCCTAGAGAAGCTCTAACACTATTCTGTCTCCCCTCTGCTTAAAATATCCAGTGAGCACCCATGTCCCAGGAGTAAGTCAGTTTCCAGCTTCTTACTATGGGACTTAGGCCTCTGCACATATCTGATTTGACACGTGTCCTCTCCTTATTTTCTGCTTTTAATTTTGTTTGCTAAGAATTCTGATCAATTCCTTTTTTCCCCCCTTCTTCTGAGGCCAGAGTCAGAGGACTTCCAGGGCTACTCCCAGTTCTGTGCTTGGGGGTCGCTCCTGGCAGTGCTCAGTATTCAAGGAGTCATTTGATGCCAGGGATCAAACCTTGGCCTCCCTGTGCAAAACATGTCTCAGTCCTTTGAGCTGACCCTCAGCCACCCTCAACCCCCATCACTTCTAATTAGCTGGTGTCCCTGAGCTCACTTGGGGTCCTCCATCCATCCTCACTATTCGTATATCATGGTCACGGTCACGGTCCTCCTGTTGTTCATCGATTTGCTCGAGCGGGCCCAGTAACGTCTCCATCATGAGACTTGTTGTTACTGTGTTTGGCATATCAAATACGTCACCGGTAGCTTGCCAGGCTCTGCCATGCGGGCGAGATACTCTCGGTAGCTTGACGGCCTCTCCGAGAGGGGTGGAAGAATCGAACTCGGGTCAGCCATGTTGGCCGCTTGTAAGGCAAATGCCCTACCGCTGTGCTATCGCTCCAGCCCCTGACTCTATTCATGCTGTTTCTTCTGTCTGGAAAATTCTCTTCAACTCTTTTTGTCCAGCTGAGTTGCATTCATTCTGCAGGCTCAGCACCCTCACCCCAGGAAGCTTTCCTGACTTCTCTCTGCTTCCCTTGTCCCCTGCTACTGCATCTCTGATCACATACTTTGCATCTCCCCACCTGACACTGAGAACAGTCGACTATTTAAGTGTATCTCTTTGGTGTCTTCTTCATGTTTCTATCCCCAGAGTCCAGTAGCTTGCCTAAAACAGACAAAGCACTTAACAATGTTTTGGTGATGGATAACTCCATAAATACAAAAGTAGGGAGGCAGAGCACTCTATAGCATGTAGGGCATTTGCCTCGCACGCAGACAATCTGGGTTCAATCCCTGGCACCTCCTATGGCCCTGAGGACTGCCTGAAGTGAGCCTGAGCATAGTCAGGAGTAAGCCCTGAGCACTGTTGGGTGTGATCCCAAAACAAAAACAAATCCTGTCATAAATACTTAAGTCGGTAAGATTCCTTTACTTTGATTTCTTTGAAGAAGAAACAGTCAAAGAAATCATTGCTACTTTGATTCTCGTGTGAGTCAGTCATAGGAGTCTTAGGGTGAGTGTGGAAAAATAGAGGTCAAGTTACCTCTCCAGTGGCATAGAAAGTGAAAGTGAGCTCTCAGAGAGCTCAAACACCTGTGCCTCTATGATTCACCTTTGTCGTCTGTTCTTCTCTTAACCTGTCAATCAGAGTCTTAACATATACTCCAGCCTTTGAAGACAGAGAGCCATCTTGGGCACTCTAACTATAACACAGGTGACATAGCCCAAGCTGAGACATTTTTCATCACTTTGCATCAACACTCTCGCCTTATTCATCTTTGGCATAGAAATGGGTGTTGGACTAAATATCATTTCCCATGTGGTGATTTAGATTCTACCAAGTGTCTTAAACTCTGGGCTGGCATCCCATATGGGGTCCCATATGAACGTTGTGGGGGGGGGTCACAGAAAAAGTCTTAAAATTTGTTTAAAATAAAATTTCTTTTATTATCAGAAATAATTTGAGTTAACCACCTATTTAAGATGCTCATATACCCATATTTGCATCAAAAATTTCTCAGGTGGAAAAAGGGTCTGATTGAAAAAAGTGGAAGAAACTAAAATGGACGACGTGAAGCCTGAGGACATTGAGGACACACCTCCCTGGGGAGGCACTCAGGGTCAGAGATTGACATGACTTGTGGCAAATGGGATAAAGGCAACATCCAGAGAACCAACCAATAGGGTATCCTGGTGGGAGGGGATGTTGGATCTGGCTGATAGGGGTGCTGGATCCCAGGAGAGACAGCGGTAGGCAGAGGCTCTGTCAGCAAGTGGCAGGGTACAGAATGCTTATCGGGGGTTCCAGTTCAAGAGTGAAGCCGAGAGGACCCAGGCAGAGCCCCAGGACTAGGAGAGTGAAGGTTCTGGCCATTTATCAGGACCAAGGCTCAGGAGAACAAGAAGGGGCCCAGTTACCCAAACTGGGACATGAAGTGGGACACAGCCTCAGGAGGACGTACAAGTCAGCAGCATGGGCCTTCTGGGAACCAGCCTCCAGGTGAGCCTGGTTTGGACCTCCTCAGTGACCACATCTCTGCCCCAAACGCTGGGCTGTGTGGTGGAAGGAGAGGAGGTCATCAGTGTCCAAAGAGAGGGTGGAGGGAAATACAAGTGCTCTGGGCAGGTTGCAGACTCAGCAGCTCAGGGCCAGTGTGTGGTGAAGGTTGACAGAGAGCCAGGAAATTTGCTGGGAGAAAGCCAGGTCCAGGAGGTGAGTCGAGAGAACTGGGCAGGGCTGGGGGGAGACTGAGAGGCTGGGGGGCTGCTCTGGAGTGGACCTTGTCCATTCCCAGGTCCAGGGCCCCCAGACTGCAGAAGCCATGGAGGCCAACTGGATGTGATACTGGGCAGGATGGAACAAAGACCCTAACCTGTAGCCAGGGTCTCAGGATGTTCTGAGAGTGTGTCAAGAAGCTCAGAGAATTACCAGGTCTGGGGAAGTCTGAATCCAAATGAGCAGTAGAATGGAAACCAGGTACAGGCACCAAAGTCTAGACATCAAGATCCAGGGACCACGTCACAGTTACCAACTCCCAAATATGAAGGATACATGGATGAAAGTATGGGCAGCAAGGGCATAGGCACCAAGAATCAGGTACTGAGCTACAAGCACCAAGGTATAGGCACTAAAGTATGGGGACCTGAATACCTGAATACTCCTGGGTATAGGTGTCAATGTTGGAGGTCTGAAGATACAGGCAAGTACCTAAGCATAGGCACCTAGGTATGGAGATATGGCCACCAAAGTACATCTACCACGTATGTACTTGCATAAGTGTCAAGTATAGGCACAGAGGTAGAAATAAGTATAGGCGCCGAGGTCCTGGCATCAATGGTACTGCCATGAAAGGGGCAGGCTTCAAGGGGACAGACATCACCGATGGGCACCGTGATGCTGGCAGCAAAGACATGCTGACTGAGCCCCCAGCTTCAGAGGGGCAGAGGCCAGGCCCTCCTTCCAGGTAGCAGCAAATGGGCTGGGCAATGACGTCTGAACAGGGTGTTGCCAGGCTGCAGGAAGAGGCCAGGATAAGGAAGGCGTCTGTCTGTGCAACTGGTCCATCTAGTGAGCTTCTGTCTGAGAGCTGGAGCTCAGGAGAGCCAGCAGGGTGTGGAGAGCAGGGTATGGGGAGCAGGCCAAGACTGGTGCCCTAGCTCCAGCTGCCAGAGCCAGGACAAAGCCTCCCTCCTCACCGTCTCGTGCTTTTCCCCCTTCTCAAACCAGAAGCTGAGGGGGCACTATAGTCGTTCCTCAGGCTACTGTCTTCTAGCATCCTCATAGATGACCCAGAGTAATGCTCACCACATATCTGGGTGCCCACGTGCCAGTGTAGTCAACTTGAACGCTGGAAACCATCAAGGGAACCAACCTGGACTTCAGCCCAGAATCTCCAGCACAATCTTGCTGGGCATCTACAGTTAACGTTGAGTCTGCTCTGAAGGTGAGGGGGCCCCAGGTCATTTGATAGCCCGGGGATGCGGAAGAGAAATGTTTTGGGGGTGCCTCCCTTGCTGTCGAACCCTCAGGGGCCTGATGTTCAGATTAGAGCCACTTGGCTCTGTCTTGCGCATCTGACCGATGTGCTAATTCCTGGACTCCGCTTGGAAAGCTTCCAGCTCATTTTCATGCCAGGCTGCGCAGTTCTGCCTTCTTGATGTAATTTTTAAGTTGTATTAAACAATGGGTATGAAATCAAATTAATTAGTGGACACTCCATGCTACTTAATTTTAGGGCTCCCATTTTGCCAGTATTTCTTCTGAGGACAACAAGGCGTGGAGTGGCAGGCATCTGGGTTGGACCTCTTGGAGCATTCCCCCCAGGAAGAGGAAGAAGAGGGAAAGGAGAATTACAAACAAGCTCACAAACCCTGAAAGATTGAGGTTGGGGGGAGAGAATTGCTATTTACTGTGGAAAAATGGCCTTTGAGCCAAATTTCTTGGATTCTCCCACTTATCTGGGTAGCCCAAGGGAAGTGGGTCAAACTATTCAGGGAAGAGCCGGTAGAATTACGGGGTATTCTATATCCAAGGTCCTCAGGTTGCTTTTGTGGAACAAACCCAGCCTGAGCTCTTGCCTGCATACCAGCCCTCAGATGCATCGTTCTTTGTTTCTCTGTGAGTGTGTGCCTCTGCTAAGTTGAGCGGGGAAGGGGCCTGATGTAATAGGTCAGCCCAGCCTTGCTTTCTGGCTTTCTCAATTCATCCTGGCCAAGTACTCGTCTTCACAGTCCTGACCTGAGTGATTATTGCCTGTGTTTTTGTCTTCTCTGTTCAGGCCTTTCCATGGTGAGAGACCATTTCTTTCTCCACTCACTCGTGTGCAAGTGGCTCACCATACTTGACCTGGAATGGAACAGGCACTTGGGAATTACTGGTTGGGTAGATGGAAGGAAAAAGGGGTTACTAGAGAGGAAGAAAGCGGGGGTCTATCCCTATTGCCAATGTGGTCTTAACTTTAACAATTCCAGCCTCATCAGAATCCTGGGACTTTGCTTCCAGGTTTGTGAGTTTGGCTTATCAGGCACAGGAGCTAAGTCGAATCTTCCGGGAAGACTGCCTCACTCTTCCCTGTGGCTTTCTGGGACCCCTGCTAGCTCTTTTGACTTGGTCTTCTGTCTTCTTGGCAGGGTCCTTTCACACAAACATCTTCCTCCCATGGGTGTCTGAGCTCCAGGAGCAGGATTCATATGGCTGCTTTGACATGATCCCTGAAAGCTGTAGTTCCTTCCTACTTATATTGCTCCTTCCGCCTTCCCCACAGGAAACTTGTCTCTCCTTTAGCCAAGACTCCTGTCCTCAAAGATCCAGCTGACACTTCACCTCTACCAGGCACCTAGGGGGCAGCACTTCCTCCCCTCCCAAGCCATGCAGAGAGCCTTTGCATGAGCTTTCCAAACTGCCCCTCGAGACTCACTAGATCTCACTATGTGAGCTTTCCCGAGTCTCAGTGTATGAGTATCACACTATTTCACTGTATCAGCTTTATGGTGTGTCACTGTATGCGCTTCACCAAATCTCACAGTATGAGCTTTACTGTATGTCATTGAAAATAGCTTCGTTCATCTCACAGTGAATGACGCTCTGATACTCTGATATTCTGTCATGCCACATGTCCCCTCTTTCTTGGGCACTCGCATCTTCCCAATTGACCAGTTGACTTGGGACTCCCCCCACCCCTTAGCACTGAAAAGTCCACATCCCAGGAATCTACTCTTGTGGGCAAACCAGGAGACTGAGGCTCCCTGACCCTTCCCCCAGCTTGCTGTTCCCACTCCAAACTTGGCCACACAACAAGCCTCCAATTCTACAGAGACATCTCCTGCAGAGACAGTCCCCTTCTGCACACACATTTCCTCTGTCAATGAAGCCACTCTTCTGAGATCCCCATCGTGTGGGACCTCTTAGGGTCACATGGACAGCAGGCCCAAGCCCTACAAGGTGCCTGCAACAGCGGGTGCTCAGGAAGGAAGGATTTATTGGACAAATAGGAAAAGTAGATGTCAGGATTGAGCTGTGTCTCTCTGATTCCTTCCCACCCCTGACACTGGGGATGTTGAAATCCTGGCCTGTGAATGCAAACTTATTTAGAAATAAAGTCTTAGTGAATAATGGACTGAAAATAAGGTCATTAGTGTGGATGTTTTGAGGATTGGCACTCTTCGAAAATGGGGACACTGGGATATAGAAACTCACATGTCCAGAGAAACAGTGTGTGAAGGAACTCGAGGAGGGTGATTATAGGCCAAGGAATGTCGGAAGCCTCAGACTGAGCGAGTAGCCCAAGCAAACTTGGCTCCAGGCCTGGACACCCTAGAAGTGTGTGAGACTAAAGACTGTGAGGGCAGTCTGCACCTCACTTTTAAATGTGGGGGACTGTTCTACTCTTCAGCTTTTGCCTGTGGATAGGCAAAGTACTACATATCACTGTTGCATCCTGTTTGTAAATAATAGGGGTACAATACATATTTTTAAAGCTGTCACATAATGATTGTATCCCACAATTTGCAGTATATTTTGTGAAAGTTTGAGATGGTCATGGTGTGAAATAAGGTAACAGATACCTGGGAAGATCCTGAAGCATGAGGCTATGCTGGGGAAGGGAGGGATGAGCTCCCCGCGTAGAGGGAATTCTCAAGGCTCTGAGAGGGCAAATCTGGGACAACGTAAATATGCCCGTGAGCAGTGAAAGGGAAGGACAACTCATGAAGGAGAAACAGGAATCTTGGACCCAGGATGATCCGCAGAGAAAAAGACATAATTCTAGGAACTGGAAATGTGGGATTCCCTGCTGACTGGCTATATATCGTTTTTCTTCCCATGCTTCATATGGAGAAACAGAGACTTCCAAAGGTGTGGTGACTTCCTCGAGATGGCTTAGAGGCCTGGTCAGTGACAAGCTCAGACCAGACCTCAGATCCTCTGGCCCCAACTAGGATTCATGACTCCCCAGCTGGGTGGAGGTGTTGAGTCTGGGTGTCCCCTCCCCTGGTCCCACCGCTCCCAGCATGCCCCTTCCTGTGGAGGTGCCCTGGGTCTAGGAGCTACCAACTCTCTGGGGTACAATGACCTTGGAGCGACCTCAGGATCCACCAGCCCACTCTCTGCCCTCCCCTCCTGCCCTCACGCCAAAAACTTATTAAGCAGTCGCCTGTCACTTCCACCTTAATAAATAAGAATCTCTTTTCAGCTTCTTTGTCTTCCTCACCTCGGGACCCACCTCCTGTAACCACACTGTCAATTATACCTCATGTCTGGCAAGGCCAGAACTAATGAAAAGCAATAGAGAATTCACTGCCTTTTAATGAGGGAAACATGGCTTTTTACAGGGAACAATTTATTGGGCCAATTCCCCCCGTCCATCACCCAGGGGACTTGCAGCCTTTCTGTGGCCTGTGTTTGTTACCATGTCAGGCACGGTGTAAAATTGCTAGCCAGGCACCGAGGTGAAGACTCTGACTCAATTTACAGGTTGACATCTCTAATCTGCCTCCTTGGATCCCTAAGTGATCCTGGCAATGATATGCATAGAAATTAATTACTCCACCCCTCCTGCTCCCTGGCAGCCAGGAGTGGAGCATCCTCCCCGGCCAGAACAGCTGGGCTGGAGGACCACTGCCCTTCTGTCTCCCAGACTGTCTGTCTTGGCAGACAGAGGAGCGCGTTACCCAGAAAGGAGAAGGAAATAATACTGCTCAGCCCTGTTGAAGGTCAGGAGCAAATCCGAGGTCCAGCACTGTTTTGCAGGGAGGCAGGGAAGAAGAAGAGCGCCCCCTGCAGAGAGACGGGAGACACTGCTGCTTATTTCCTCTGAGTTGGAGTCTGATGCTTTCCTGTAAAGCAGGATGTCCCTGATGGTCTATGAAATCTCAGCTCTCCTCCCTTCCAGTGTCTGGGTCATGTTATTGCTCTTTTTAAGTGACTGGTGTTTAGACTTGGTTGAGAATGTGACCTTGACCTTGCTCTTTTACTTGTCTAAACTTTAGTTGGGTGGGTCAAGATCTAGCTTTCCATTCCAAAGATGACTGGGGACCTGAGAGAAAGAAAGTTGCTTCAAAATATAAGTTAAGAAGCAGTGGTTTTGTATATGAAAAGCACAAGAACTCTATGGTGAAAGTTTATTCATTAAAAATAAAATACTAGATCTTGTTGTTTCAATTCCTTCCTAGGTCGAGGTTGGAGGAATTAGAAAAAATGGCCATCAGAAGCACTGGCCAAGAGATCCTGCCTCAAGGCATCTTCTACACATCTCATACTGGGAATTCACCTCTTTGAATCTTCAGTTGTCATTTACTAATGTTGTTTGAATATTTATTCATTGTACCTGTAATACTTAGAGAGGTCATCATAGTAAATCTGTAAGCATTATTTCCCAGTCTGAAAATTGAGCTTTGAGAGATAAATTAAATTGTCCCAGGCCATTCTGTAAATTATGAGGACACTCTTCCTGAAAATCAACTTTACTGAGTTATAATGTGCAGACAGTAACACACACATTTTTAAGTGTATGCAATGAATTCTACCAAATCCATATACCATCATAACCAAGTTATGGGACATTTCCATGATTACTAAAGGCTTTTCTTTGGGCCCTTACTCAATCAAGCTCAACCCATTTGCAGGCAGACAATTGCCTGCTTACTTCACTATTGATTGCATTTATCATATCAGTTTGCAAAAGTGAAATCATAATATATGCTCTTTGATATCAAGCTTTTAAAAATCAGCAGAATATTTAAAATATATTCATACTTTTGCAGCTACATTTTTTGTTGTTATGTGTCTATTCATTCACCTGTTGCTTCGTATTTACATTTACCACATTTTTTTTGAAATTTTGAAAATATTGTACAAGATTTTGTGTTGACCTCAGTAGCTGCTTCATAGATTTTTCCAGGCTTTTCTAAGTATTATGAAAGTGTATCATGGATATTACTTTACTTCCTTTCAGTACCCAGTTCTCATACAGACCAACCAAATCACTTCCCCCTATCATTGTTTTAATGATCCCTTCTCCCCATCCTCCGCTCCCAGGCTGTGTCAGGCTTCTTACAAAGAATCAGTTCTCCTGCCCTTTGTTTTTATTACCTTTTGGCACTATTCTCCTACCATGTTTCTTTATATCCCACAAATGAGTGCAATCATTCTGTCTCTGTCCCTCTGCCTCTAACTCATTCCACTCAGTGTGATAATCTCAGATCCACCCATGCATCAACAAATTTCATTACTTCATCTTTTCTAAGGGCTGGGTAGCATTCCATTGTTTGTACATACTATAATTTCTTTATCCAGTGATCTGTTGCTGGGCACTTGGGTTGTTTCCAGATTTTGGCTATTGTGAATAGTGCTGCAAGGAACCTAGGAGTAAAGATGGCTTTTCTATATTTTGGGGGTCCTGGAGAGGTATATTCCGAGAATGGAACTGCTTGGTCATATGGAAGCTCAATCCACACATTTTTGAAAAATGTCCATATTGTTTTTCCAGAAAGGCAGGACTGGTTGACATTGTCATCAGCAGTGAATGAGGGTAACTTTCCCTCACATCCATGCCAACACTGGTTGTTGTTGTTTGTGATGGATGCAAGTCTCTTTGGTGTGAGGTGATGTCTCATTGTTCTTCTGATTTGTATTTTCCTGATGATTATTTTTTTCTAATCTCTGATTTATTTTTATTGCCTTATTGTACTATCACTGAATTCTTATATGATTTGAATAGGAGCGGTGATAATGTATTATAGGTGTAATATGTGTTACAGTTTTCAATATTAGGAGAAAACATTCAATATTTCATGAGTACAATAATAATCTAAACCAATTTTCATAGATATCCTTTATCAGAAAAAGAAAATTTTCTCTTATGTATAGCTTGTTGAGTTTTTAAATATTACAAATGAGTATTGAATAATAGCAAATGAATTTTCTGCATCTCATTAGATGAGAGTGCAATATATTTACTTCTTCTGTTATTATGATGTTTTTGGAGATGTTACATTAATTTTAAAATGTTATATGGTCTTACATTTGTGGCATAAATGCCATAAGGCCATGGTGTTTTACACCCTTTTCATAACTACTGCATGCAACTCATTAGTAATTGGTTAAGGAGTTTTGGTGGCCATATTCCTAAGGTATAACCTATGAATATTTTCCCCTGGTTACTGTCTTAGGCTTTAATGTCAAGGTGATGACATTGTCTCCAAATAATGATATGAGAGATATCCTTTCCCCCCGACTTTCTGAATCTGTGGTACTTGGTATTATATCTTCCTGATTTTTTTTGTGATAAAGCTATTATCATTGATAATTCAATCATTTAAATAGAGTTCTTGAGATTTTCTAATTCTATTTCTGTCATTTGTGCTTTTTTTATTCATTGCATGTAAATTGTTGAATTCACTATCACATTGTTTGTTGTCTTATTATACTATAGATGCCTATAGTGTTAGAGACAATATGTTAACATCCTTTCAACTCCATAGTTTGTGTTCCTTCCCCAGTGCTATTCTTTCCCTGTAATGAAAGGCAGCCTCCCTGGCAGGGGTCATCTAGGGGCTACTTTCCCCATCCCAAACCCCAGCCACTTGCCACTTAACTTGGCTATTGGAAGATGGCATGTCTGAAGTAGCTCCATTGGGACTAGGAGGCAGCCCAACTGTTTGGGAAGCCAACACAGAGTGAATTGCAGAACAAAAAACCAGAAAGCTCCTGGGTCCTTGATGATATCCTTAAGCATCTGAACAAGCTTTGGAGAGAAGATGAAAAATACATCATTTTTTAAGTGAGTTTATCACTTATAAAACAGCACTATTTTAGAAGGTGGGTATTCTATTGTCCAACCCTTAACATCTTTTTTTTGTTTGAGTTTGTTTTGTTTAGGGGTCACACAACATGGCACTTGGCTATTCCCTGTGGTGATTCTATGCGGTGCCAGGCATCAAACCTGAGTCCCTGCATGCAAAGCCTGTGTGTGCTCCCGATGTTTGGATAGTTTCCCCAGTGTGACCCTCAGCACTCTGGTAGGTTTAAAGTGATGAATCTAACAGGCCCATCTCTGTTCCATGGTCTCATTTGGCAGCAAGGCATTTGTAACATCAGAAATGTGGGCATGCTAATCACACAGTAGTCTAAAAACGTAAGATGTCCCAGAAAATTCTTATGTTCCTTTCCTTTTAAGATCGCAACCATGAATTAAAAATGCTCTCTCAAAGGACTTTAACAACTTGCAAGAATAGCTCTGCAGTCCTGGTCCAATAACCCCAGGATAGGAAGCCTTCTCCAGAAATGTCGATTTTGAAAATAAGAATTTCGCGATAGTGGGGACACTCAGAAGAGCCCTCTCTGTGTTATTTATATCATCTCTTGTCACTTTCTCTGGAGCAATTGGCAGACTCACCCTTAAGCCACAAGAGAACTTGGCACTTGCAGCAGGATGATGTGAAAGAATAATGGCTTTCTCCTGCAGAGGCAACTTTCTTCAGAGAAGACCAGCTCAGGGGGACAAAGCCGTGATGAGACAAGGGAGAGAGAAGAGGAAATCAAGCAGCCAGTAAACCTACGAAAAGGTCAAGCTCTCTTGGAATCAGAATAATCAGAGGAAATGGGGGTAAGTGAAAATGAAAATCACACTAGGGTGTTTTTAAATATTACTTAAGACACTCTTGCGTAAGGAAGAAGTCTGATGACACCAAAGTTAGAGGAGTATAAAAAATGCCAACTCACACACACTGCTACTGAAGGAGGAAGTCTCAGTTTACCCTTGCCAGCTGCTGTGAGCAGTTCTGTTTTTTCTTTCTTTTTCTTTTTCTTTTCTTTTCTTTTCTTTTCTTTTCTTTTCTTTTCTTTTCTGTCTTTTTTTCTTTGCTGGCCCATCCTACATTTTTGACTTTCTGCAAATTCCGGGCTTTTCTGATAAATTGGGCATTAACAATTGTCCATCATAAAATTCTGCCCCAGAGCTTAGACTCACAGGGAGACTAAGATAATGGACAATAGCTGAGGCAGATGACCAGAAAGACTCAAAGCAGCCAAACTATAGATAGATTTCCTGCATTCCCTGTCATACTTGTCGGTTGATAAGAAGTGCGAAGCGTCTTTAAAAAGGCCTACAGAGAACTTTTACCTTTTTTTTTTTAATTTATGTAGGAGTACTGCTATTTATTCAGACACTGATTAGCTGATTAAATTGGGCATGAAGTCCACCTTACTTTTTTTTCATAATTTTATTTATTTTTTCTTCTTATATTTATCTATTGAATAACTATGGGAAAAGTTAGAAAGCTTTCAGGTTTGTCTCAGTCATACAATGATCAAACACCTTTCCCTTTATCAGTACTCATTTTTCACCACGAAGAACCCTAATATACCCCCTCTCACCCCTC
>JAOXYA010000002.1:33132223-33157702 GCA_028565675.1 Sorex palustris
AGTAACAACAAAATCTCCAATGGAGATGTTACTGGGCCCGCTCGAGCAAATCGATGATCAACGGGAGGGCCTTTACTCAAGGGCGGAATAAAAAGACTTTGGTTTAAAGCAGGAGGGCAAATGAACTCTCACAGAGTTGAGAAGATAACATGCAAAAAAATTGATGAACCCTGGGTTCAGAGATGAACTGCAAAAGGTTGATTCCACCATGCTCAGATTTCTGCCTGGGGCAGCACTAACTGCCCCAGGGCACTTGTATAATTATTCCATTTCTTTTGACATAGGTGTCCTGGCTGCCTAGTAATCCTGGCATCTCTAAAGAGCAAGAGTATCTCAGAGACCCTCTTGGTTCTTTTGGACCCCAAATTGGTACATGTGCAGAGAGGGAGCCAGGGAAACGTTTATGGCCAGGTGATCCAGAAAGAGATCACAGTGCCTTACCTATAAGGACTCGTGAGCGGTTGTGTGCTCACCTGTGACCTTGGTCTTTTGAAATATGTTCTTAGTACTCACATGCCCTTATGTAGTGGGCTGGTGTTTCCCTGGACATTAAGTTTATGACCTGCCTCTTCATCTGGGTGTCCCATTGAATTCTGAAACTTTCCATGATCTGACATTACTCGTGTGTCCTTCACAGTTTCTATTTCAGTGCATAGAATCAGCATCTGCCTGAGAAATTATGATGCCCTCAGCCATCCCTGCCCTCTTCCTCTCCCTGACTGCTCACATCCAGGCAATCTTCACATCCTGCCAGTTATTCCTCCTTTCCTTCTGCTGAGCCTCACTCCACTGCCTCATCTCCTGCAATGTGGGCAGCTCCAGTGACTTCCATGTCCCTGCTCCCTGCTCTAGCCCGTTCCCATCCTTTTGCTAGTGTGGGTGTTCAGAGAACAAGGGACAAGTCTACTTAAAGGTAATGGTGGAAAAAAGAAGAACGAAATACCTTTATAATCTATGTATTCTTCCCTCCCATACTGACTTATGCACCTTTTTCTCACCCCAAAACATATCCTTACATATCTCTGCACATTGTCCTTGCTGTGGTCAGCAGGTCATGTATCAGTACTCTGATGGTACTCTGATGGTACTCTGATAACTGTGTGAGCTTTCTAATCCTTGGAACCTGGGGATAGGTCACTTCACATGCCATAGGGAATGCAAATAAGTTGACAACTCTGGAGGTTATTTTGGATTATCTGGGTGGGCCCTCTGTGTCCATCCCTAACAGTGGGAGAGGGAAGCAGAAGAGGAAGTCATGGTTGCTCAATGTAAGAAGGACTTAACCACTGACTGGGGGTGGAGGAAAGGGCCACAAGCCAAGGAATTCAGTAGTTGCTCGAGCTCCTCCTCTCAGAAGTCCAGAAGGAAATACAACCCTGACAGCACAACTCCATGAAACTGTTGTCAGTTTGACCTTCTATAGAGAGGTAATGACAGTGCTCTTATTTTGAGCCACTGAATGGGTAGTGATGTGCTATAGCAATAATAGATGACTCATATACCTGAGTACTGAGAGTACTGGAAGAACTTTCCCTCTCTTATTTTGTCCCAATTAGTGTTACCTCTTCTGGAAAACTTTAATCTGCACAGGCAGGAGCCTGTCTATGTTCTCCCATATTATGATCTTTCTCTATCGTTCTCTCTGTATCTGTCTTTGCAAGCATTAGACTGTACTGCAACTGATCTGATTTTATAGTGTTTCTCCCATTAACTAAAAGCCTGTTTATTAATGTTGGGATTGTGCTGAATTTATTTTTATTTTCCCAGGAACTAAGATAGGACATGGCACTCACGAGAAAAGAAAGCACAGAGATGAGAAAACAGGCCAAGTGAAGTTGTGACTTGTCCAAGGAGCCACAGCTGGTTAGAGATCACTGGGACCACAGCCAGAAGTTGGCCCTGCCACTAAACACAGACCCAGGGACAATGGCTCCTATAGAAACAGCTTTGTTAGCCCTGTCATCTTCATGTGTTTTTTCCTGAAAATCCTCTGGCCACAGACCTTCTTTTGCTGGAGTGTCTGAAGAAATGTCTCAGCTCCAAAATTGTAATACCCGCTTCCATGTGGCTTGGATATTTAGGCCCTGGATGGTCCATTAAGTGGCAAATAGTTATTGAGAATCCATCATATGTAACACTGTCTAGTTTCTTAAAAAGACACAGGATACCGTCCCATCTTCTGTGACTTTATGTCCAACTAGAGAAACAGACAAGAAGTGTGTGCACAGCAAGAGGTAAACTATTAGAGGTCAGTTAGCAGAGAAAGGTCAAGGACATTTCCCCATTATATGTGATCTGTGTTTAGAGAGGGCCCCTTGAATTGTATTCCAGTGGCAGGGTTCTGGCCAAGCTTTCCTAGGGGCTCCAAGGGGACTCCATTGCCCCATTGCTAAAACTCTTGAATTCTGGGTTTAATTAAGGGTGGGAGAGAAGGTGTTTAATTCTATAGTCAAGAGTATTCATGCATCTATTCATTCATTCAACCAACATCTAAGGAGTTTTTATGATGCCTAGGAATGGATTGGAGGACTATTAAACCAAAGGTTGTTCTGTGATGCTCACATAATAATCCAATAGAGTTGGAATCCAAATCAAATTCTAGGAATTTGATATATAAACATCTGTGGGTGGTTGGGGGAGGCTTCCTTGACTAAAAGACCTCCTAACTTGGCCTGGAAGGTCATTTAGCCTGGTAGGGTTGGGGAGGGCAAGTTGTGATGAGAACTCAGATCTTTTAAGTTGCATATATTTGATGGGGATTTATTTTCTGCATTGTTAAAGCTTAATGCAGAAAAAGCTTCAAATCATACTGACACAAGGGAAGGCAGAGTGCTTGCTCACCAAACGGTAGATTTTGCCCTGAGCAAAGCCACCTCTCCATGCATGGGGCAGTCTCCCACTGTTTCCCAGAAGATTTCGTGCCTTTGAAAATTAGACAGGAGCCTTTAAACAAAGGTCACTTACCAGTGAAAGAACAACTGACAACAGGCTAGGTTACCTAGGACAATCCATGCAGGAATGTTTTGCTAATGGCCGTTACAGGAAGCCACCTTGTCCTACTCCAGGCAAGCACCTAGGAAAGTTGAGCATTAATTACCTCTGTATTCTGAGTTTCTCAGCCCATATCCTCCAAATATCTCCATTCACCCAGGGAAGAAATGAGCAGGACACTGAATGTATGGAGGAATGAGAGGGCTGATAGAGGGATTACGGCCGTTCTGTGCATGGCCACAGAATGACAAGATTATCATTGGATTCTTGGAATGTCCATTTCATCCCCTAGCAAAACTGTGCTTGAGATAACTTCATCATATGACATCTGAGTGCTTCTGAGTTCCATAGGAATATTTGGAATGTTCTGAAAGAGGAGAATGTCTAGCATTGGTGTCAAGTATGGGGACTACGATGTTTAATTTCTTAATTTGTGAAGAGGAGGCTCAAGGTGAAGGCACCCATGATTTCCACTCTCCTGAAATTATTTTATGAGTCAGGGGTTGTGGTGGGGGACAAGAGGGATATCTGCTAGTCTTCCATGACTTGAACTTGGGTGTGCAAATCCATGGCACTGTCCTTTTTGGTGAAAGGTCAGTGATTCTAAACTCTTCTCAATGAGGACAGAGAGAGTCATCAATTTACTGACAATACATAAAGCAGAACAAAACAAACACATTCACAGAGAGTGCAGAAAAACTGCTGTCAGACATTCAGGCAAAAGAGTGGAAGCTGAAATCCAGCTGCTCTGTACGACAGACGGACTGCAGGGCCGCTGCCCTCAGCCCTGAGATCACAGGCTGGGTGTGTTTAGGGGCCTCAGTAGGAAAGCTCTCATTTCTGGCCTGGTCCAGGGAGAGTTGGAGGTGCAGGCAGGGGAAAAAGGGGGTGGCTTTTATAGCCTGAAGAATCCTTTGCAACTTCACCCAGCCTAGGCCTAGAGGTCCTGGCCCTGTTCCAATTTGGGTAATTACATTTTCCCTATGCAGATAGCTTCCTGAAATTTGCATAGATGAACTGGTGGAGGCCCAGCCTCCTTGGACGCCACGTTTGGTTCATGGGCCCTTTTGGTGCCTTTGGGGAAAGCCTAGTGCCTATGTAGCAGCACCAGCTCCCAGCCAACTTGGCCTCATGGCTGAGCATGTGCTGTTCCATTAGGAGAACTGTGATAATCAAGGGCTTTCAGAGTCAGGGTGTGGAGGTGGCCCCGCAGAAAAGTTAGAGGTGACTGTAAGAAGACCAGGACCATGGTCAGTGCCTTGCCAGTGAATAGGGGGACCCTCCTGTCTCCCCAACATCTCTTCCTTCATTTCTGCAGCCTGGACCACACTCCCCTCTCTACTACCGCCCCAAAGCAAGTGTATTAAAGCCTTCTGAAGAGCACTTCATGATTTTAGAACTAAATTCCTTTTCCTCTTTATTTGCATAGTCATTCTCAGAGTATCGTGTGGCACTAGGACTTGAATCCAAGGCTCTTTTGTTATAACCTAGATTGGAACAAAACTTAAAACACTGCACCTGACAAAGGAATGAAGGAACTGTGGGTTTGGATCCCAGATGCACTCTTGACCAGTGTCAGTATTATAGAGCTGTTTGGTCATTTCCATCTTACTGTGAAGTAACAAGAGGCTGTCTCCAACAACTACCCAGTACCCAGAAACCTACAGATGGTTTGAATGGAAGGAGAGAGTTATATGGTTGGAGACTTATTTGGAGCGAAGTGACCATGGTTGAAGAAGGCAGTGTATGTTGAATCCTTGGAGAGTACACACAGGGATGGAGAGAACTGTCACTTGGGACAATACCCGTTTCTACCACCTTCTTTGATGACAAGTAGACTTTGTATACAATACAAGCAGAGTACGTACTCCAGTCCTTTGAGCGATCTCTCCACCCCACTCTGACCCCTGTTTTCTTTTCTCTTTTTTTTTAATATATGGTAGATGTAAGAAAGTCAGTATATGATTAAAATTAAACCATTGCATTTGGGGCCAGGGAGAGTACAGGAGGTAGAGTGTTTGCCTCGATTGTGGCAGGTACCCTCCAATACTAATAGATGTCACTTCTGAGCAAGAGCTAGGAGGAGCCCCTGCACACTGCAGGTGAGGCACAAATTCCCCCCCCCACACACACACCAAATAAGGTAAAACTGACCTCTTTGTAAGCCCCCAGCCCTGAGACATTTTGGCAGTGGTCTCTGAAGGCAAGCTGACTGGCTTCACTTTGTAATCTTTCCATTGGTCAACTCAGTAAACTTGGTAAGGCTGATGAACCTCACTGTTCCTCAGTTTCCCAACCTGTAAAGTATATATATAATACATCTACTTCAAAGGGCTCTTGCAAGGATGAAATGCATTCAGAGTACAGAGAGAGAACTGAAAGTATTGATAATAGCTATCTTGACCTCTGGGCCAGGCTCTGGTCTAGGTAGCTTCCTTGGCAGGTGGGAGGAGTTTTCATTTTCCTTTCAGAGACAAATGACTAGAAGCACAGAGAAGACAAGTCACTTTCTAGTGACCACACAGTCAACAAGGGTCAGGATGGGGCTTGATCCTGTCACCTGGTGCCAGAACTCATGGTGTCCCTGTTCTGCTCTGTCCAATACTTAACTTACTGCTCTGGACTATTCCAAATTTTCCCCAGGATTTATTTGCTGGAATTCTGAACAATTCACATGATATTAGTGTCCAGCACAGGACAAGGAAGTCCAAGGAATGTACATTTCTGTTTCCTTTCCCTTCTCACCTTTGCTTACTTTGGTCTCAAGGGATGCTCACCCTATCATAGGAATCACACCATGCCTTTTCCACAAAACAGGCTTTAATAACATGAAAGACTTTTCCTCCAGCTATATTTGCCTGGGAGCAACTGTCCTCCTCTCCTTACTTTTTCTCTCAACACCCCCTGCTTTTTTTGAGAATTGATAGGCTGACATTAGACCCTCATGGTTGACTTTTAGTCTGTGGCTTTCCAGATGGGGCCTTGTTGAGGACACACCATGCTTCCTTCACCTCTGAATTTCTTCAGACAAGCACAGGTCATGGCAAGTGATAAGTACTCAGCAAGTGTTTGCTAAGTGCTCCAAGAGAGCAATTCTGTTTGGTTTTGTGGTTTTATTAGTCTGTTTTGGGGACACCATCTGGTGCTCAGGGGCTATTTCTGACTAGATGCGTGAGGTTTGCTTCCTAGTAATCTGGGGAGAATCATGCAGTTCACACACTCTATCCCTTTGAGCTCTTGTCTCAGTCCATGGAATTTGATTTACTAAACATTTCAGACATGGGGCATGTGAATTGGCAGGGGTGGGGGTGAGGGTACACAGAGATACCCTCAAGAATTAGGCAGAGGCTTTAGGGGACAAAGCAAGGAGTATATACAATGTCTTCTTGGGCCAGAGGGATGGTACAGGGGTCGAGGCACTTGCCTTACATGCAGCTTATCTCAGTTTGATTTCTAGCACCACATAGGGTCCCCTGAGACCTGCCAGGTGTGATTCCTGCCCACAGAGCCTGGAGTAAGCCCCGAGCACAAGTTGGGTATGATTTCCCCCCAAGACAAACAAAAAAGATGCATAATAGGAGGAAGCAGGCTGGGAAGGAGTAGGGGAGTCCCTGATTCAGGAGGATGGCAGGATGATGTGTGAGCTTGGCAAACAAAAGGCTACTCAGAGTAAGGTGCTTGGTTGGGAAACAGAGGCTGACCAGAGTATAAACCAATCACAAACCAATGCACTCCTCAGTTTGTTTCTGGACATCCACAGGGAGAAAGAGCCTGGAATATTGCCCAGTGGTTATCATCAGCACCTAGGGCAATAGTAATGTCCTGAGCTCAATCCCCAGGGCCAAGTGTGCCCCCCAAAAGATCCTGACAGTTGCAAGGGTTATTCAAGGAGACACTTGAAACAAGAAAGAGTTCCTCAAGCAACTGTCTTAGTATCTCCTCCTTCAATGTTTGGGGAACCATCTCTCCAAAGCATGCCAGGCAAGACCAGGAGGCTGTTCCCTGAACCAGGTTCCTCCACTATTGGAACTCTGTGGCAAAAGAGCCAGTGCACGCCTGGAGTGTCTGTGTATGCGTGTGTGAGGTGTGTGTCAGTGTTTGTGTGTGTCTGTGGCATGTTGCTGTGTGTTTGCACATGGATGCGCATGTGCATGGCGGTGCTTCTGCCTGAGCCAACCCCTCAGAATTGGTTTATTTCCCTTTTATGATCACTTTCTCTCCCTCTCTAAAGCGCCAGGATGGGCCTGGCGTTCCAGGAATTGTTTGCAAGTGGTCCTTCAAGCCTCGAGCCGGCCTCTGCTGTCCCCACGCAGTGCTCATAATGGGTCCTCCCAGGGACAATTTGCATAAAGGATAAATAAGAGAAACACAATGTGAAGTTTATTCATTTTTAAATCCTGCAGCGTTTGTGATTGAAGGCCCAAGCTCAGATGTTTGCCGGATGCGTCCCATTAAGACTCAGGGCTTTGTCTAATGTCTGCTCTGCTCCTGCAGGGGGGGTAATGTGTCCTCCTTCCCCACGCTGGAGTGCTGTTTCCAGTGCCTCCTGCTCCACCAGGGATGAAGGAATGGCGGGCTGTGTTCCCTTCTACCAGGCCCCCTCACTTTAATTTGCTGTAACAGAGCCAGCACATTAAATACAAAACATATTGATGTTCTTGAGAACCCTGGAGGGTCTTTACCCTTCCTTGTCAGAGGAGCCGCATGCCGGGAGGGAGAGGAGATGACGTTTGGAGTGAACATGGGGTGGCGCCTCCGGCAAGTCAAAACGCGTTAGCGGCCAAAAGCTGTGCCCTCCCAAAGGACAGAGGATGGGCAGAGGGGCAGAGTGCCATGTGCATGCCTTAGGGCCAGAGAGACCATGTCCACAGGGAGGCCACCCTCGAGTCAGGGTCATCGTGGGTGCAGCAGTGGTTAATGAATGAGTGATATGGATGGGGAGAAGGAAGGAGTCAGGGAAGGATGAAAGGAGGGAAGGAGAAAGGGAAGGAGTAAGGAAGAGAGGGAGGGAGGAAAAGAGGAAGGGAAGGAGGAAATGAGAGGGTGAGAGGGGAGAATGGATGGAAGGAAGAAGGAAACAGAGAGAAGGATGTAAAGAAAAAGGAGAGAGGAAGGGAGGGAAGGGAGGAAAGAAAGAAGAGAAAGAAGGAGGAAAGGAAAGAACCAAGGAAGAAAGGAGAAAGAAAAGATCCAAGGAAAAAAGGCAGAAAGGAGAAGAAGGAAGGAGGGAAGATGGAAGGATGGAGGGAGGGAAGAAAGAAGGAAAAAAGAAGGAAGGAAAATATGGAAGGAAGAAGGAAAGAAAGAAAATGAAAGAAGGATGGGGGAAAGAAGAAAGGATGGGAAGAAAAGAAAGAGAAAGGAGGATGGGAAGTAGAGAAGGAGAGAAGGAAGGAAGATAGGGCAAGGCAGGAAGAAAGGAAGGAAGGAAAGAAGGGGAGGCGAGCAGAATGCCACCCAATAGTCCTGGGTCAGCGTTCACTAGTTCCCAGGACAGTATAAGAGCTGGAGAGAGTCAGATAGGGCTCTAACTTTGGCACCTCTCAATTCAAATAGCCCCTGGCTCTGGGATTTTGGCAGAGTGGATCTGGCTGTCATAATGTGCAAATTTGTTACAACAAGTGATGCAAGAAGAATTGAGGTGTCTCCCCCAGCAAATCTACCATTTTTCTAACAGCAGGTCTCCAGGGCTGGAGGAGAAGGAACAGAGGGGAAAGCACAGTCTCACACTGAGCAGGACAAGAGGGGCTACTGCAGAGCAACCTCATTCTTTTCCCAGACTGGCAAGCAGTTCCCAGACTCTGAAGTGAGAGCCTGCCTTCTTCCCCCTGAAATGACTCAATCTTTAGCAATTGATTTTAGTCTTTTTTTTTTTTTTACAAATGCACTGTCCCAATAGACACTACTATATACATAGTGGCTGTCTTGTACTTTTGCACATGTATTTCATCTGAGCCTCAAGCTTTCAGGAGTTAGTTTAATCAAGATGCTGAGACTCAGGTATTTTAAACAAATTTCAGAAGGTTATTAACCTTAGAACTAATTGGACTCTAATCCAAAGTAGTCTTATTTTAGTTGTGTTGATTGTGTTGGTAGGTGATGATTATGTTGTAGGCGATGGGATTGGTGATAGTTGTTTTGATGGTGGGAGGGATGGTGATATTCATGTTGTTGGTGGTGACTATTTATGATGCTCATGGTATTAGTTAGGTAATTAATTTGGGAGTGGTGGTTGTGGTACTAATTGTGGTTTTGGCAGTGATTCAGGTGATGGTGGTGGTAATAGTATTGATAATTGTGTTATTGGTGGTGAGCGTTGATTTGGTGGTGGATGTAATTGTGATAATTGCATGGGTAGTAGTAGGAGAGGTGATAATGATGTTGTTGTTGGTGGTGTGTTAACAACTGTGTTGGTGGTGGGACTTAGAGAGTAAGACAGACAGTCCCTGAGTCATGGAAGTGATGGTTTTGGAGCTACTGCTGATAAGATCTGATTGTAGATACTTAAAGAAGATTGTTGGGGATAACTGTGATAGGACTTTGAAGGAGTGACTGTGAATTGCTAAGACTATTAGTGCTAGACTTTTTCACTGATCTGTCTGGGTACAGGGAGCTCCCTCTCGGCTGGAGAGAGTCAGGATATTTGGGCTTGTCCCAGAAACCAGAGGAAGCAGATAGGCTGGGCTGTCAGGAACATGATCCGGTAAGGTGCCATTCGGAAGTCTGAGGATAAGAAAGAGTGAGAAAGTGAGGACAAGAGACAGGGAAAAGCAAGTGGGTCTTGAATACGTGTCATTTGCCAAAGCAAACCAGTGGCTGAATCACGGGGCCTTGTGACAAGCTAGTGTGCCCAAGACAAAGCTGTCTGGCTCGTTGCTCCTGCCTGGCCCAGCCAAGGACATGAGGCCTGTGTCCACAAGGGCAGACCACTCTCTGGAAGCAGAGCTGAGAACAGTATTGGTACAAGCTTGAAACAGGACCTGTGCTTGATGAGCACCGTCATATCAATGCTTTTGTTTTAGTTTGATAGTTACAAGATGGTTTTGGGGGCAAATATGGTTCCTTACTGCTGTTATTATTTATCCCATCTGCAGATTTGGGAACTGGAGTTATCCAAGGTGCTACAACCAGCAAGGGGGTGAAGCCAGACTTAAAAACAAAGTCATTTTATCCACATATCCATCCACAAATTGTTCCAAATGTGACCCAAGATGTGTCCAAAAACACTAGTGTAGACCTCAATTCAACATTTATGAGTGAGAAAAATGTTCCCTGGGTTCACTATCTTTATAGCCTAAAAATTTCTTCTCCGCCCACTCTCCAAGTCCTTGTAAACCTCATAGCAGTGTAAGGTAACAAGATAAAAGACTGAGAGCAAGGAAGGAGAGAGGTTTAGTAGACACAAACCAAGAATGCTCTAAGGTTGGCAGTCTAGGCCTTTCCGTGTGGGAGAAGCAGCCTCATATACCTTTGTGATCATCTTTTGGACCCACCATATCAATGCACCATCATACTGGTGATAATCACAGTAAGAAAATATTAAAATTATGCTGGCTAATGTGACTTGTATGCAAGGAATTATGGAATACAATGTGAAAAGATATTTATCAGTGTTTATTGAAAAACCTATTAGAATTGACACACCAGTCTTCTAGCTTATCTCTTTGTGGGCGATGCCCTGTCTTTGGAAAGACTGAGACAGTCATTCTGGTTGTGGTGTCTTGTGTCTCCCACATGGTCCTGGAGACACATCCCTGCTCTCTCGGGAACACAGTTCAGGTCTGGGAGGTGAGCTAAAGGCAGGAACTAGGGGTCGTTGTGAAAGGTTTTCTCTTTCCTCTAGAAAAGAGTGTCTTTCACCACTACCAAGAGAACCCATCAGTCCTTGCAAGAGATGGGAGTGATTCCAATTCTGTGTGCTTGTTTTTGGAGCTGGAGTAGGCTGATTTTAATCTTGTGTGGGAAAGTCTTATTCTGGGTTGGCCAGGATTTCTTGCTAGGTAGGTTTCAACTGGTTCCTTTGCATCCCATCCCTGACTTCCCCAAACCACTTTTGAGATCAACAGCTTTAGGATGGGGATTAGGAAGAACTCATTGACATAGCACCTTCTCTGCATTTTCTGATGGAGAACATGCTGGTGTCACACAACATGTAGCACCTGTCACAGTGTGATTTCCCCATTACAGATGTCCACATGATCTCTCAGATGCCAAGACTCCTCACAGGGATGGTGTCGACCTAGATCTGACAAAGAAAAAAATCAGAGAAACTGAGTCCATATCTAAGGGATCCAGACTCTGTTCTTTAACCATCAGCATTTGAAGGGGCCAATTTCTGATCCACTTTCTACCTTCCTATTCCTAACTTCTTAGTTTCAGTTCAATGTCCATGTTGCCACATAATCTGAAAGGTGTTCTCTAGCGGATCCTCGGCTTTCTCATCTTTAAACTGGACCAGATATGGTATCTTAAATATTTGTTAGATTACCAGGTTCATAAGTCCTGTTGAGGTTCAGAACAAGGCCACTTTGCTTTCTCCAGTCCTTTGGGTTCCCTTGTGGGTCAAGGAATCATATAGAACTGAAATACAATCACAAATGTAGTGTGTTTAACAATGGGAGAAATGAGAAAACTTCCAAGATGAAGAATCATTGATTATAAGTTCTTGCTAAATTAAAACATCTACATATTGTGTCGGGTACCGCTGAGCCCTCGGTTGGTGGTCACTGCTATTCCCACCCATCCCCTGATTGACACTAAATCAGTAACCTTTGAGTCATCATGCTTCTTGATATGGGATGATAGGACTCGCCTATGTCATGAATGGAGTAAAGAATCCAATGAAAGCAAAGAAGAAAAAGTAAAGAATAAAGTAAGATTGAAAGGGCTTTGGGAAAACACACAATGCTATTCAAATGCTAACATTAAAATCTGATGAATAGTATGTTCTCATCTCTGGAGTCATTTTTTGGTAGAAAGATTTACCAAACCTGCATCCCCACCCCCTTCAACCCTCCCCCTTCCCCCGATATTCTCCTCAGCTGCCCTTTGTGCTTAACTTAATTGCTTCCCTGTCACTCCAAAGCATCCTTGTGAAAAGGACACGGGGCTAGGCAGTACTTAGAACCTTTTATGAGTGCACAGGCCAGAAATTGGGGCAGGAGGTGGACTGAGGGATCTCACAGTGCTTCAGCAACCAATGGGATACCAACAGGATTTTTCCGAATCTCCATTTCAGGACCCTTCCCATTGGGTCAGTCTGCCCCCTACTGGCTGCACAGGCATGGCCACTGACTCTCAATGTTCAGGTTGGTGACAGATGGAAAGAGCACCAACATGGTTCAGAGTTGCAAACAGCTTCCACTGATGGTGCCAAGAGACTGACTTGTTTCAGTGAAAGGTGGACATGACTCCTCATTTTAGAGCCACGGTGGGGCAAGAATCTGCAGGTGAACACTGCCACGTCTGCCCCTCTTTTCTCTCTGAACACCATGCTAGGTGCCTTGCCTAGGTGGGAAGACACCTAGCACTCAGCAAGGTCTGCAAGGTATGGATAACTTCCTCCCTGCAAAGACTCCCTGCCAAGGAAAGTTACTGTGTTCTCTGGATCAAACACCAGTCAGGCTCCTCCGCGTCCTCATTCCCACTAGCCCCTGTCCTCGACCCGCAAAGCCCAGTGTGAGCAAGGAGATCTGCTCGGCCACTTAACCTAGAGTGCCCCACCCTTGAGGTCCTATCAAGCTCCAGTTTCTCTACCCTCTCTTCCTCCACCCTTGTGCTCCAACCAAGTAGATACACTTGCTCTGTAGCCACTCCCTCCAGCTTCTGGCTCTCAAACTCAATTCCCTCTGGTTCCTGGTTGTCTTCTAAGCAGTACAGTGTCTCCCTCCCCTAATGCAGTAGTCTTGAATGGAATCTGCCTGGTCATTTTTGATAAGGGTTCCGTGAAGTTTTTTTTCTTCAACAAGCGGAAATGTACATGATGAGCTTCCTTCTCTGGCCTCTCTTGGTACCCAGGGATAAGCACATCGGTGTCCTCAAAACAGTCATGAAGATTGAAGGACTTATTGGTACACCTTATGAACTCAAATCCTTTGGAACGATGGGCTCATCATTGGCATTTTTCTGTTATTAGCCTTTTCCAATGCCCAACCCTGGAAGAGTCCCAGTGGTCTGAGAAAGGGGCCACCAATGAACCAGTGATGCCCCCCTCACACCCCCTCAGAGAGATGCCCACTCTTGCAACCTCGGGAGGTCCAGGATATTGTGGATCCAGGTGGAGACAGTGACTGACACCCCAGAAGAGGTGAGTTAGAATGATACTCAGCGGGTTTCAGCTGCTCAGCCGAGAAAAGTGGGAGCTCTCAGGCATGACCACCAAAGCATGTGCTATAAACACCAACGGTAATCCGCTGGGACAGCACCTAGCGTGAGCACTGGGAATCCACACAGAAAACCTGCATCTTCTGCATCGTTTTCTCCCCCCGCCCCACCACACCTCCCGCTTCCTCCCGCTCCCCTTTCAGATTCACAGCAGTGTTCTTGGGGCTGAGCAGGTTTGTCTGCTGTTGTTATGGCTGCCAGAGCTCTTGGATGCATGCATGCGTGTGTGTGTGTGTGTGTGTGTGTGTGTGTGTCTGCGCGCGAGTGCATGTGCGTGTGCAGGAGAGGCTGTGCGTTTTCTCCAGAGTGACTGGTTTGTGCTGTCATCAGCCGTTGTTTTGGTAAATGGCGAGTTAAACAGATATATCCAAGCGTAAAATCTAAAAAATGTTCCCTCTGGGCGCCCGGGGGGTGTTGTTTGAAATCAACTACATATCAATTGAGCAGCGGCGAGCGGATCCGATGATAAATTCCAGTCCACAGACGCCTTATAAATTACATTTTTTTTTCGCGATCTTGCCTCATCTCAGCTCCCCAGAGGCCCTTAGACTGAGAACTATGATTGTGTTGGAGAAACGTTTGCTCAGCTTGAGCGAGGCCATTAGCATTGCATGTGCCAGTCCGTCCCTGCGCTCCCCCCGCCCCCCCACCTCCCCCGGCCCCCCCCTCCCGCCCCTTTAACAAAATACAATATGTGCCTGGTAATTTTTCTGTTCATTATCTCATTGTTTTCTGTAAGTACAAGGTTAGATTGAATTACTGCGGGCTGCGCTGTCTATTTGTAATTCTCCTTCCATGCCGAGCTGCTAATGAATGGGCAATTTAGTCAATTCTTTGTAACGGCTTCTTCTGTGCGTCAGCCACTTAATTACTCTGAGCCTTTCTCACTGCTGCTTTATTGCACGGAAAGTCGGGATGCTTTGAGGGCTTGGCACGGGGATCTCCAGTTTCCAAAAATGAAAAAAAATATTTTTCATAGAAAACTGGGATTCTGCATCTATCCCTGCTGCCTTCTGCTGCCTTGTCTCCACCCATATTGCACACTTCCATCTGCACCGCTGGGGCGGGGGTGGGTGGGTGGGGGTACCTCCCTCCTCTGCTGACACTTGGGCTTAATCTTATCCCAATGTGCCACCGTCAGAGTGGGAGAAGGTGCAGCCTCCTGCTCAGAGAACTGCCCAGGAGGACCAGTCCTGGTGTTTGTAAATGTTGGTATTGTTAAGCCTGGTGACCCTCCACCTATCCCTTTATCAGTATCTGACCCCGTAGTCCTATGTGTGAACATCTGTAGGGAGCGCGCTTGGCTCTCTCGCCGAGAGTGAAGCTGAGAATAGCTTCACTCAACAAAGGGGAATGTGGACTGTGGCTGGGGGAGAGCATGTGATATGGACCAGGTATGGCAAAACCAGGGCCAACAGCCGCGCCTTCTGTTTTCTCCACAGTCCTCTTAGCATCCAAGAACTATGCCCTGAAGCCAGGCTAATATGTTCCAAGGTGGATGGAAATATAGGTGGTCCCTAAAGGAGCTGAAGAATTCTGACAAGTAGCTAGGACTTGACACCAAGTAGCTAGGAGCCTGAGAAACCCAGGGAAGAGGAAACTATTTAAACCAGAACATCAGTTTTCAGAACAGCCTCCTTGGATGCCCTAGTCATCCTTCTCAGATACTTCCATGGGCCTTGAGCTCAGGTGCTCATGTAATGTATGGTCCAAACCGGGACATTTTGGTAAGTGCAGGGGGAGTATGATGAGTCAGCATGCTGGGCGCACAGGAGTGAGCTGGGACTAACCGGAGACAACCCATGGAAGAGCCACCATAGCTGGGTCAGGAGCATGGGTGAGCACTGTGGCATGAGGCCCTCTGCCCATTCTCCTGGTGACAGAACTCATAGAGGCATGTCTCACCTGCTGGATCCACCCACAGGTGAGCAGCCTGCTGGGCTGCAGGTGCCTCCTGGTCAAGAGGAACTGCAGGGGCTCCTCGGCAGGGGCCAGGAAGGGATGGGGCCAACCAAGGCGGGTGCAAGCACCACTGCGTGAAAGAAGTGGGCCACAGAGATCCTGGTCTTTTGATTGCACTGCTCTGCTCTGACAGCAGGGAGAGACAGTGCTCAGGGAGGCCTCTCATCAACGCCAACGGACTCCTGTCCCTCATTATATCCCTTCGTCTATCCAGAAAGCTGGGGCCTCCCTGGGGACGGATGTCTGTTTCAATGAGTCTTTGGGAACATTTTCTCTGATCTCAGAGGGTGTGGCGATCCCACTGATTGCATGACTGTTGCCTGCTGGACTTTCCATCATGACAAGGACGTTTCTCCTTTCCCACCTCCCACCCTGACCTGTCTGTAGGTTTCAGCCTTCCAGAGATCTTGTTCCATCGCAGTGCCTCACACTTAAAGGTCACCATTGATAGTTGGGCACTACTCTGCGTGGCTCCTGTGCTTGGGAGAGCCGGAGAGGATGTGGAATGCCTAATGCCAGTGCGGGCTCTTGCTTGTGTGTCTTGGGGGAGGCAGGGATGAGCACAGGCAGGCAGGATCTGCATACTTGAAAGATGAGGGATTTGGCTGGGCTACAGAGATGTGTGGTTTTGTCTTTGGGTTCCTGGACTTGAAGTTGCTTGCCTCCCAATTTTGTTATGCATGGCCGAGGACAGAGAGTTGGTGCAAGTGTTCAAAGTGTCATGGTTCTGTGCCAACATAACTATGATGGCAGCCTTTAGTGGACATCCCTCCCCTCATTGGTGCCCTGAAATTCACAGCCCACCCTACACTTTGTCTCACATACTCCACAGTTAGACATTCAATTTCCTTCCCCCTTCTATTGGTTCCCAGAGGCCCAACAGGAGCCTAGCTCATAGCCGATCAGGGGATCTTGGTCAGCCACCTTCCCAGGCTCAGCTTTGGTAGCTCCTTTTCCAGAAAGCCCTCCTTGGTTGCACCATCCTTTTCTAATCTCTCTCTTCTCTGAGTTCTGAACAGCTCTTGCAATTCGCAATGGATCACAGAGTGAGATGCTCTCCTGGCTGCCACCGTTTCCTCCTTCAGACTGCAGAGTTCTGGCATGAGGGGAGAGGCTGGAATATAGAAGAGAGAGAGAGGAGGAGGGAGTGGAGGAGCAGAAGAAGGAGGAGGAGGAGAAGGAAACTGAGGAGGAGAAGAATAGTGATGACGAGGATGAGGAGGAGGAAAATAAGGAGAAGAAGGAAGAAGAGGAGAAACGGAGAAACAATGGCCAGCTGTCTTACATCTTACAATAGGACTGAGAGAGGAAAGAAATTCTAATGATTAACATGTGACTTTGAGGAAGTATATTCTCTCGTCCAGCAGGAGTTGACCCTCTCCTCCCTCTCCCCTTCCCACGTTTGGCGCCTGGCAGGGGTAGATACTCTGCTGCCTGTCGCTGCAAGAGCTCCTATCTGAGGCTGCCTTCCAGAGGCATGAAGGATGGTTCAGCTCTTCCCATAACCCCTCTTTCCCCAAGCAGCAAGGGGAGGCAGCCTTTGACCTCTGACCTCCAGAGCAGTGATTTTCTATGATCAGGTCCATGTGGTCACAGGTCCATGTGGTCACAGGTCCATGTGTTTTCCCGCTGCCTATGGTCCCCGATCCTGGCATGTGACAGTGGGGGTTGTCCATGCCCTTGTCCTGCAAGGAGAGTTTTCTCTTGCTTCCAGCCTGACCCCCACTAGGCAGTGCTCTTGAGCAAGGTCTGACATCTTCATGGAGGCAGCTCCTATCTTGCAGAAGGAACTATCTCACATCTTGTTTCAAGCCCCATCTAACCCATTCAAATTGTGCAGGGGATGCTCATTGGACAGGCTGGGGTGGAATTAGGGTCCTTGCTTTCCCAATGAGGTAACAAGTCTCTGAATGCTTAAGTAACTTGAATAAGTTATACTAAGAACAGATCCTAAGTGATCAAAGCTAGATTGGAACAAAACTTATAACACTGCATCTGATAAAGGAATGAAGAAACTATGGGTTTGGACCCCCAGATTCACACTTGGCCAGTGTCAGTATTATAGAGCTGTTTGGTCATTTCCATCTTACTGTGAAGTAACAAGAGGCTGTCTTCAACAACTGTCCAGTACCCAGAAACTTTGAGACGGTTTGATAGGAAGGAGGGAGTTAAATAGTTGTAGACTTATTTGGAGTGAAGTGACCATGGTGGAAGAAGGCAGGGTGTGTTGAATCCTTGAAGAGCACACACAGGGATGAAGAGAACTGTCACTTGGGACAATACCCATTTCTACCACCTTCTTTGATGGCAGGTAGACCTTGCCAGTTCACAGAGACACTGCGAAAGAGTGTTGATTCTCCACCCTGTGCCAATGATAAGGAACCAGGAATCAAATTAAAGATATGTTGCATACTGTGGCAGCTTGTGCTCCTGAAGCAGTTTATTTATTTATTTATTTATTTATTTATTTTTGTTGCTTTACCATCTTTATCTCATTTGAGCCCTTAGAGTATAGAGGATAGATACTGACATTTTACAGTTGGGGAAACTGAGACTCAGAAGGTTTTAGGATGAGGGTAGATATCTCCTGTTCTGGGAAAGGAGTCCAGAAATGAGCTTCAGGCATGTCACACACACTTGTGGGACATCCCTAGCCAGAGCACTTCCAGGTGGTGCTGGAGAAGAGGACCTGGGAGCAGTAAACAATGAAAGAAATCTGGAAGTGAAGTTCATAGGGACAGAAGCAGGAAGTGAAAGCCAGTCCTGAAGGAGGTCATGGAGAAGGTCTCTCCAGGGCATCACTAGAGGACTGACATTGGAACTGAGAACCCCATAGTGAGAAAGCATGAGAAGAGAAAGGGTCTTTTAATTTTTTTTTTTGCTTTTTGGGTCACACCCAGTGATGCACAGGGTTACTCCTGGTTCATGCACTCAGGAATTACTCCTGGCCATGCTCAGGGGACCATATGGGATGCTGGGAATCAAACCCGGGTCAGGCCGCGTGCAAGGCAAACACCCTACCCGCTGTGCTATCACTCCAGCCCTGGGTCTTCTAAATTTTTTAAGGTATTTTTTTGTGTTTGGGATCTCGCCCAGGGCCTCACACATTGGAGGAATGCACTCTATCACTGAGATTCCTCTCATGCTAGAAGCAGGTCTGGGCAGAGTGAGACAGAACTTGGGGATCTGAGAAGGTGTGCAGCACTTGTCAGTGGCTGAGGAAGAGCTAGAAAGACAAGGAGGCCAGAGAGCCCAGGGCGGACTGAGGAGGGGTGAAGAGAGATTGCAGGGGAGAAATAGATGGGGCTTAGTCCTGTCAGCCCAGAAGTACAGGAAATGGTGTGCTCATGCATTCAAATACACGTTGGCTACCGCATGTAGGCATTCACAAACACCATCGTGCATTCTGTGTGTACAGCCTCATGTCATACACATATACAAAAACATCCTGAGAAATGCATATCTACACAAAGCACGCCTGCACAACCCTCTGAAGGCACATGGCAGCGGGTTCTTAGATACTCTTGTGCACACACAAGCGTACCGGTAGATCTCCACAAGCCTGACATATCGACACATGAGAGCACATACGCACAGCGTCTCAAGCTCTCCACGCATGCGTCCTGAAGACCTCGTGGATGCACGCAACCTCGCCCCCAGATGCTCACACGTGCAAGCAGGCGGCTCCCGGGCAACTCCCCTCACACAAGCGCTCCGCCCTGGATAAACTTCTCTGCCGCTTGGTTATAATCTTTCATTGGAACTGACACGTTGATAGCCCCCGTTTTTCTAGGAAGTGACCTTCATGCCGGCTATTGATTTCCAGTGGCTATCAGGCGCCTGCCACGGGAGTGACAGGTCCGGTCAGAGGTCAGCCCTTAAATAAAGCTTCTGGATTACTAAGCACCAGCTACTCCAATGAAAATGGAAATTGGCAGCCCCAGCTCCTTTGTATGGGGCCCGTTTCCACTGACAGGGTGCCAGCTCAGTGACCACCTCTGCTTCTGTACCCACCCTGCCTCCCACCTGGGGTTCAGGGGGGTGCCCACAGGTTGATGTTTCACAGGGGAACCTGGGCTGATGGCTGGGGGATGGGGGGTGGGCAGTGGTTTTCAGGCTGAAGACTTCCTGTGTCCTGTTTTTCAGCTCAGGATGGAACTATTCTCCTAAGCTTCCCGGGGTCACACAGCTCCCACCATTTCCATTTCCAGAGTGACACAGGTGACTCTCTGGTCTTGGGTTTGGGGATCACCCTCCTCCACCATGCTAATGTCCTTGCCCATCCATCCAACTCTGATGGGGCATGTGAACCACATTGCTTTGATGATGGGATCAGCATCTTTGCATCTCTCCATGTTGTGGTCCAGGGCATGGAGTATGTGGAGGTGTGTGGAGTTGTACACAGCAATGTGAGCTGATGGCTCTTCAAGGTTTGAGGTTTTTTGCAGGGGGCGGGGGAGGAGGGCATGATTGGTCTACACTTGGCTGTGCTTATAGTTTCCTCCTGACTCTTTACTCAGGGGATTATACTTAAGATCAAACTGGGGTCATCTTCATGCAACACATGCGCCTTAACCCCTGTCCTATCTCTTGGGCCCGGAGGGTCCAGTTTCTAGGTCTTAAAGTTGGCAATCACAAAATGCTATATAATAATATCCATGTTATTTTTACTACCCAGAAATTCTGCCAGTTGCTGCTACTTTTGGGGGTCCAAGGACCAGCTGGGGCACAGGAGAGGGTGGAAGGCTAAAGGAACATTCTCCTCATGAGCTGTGCTGATCCCACCAGCAGAGCAGATGGAGTTCACATGCCCCAGCAGAGGTTAAGGGTCTCTGTGTGGGGCAGCATCACAGCTCAGAGTGAAGAGGCTTCCTGCAAACTGCTATTTGCTCTCCCCATGAGCCCCTACGGGCACTCCTGCCTCTTCCAGGCTTGCCTGCTGGCGAGCAACCTGTCCCTTGCCTCCCCCCCAGACTCAGTCTGTGCAACCTCAAGATTGCAACTAAACAGTCCTTTCCCTTTCACTGTGAAAGTGCATTAGTTACTTTCCCTTTTGTTTCTCAATAAACTTGTGGTTAGATTTTCATTATTGTACTTGTTGGATAATTTTCAGTCACCGAGATGAAGATCACTCTACTCTCAGATTTGGAGTTTCAACTGGAAGGTCTTTTTGGCTTCATCTGTGCCCAGCCCATTCCATCCTTCTCTCCCTGGCCTCTTGGCTTTGCTGTGGCCTTTGGACTACCCTGTGTGGCATCACTCAGTATGGCTTGCCCTTTTGAGAGGCTCCCAGGCTCTTATAGATATGTCCACACAGGAAATACTCAAGGAAAGAGGTGATGGGTCCCACAAGGACAGAGAAACAAGAGTCACAGTGTCCCTGCCAACCTGTTAGAGCAAAGTCGATCCACAGTTCCAGGAAGGGGTTGGTACAATCATGGACATAGACACATGGACCCTTTCACTGGCTCATATATAGCCTGGTGCTTAGTCCAGCCCCCACAAGACACTGCTGGAGAAGGCACTGTGGGGACAGGACTGTTCTATAGGTCAAGACCAGCCATATTCAGAGGCGTGACACTGAGTGCATTTAAGGGAATGTGTAGCAAGAGACCAAGAACAGTTGTTAACGTGGCAATGGTGACCATTGAGCAAGTCTGAATTTTGTATATTGAATGTTTTTATATAAATATAGACACCGGGGCCAGGAAGACAGGGGTTAAGAAGCTTGCCCTGCACAAAATCCACCCTGGGTTGATAGGCCCCCTCAGTCTTCCAGGAGTGATCCCTGAGAACAGATCCAAGAGTAAAGTCTGAGCACTGGCATGCATGGCCCCCCAAGCCCCAAAGGTGCACATATAAACATCTCACTTGCATGAATTGTACAGCTTGTACACTGTGATTTAAGGTACCCTAATGCAGCTTCCCTGAGAGTTTTAGACCAACCTGATAAAGTGACAGGAGTGTCACAGCCACAGAAGAGCATGAATGGGTTTACTCAAGGGGGATCTCTGTACAATCCCAAGCCTCCTAGGGGGTCACTGAGCCTCCATTCCACTGGTTCTAAGTGTCCAGCCCCACAGTGTAGGAAGATTCAATCCAGGACAGAGAGGGGGGCCCCTGGGGATGGGGATCTGGAGCAGGATGTCAAGGGTTTGGGAAGGGGCAATGAGTGGACATGCTCTAAGCAGGGCCCCAGACCAAGTATGCAATGCTACAACACACAGGGTTGGTCAAGCCCCTGCCCGGGAAATAGGACATAAACCCTCAGCCCAGGTGTCTAATCAATGGGGACCAAGCCCAATAAGACCCTGCCATGTCACCTTCCTTCTCTGACCTGCACACTCAGCTGAAGGGGCAGATGGGAGGACATGGCCCCACACCACCCCATGACCCACCTGCTATCTGCCTACATAGCCCAGAGTTTGGCAATTGTGTAGTCATCATGTGGGGGACCCACTACTAAATAGTTTCCCATGAGATGTAGCAGTGGCTCTAAAGTGGGCAACTTAGCACACACACACACACACACACACACACACACACCAGGGGGATGATTCGCCAGTGTCCTGAGTCATGGTGGGTGTCTCATAGGCAAAGGGGCTCCTGCACCCTGACCCTGTGCCCCACCCCTGCCCCTGTCTCCAAGAAAGCATGTTACAGTCCAAGTGGCCATGGTGCTGCGGGGGAAGAAGCCCCCATGAGGGTCCCTCTCCCTGCTTCCTGGCAGTCCTTCTGCCCCCTCTGTGGCTGAGAATGACCGCTCCAAGCCCCTTGCATTTCCTGAACACCACAAAGACTCGGGGGGCTGCGTGCAGAGCTGCTGCCTGCCTCCCCTCACCCCGAGGCCACTCAGCCAGATGGCAGAGAGGTCAGTGGCAACCCGACATCTAATGACGTGTGACAAGTGTGGCCAGGCAGCAGGCCCAGCCAGGGCCCCTCCGAGGCCACTCATTGGGCAAGGGGGACTCATAAATAACGGCCCAGTGACAGCCCCAGCCTCGCTCAGTGGGAGGGATGCGCTGTGACCGGCTCCAGCCCCCGGGGCCTTTACGGGATGGGGGTCCTGCAGGAGGGCCTCAGCCCTGCACGGGCTGTGCTGGGAACCAGGGAGGGACCCGCTGCAGAGCGCTCTCTCCTGGCAGATATCCTCAGCAACTTTGTGGTCCTAGCTTTGTCCTGGGAGGGGGGGATGGGGGGGCAAGATCTTTCCTCCTTTTTGATCCAGCGCAATTTGGAGGTGTGAGGGCTTTCTGATGAGAGAGACAAGTTGGCAGAATGTCCCTCCCTCTTTCCCCTTCCACTGGACTGTGTGATCCCGGACCTCAATAGCCTCGTCTGTGCAATGGGGACAGTAGCACGGCGCATGGACTCATTCATGAGAAATGAGGCACCGAGCAATCAATTAATGAAGGGAGGCTGATGATGGTGATTGACGATAATGGTTATGATTATGATTATGCAACCATTGGGGAAAGGGGAATTTATGGTTGGGGAAAAAAACCCTACCTTCTGGATGCTCTCAAAATATTAATCAGTTTTTAGGGTTTTAGGCAGTTCCAAATAGGCTCTCTGCAATAATAATAGTAATAATGATCATGTATTAAATAGCGCTTTTATTTTCACACTGATTTTTCTCAAACCTCATGTGGCTTAAAATGGGACTTGTTTCCAATGAGGCGTATTCTTCTCAAATAAAAGTGAAAAGAAAAAAAGAAAAACCAAAATAAATGGCTGGCATGCAGAACAACTTTGCTTTCTGTTTATGTTTGACTTTTTGTTTTGTTTTGTTTTGTTATGTTTTGGGGGGGGTCCACACCTTTCAATGCTCAGGGTTTATTCTTGGCTGTGTATTCAGGGATAACTTCTGGCAAGGCTCAGGGGACTATCTCTTGGTCCTGGCTTTGTTTATTGGTTTACATTGGAGTCTTCCTGGGGGCAGGGGTATGGTGTGGGGGTGGCCATGGAAGGTCAGTGCCTCTAAGCCCAGCAATGAACTGTGATGAGAGGTCTCAGTTTTTCCATTTCTAAAATGGGTATATTAATTTCTTCCATCATCTCAGGGCTGCTGGTTCCATGAGCTCATGTCTGAAGAAGCTCTATGACCAGAAGCACTTTGGATCAGGCGCTATTAGCAGATTATCCTCATCACTATTAATTATTTTCCATAACCTGTTTGCAAGATGGGTCTGCTCCAAATCGGTGGCAAGAGCAATGTTTGCTTACTTCAATGACAAAATCTCTCCTTGCCTCCGAGAAAAGGCTCTAGGAGCATTTTTTCTAAAACTCAAAGCTGATTCTTTACGTTTCTAAACAAGTCCCCTAGCACACCACCCCCCTTCTTTTAATTCCAGGCTGGAAAGCCAGACTCCAGAGAGTGTCTCCTCCCCAAACACCTTCTCCTGCCCCCGCCCCTCCGCTCCCATCCCCATGTGGGCCTTGCCTTTCCAGTCTATGCTGTCTGGGCTCAGACCCCGGATGCCAGTTTTCAGCCAGGAGCACATTTTTTGCAAGGAGGGTTATAAATCAAAACCTGGGTTCTAATGAAACCGCTGACACACTTTAACTATAACAGAGTGCACCCAGGCCCCCGTTGTGAGAAATTAGAGACAGTGAGTGAGTATTCAAAGGACTGAGCACCTAGAGGCTGGCTCTCCTGCCTGGCTTACTCCCTCCCCACCCTCCATCTCCTTCTTTCTTTCCTCTTCCCTCCCACCCTCTCTCTTTATCTCCTTACTAATCCCTACAAGAAGTCTAACTACTGCTTGTTCTGTAGCTCCATTGGGATTGGATTGGAAGTTGGCTCAAGATCAAGCAGAAGACCCTCTCAACTCACCCGACCTCTGCACTGCGGGCTCCTCAAGCAGGCCTCCTCCTCCCAGGCTCTCTGTCTAAGCCAGCATTGTAGCAGGTAGCAAAGGATGGTGAAGTCGAAGCATTGGGCACACACAGGAAGTGGTTTTCATGCTTCCCTGGCCACTTCCTGTCTGTATGGCCTTGGGGCAGATATTCTGCCTGCAATTTCTGCCATTAGCATGTCACTTAGATGCAAATCAACCAGCCAGGGCCTGGCCTTGTTCCTGGTGGATGCGCCAGACTTTATTGGAACACCCTCGGAGGGAAAAACCCCAGCTTCTGCATTCACCTGAAGACTAATTGCTCTCATAAGCTTTTCCTTCAATAAGTGGATTAAGTGTGGGAGCCTTGGCTAATGTGAGTTGATCCATACGTCCCAGGAATAGTTGGAAACAAATCCCCAATCTCCCTACCCCGCCTCTACCAATACCCCAGTCTCTTCCTCCTTGGAGTTCCTACAACTTCAGCTATTTTTACCACTGATTGGCAGCAGACAGGCGAAACACTTGCTTTAATTGGACTGTAAGCCTACTGTGGTAGAGAATATGCCTGGATCTCCTGAAATTTCCTAGCAGATCTGATTTCCTTGGTTTTGTCTCATGATAACCATCCAGGTGTCTCTCTAATAAGCAAGATTCCTCCCCCCTCCCCTCGGTCATAATGGATGCCTTTGGAAGGTCAGCTGATGATTGGCTCCAAGTGACTTTTCATGTTTTATTGGTCAAAGCAAACCACGTAATCAGTTGGAGGCAGCAGGGAGATCCATGGGCCTTGCAGGGAGGGGTATGGAATATTTTCATCAACTATCCAATCGATCACAGACCTAGGATAGTAATTTCTGCAAAGCTGTTGCTCAGTAAATATTTAATGGGGATGACGAGCCAAATACGTTAGGACAGAAATATTTGAGCACATCATTTTAGCACGGCGATTGAAACTAAATTAGCCAATGAGTGGTTGGGTGATGATTCTTTCTCAGCAATCTCAGTGGGAATCCCAGGAACTCTTGTGATCGCCTCCACATGCCACTGCACGTGGGTTTGAATTCACAGCCCCACATCTTCCGGCCCTGGTAACAATTCTATAGTTGGTGATCAAGTAAATCAGTGAAGTTGGACCCCTGCCCCAGTCCCAACTAATATTCTTAGAAGCAATAACTATCACCATCACTCAGACTTAGAGTCTTCTAGTAGGAGAATGAGGCCATGAAAACTCTGCCCTGAACTCGGGAAGGTGTGTGTGTGTGTGTGTGTGTGTGTGTGTGTGTGTGTGTGTTTGTTGGGGACA
>JAOXYA010000002.1:33157802-33179342 GCA_028565675.1 Sorex palustris
CCATAAAAGCAAAATTCCAGCCAGGAGCAGTGTGTGTGTGTGTGTGTGTGTGTGTGTGTGTGTGTGTGTGTGTGTGTTTGTTGGGGGAACAATGCCTCTGGGGGTTTCCAAGGGGGTTTCTAGTACGGAGAACTTTTGTAGTAAATAGAAAATTAAACTAGACATTCCAAGACTAACTCTTCTGATTTTCAAAGTATGCCCTGGGGTTGGAGAGAAAATACAGAGGGTTAAATGCCAACCTTGCGCGCAGCCAACCCAGATTTAATTCCCAGTCCCCTGAGCCCCTCCAGGAGAAACCCTTGAGCATAGTCAGGAACAAGCCCTGAGTACTTCTGGGTGTGACACCCCCTCTTACCAGTTACCCCCAGCCTGCCCTCCCCAAATGTGTGTCCCAAACTCAAAGGAATAGATACATTTTCATTGTGGACTCTATGTTCACATTTCCAAATAAGTAGGGATATGATAAATTTGTTAAAGCCCATAAGTAGTGTGCAGTGAGTGAGAGGTTAAGAGGAGATAAACTGGAAGGCTTCCTGGAGGAAGGTGGCTTTAGCTAGATCTTAAAGGCCTTAATAGATCAGGAATAATAAAACAGAGGAATTAGTGGTGAGAATTAGTCAGGCAAGAGAGGGCAAGTTACAGGGCAAAGACCTTGGATCAGGTAGGAACGCTAGTGGTGGCAACCCTCCTCCCTCCAAACACACACCCCTGCCTTCTCTGCTCTTCTCCCTGGGTTGGGGGTGAAGGTGCAGGGTTAGAGAACACAGTCACCATTCAATTCCGTCCCCAGGTTCCAGCTTGCACCTTATTTTCCCGAGGACTTTTATTCTCTTCCCTTTGCAGCTCTGGCTTTTGTTGGTATAACCTCAATTTCTGGTTGCCTTCAAAGTTTTTATTTCCCAAATGAAGGGAAGGAACTTTCCATGTCTCTCTCAGTGCTCAGCCAGACCAGTTGTCTTTCTAAATTGGTCAGGGGCTTTGGTGCTGGGGGGTGCAGGGCAGGGGTGAGTAGTGGGAGGGCTGGCAGAGAGGCGGAGAGTCAGGCGCAAGGAGGATGAACAACAAGTGCATCGCGGATGAAGGTCCCCGAGGTGATTTGCAAATCTGCTGAAATCCTGAACAAGCTTTGATTTAACCCAAGCTTGAAATGGCTTTTATTTACTGTCTATTGTGGAATAAATGACATCTCATAAACAGGCTTTATCCATTACCCCAGAATGAAGAGCATGGTGTTAGGGACATTTTATCCTCTTGATATCAAAGGAGATATGCCTGGGTGTGTTATTACAAATAGAAAAATCAATGCTGAGACACACACATCTGAAATTTCATTTTCGTGGAACCACATTTTCAAAGGGGAAGGGCGGGGGGAAGGCAATTGCTAATAAAAATGACTACAGAACCAGAGGATTTACCATGCCTACATAAAGGACAGGCTGGGACCAAGTCCAGACAGTGAATAAATCGGGCTCTGCCCTGGGGCCATTCCCTGCTTTCAGCCGCACGAACACAGGGATGGAATGGTCGGCCGAGCCTCCAGTTCCTGATGGCCCTCCCCTCTGAGCCCAAGACCATGTCTAAGGATGTTCTTTCTACTCTCTGCACTGAGCACAGTGCTTGGCACCTAATAGCTGCTCAATAAATAGGCACTGAGTGCATAGCTGTAATGGTGCACAGCTTATCAAAGGGAGGAGAAGGGGTTCCCTGACATCAAACTTTACTGATTTCCTTTCTCCAATTTGAGTTTGCAGCTTCTGCCAGAAGTGGGGTTTGGGGGTGGGGTTTGAGCTAAAGGGAGTTTGCAGTTTCTCCTCAATCCTTTCAATGGACTCAGGAATACCTAATTACACTGTCTGAGGGCCAGAAGGCTTTCTGGGGTTTGAAGGCCTTGGGCCTTATTCTTCCTAGTGCAGCTCCTAAAAATGAGCAGTGTGATTCAGACAGTAGCCGGGAATGAACAGCAGGAGGAAAAGCCTCAACCATCCTGCAGGAAAGTCACAGTTGCCTTTAGCAGCTGTCAGGAATTTTCCCTGGGATGTCATTATTTTTGTTTCCCCCTGATAATGCTGGGGGTTACTTCCAGAGTCAGGGATGAAGCTATACCTGATGGTGCTGCGAGTTACTCCTAGAGTCATGGCTGAAGTGCAGGGCTCATCAAACAAAGCATGTGCTCCAGTCTTTAGAACCCTCTTCCCTGCCTCCAAATTCCATCTTTTGAGAGACAGGGGAAAGCAAGTGAAGGGGGCTCATTTATCCTGGTCCCTTGACTCCCCAGGCCTGTGCCCTCCGCTCTGCCAAGAGAGAATTGAGGGAGAGCATCACAGAGAAGCACCGTGTATGGAAACTTTAGGGTGAAGACCATGGTTGCTATTCCGTTACTCCTCATACCACTGGAAATCACAAGACCTCTATAAAAATTAAATAAAAACTAAAAGTCACCTGGTACTGTGCTTGAAACCTAATAGCCAGGTCCTCAGTGTTGATTGGAAGGGGTTTTGTCTGCTTTTCAAGAGAAATGGCTATTTTCAGCAGTCTTTACTTGGCGGAAGGTCAGTCATGAGAATCAGGCGAGAAGGACTCCGGGTGCATTTCAGAAAGACAATTCCCTCGGAGAGGTGTGCCCGCACCAGAGCCGCACGCTATTTCTTAGCCCTGCCTGCTTCATAAAGGCTTGAGAGAACAGTCTCAGCCAGCCCATCCTGCCGGGTCTGCCTGAAATAGGTGACAGGATTTAAATAAGGTTTCAATAGGAAGAAAAAGTCTCTTTGGACATGGTCTTTGATGTAGTTATCAGGAGGAGAAATTTGCAGAACCCATTACCTGCCTCTCCATCCCCCAGGAAATCCCTCGCTGGCAGCGTGTGAATCTCAGGCTTTTTCTCTCCGGATTGTCCTGGGTAAATATTCGCCTTGCACGGTGTGTTTATAAGAAGAGGCATTTGTGGCTTTGATTGTTTAGAGGTTTCTGCAGAACACACAGCTCTTTCTTGCTTCCTCCCCCCCCCCATCCCCCCAACCCCGCCCGCTGCTCCCAGAGCTAACCACACTGCCTGAGTTTATTTCGGCCTTTTGGGCCAAGTTACCTTGGGATAAAGAGCTTTTCATGGCCTGGATAGTGTATCTGAATTGCATTGTCTTGATTTATTCCATACTGTTTTCCAAACATGTTTCCCTGGGGCGGGGGTGGGGGGTGAGTGGAAGTGAACAGATTGATGAGCCCAAGACACCAAGTCCTGTGCCTCTGCTGGGTCTTAGGGATGAGATAGGGTTGGTATCTGTATGTGTGTGTGTGTGTGGGGGGGGGTTGTCTTTACTGGCCTATGGACCGGACCCGGGAACTTTGAGGGCAGGGAAGCAGGGGACTCTTAGTCAAATAGAGATTATCATCTTGAGTCCCCAGGTAGTTCAAACCGCCTATGAGTGACTCCTGGGAAAGAGGGTACAAACATTTTCCTTTCATCCCCAAAGGTTCTAAGCAGAGTTTGCACTGGCAGCTGACTTAGGCACTGGTGACAATCATCATAGACAAAAACTCCACCCACCAGAACTCAACCAAATACCTATTAAATAGAAAAACAAACAATTGCATCACTTCAGTCAGGTCCTAAAGCAATCACAAACCACCCATGGTATTCTCAAGCACATAGTATAAAGGGAAAAAAGGGATAAAAAACTTGTCTCAGAATCTGTTCCCACTCCACACCCCCTTCACTTTTCCACTATTTATAATATATTTTGAGTATATTTCAAACTATATTCTATGTTAAACTAATTTTGAAAATTGGTTTACTATGTACAGACACTAATCATTGCCCCTGATTTAACTTGTTTTTCTAGTTTTTCTTTTAAAGATATAGTCCAGTACACACAGTGAAACGAGTCACATCCTATAACACTTTAAAAAATAATTCCACACTCTTTTAATTTGAGATGCAAAGAGGTTTTTCAAACTTCAGGGAAATGACCATAAGTTTCCACCATCAGTCAAAGCGTATCCATGCAGCCAAGTGGTGGGAACTTTCGCCAGAGGGTGTGGAACTTAGAAATATTTCTCCCACATTAATGGACAGGGATTTCGGCCATATCTACAGTTGCTAGAAAAACACCATTCCTTTCATTTATGCTGATATTCCAGTGAGGAGAGGGTGATGGTTAGCTGTAACTTTGATTGTCTGCAATCAGTCGAGGGCTGGGTTGTTCCTGGTGACCTCTGAGGCCACCTTGAGGCTGGTGCTATTGAGACTCAGGTGCAAGAATCTGAAATCATATCACTGGTGACCTGGGATCAGCCCCTCAGCCTCTCTGACTTCCACAGTGACAGTGAGGGTGACTGATTTTAATGGCCTTTACATGACAAAAGGCTAAGGACTCCAGAAAGGCATTGGGTCTTGCTAGCTACCAGCAAGATTTAAAATCTGCAGATTTCTTTAGTACTTAAAGAGACAAGTCAGCACACCTGTATTCACTACAGCATTATCTACAGTAGCCAAGACAGAAAACAACCCAAGTGTCCAACAACAGATGAATGGATAAGGAAAGGTCTGTAGACATCCTCTTTACACATTACTGAGATATTGCATCTCTCTGCATTTACAAAGCAGATTATGCCATTTTTGACACCCCTGAACTTTAGAGGACTTGATGTGAAGGCAAATAATTCACACACGGAAGGATAACTGCTCCATGTCCACAATTCTATGTAGAATTTAAAAGAAAGAAAGCAGAAGGATGACTACCAGGGGTGGGGTAAGAGGAGGTACTGGTGAAGGCTAGCAAGTTGTAGGAGTCAAGAAACTAAGAGACATGGGTTATTAGAGTGATGGATCCAAGTTTGGCATGCTGACTAGTTACTAATACCGGGTGACAATTGCCAAAGAAAGCAGATCTCAGGGACTTTCACCACACAAATGAAACACAGTGACAACTCTATGAGGAAATGGGTATGCTAGTTAGCTTGGCTGTAGTAATCACTTCACTATCCTTTATCTACCAGTGCATTAAGCCAGAGGGATTTGCCTCCTTCATAGAGCTATTCCAAGCTCTGCAAAAAACCCAAACCATCATGCTATCCTTCAACACACAATTGTCTTTAAAAAATATATGAAAGTCTGTTTCTCTGTGTATGCCCTGTGAGAGTCCACCCTATACTGTGGGGTCCTGGGATCGCCAAGGTGCTGAGGCTGACCCTGATGATGCTAGTGTTGAAAAGGCTCTTGTATGTTGGAACAATAGTACATTGGAGAGGACATTTGCCTTACACATGGCCAACCCAGATTCAATTGCCGACATCCCATGTGGTTCTCTGAGCACTTCCAGGAGTAACTGCTGAGTGCAGAGCCAGAAGTAACCCCTGAGCATCACTTGGGTGTGCTCCAAAAAGCCAAAAGTGTGGCAAAAGACTCTCATGTCTTTGAGCAGAAAAGAAACCCACTCAGGCAGAGAGGATAGCACTGAGGGGATACTCACCAGGCAACTCAGCCCCAGCATAACTACTAGCACCTTCTTCATTTTATTTCATGAGAAACACAGAGAGTCACATGTTAATAATGATCATCACTGGCTGGTTTGTAGATGTATTTGTGCCAAGAGAATGACCAGTTGTTTTCTGACTTTTGAACTAATTTTTCTAAAGGAAAATTATTGTTTAATAAGGGCAGTGCAGACTTTGGTGGGCACTGTCTGTGATTAGAGGTGGGTCAGAGAGGGGAGTGGAAGCTATCCTATTGCTTAGACTACAGGGTACCCAGGTGTTTAGGCGACACTAATTCTCTGAATCTGAGTATATTTTGTGTTTTTGTGTCTACAGGGGATATTTCACTCTGATGATCAGGAATGGTAATACAGAGACACTGAAGTTTAGCTTAGAATGTGAGATTCGGAAGTCATCGCTCAGAGACTCTGCTCTCCAACAGAAATATAATGCAAGCCAGATGTGGCATTTAAAATTCACTAGCAGTCACATTTTAAAAGGTAAAAATGAAAGATATGACGCTTATTTTAATACTATATTTATTTAACTCAATGGATGAAACTCAGTGTTATTTCAACATGTAGTTTCATTAGAACACATTTTTTGGTGTTTTGGGACCACATCTGGCTATGCTTAGAGGTTACTCCTGGCTCTGCACTCAGGAATCTCTCCTGACTGGCTTGGGGATTGCTGGGGATCGAATCTGAGTCGACTGTATGAAGGCAAACACCCAACCTGCTATGCTATTGCTCTTCCCCACCCCCATTAAAACCCTTTTTTAGGGGGAAATTTGGGTCATCCTCAGCCATACTTAGGGCTTACTCCTAGCCTTGTGCTCAGGGATCACTTGTGATGGGGCTCATGAAACCATGTGCAGCCTTGGGTAGGGCTGTGGACAGCTCTGAGCATAGCAAGTGCTTTGACCCCTGTAACTATCTCTCCACCTCCTCCCCACACTGAAATTCTATTTTTGTTTTTGGTCACACCCAATGGTGCTCAAGGCTTACTCCTGACTCTGTGCTCAAGGATCATTCCAAATGTGGCTCAGATAACCATATGCAGTACCTGGCATTTAACTTGGATCAGTAGTGTGCAAGGCAAGCACCTGACCCTCTGCATGATCTCTCTGGTCCCGTTAACCTTTCTATTAAGACATTTTACATTTCGTTTTGGTGGTGGTGGAGCCAGGGCTGGGAAATGCAATGTGCTTCTGCATATCTCTCTGGTAACTAGCCAGGGAAGTAGGCAGGCAGCTCTCCTGGGTTGTACGCCACACCCCCCAACCCCACCTTTGCCTCTACTGTTGGTTCAAGGGCAGAGAGAGCTGGGCTCTGCACCATTGCAAATGCCCAGGAAGAACTCCCACTGTCCCTCAGCGGTCTCTTCTTCCTGAGCTGGCACAAGACCCCTGCCCATCACCAGAGGCGAGGGGCAGGCTTTGGCCCTAATCCCAGCAGCCTGCAGCTTCCTCCATCACTAGCTGCTCTGCCCTGTCCAAGACCCACAGGCCAATTTGCTTGCAGATGGATGAGGCTCTAGACAGGCGGGGAGATGCTTGCACGCTCTAAGCAATGTCTGTAGCAGAAAGAGGCCAGGTTCATAAGCCCACACTGGCTCCTGGAAGATTCATAAAGCATATGCAAGCAGGTAACAGGTGCTCTAGACTGTCCCCTCAGCACTTGCCACCCCACCTCCTCCCAAACTCTGACCCACAACAGAGTCAGAGTTGTGTGGAGTTCAAACCTACCCCAGAGAAGGCCTGTGCTGAAGACCCTGGCTATGACATCAATTCCCCATGAGGCTGAGTAATTCTGGGCAAGGCGATATTCTTGTATAGAGAGGAGTATGTGTCTGTATGCATATGTGCATATACATGTCATTAGAGGTATAACAGGTATCGCCACACCTGGGAGAGGATCACCTTCTCAACCCTAAGGGCACCTTTCTGAGCCCGTGGGACAATTGTTCAGCAGGGGGGATATTTGAAACAGGCATCATCTATGCCCAAATCTAAATCCCAGTCAGCCCACACAAAAATTAGAAATGGAGGAGCTATAAATGGAGAGATAAAGAAGACATGTCGGTAGAAAGATTGCACTCATTTGTGGAATATAATGTAACAGAATGGGAGACTAACACTCAAGAATAGTAGAGAAAAGTACCAGAAGGATCACTCCACAGCTTAGAAGCCGGCCTCACGTGCTGGGGGAAAAGGCAGCTCAGCTAGAGAAGGGACCACCAAGTAAAGGGTGCTAGGAGGACCCACTTGGGATGGGAGATGCGGGCTGAAAGTAGACTAGACCAAACATGATGGCCACTTAATTCCTGTGTTGCAAACCACAACACCCAAAAAGAGAGAGAGCAAGAGGAAATGCCCTGCCACAGAAGTGGGGTAGGGTGTAGGGGATGGGGTGGAGGTGGTGGGAGGGATGCTGAGACCATTGTTGGTGGAAAATGGGCACTGGTGGAGGGATGGGTACTCAATCATTGTATGACTGAAATGCAAGCACGAAAGTCTGTAAGCCTGTAACTGTACCTCACAGTGATTCACTGATAGAAAAAAACAAAACAAGCAAAAACAAACAAACAAACAAAAAGAGGACTTGTCTGCAGGAAAATAAAGACTGTACCTAAACATGTGTATATGAGTAGGGTATATACATCTTATTAGAAAGAAGGGAGCAGGGTCCAGCTGCATTTGCAACCAGCAAAGTTCCTGGGACCACACAAGCATGACACTCCACTTGTCGGCAGTGAAAATGATGCAATTTACCTTTGGGTGGTGGAGCTGCAATTCCCATTTAAAAGTCTAAGCCTGCTGATTATTTATTGATGTCTCTCTCCATAGCTGTCTGACTCTTACTGGTAGGAAGTGGCTCCTGGGTGCCTAAAGGATTTTTTGAATTAAGTTCTTTGCAGTCATTTTCCCCTCCGGTGTTAACCAATGAGACTTTGCACTTGGACGGAATCGGCTTCTCCCCCGCCCCCACCCTCCCTGCTTCTTTGATGTCACGGAATAAAATGAAGTACCAGGAGCCAAGCCATCAGACAACTGGACCTGACATTGTTATTTGGCACTTATTTTTTATTTACAGAAAGAGGGAGGAGAATGCACTGGAGCCACTTATATTTTACTGTGGCTCTGCCTGCACCTCACAGCAGGACACCAGCCAAGTGAGAGAATGTGTAACAGGATCCGCTCTGGACGGCTGTCTGTCCTCACACTTGCTCTCAGCCCAGGAGTTGTCCTTGAAGCAGCGCATTTACTGTAAATTCCTGAAATTGGCCTGATGAGGCCTCCTAACCTCAGGTGGTTCATCTATAAAATGGAACAATAGTCCTTTCCTCCAGAAAGGTCAAGGGATGGAGAGATGTAATAAAAATATTCTCTTCTAGATGTAATATTTATGATTTGTGAGGTGAAACCTTATTGTAATTTTGGTCCTGGGGCCACACCCAGCCCAGAGCTTACTCCTCATTTTGAGCTCAATGGTCACTCCCGGTGGTTTCAGGGAACAACTGTGCTGCTGAGGCTTGGAAAGAGGAGCCTGCTGTGTGCAAGGCAAATGTGTCAACCTCTCTGCTACCTCTCTGGTCTGAATATTTTCTCCAGGGATGCCCTACAAGTGGCCTGCGGGTTTCTTAATTCAGGACGAACCATCCACCCTCTGGTCTGTTCTTGCCATCAGCTACCCTTTTTTTTTATTCTCATCCCACCTAGGGGACAGCGTACTCTAAAGGAATAGTCTGGAAGTGACAGATCTGGGAGCAGGGAGCACTAGCTGAGATGTGTGGAGCATGACTGGGAGTCAGTGGGGCTCCTTCACATGGCTTCTGGACCAAGAGGGAAGACCTGTGTCCTGTTTCTCCTGCAGTGAGGCCTGCCTCAAACACCACTTTTTTTTTCTTTTTGGGTCACACCCAGCAATGCTCAGGGGTTACTCCTGACTCTGCACTCAGGAATTACTCCTGGTGGTGCCGAGTATTGAACCCAGTTCGGCAGTTTGCAAGGCAAACGCCCTTCCCACAGTGGTGTCACTCCAGCCTCTCAAATACCACTTTTTAGCAGGTCTGTCCCCTGAGATCTGAGATGCGCAGAGACTGCTCTCCAGGAAGAACTCTCCTCCTCCTGGTCCTCCAGGGAGGGAGGAGGAAATGCCTAAACATTGGTCCAGAGACACAGTTTGTCCTTCATGCTGGGGCAATAGTGGAGCCCTTGGGAACATTCTGGGTCTTGGACAGGATGGAGCAGGTGCTAATGGGGCTGGGGCAAATCTTGGTGCAAGGACCTCAGCCAGTGGAGGGGACAGGGTTGGTTCAAAGAAGGGGCTAGGGCTTTGGTGTGGCATTGCTGGCCCAGCCTTTCTTGAGGCGGACTTTGAAATGGGAAAGGCCAGAAAACCAAAAGGATTCAACCTACAGCACCTGAAGTTTGAATTAAGTTACTTCAACCTTAAATAAATATTTGTAATTAATTGATTATTTCAAACCAATTAATTGACTACAATTAATTACTCATAAGCAATAACCAGGCTGACTTCAGAAATTTACAGTAAATGTACTTCTTCAAGGACAACTTCTAGGCTGGCAGAAAGTGTGAGGACAAACAGCTGTTCAGAGCAGGTCTGGTTATTCATTAATTCACATAATTTCTGTGCTTTTATTTTCTCATTTGAAAAAAATAGGAGTTACGACCGGCTGACTCTTTCTGATGACTAACTGTCGGCTCTGGAACCTGACTGGCTCTCTCTGATGGCTAACTGCAGGGTTCTGGAGGCTGGCTGTCCCTGCTGGGACATGATGGGGCCAGGAAACAGGGAAAGTGACTTAAGAGCCCCGAAACTGCCAGTCATGGTTTCAGGGCAGGAAGTCCCAGTTTCAGGGTAGAGCCTTTGCCCCACCCAGAAGGGTAACCCTGCAGATGTAGATTCTGAGTGTGTGTATGTGTGTGTGTGTGTGCGCGCGCGCGTGTGTGCATACGTGTATGTGAGTATGTGTGTGTGTGCGCATACATGCACATGCATACACACCCAATATTTTCCAAGGCCAGTCCTTCTTTTTTGTGGGGGGTCACACCCAGCGATGCACAGGGGTTACTCCTGACTCTGCACTCAGGAATTACTCCTGGCAGTGCTGGGGGACCATATGAGATGCTGGGAATCGAACCTGGGTTGACTGCATGCAAGGCGCTGTGCTATCACTCCAGCACAAGGCCAGTCCTTCTAACACAAGGGACAGATCTTTCCCAACCAGGGAAGATGCTGAGGTCTTTTTTAGAAGGAAGGTGAATATAACCATTTCTATTAGTAGAGTACTTTGAGTTGTATTTTTGTTGTATTTTTACACAAACATCTTTTTATATGATTCCTCCTCCAGGAAGCCCTGTCCTGGCTTCCTCTTACTAAAGCACTATTCAGATACTCCCTGCCTGCTGTGGGTCCTGCTTCTGTGGCATTTAGCATGTATGTTCTCCTTAGGACATGACAGTGTGTGTTCTTGTCTATCTAGACTTACAGATGGAGCCAGGTGATTTTTTTTAAATCTCCCTGTGTAATCCCTATAAATGGGTTAGACTATTTTAAGAGAAATAAGCAAATGCGTGTTGAATGAATGGATGTGACCAAATGGACGCATGACATGAATGTAGGATGCTTGTCCTAGGACCCCATTCCTTACTCTTACTTTGCAACTTTTCTTACTACACATAATTCTTTTTCCCTCATCTTTGGGGGTGAGGGAAGCAGTACTCAGGAGATTAGGGGTACTTCCCCATGATTCTCGGTCAACTGGATCATCAGTTCAATGCAGGGGCCCAAGGACTATTTGTGTCCTGTAGTTCAGGGACTCCTTGGGCCACTAGCCATGCTTGGAGACTTTCAAAGCCACACCTGACAGTGCTTAGAGATTCTCCCACCAACACTTGGGGGAATCTGATGGTGCAGGGTTTGAGTCAGGATGAACATAAACAAGCTGTGCATCTTACCACTTGGACTAGCTCTTAAGGCCCTCACAACACATTTCCACCCCAACTTCTCTCTTGTCCCCTCTCCTGTCCCAATCCTAAGACCCCCCACTTACTGCCTATTTATCTACTTCCATAGTGTTGACATTGGAACAGCCTACATGAACCCCCCACCACCTTGCCTTAATGTTAATATCAATATTGACAAGTTCCAGCTCCTCATATGCTGGTGATAGCTATTTGTTTTTTTTTTCTTTTTGGATCACACCCAGCAATGCACAGGGGTTACTTCTGGTTCATGCACTCAAAAATTACTCCTGGATATGTTTGGGGGACCATATGGGATGCTGGGAATCAAACCCAGGTTGAGCCGCATGTAAGGCAAATGCCCTACCCGCTGTGCTATCACTCCAGCCCCCTGGTGATAGTTATTTGGATATCAAAATGGAAGGGAAATAGAAAGACACTGCCCTGGTCTGACGTTGGGATGCATATGCTACACAGTCTGACTCTCAAGTCCCAAGAGCTGAGAGATATATGACTGCACTCAGACAAATACAAGCAACCCAGGAGTTGGTGGATCCCTTGGAATATTAAATGATGGTTGCGATGTTGGGTACCCTCCAAGACAGTCGTTGGCATCTGGAACACTAGGAGATATACTTGGTATCTCCCCAGGGCATCCCATGAGCTAAGAATGTCTCTTACCCACCAATAAGCTTGTTGAACATGGGCTTCCTCCCGTGCACCCCGGGTTCTGGCTAGGGAGCCGCAGCACCAGGAGAAAATAGAAACCAGCTCTCTGAGGACATCCTTCAAACCCTCCACTCCCCCAGGTGCTGTCTGTGGACAACCAAATAAGCCAGAGGGTCACGGCCCAGGGGCTCAGGAGTGTGGCTTTGTCCATGACCTAGGATCTCTCGCTGTGCCACAGCCCAGGCTAATCCATCACAGGGACAGAAATCATTGATTGCAGTGGAGATGAATTGTCAGTGGGGATGGCTTCATGAAAACTCAGCTACACTATTGAAAAAAAAGCAATCAAAACCACCCAATGTTCTGAGCATTTCCTGCTGCCAGCCAAGAAAATACAGTGTCTATGTGTAAAGGGGTGGGGGTGGGACAGCACCAAACACGTCAGTCTCCGCCTGCAAGAAACACACATGCAGGGGAAATGCAGCCCAGTAGGAGAACTTTCCTCCTGGTGGTGGGTCAGGAGACTAGGACCTCATAGGAAAGACAGGGCCTTAATGAAAGTGTCTGTTATGCACCCAGCATAGTGCAGGGGCCATAGTGACCTGGCCATCCCTAGGAGAGAACACAAACTCTGCAGCCAGACACCGTTGGCTCTAAATACCAGCCCTGCTACTTTTCTGCTAAACATTCTTGGTCAGATTGCTTATTGTGCGCTTGTCTATGCAACGAGGTGAATAATGCCTTCGGCACTGGATTCCATTAGAAAGTGAAATCCTTAGTAAAGTAACTGACATTTAGGTGGTACTTCATGAATTTATGTATCACTTTCTCCTTCATTTACTAGACCAACGTCAGTTGTTGAATCAAGCTGTATAAGTGATCGCCTCAACTCAAATAAATAGCAAGGGATGAAGGCTTATTGTGAGTTCGAAGTGTGGGTGTGTGACACGTGTTTGGTGGCCAAGAGTCACCTCCCCAACCCTGCTAACTGATGGTGATGGATGAAGTCTCACAATGTTAGTTATAGAAGGTTGGGGATAGCAATTACACAAAGGTGTGTTTGTATATTATTATAAACAATGAACAGATGTAAAGCTCTTCCTTCAGGGGAGGCTCTTCTAGGAGATACTCAAGGACAAAATCTCATCCCCCTAAGAGATCCACCCAAGAGCAGAATTCCATCTAAGGGCGGATTACTTTCTCCTTTCCTTAGTCCATATCCATTTGAATAGTCATCTTAAATTTACTTCTTAATAATATTTCTAGTCATTTTGAATGTACACAGTAAGAGATATATTAGGCTTAAAGGGTGACTCTCCTGGGGACCTCTCTATAGATTCCAGGGTACAGTCCTAAGGCCAGTTTAGTCTTTCCTAACCCCAGGAGGGTACTTATTCATTTACTTCTTTCTTATTCAGTTAGTAGAGAGTATGAAGGATGTCCTCAGAGAGCTGTAAAAAGTAAAAAAAAAAGAAGTAACTGAAACAAACAAGAGTTTGCTTTTGCTTCATTGCTTCATGACCGTGCTCTTAACTTATACTCCTTATGATGCTTAGCCCGTCCCTTTCTATGTCAGGGTAGCTTGTGACTTACCCTGAGTCCATCCTTGTCCTTTAAGGGACCCCTGTTTTAGGGTGTTAGGAACACAGGGCAACTGAGAATTATGTCAAATAAATATGATGAACACCACGCAGGAATAAATATTATTCGAAGTCAATTAACTCCCAAGTTACAAAAACATAACAATAACTGTCTTCCTGTGTCTATATAAAAAGGAATCTTCTCTAAAGTAAACTATGCAATGAGCATAAAGGAATGAGAAAAGCAATATCTCACATATACAAAATCCAGAGTCCTCAGAAGAATTTGAATTTACAAGTCATAGGGTATGATTCAGGGATGTTAGTGATTAACAGATAAAGGAAGCAGGGCACAAAGGAGAGATTAAATATAAACACAGAGGATTGGGAGTGCCAGATGAAATTGGGTGTGCCTGGGGAGCACTGTAATGGGAGTAATTCAATAAAAACCTCTCTGCAGGGGGGTTCGGTGGGGGGAGAAGGGACAAACCAATATTATCCAACAGCTGATGGTCTACCCAGCCCTGGGGATGCATCATGGCAGAGTCAAAGAGGGAAGTTGAAGAACTTCAATACTGAGGATTTTAGTAGTGAAGACTTGTACCCCTATATCTTTTCTCACTGGTGGACTGGGGAGATGATAATGAAGGTGTGAGGCTGTCTTGTTAAAGTTTGTCTTCAGAGTACCTACAATTTGCTGGGTCAATAGAGACAGGCACATGGGGAAGGAGGATGGAAGAGAATGAATGAGCATTGGATTGATGGAGGTAATGGATTGATGGAGGGAGAGTGGGAAGGAAGGAAGTGGGGAGAGATGTATTTATTATGTGTAGGTGAATGGATGGGAGGAGAGGTAGCAGGTTGGAAGGGGATGGACAAATAAACAATCTGGTATGTTTCCATCTTTGTGTCCTCATTCAAAGAGGTTAAATAAACACTTGCGGAGGAGAATGTCCTCATAGTCCCAGTAACTTGCCAAGGTCATCCCAGCATTATCTTCTTGCATATCAAAGGCCCAGAGTTCTCTTCCTTTCCCCTCCAGTCTAACCCACATCCTTCAAGATCCAACTCAAGTTCCAGCTGCTCAGCTGAGTCTGCTTATCTGATGGGCTCAGACTCCTTCTATTTTTCCTGAACTTCTGGACTGGAGTGTTCCCCGCATTGTTGAACTTTTCAATACTAATTGTCTTTAAGTCTGTGTCTCATCCCCTCCATCTTCGAAGCAGAGCATGGATTCCATGCCCCCTGCCTAGCACCAAGCACAAAGCTGGGGACATCTACAGAGGCTGGGAGAGTGCTGGGCTTGTTAGGTAATGTCTCAACGCATCATCAACATGAACTCTTACTGAGTGGTACCCATCGCAGAGAACTTTGATACACATCACATAAACCCCTGATGTTCTTACAATGCAGACATCCTTATCTCCCCAAGATAAGGAGACTTGAGTTGGACAGATGTGGTGCTCTCAACATCAGGACCCTAAACACTTCCAGGACACTAGGCCTCTCCTCTTGAATCTAGGTGAGTTTCTGATCGTATCCAACAATAGAGGCTGGTAGCAGGGAGCTTTTGTGACTTCTGAAATGGGGTCATTAAAGGCCAGGATGCCTTCATGGGCTTCATGGGAACTCATATCCTTAGAGAACTAAGCACCTATGCGGGCAGTTTCAAGGTTCCCAGGCTGCCTATATCAGGAAGCCTGATCTGCAGGGCAGGGCAGAGCAGCTGCTCTCAAACTCAGGCCTCAGGAGCCACCTAAGTGAGTAAAGGGACCTTGAGCAGGTTCTAGCCCCAGTCTCTGAATAACCTCAGGTGTGCAGCCTCAGGCATGGGTGGAGGTGGGAGAGGGCAGACCTAGAAAACAGGCTGTCCTACATGCCCTGACCCCAATCCACCATTTTACCAGCAGGCCCAGCATCTGTTTTCATCTGTAACTGTTGGAATAAGTGATCAGACAACAGAATCAGCTGGAACAGGAGCTGATTTAACTTGCCCAAGTAAGAAGCAATGGTGGGATTTTAGTTCTCTGATTCCAGAGCACCTGGGGAGTACAGCCCACTCTGGGGCTGCTACACCCAGATTTCAGAAAGAAGAGGGGGCACCTCCAAAGAACCAAGACATGGATGGGGTCCATCAGGAGCTCTGGAGGAGGGAGACGGGACCCTAGAGGCAGAGGGTAAGGGCTCTGCCTCAGATCCAGAGTTTTGTTAAAAACTGGGCAGCAGTAGGGTACTGATAGACAAAGATGGTCTAGACAGCAGTGAGGGGTGCAGTGGGTGGTGGGGGTATGGGGGGATAACACCCTTTGGCTGTTCTGGGTAGGTGGGAGGGAGAGGGCTGGGGCAGCCAGCCTTAAGCTAAAGAGTGGCATGAAAGGATGCTGAGTGCGGGGAGGTGAGGCGGGGGGCATGATGATACCCATGTCCATTTCTGTTGGAGGTCCAGACTCTGGCTTCCTCCTGGGGGCTGTGGTTTCTATTTCTCAGGCCATGGGTGCAGGTGTGGGCATAGCTGCCACTGCAGAGCTGCAGAGCCCCCCAGCCTATACAGGGCAGCTCCCCTGCCCTGTTGGCCACATCCCCGCTGTGGGCTGCCAACCTGTACTTCTTCCTTCATGCTGTCACTGTATCCAGAGGAACTGCCTCCCCACCTCCTTTCCTTCCATGACCATGCCATAAGATCAGGACCACAAAAGAGAATTGGGAACAGAGATGCAGGACTCCCCCAGGCTAGAGAGACTAATGGTCATTACTCCACCACTGGCATTTCCTCCTGCATTCTGCTGAATGGTGCTTCTAGTCCATGTTCTGAGCACTTGGAAGAGCACCTCTGTGAGCACTGGCTGCTAAGGGTTACCAGGAGGATTTGTGCACAAAAGGCTGAGGGAACTGGTTGGTCCACAGCAAGTGATTTATAAATGTTTGTTGAATGACAGCCCCATGAAGGCCAAGGTATGGTGCCAGGATTGAGGGGAGGCATAGGACATTCCATGTTCATGGAGCCACTATCCTGGGTGGGCATCACACTTGCCTGTGCTTGTCATTTAATTTACTATGACAACTGTCTTCTCACCAAACAGGTATCATCTGGTGGCATGAAAGCATATTAACTCTCTTTGTCAAAGCTTCCATGATGGCAGGCAAGAGTGAGGAGGGATGGGAGAAGGTCTTGCCTGCCTGTAGATGTTCAGACACGAGTTTCAGACTGAGTGTGTCAGTGCCTCTCCCTCTCTAGTCCCCAGGCACCTGGGAGGTGGCTGGTCCACCTGAAAATGAGCCAACAGTCCCACGGGTCACACAGCAAGCCAACAAAGTTCACCTCTAAGCACAAATTCATTCCATGTTGAAATGGTAGTATTTGAGACATGCCGGATTAAATACACCATTAAAATTATGTGCAGTTGGTTCTCTTCCAATTTTTTTTCTTTGATTTTAGACCACTCATAGTTTCTTCCTGGCTCTGTGCTCAGAGATCACTCCTGCCAGTGGGAGACTAGATGGAGTGCTGGGGCCTGAACCCAGGTCAGACTTGTGCAAGACAAGCCCCTTGTCCACTGTGCTATCTGTCTGGACCATGTTTTGACTTTATTATCAATGGCACTTGTGCAGGAAGTCCTTAAATAATGTGGCTGCATTCACCCTCCATTCATTATAATGTGGATGTGGGGGGAAAAAAATCTCAGCAACACTGAACACGAAGGATGTTAGCCAAGAGTTGGTTTTGCTGTTGTATATCAGTTTTTCTTAAAGGCCCCATTTCCAGGAAACCATAGACAGAGTCATGTGAGGACATTTTTCTTGTAAATTCAGTGGCTCTGTCACCTTAATCACCTTTCCATGGCTCCAGCTGCCCAGTGCTGAATGAACAGTTCCCTGCAGAGGCACTTGCTAGAGAAAGATTCTTTTCCTCAAAGGAGGGAGAGTGCAGTTAGGACAGAAACTATGACAATGATAGTTGGAAGTGATCACTCTGGACGGGCAAGAACTGAGTGCTGATAGGAGGTAAAGTGGTATGCACCCAATGGTTCCATATATTCCCATATAGTCCCATGAGCACTGTGAGGAATGACCCCTGAGCACAGGGCTGGGAATAAACCCGGAGCACCCCTGAGTGTGGCCCAAAACAAACAGTCTTTCCCCAGTACACGGGGTGACATGAGCCCTGGGTAGACATTCTTTCCCAAGAGCATTTCCTCGCATGCCTGACAGATTCCTTTCTTGGGACTGGGGGCTGGATTCATTTTTTTTTTATTAGTGAGACACCATGAGGTACAGTTGTAGACTTACAAATTTTGTGCTTGGGTTTTAATTATACAAAATAATTGTATATTTGTGCTTGGGTTTCAATTATACAATGATCAAATACCCATCCCTCCACCAGTGCCCATTTCCCACCACCGCCGGATCCCAGTATCCTTGATGGCCTGAATTAGGGTGAAACGTACCATGCCTTGGGGTGTGAAAGGCTGGGTTCAGATCATGCTCTGTACTTGACACGTGATCCTGGCACACATCAAAACGGTCCAGTCAAATCTGTAGCACTGCACTCTCCTCCCGTTGTTCATCGAACTTGCTCCAGCCAGTCCAATTACGTCCCCATTGTGAGACTTGTTGTTACTGTGTTTGGCATATAGAATATATCATGGGTAGCTTGCCAGGCTTTGCAGCGCGGGCAAGATACTCTCGGTAGCTTGCTGGGCTCTTCGAGAGGGGCAGAGGAATCAAACCCGGGTCGGACAAGTTGGCCACATGCAAGGCAAACGCCCTACTGCTGTGCTATTGCTCCAGCCCATCAAATCTAAACCAGCAGAAATGCCTCCCTTGGAGAGCAAGCTGCTGCCCATTTCTGAGGGCACCTCCCTAGAACCTCGCCCACAGCTTCAGCTTCAATGTCCACCCCCACAGAATGGGTCCTCTGAGAGGTGTGGATTTTAATTGGCTTCTTTGTTCTGGAGGCTGAGCTGAGCTCCCAACTTCCAAGGATCTCGCTCCCACCTCCCAGTCATCAATCCTGGGAAGAAGTTTAGGAAAAGTCAAGCCTTTGCAAGTGATTCCAGGGAAGGGAAAAGGAGGGAGTGGGGGATCCAGGAAAGCTAGGCGGGGGCCGCCCTCGGAAAGGCAAAGACTAATTCTGTAGTCTAGTCACTCCGTCAAACATTTAGTGTATCCGGGTGATTGTTCCCCGGTAGCCGCGACGGTCTATCTGTTGGGCCTTTTGTCATGTTAACTGCAGCCGATCAATGGATTGAGGTCAGGACTTCTGATGTAGGTGCAAGCTTAGAGGGAAAAAAGTCTCAAAGATTCATTTTTTCTCGTCTGGTAACACTCCGGTCACTTATTTTTTCTCAGTTAGCCTCTGCCGCTCTAAAGTGGATATTGATCAGTGCTTTAATGCAAACCTGTCAAATTAATTTTGCAGACCTGGGATATGACTGGCCTAAAATTGCTTCTGCATCTGTTCTCTGCAGCAAGCCTATGAATTTTAATCACGGCCAGAATGGGTTGGTGGCTCTTTTTGTTAGAAACTTGAATAGGAAAGGTTTAAACTGTAAATGCCAGGGAATGATGCTGTTTTGTTCTTTTCAGAAACTCATGTGGTGGAGGTCAAAGAAATTATTATGTCGGGTGTATTCTTGGCAGATGCTGTGGGAAGCGGTGCGGGCCGCCTTTGCATGGGCCTGGGTGCGTGGGGGGGGGGGGGGGGCGCTGGAGTCTCCGGAAAGCTCCGTGGGGGCGGAGTCGCCGTGCTGGGGCTTGGTGCAGAGCCGCAGGAGGTGCTATCCCCGCTGTGGGCTCTGTTCTTGACTCTGATTTGGTGCTGTAGCCTGTTGAATGGCTTTCCTCCTGGGCATAGCCGCCCAGATTTCACTCTGATGAGCAGATTTGGTTTCCAGGCTTGGTTCTGCTCTCAAGTCCCATTGGACCAGTAAGGTTACTGCCTCTGGGACTCAAACTCTGAACTCCAAAGCACAAGTCTAGTGTGGGGGACAACCCTCAGGAATGGCTCCTCCTTGGAACACCGTCTTTCTTTCCCCAGGTCAGGCTCCGTCATGAAATTCTGGGGAGGGAGGTTGGAGGTCTGACTGGGAAATCTTGGAAGTGGGGCCTGGGCCGGGGTTGGTGCCACTACTGCTCTCCCTGCTGCCCAGGGTGCACACCTATGGGGCCTCTGCCCACCTGGGCCTTGAAGGCAGGAGGACTGAGCTCGCTCACTCACTCACAGCTTGTTCTTCCCTGGGTACATCCGGGAGCACTTTCTGCAGGGAGCCAACCCATTGCAACTCAAACCATGCTGAGTTCCCAGCAGCTCCTCATTATGCACCCCCAACTGTTTCTCAAGATCCACAGAGGTTGCTCCAGGACCCTTAAGTAAGATGTTGTGACATCCACAGGGAATTTAGGTTCCACACAGCCTCAACTCTGTGACCTCAGCTGAGAGTTCCCCAATTCTGCATTGTCATCTCACCATTTTGCTCCTAGAACCGTGGCAAGAGGAAAAGTCTGCACGAGAGTGGTGGAGACGAGCCTTCAGAGGTGTGGGTGAAGGAAGCTGAGGATACAGACCTCACAGGGCGGTGTGTGTGTGTGTGTGTGTGTGTGTGTGTGTGTGTGTGTGCACTGTACTTGGATCCATACTCTGTCGTGACTTGCTTACCTCTATGGTCTCATTTAATGCTCATAACCACCGCCTGTGAGGCCTGTGATTGCTAGTCCCATGTTCCTGAGGTGTGAAGAAAACTTACCCAAGACACACAGCCAATATATGGCACAACCAGATTTATCTCAGTCTATCCTTCAGCTGCTTTGAGCACGTCTGTCTTTCTCTGTCCATGTGCAGTGAAGTACTTGAGACTTTGTGTTCTCTCATTGGCTTTTCTCATTGTTACATTGAGTTATTCTTTACTGCCCAATAAAATTGGGATCCTCCCCACCCCCAACCCCCAGAGCACAGCCTCCTCTCTACTTCTTGAATTTTTCCAGTACAAAAGAGAAGATCAAAGATGAAGAGTCACAGAGAACAGGCCAGGGAAATATTTGGGATCCTTCTGATGAGAACTCTGGTCTATTCAGTTTTCAAGAATAAGGGCTGGAGATAAAATGGGTGGGGTTGGGGGAGAATCTTCATTTCCCATGAATGTATCTTGATTCTCCAACCGTTGGGGACCTCTAGGAGGGGGGAAACAATAAAACAGACTGGACCCCACCTGCAGAGAGGAGGCACCTGAGGGCTGGAGAGCAGCTTTGGGGCATCTGCTATTTAGATTTAGAGTTATTGTGGGGGTGGAATGTGGGGACAGGACTGGAGATTTTCCTGAGAAGATTTTTACTGCCTCTGGAATCTTCTCGGGCAAACTTTTCCATACAATCAAATAAGCATCTCACATAGAGGGATGGGGGAATAGAGTTAGTTTAATTGTAAGCATATGGGCTCTACGTGGAAGTGGACTCTAAAGCCAGTAGGTATAAGGAAAGTTGAGAACCTGAGCTAAGGCTAAGGATGGTTGCTCAGTAATTATGACAGTGCTCAGTAATTATGTGTTTCCCTGCCATGGAGGTTGGTTTCTCAGAGAAAAAGTTTATTCCCATTAAAAATGCTAATTCTTGACACTTTTTCTGTTCTGGAGCAAGCCCAAGAAATTCAAGTGTTCTCTCTTGAACACATGTTCCTTTTTCCTCTCACTCACATTTCTTTAAATTTCTTTCAATAAAAAATAGTGTGCTTCACCAAGAAAACCAAAACCCTTTTCTCAGATCTGGAGAGAAAGAGAGAGAGAGAGAGAGAGAGAGAGAGAGAGAGAGAGAGAGAGAGAGAGAGAGAGAGAGAGAGAGAGA
>JAOXYA010000002.1:33195419-33208675 GCA_028565675.1 Sorex palustris
TGTTGCCACAATAGTGCCAAAGAGCTCCCAGTTGGTGGTTGTTCTGGGAGTTCTCTTCTTAAACTTTGCAGCCCTTTTCCCCCACCCTGTGAAGTAGAATTTTGCATGAAGGAGAGGGTAGTCTGATCCTGTTTGGAATTTTGGGACAACAGCGACATCGGTCAGGCAAAACTGTAGATTGAATATGATGTGGTCAATTTCGTTGTGGAACCGTCCACCGGGAGATTCCCATGTCCAATGTTTAGATTCAGCCTTCTGGAACTGTGAGTTCCAGGCTCAGTACCTGATATTCAGCATAATAAATAGATGTCAGTTAGGGCCAGACACATAGTAGAGCAGGTAAGGTTTTTGTCTAACAGCCAGGGTTTGATCTCCAGCACCCGAGCTGGTCCCCCAAATCTAGAAAGGAGTGATTCCTGAGTGCAGAGCCAGGAGCAAGCCCTGAGTACCACTAGGTTTGGTCCCAAAACAAAAAGAAAAATAAAAGAGAGAGAGTGTGTGTGAAATAGATAGGGCAGAGAGCTCAAAGGGTTGGAGCTCATACTTTGCATGCCTGAGGTTAGAGTTCAATCCTTGGCAGCAAGTGGGCCTCTGAGCACCGCCAGGTGTTGCACAATGGACTCCAAGCCCTGCTGGGCCTAAGCAGCATTGAATCACTGAACTAAGCATTTCAACAAATGTTCCAGTTAGTCAAGTACTATTCAAGAGTGGCCTCCAGTAGAATTAGTATCACTGTATCACTGTCATCTTCTTGATCGTTGATTCACTCGAGCAGGTGCCAGTAACGTGTCTATTCCTCCCAGCCCTGAGATTTTAGCAGCATCTTCTTTTTCATCTTTTCCCAATGATTGGAGGCTCTTTCAGGGTCAGGGGAATGAGACCTGTAGTTGTTACTGGTTTTGGCATATTCAATACACCACACATAGCTTGCCGCGCTCTGCCCGTGTGGGCGGGATACTCTCAGTCGCTTGCCAGGCTCTGTGAGAGAAATATATTTATATATTTCTCTCTATTTTTTGTTGCCTACTGTCTGAACCTCATAAAATATGGTGTGGTAATTATGGAAAATTGGTAGAAAGTGTTTTATAATGTGTTGGGCGGCCATGAAGTGGCTGGGTAAGCAATTCTTAAAGAGACCAACTAGTGAAAGAGTTCCCTTTCCCTTAATTTAAGTGGCGGCTGCTTTCTTAGGAATACTAGGGTATATAATATTGAACTGAATGGAGCAAAATTACTTTGATTTGTTGTGTGAAGTCAAGTTTGGGTTTTTCATCCCAGACTGGCGTGTGAGGTAGGTGTGGCCAGTGGTCCAGCAACCACAGCCAACACACATCCAGTCCATGACACTTAAGCCCTGCCCCACCCAGTTCACACTGGCAGCCTCTTCACGGGCACACAGTGGGCCCAGCTTTGCGAGGAACCAGGCCCTCCAATTGTTTGCTCAGAACCTGTGCCCTGAGCTCTTGAGGGCAGGGGCAGGCGATGCAGATGATAAATGTGAGAGGCTGCTCCAGGCTCGGCTTTCTCTGACCTCCGCAGTCTCTTTGTCGATGGAGAGAGCAGAAAGCTCCCAGCTTATAGAAGAGGTCAGGGGAAAGTGATTTCAATTAGATGGGGGATCGCTGAGGTCTCACGCCAACATGGGCAAGTTGTGTAACAGCAGCTACGTGGGGTGCAATCATTTATCCTGCCTGTGTCAGTCACCCTGGGCTTTGTAGGAGGCCTGGTGCTGCCACCCCCAACCCCCTGTCCCCCTTCTCTTTCTGGCCTTGGAAAGAAAAACAGAATGGGAACAAGGCCTTGCTGCCCACACTCTCATCTCTGCAGGCGAAGTGGGGGCCAGGAGTAAGGAGATGGCAGCAGGGAGTTTGGGGGAGGACCCAGAGGTGGGCCTTCTGATCCCCAGCCCCGAGTTTCAGGCTTGGAAGTAGAGAAGGGAGAGAGGCAGCTGGGATCATCTATGGGAACCTGCCCATCCTCAGGGTCCCTTCAGGCCACCTGCTTTGAGGTCACCTCCATCCAACCTGGGTTCACCCAATTTCGAACCCATATTGCTCAGTCATAGGCTATGCAGTCTCCCTGGGCTCTTTCCCCTGCCTGGATGCCATTGAGCAAACTGTACTCAGACTGTGGCTAAGACTGGGTCCAGATACTGCCAAACAGACATTGGCAAAGTTCTTCCATGCTGTGGAGGTGAAGGTGGGGGAGTGAGGTCCAAGGGAGCAGAATGGCATGAGGAACTTATACTTGAAAGAGGATCAAGCAAGATAATAGATGTGGAAAGTAGGTGGTGAGCATGGCCAGGACAGCTAGGCAGAGGAGTCCAGGCAGTGGTAGCAAGCTTCAGAACAGGACTGTTGTGTGGGGGCTTGGGGCCCTGTGGGCAGCCTGTGTACCACAAGGACTGATAGGCACAGGCCTTGGAGAAGGAGCTACGATCACCCTCATTTCCCTATGGTGGCAGGTACAGGTAAGCCCAAAAGTGCTGAGAGGACCCCAGAAGTGTCGAGTGGCATATGGGTTGTGACTAGCTGACTTTGTCACTGACCTTTTATTCCAAAACGGCCTTCACAGTCCAAATAGAAGACTATGGAGCCGCACAAGGTCCCTGGACACCTCAGAAGGGATCAAAAGGTCTCAAACTGAAAAATAACTGACATTTATTTACTTATTTGTTTTTTGCAGTGCCGGGATTGAAACCTAGACCTTACACATGCAAGGCAAGTGCTCTGTGACTGAGACAAATCCCTGATGCCTACGTTTTATTTATTGTCACTATTATCATTGTTGTTGTTTTGTTTTGGGGGGGGGGTACAAGGTGCTCAGTGACTGCTGCTGGCGTGGTGCTCACAGGTCAATTCTGGCGAGCTCCAGGGACCACGCAGTATCTCCTCTGTGCAAAGCAACAAGCTCCCACTCCACCTTTTAAGAAGCATTTCCAGAGGCCCTGCTGTCCAGTTAGAGAGAAGTCTTGTGACAAAAATGCTACAAAATTCAAGTTCTGGCTCTTTAAGCCCCTGTTCTCCCTTGAACACATAGCTCACTTGCTTGCCTCTGTGTTTCTTTGCTTGTTTATTTTTACCCTGGAGAAGTCTGTGTTCTCTCCTGAACATGTACTTCTCCCTCTCTCCCCCTTTACATCTTTCTAAATAAGTTTCGATAAGAACTACCTTGCTTCGGGGCTAGAGCAGGAGTACAGCAGGGAGGGTGTTTGGCTTGCACGTGGCCAACCCGAGTTCAATCCCCAGCATCCCATATGGTCTCCCAAGCACTGCCAGGAGTGATTCCTGAGTGAAGAGCCAGGAGTAAACCCTGAGCATCACCGGGTGTTACTCAAAAAGAAAAAAAAAAATTCTAAAAAAAAAAACCTACCTTGCTTCACACACACACACACACACAAAAAAAATCCAAATTCTATGCATGAACCCTCATGTGTGCCTTTGTATATCTGTACTTATGTCTCTCTGTATGTGTCTGTGTATGTGTCTGTGTGTTTCTCTATGTGTCTCTGTGCATGTCTCTATGTATATCTGTGCATGTATGTATATGAATCTCTCAGTATGTATGTGTCTCTGCGTATCTGTGCATGTATGTGTATATGTCTCTGTGTCTGTGTATCTGTGTTTGTCTGTATATTTGTGTCTTTGTGTAAAGGTGTGTATATGTGAAGGTGTGCCGGGGGTGTGTTGCACCCCTAACGTTTTCAACCGGAGATGAAGACAAGGCTGGCTGTGCTGCTAAAATAGATGACCTCAGCACAGCCATTTAACCTTTGTCAAATGGGGCCTCAATATCTTTCCAACTCACCTCACTGGGGTATTGTGAGGATCAAGCAAGATAATAGATGTGGAAATGCCTTGAAAGAAAGGAACGTGCAGCAGATGCCAGCTTATGGGAATGCGGGCAGGCTTCCTGTGACTGGATGACCGGCTGGCACTCTTACAGCCTCACCACTTATGTGCCCTCTATAGAAATTTAAGTCATCAACCACCCCACTGTTTTAATTGCTACACAACCAGGTGTGCATAGGGGCAGATATGTGTCTGGATATTTCTGCTCATCCAGTTAGAATAATAAGGCAGACCGTGGGGCAGTTGTTGGCACTTGTCCCCCGAAGAATGTCCCTTAGGTTTGGAGTGTTTAGGTAGAGTTCAGCTTCTCCTTCGCCTCTGGCTATGGATGCACCCATAAGTCTCCCTCCTACTTATCCCCTCTGATCTATAAGACCAAGCCACACCCCATCCTTAGCCAGGGCTTTGGATCTCTGCCTGCTGAAATGCTAATGCCTGTGCGTCTCTGAAGCCACCTACTTCCAGCATCCTGTATTGTGTCATCCTGGTCCTGCCCAATGACACAACTCAGAACTGTCCTGTGCCCTGTGCCTGGAATAGTATCTTCTCTATAGGCAAGTGACAGAGAAATTGGTCCTTGGCCAGAGACATGGTAAGTGTCCAATCTGTTAATCCTTCTATGATCAAGAAAGTGCTAATGATAGGAGTAATTTCAGTAGGAGAATTCTAATATGATGACTGATAAATCAGAGAAGAGCACCTACAAATCACTAAGCTCAGAAACGAGAGGCTGGCTCCATAACTATGAGCTGTGTGTCTTGTGTCCACGAGAACTGCTTTGACAGTAGTGTTCCAGCTCTTTGATTATCAGAAGGTGATGCATTTGTGTATATTAATTGCATACTGGATATGTGCATATACGAAAAAGAATGTGCTGACCTTATTAATTCTTAATCCTTATTGTACATATTGTACATGCTATTTTATATAAATATACAATATTTCAACATACAATATTTTAACATATGTATATGTATTATATATATGCCCGGGCCCAAATCATAAAGTAGGACAGTGGAATGCATACATTTATGATAACCAAACTCCAATCGTCATTTTCTTAGAATGACAAGTTTCCTATTCAGTATTATACTTTTATTTCCTGTTATTTTCTAAAGTCAACATTTATAAGTTCTTCTTCTCCTAAGCCTTAGCAAATAAAAATGTTGAAAATGTATTTTGGAGGCTTTGGCCACACCCAAAGAGAATCAAGGGTTACTCCTGGCTCTGTGTTTAAGGGTCACTTCTGGCAGTTCCTAGGACCATATGCAGTGCCAGAGTGTGACCTAAGGTCAGCTGCATGCAAGGGCAGAGCCCCGTTGTTTGTATTTTTGACACTAGAGTCAACTTAGTAAAATGGCATATTTTTTTCTCTAAAATAAATTATTTTAATGTAAACAGTATATATACGTATAGATACACATATAATCCATTTCATAAATGCAAAATAAGTCTGATTAAGATCAACTGTGATGAATAATATAAATTAACATGAGCATAAGTCTAAAAATATACATTACCTGACACCTAATAATTCTGTTTATATTCTCACCTATGTAGAGTTGGTGCCGTGATAGAAATCCGTGTGATATTTACTCATCCGGTAGAAAAGCATTTTGCAGGTAGCAACAACAATTCCACCAATACATGCTTCAGTAAACAACAAACGGAAAGGAACTCAGGACGATTTGTTCAGTGGGAAATCATTGAAACCCACTGAAAAACTGCCACAAACACTGCTTACATAGACCTTTGTAAAAGTATTTAAAATGGACTCACCCATACAAACCCTGTTCAGCACAGTGGCAATTTGGTTGTGGGAGCACAGACAGTGCATTGTCTGGGGAGGAAGGAGGAGTCACAAAAGAGAATATCACTTCTACTTCCACTATTGTTTTTTCAGGATACCTCACACAATGGGGCCGATTTGGCACACTGTTCCCCACGGCCCACTCCGGATGCTGGGTAAAGTCATTTGTGACATGGTTCTCCGTTATTTTTCTGAAGTTTTTTTAATTTCTGAAAATAAAAAATGAGTAAGCAGATGAAGAGAAATAAATAATTAACTAGAAGCGCATATGCAGCCCACTCACCTACCTCTCCAATTACCCCACAGCCTTGGAGGATTAATCAAATTCTCTATTGCCCATAAACTCCATCTTGCTAACCTGCCCACAGAGATTTCGCCTCCAAATTTCCCCAGCTCTGTCTGTCGTGTATCTTTGCCACCCCCCACTGCCCCCCTGACGATACTGAGCTTGGCACCTGGTCATATTTGTCTCCTGACACTTTCTGTTGTGTGGTGAGTCCTGGCGCCAGGAGGTAGAAATGTCTCATGAGGGCCCTTTGCCTGCCTCCTGCCCGCTCACACAAGCCTCACGGGCCACTCAGGACCTGCGCAAAGCAGGCACCTTCCAGTGTGTAACAACTTGGGGGACCCAGATTGAGTGAAGCATGTGGAATCCCCAGTGGTAAATCTCCCATGGATATTATCATGGTTCTAAATGTGGTTAGTTATTTCTCGCATAGAAACACACACATAGTTTATTTATTCCAGATGCTGTGTGCAGATACTCTGGGGCAAGATGAATCCCCGACCCTCTGAAAACCAGTCCTTGCCACATGCCCCCTAGCTCAGGACCATAGCTCCAATTGGTGCTCTGCACTGTCCACCCCTGACCCCATCACCTGCACCCGCTGTGCTTCAGCCTTGCAGATCCCTCCCTCCCCCACACACACCACCACCACTCATCTATCCCTATACCTGAATCAGCTCTGTCTTCTGCTTGACTTGAGTGTTCATCACTCATCCTCCAAATTTCTGCTTTCCACCGGAAGTTGCCCAAGCCTCCCTTCTCCCCCAGGCGACCCCATTACCATAAGCTGGAAGTGATCTCCCCTCTCCCATGACCCCTTCATGACCACTACCTCTGTGAGGGCCTCCCCTACCTCTTGCTTCCACCCAGCTTCCAACCTTGTCCTCTAGTGACTAGATTATGGTTCTCATTTTTCAGAGGACATAAAGCTCTTGAAGATGAGGTGTTTGGGGGGTAGTGACTGTCCTCTAGAGAGTGGGCAGATAATGTTGCCACCAGCTGCTTGATCCATGGTATCTCCCACAAGCCTCCTGGTTCCCTGGGTCCCTTTAACCTGGGATGGCAGTCTACCAGCAGTCACCACCAGCAGAAACAGGATTGGTGAGAGAGGTTTGCATGTTCCCACCTGCTTTCAATGCTGTGGCTGTGGCATTGGGGGTACACTTGTTTGTTTGCGGGCTACAACTGGTGGTATTCAGAGATTACTCCTGGATCTGTGCTTTGGGGTAGCCCCATTATCATGCTATTAAATAGCTATTAAAGGAATCACTTCTGGCAGGGCATAGGGAACCAGATGGGGTACCAGGGATTGAGCCGGGTTGGCCACATGCAAGGCAAGTGCCCTGCCCACTATATTATCTCTCAGCTCCTGTGGGTACATCTTAAATTTGGGGTAGCCCCATTATCATGCTATTAAATAGCTATAAAAGGTCTCTGGCTTGTAGTTCCCAATCACTCACAAGTTCCTGAATTCCCCTCTAGCCTCCCTGAGTCTCCTCATGAAAGAGACCCTGCCCCCAACAGTGTCATTGATCTCTTTCTTTAATTTTATTTTGATTTGAACCCTTGGTGCTGGGGCTACTCCCTGCATGGTACTCAGGTTCTCTAGCAGTGTTCTGGAGCCATGTGGTGCTAGAGGACAGACTCGGGCCTCCTGTGTGTGAAGTCTGAGCTGGTTTTTGCAAAGCAGCCCCTAAGCTGAGCTCTGGCCCTGAGTCAGTGGTTGCTTCATCCCGTGACATCTCCCCCACAAGCTGCTCGCTGCTGCCCAGCCTCTGCTTCTAGGCACCGTGAGAAGTGGCTGCCTGACCCAGCCCTACACTGCAAGACACAGGGGCAGACGGCATCAGCTGAGGCCAGTCACCTCCAGGACCTCAGCCCACAGTGGCAGGGGGTGGGCGGCCTGGAGGGGGTCATGGCTCCGCCAAGCCGCGGAGCATGTTAAGCTCTTGTGCTCCCACCCCCCCACAAGAGACTGCTGATCAAAAAGGGGAGGCAAACAAAGGCGGGTGAATAGGAATCAAATTGAGTTGGGGCAGCGGACAGATGGGGCCTGCCAAGCGCCCACAGCCCGTCCTATTCATTAAATAAATATAAAGAAGAAAAAAGATAATCCACCTCCTCCCCGTGGCTTTTTGAGAGGTGGGAGGTACGCGGGATGGGGGTGGGGCACTGGACAAGGGGTCCCAGATGCTTTCCAAACTATAGGATCCCAGACTGCAGCTTGACACCCCTTCTCCACCCCCCTTCTCCTAGGTTAATTCTCTCCCCTGTTCATTTCTTATATCAGGTTTTCTCAAAGCGAGGCATCCCTGAACATAAAAGCTGAAGGAAAGGAGGGACCACGGACGTGATGCTGAAAGGCCACTCAGTCCAGCCTAATGGGGTAAAGGTGTGGTTGGGGTGCAGGGAACCAAGAGGAAGGCATGGAAGCTGGATATCCCCCTACATGCTGGAAGTCACTCCTCCAGAAATCCCTTCCTTGGTTGATGCATGATCCTTATTCAGTTAAAAATGGAGCAGGGGGTCTGGAGCAATAGTATAGGCAGCAAGGTATTTGTCTTGCATGGAGCTAACTAGGGTTCCATCCCTGGCAACCCCATATGGTCCCCTGATCACCGCCAGGAGTAATCCCTGAGTATTGCTGGGTATGGCTCCAAACCCATAAAGAAAGAAAGAAAAGAAAAGAAAAATGCAGCAGGCCCAGGAGGAATCTGCCCCAATTCTCCTCCCTGCCCGGGTGCAGAGCCCACACTCAGTCCTGGGCCCACATGCAGGCCCATGCAGCCTTTCCAGTTAGGAAGAGCATTTCCTCCAGGCTCACTTTAGCCCAGCAACAAACATGATGATCCCGAGAGCCAGGATAGCAGTCCCAGTTTGCTGAGGAGGACGTAGAAATGATTTCTTTGGCCTCTTGGTTCATAGATTGCTGCTCCTGGCAGAACACTTGGGAGATATATGTGTCTGATGGTATGTGGTATGACTCATGCCACTTGGCACGTGGGGTATTTGCACAGCTGTGCATGGGCATGCAGAGAGCCTCTTCTCCTTCCTAGAGTGGGTCAACCCTCTTCCCCATGCTCAGATATGCAGACACAGATGCCCATCCCAGGCAGACACTAACCTTTCCATCCCTCAAGGGTGAAACCAAATGAACCGAGAGACAACATCTTAATCCCTGTGATATTTCTCACAATCAGATTACACATTTGTTCTTTGAAAGTCATCTGCCAGGCAGGAGAAGGCAACCCCACTAATGGGGAGGAAGGATCAAGAGAGCAGTCTGAGAAATCAGGTGTCAAGCTGACCTTTCGAAGAGACCTGAGCACTCATTCTTACTATCGATTCTTTTCCAGGAAGATAGAAAACACTTCATCTCTCAGCAGTGAAGCCAAGAACATGGGGAAGCAAAAGCAAGAGTCTCTGAAACCACGAGGAAGCCGGGGCCAATGGCCCTACTGACCTACGTCATCTTTTTTTTAAATTTACTTTTTAAATTTTTTAATGAATCATCATGAGATACAGTTACAACTTACAAACTTTCATGATTACGTTTCAGTCATACAATGATCAAATACCCATTCCTCCACCAGTGCCCATTCTCCACCACCAATCTTCTCAGTATCCCTCCCACCTCCCCCCACTTCATACCCCCACTGCCTCTGTGGCAGGCACATTCCCTCTTTCTCTCTCCTTTTGGGTGTTGTGGTTGGCAATATAGGTACTAAGAGGCCATCATGTTTGGTATATAGTCTACTTTCAGCCCACATCTCACATCCTGAGCAAACCCTCCAAGCATCATTCACTTAGTTGACCTACATATTTCTATAGTTGTTAGAGTTTTGGTAAGTCCACCCATAGAGATTTATAACTGGAGAATAAAAATTGCCTTCCACAGTTTTAGAATTGAAATTTTTTTTTAATTTAAATAGAAGATAGTATAGGTCTCTTGTATATAATTCTCAACCCTAGTTGCTGACTTTAAAAAAAAAAACAGGGAAAACCTGTGCTCTCAAAGATCATGATTCATTCATTGGTTCATTCACTCAACCAATTGCATAGAATGAATACCTACCTTCCGAGTGTTAGATATTAACATAGACAGGACAATGAATTAAGCAGACAAGCTCCTCATCTTGTAATTCTAGTCTTGGGAGCTTATATTTTAGTTATGGAGATTTAGGAAGTAAATTAACTGATAAATGAGCACCAAAATTGTAGATCATGTCAAGTAGTATGCAGAGACTTTGGATAATACAAAGGACCCTTTGATGATCAGGGATGGAGTTTCAGAGAACATGGCATGCAAAAGGGCCCCAAATGAAGGTCTACGAAAGAATATTGCCTTGTATTGCCTGCAAAAGCTAGAAATGGCTCAGCTCAAGTGAAAGACAAGGTTAAAGACAGAGATGGGCCAGATCAGGTTGACCATCAAAAATCAAGCTAAGGAATGTGGGTGTATTTAAAGAATTAAGGGATGGCAGGTTAAAGACATTGTTTCGTGAAGAAGACATTTGATCAGATTCATAGTTGTAGGAATGGATTGGTAGAGCGGAATGAGTAGTAGCTCTGAGAGAGGTATAGAAGGAATAAGCATGGGAAGCAGAGGCTGAGCAAAATAGATTTGGTCTAGATAATTTCTTTTGTTTGATTGTTGTTTTTGATTTTGATTTTTGGGCCATGCCTGGAAGTGCTCAGGGTTTACTCCTGGCTCTAGAGTAAGAATGACAAGAATCACTGCTGGTGGTGCTAGGAGGATCTTATGGGATGCTGGGGACTGAACCTGGGTCAATTGCATGCAAGGTAAACACCTTACCCACTGTACTATCTTTTCGACCCACTAGATAAGTTCTGAGCAGTCTTAATGAGCAGGGGTGATTGTGGAGGTGGGGGGGAAGGGAACCAGGACTCCTTCTATGTTTGAAGTGAGCCAGAGTAGACAGTGATGTTCAGAGACAAGGAAGACTGGCAGAGCAGCTAAGAGAGTGCCCACACATTCTCCTTTGGCCCTAATAAGTCTGAAATGATGATCTGAGATGAATTTGAGACGATTCATCTGTAGGGAAGCCATTGACATTTATAGGGAAGAACCCAGTGTGACAGATGCAGAGAGCCACAAGCTGATTTTGGAGGTTCCCCAACTTTGATAGTCAACGAAAAGGAGAAGGAGGAGCTTTCAGAGTCCACAGAGAAACTTGGAGAGTGTGATATTTGAGGGGCCAAGAGAAGAATCTGTTTCAAGGGAAAGAAATGACTCACTCTAGCAATGGCTACCAAGAGATTAGGAAGGTAAGAACAAAGAAATGACGAGGGTTTTGCACCAGGAGTGTAATTGGGCCTTTCACTTTCAGATATCATCAGACAGCAGACAGAGAATTACAGGCTGCCAAAACAGTTTGGGGGTGGGCTTGGGGGCAAGGGGTGAGGGATGATGGGGTTCAACTAGAGAAGGTAGAGATAGAGACTTGAACAATGCCTACTGAAAGGTTTTCTAAGAGAGAACGGCAGGATAGTTAATATATAGAAAGGGAGTTCAAAGAGCATGTGGGCATCTTTATTTTAATAGAAGAAGCAAAGACTAGAGATACATGGGATTCTAGAACTGGAAGAGCATATTCTCTAAGCCACTCATTTCAAAAGTGGGAGAGTAAGGTCTGGAGATGCCGCATTTCTGCTCAGGGATGAAGACTGACTATAGCCAGAACTAGCTGGTAAGACTTCTGCCTCCAGAATGATGGGAGCGGGAGGGTCCCTGCAAATTTACCCATCTCTGCCAGGGCAACCTTCTTGCCCTTTGTCCTTCTAAACCCCATCACACCTTTTTGCCTCAAGGAGCCAAAGCAGCTCTTATCTCACGGGCCTTTGCTGGGTTCCCCAATCGGGCCTGAGTAGACAATTAGTGTAAGTAGTGTCCATCCCCACATGATACTCTCTTCCTGGACTTTCCACCCCCATGTGATAGTGCCTTTCTAAACTCCATCCCCATGTGATCCTCCCTTCCTTGACTTTCCATCCCCATTGTTATCCACCCTTCCTGGATTTCACCCCCAGATTATAATCCCTTCCTGCTGTGTCCATCCCCATGTGATGCTCCCTTCCTTGACTCTCCATTCCACATGAAGAGTGGAAGCTCCCCCCCTCCCCAGTTCAGCATCCCATATGGCCATCTAATTTCTGGGAGATATTATCTGAACCTAGGAGATCCTTTCTTGGGAATTTCTGAGCATTCTACAGTTAGTGCTTTACCTCTTGGGACCCAGCAGAAGGACTCTGTGGAAGAGCTTCCTAGCCACATTCTCACTGGGCTGTCTGAGTTGACTTGTGGGATCACATGGGCTCTGAGCCATGAATAGTCACTAGTCAAGTACTCTAAATAGGGTGAGAGGTAAGAAAACAAAGTTTAAGACTGGATTCTGGTTGTATGTTTAATATTGGCCAGTTACCCTCAGCTCTGAGCCTCAGTTTCCACTTTGTACAGACAGAGAAAGCCACACTTACTGCAGAGCAACCTCTTGCATATCCTTAAAGAAGAACCACCTCCATCCGAGGCCCCCTGGCCAGCCAACATCCACCTGTGTCTGGAAACAACAGCTCCTCCTTGGTGCCATCCTACACAGGAAACCCACCCACACACTACTGGGTAGAACCCAGCTACCCATGGTCTTTCATACCCCTTCAGAGTAGCCTTGTTCTAGGCTTCCCTCTCTTATTTAAGCAGGGAGGGGGTTGAGTCACACCCAGATATTATCAGGGCTTACTCTGTGCTCAGTGTTCAGGATCACTTCTGGTGGTGCTCAGGGGATCATACAAGATGCCAGGGATCAAATTAGTGTCAGTTATAGGCAGGGCAATAACTGACTGGCTATCTACACTATCTCTCTGGACTTCCCTCTTTTTCTTATCAAAGCCATGGCCTTGATCATACTGCTTAAGTTTTCTGGTACCAGGAGAGTGTCACCTTCTCCTGGGCTGCTTGGTATACCACACTTTGGAGTCCCATATGGCCATTTAATTTCTGGAAGGTATTATCTGAACCCAGCAGGCAGACCCTTTTAGTCTGTTGTTGGAGTACAAGAAGCTTAGGTTTATCTGGTTACACCTATCAATCTGGTTACACCCATCACAGTGCTCCTGAGGCACTTCCACTTCCATTGTGCTTATATGTAAACAGTCTTCCCTATTCTCTCCTTCCCACCCAGTTAATCAGCTTTCCCCTTAATCAGACTGTTAACTTGTAAGGTCAGTTTCCCAGAAATCTATGATTTTATATGTATGAGTGAAATATTGCCTTTCTCCTCTCCTTATGCCT
>JAOXYA010000002.1:33225700-33236305 GCA_028565675.1 Sorex palustris
CTGCCCGCACGGCAAAGCCTGGAAAGCTACCTGTGACGTATTTGATATGCCAAAAACAGTAACAACAAGTCTCACAAGTTGTTGTGAGATGTTACTGGTGCCCACTCGAGCAAATCGAAGAACAACGGGAGGACAGTGCTACAGTGTTCTCCCGCCATGGATGGTCTCAGTGTGTTTGACTATGCAAACCCCTTTACAATCAGAGAAAGCAACATGTCTAAGCTCACACAGCTAATAGAGACAAAAATACCCTCAAAACCTGGGACCCCCCCCCAACTTGTAATCTAGCAGGAGCCTATGTCCATCAGCCCACTCCTCGGCCAGCTCACCATCCTTCATGGAGCTGGAGGAGAGGGGTGATCTCATCTCTCAGGCCATTCACTTAGAAGTCCTCTTTTCTCAGTCATCTTCCTTGGCTCCCCCAGTGTTCTAAGTGCTCCTCTTCCATTCTTCTGTCACCTGCCTTCTCCTCATCATTTCACTTCTCACCATGCAGGACATTGGAAAAGCCCCTTTCCTGTGCAAACAGGAAACCTCTTGGATCGGGAAGCCTTGATTTGACCTTCACTTCCTTAGCCCTAGGAACCCACTAGGTGCCCTATAGTGTGATTTGAATGAATCCATAAGGCCTGATTTGCTCTTGTGATGAGAAAGTGAACAACAGTTTGTTCCTTGCCCTGTGAGATGACTCTTTGCTATAGAAGAAACCAGAGAGAAGGTCTTTGGGTAATGGATTCCCTGAGAAATTCCTCATCTGTAATCCTGGTCCCTCTCCCCTAGGTCCCCTGCTCCACCACCAGCCAGATCCCCCAGCTTCAAACACTCCATTATCTTATGCCAATCTCCTCAACACTTCTGTGATGGGTTCTCTCTCCCAAACCTGACTGCAGAGCCCCATTCTCCTTCCCCAGCCTCATCTCCAGGTCAGCCTCAGGCCATACTGACTTCTCTATCTGCTCACTGGGTGGACCTCCTCCCTTCTAGAACATTATTACTCACCCTACTGTGGTTAGCACGAGGAGTGCGTGTAAAGTTATGCTATAAGATGGTCAGGTTTTCTGCCCATCCCCGACAGTGCATGCTCTGTAGTGGTCAGCCTGGACATGGAGACTTTCAGGGAGAGGTGGCAATCTCCAAGGCATCCCACACTGCCAGGTGCTCCCCTTTAAGGAGCCACCAGCATCCACAGGCAGATGAAAGACCATAAAACAGCACACCAGGTCTCATCCGATGGCCAGAGGGAGACAAATAGGCAGAGAGAGGTGACTGGGGCATCCGAGCAGCAGAGACCTGACAACTGGGCCACGGGACACAGTCTGCACCCCACTCTCACACCTGTCACATTTCTCTCTCATGGACATGTAGCATCTGCCTTGCCCCTCCCTGGAGGTGGCTGGCCTTGGCATTGGGCTCCATGAAGGAAAAGCAGTGGATGCAGTGATGAGATGTGCCAGGCTGGACCATTAATGAGAACCTGTATTCCACCTGGTTCTTCTTAGGAAGCTTGACCATGGATTCCAATCACTGTATTGGAGGAGCCAGGCCACAAAGCCAAGGAGCCACACGGGGGGTTTTCAGCCCAAGTCCCAATTGCTAGTCACCAACCCCTAGAACTGTGAATTAGAGAACTTCTCTGACTCCAGTCTTGTAAATTTCCAACTGCGTGTGCTGACTCCAGGCAAAGCAGACTTGCCTGGCCTCTAAGCTCATGAGCAAACAGCTGATTCTTCAGTGAGAAGCACCTGCCAGGCAGTGTTCAGGAGGTCTGGGGCTTCCTCTTGGTGATCTTCAGTCAACTAGTCTGTAGTTCCTTGCAAGGGTTCAAAGAAAGGGTGTGGGTCAGGCCCTGTGGTGTGGGGATTACCCAGGTCACCCTGGGGCTCTTGGGGATCTGACAATGTTCTGCAGACTGTATGGGCTCTAATGGGAGTTGGCTACATGCAAAGCAAGTGCCTTACCCCATGCACTCTCTCTTCCTGCCCTGACAGCTGTAATATTAGACCACAAAATCTAATCAATCCTTTCCTCACAGGCTCAGTAACTGAGAAAACAACTGGGATCTCTGTACCTCTTCAGCATTCAGTAAGAGGGACTCACGTCATTTTTCCATGTATGTGAGAAAGACCAAACCTTCCCCAAGATTTCTGGAAACTTGTTCTTGAGTCCCAGACACCTACATTCATTGCATTTGGAGAATATCGTGTTTTCTTGAACTGAAACAGCTGGGCTGCACATAGGGTTTTCTTGGATCAGGACTCAGATTAAATTTCGTTTCAACTCCACACACCTCACACATATAAGGCATTTGGGTATGCCTTGGAAAACCAGGGTAAGCTGCTTGACTACTAGTATCAGACCTTGTTCCTTCAGAAAATAATAATATGAATACAAAAACACCTAAGCAATTTCTGCAACTTAAGCTCCATACAACTAAACGCTTTTCCTTCCCTCATCAATCAAAGCTCAATTCACTCTATGATTTTTTTAAAGCTTCACCAGTTTCATTGTGCAGTACATTTCTGCTCTCTTCCATTATTACAATCTGTCTCCCATGTACAGTTATGGGTTTTCTTGAGGAATCACCTGAATGGCCAACGCAGTTATATACCTTAGGCCAACACCTTCTTCCTTAGTCTTGAGGGGATCTGAAGAGGTCATGGATGTCCAGTTTGGTTTATTACTGAACAGAATCAACAAGCTAGCTCTAACAACTTCTTAAATAACCTTGAATGTCATTGTGAGCACTTATCAGCAAGCTCAATCTCAAGAACATCCTCATTTCTCCTCCCCAATTTTCTCCTTGATCCCAACATCAGAGAATGCAATTCTTTTAACACAGGCTCTTGTTCCTGTTTCCTCAGCTCCATTCTTCTTCCTTTTTTTGTATAGTGCCCCTGCATCCCTTAAGTCTTTGAAACATAGACAATGCCCTCCTCAATGAAGGCTTGAGATTCTTGGTAGGGTTCTTCCAGAAGAAGGGCCTGAACCCAGAGATTGGGGCTAGTCATTTATTTAGGGGGTGATCCCAGAAAGAAGTGAAAAATCAGAAAGAATAGTATGGGGAAGAGAAAAGATCATCTGTTCTTAGGTATGGTCACCTGACATCCATGGACCTATGCAATGTGAGATGAAGGCAGAGCCCCAGTTAGATAATAGACTCATAACCCCGGTGTGATCTACTGGCTCTTTGTGCTACCTCTGGAGTCATACTCATGTGATAGAGACACATGGGTCTGGGAACCAGCAGGGATAGGAAGAATAGAACCCTTTACTAAGTCCCAATGGACATAAAATTGTATTGGAAATCAATGGAAAATTTGGGGCTTTCTGATTTGCTTACTATAGCATCACAGAGCTTATCCATTCGTGATCTGGAGTCAACCCACGCGGAGCTTGTCTCTAGTATCATTCAGAGGTGAAATACTTATAGATGGAGGAGGAATTTTCAGGAAAAGCAGACCTATCTCAATGTGGCAGAAAAGTGACACTATTAAACCATCTCTACTTTGGATCATGAGTAGTTATTTTCTCTCATTATCACCAAAGAACATCCACCATCATCTTTACTCATGGGGGAACTCTGATGCACCCTTAGTAGAACTGGGGAATGGGGACAGGGACGAGGGTTGGCATTACTACAGTGAGCTTCTCTAAGGACTGTAAGGTCAACTGATCTCCAGAAGAGTCACTTGCCACATCCAATGTGGACAATATGGTCAGTATGAGGAATTGCCCCAACGAGACCAACCGATCTCCCCCTCCATTGAACTTGCCTACTCAGTGCCATTTTGTTTCCAATCAACACAGGCTTCCATCAATACCATGGGATGCTATTTGTATGTTAATTCTCAGCTCTGCTTTACCTGACTCTTTCTTCCCCAGGTACGGCTCTAAATGATAGTGGGGCTAGAAAATGACTGCCTGGTGCTGGTCCCAATGGAGGTGAGAAACCCAACAGTCACTTGAGATCAACTCATCGACGACTAGCCCCAGGCAGAGTACCATAGCCAAAGGGATCCAAACCTCTCCTCTTCTGCAACTTCACCCATCCACCTTCCCCCCAGTCCCCCAAAAGAGGGGAAAATCAATTTCAATCAACGTGGAATGTAATATTATCAAATGTCAGCTGCTGAGGTCATGCGCTTTGAAAATTATCTTTGACAGCTTCTGGTCGACTTAATTAAGTGCTCCCCAAAAAGGGGAGGGGGAGGGTGGCAACAAGACTCTGATTGCTAGCCACTCTGTCTTTGTGCGGCCCAGCTCCTATTGACAACTCTGAGCAAGATTGCCTTAGGGGGTTTTATTGATAGATTCTTGCCTGATATTGGAATGATTCTTGCACAGATAAATCACATTTAGATTTGTTGGTAATTGAGGAGAATTGATTGGAGCAGGAGGGATGCCCCCAAGGGGCGGTCTCCTTGTCCTCATGTAGAAAGCTCAGGGGAGAGTGGGGAGGGGTACCATCAAGAGAGCAAGAGCCTGCAGGAGTGTGTGTGTGTGTGTGTGTGTGTGTGTGTGTGTGTTGGGGGGGGCGTGGGTGGTGGAATCCAGGCTTTATTGTTTACCTGTCAATTCTGCCCTCCTTTGAACCTTGTTCTACCTGGCTTTCACCCACAGGACGGAAGTAGAGGGGAAGTGGGGGTGGCAGAAAAAGGTTCGTTGCTAATACTTTAGGGAGGGGCTGTTTCAGGAGTGTCCAGGGTCATGTGACCATCGCCTTGGCCAGAATCTCATTCGTCATTATCAATCTGTCTATACTCCTTTGCTTAAAATGCGCCAGAGTTTCAGAAACTTGTAAGCAGGGGGAACATCCACACTCCACAGCCTGGCCTTTGTGGGTGAACCCTCACAGTGTCCAAACTTTACTCTGCCCCTCCTGGAAACTTCTTCTAGATTCCTGGATGAGGGGGGTGGAGTGGAGGCAGATTATGGGGATTAATTCCCCTGTGGGGACTTTCCCCACAGCCAGAAGCTCAAGAGCTCAGAAAAAGGATCATCAGAGAGGAGGACATCTGGAGCACAAAAGGGGGCACCATAGGACTTCTCTATGGCCAACATCTGTCCCTCATCTCTCCTCTTGCCCCTCTCTCTTCCCATCCGTGATGGGATGAACAGTGAGCAGAGCTGGAGCACCAGTTCCCAGGGCAACTCAACATCAACAGGAGTTCGAGTGGGAGAGGGGCTGGGTCAGAACATGGCAGCCAGGCGTAAAGGGAGAGTTAGGACTGGCTCCTTGAAACCCCAACTCCCAGGCAGTCCCTTCACCCATCATTTGCTTTTTTTACTTCATCCATGCACAAACAGAGATTCAAAGGCATGAAGTTATGGGCCCAAGGTCACACAGAATGTCAAAGGCATAAGGAAAAATAATGCCCGAAAGCTCAAGTCTAGGTTGATGATGGGGCAGAACTCAACAATGAGTCCTGCTGTGCGGTCAAGGGCCACAACCACCTCTGGATCAGCACCACGAAAGGCTGGTGCTTCCAGGGTTACCTGGACACTGCCCCTTGGTCATGGCAGCTGGAGGGTTTGGCTTTTAAGGTCTCTCCTTGTCCCACTCCTGCAATGGTCAAGTGAGTCCCCTCTTCCTGGCTGGTTCCTGCTTGGCTTGCAACTGGGAATTGTGATGAGCAATGCAGGTGCTCAAGGAAATGACACAGAAACATGAGCCCCTGTACCTGGGAAAGCTTTCCATCCCCAAGGTCCCAGCTAGAAGGTCGGAGCCCCAGAGGACACCAGAGCTAGCCCCACTCTTCCCAGTGCAGAGATGCTGAGTCCCAGGCCCTCACAGCTCTAGAGCTACAAACCCAAATGTTGTTGCCTGTGATAAGGTGGGGACATTCAGTGCCAGGTTAGACTTAAAACTGTAGCCTCCTGGCTGAGAGGCTCTCCTCACATTTGGGGGCTGCAAGAGAATTGCCTACTGTCAGCCCCTGAATGGCAAGGCTGCTAGGAAACCTCAGTCCTCCCAGCTGGTCGCTGGAGACACCTGTGACCAAAGGTGTCCTCAAGATGATGATTCTAGACCCTTGATAATGACCATAAAGTGTGACCAGGGGCTTCACTTGGGCTACTGTAACAAAACATCACAGGCTGGCAGGCTGAGAAAACTGACATTCATTTCTCACCATTCTGGAGACTGATGTTCAAGACAGAGTTCGTAGGGGATTCAGTTCTCGGTGAGGTTCTGTCCCTGCCTTATGGGAGCTACCTTCTCACTGTCTTCTCTCTCTGTTGTCTTCTTCCAACATCACTAATCCATCAAATACCATCAGCTTGAGGGTTAGGGCTTCCACATAAGATTGTGTGGGAGAGGAGAGGGGAGACATCTATTCAGCACACAGTGACCGGAGTCCCAGGGATGTGGCAAGAAGTAGAGGAGGGAGGTGATGAGCACAGACTGACCCAAAGTGCAGACACACACGTGCAGCCCAGAGCCTGGAGGCCTTCCCCTTCCCCTACCCTACTCTGCAGAATTCCACCTCTACTTCCCCAGTCAACGCCCTTAGCTATTCGCAGTGTTGGTCTTCAGAAGAAACTAGGTGTAAGGTGTTGCCACTGCAGGTCTGTTTCCCTGTCATGATCAAGCTCTACCAGTCACCTAGAATGGCAGAGACAGTACCCAGCACCAGGAAACCTGGCAGAGGGGCCATCACGGGGCTGAAATCATGTCTCTTGATGCTTTGTGGACTCAGGCTTAACTAAGCAGCCCACCAGGGCATCTCTCAGGGCAGGCACTTTTATCACAAAAATTTGCCATGGGTTAGCCTGGACACTGATTTGACATAAATTTCCCTCACACCTTTGGAAGGGAAGTTTTCTCCTCCAGGGGGAAAGCCCTTCCGGATTCCACCTACCCTATCCCCTCAGCCCCCACCCCACCTTGCTGGGCCTGCACCTGGGAGCTGATTCCTCCTTTTTTCCACTCTGCTTGGGCACAGGTCCCTGCACTAGACAGTTGGTAAAAATGCACATGTGAAGATGTCTTAATATTAAATATAATTAGATATTATACCACATGCAGGGCTGTATGATTAGTGAAATATATGATCATTAGTTATTAGATTAATGTGTCTACTTGTGTAACTGAAAGCCATTTGCAAGCCGAAATGAAATAGCTCAATTTGCTGTAATTGACTGATCTCCCAGAGAGAGAGTTGTGCGTTTGCTTATGTACAAGGCAGTTTCTTCAGATGTCGCCCCAGATGCAAGACAAAGAGCGGCTTCTCCCAGCCTCCCCTGCCTCCACAAGCCGTGGGGTGAGCTCTGTCACTGACTGGCCTGGGAACACTTTTCAGGTCACCCAAGGATGCCATTGGGTGTTTCCGCAGATGAGAGTCTCAGACAGACTCCCTGATTTCTCTGTGCTGAGGGGTCACCTCAGCCTAACTTCTCCAGCTTCCCCCAGGGAACATTGGCATCCTGCTGGTCAGGACAAATTGAGCTGCCTGGTAGACACTCTGCCCTAGCCCTCTCCCCATTTTTCTTTCTGTTTGCGTGTACATTGTTTCCAGGACAACTGAGCTGAAACTAATCTAAAAAACAAACAACAACAACAAAAAACAATGGCCAAAATCTCTACAAATAAAGAAAAATGGCATGGATACTTACTGTTTTAGGGTTGGTCTAACAACAGCCAAATGCCAACGAGGGTGACAGGAGATGAAATTTAAACTGGGCAGAGAGCGCTGGTTCAGGGGTGCATGCCATCTTCCCAACTTTACTTCATCCTACAGGGAGGCACTTCCTGGCTGTGTAAAAGCAAGGCCTCATTTTCCAACAGACAAGAAGGTGATGCATGTGTGCAAATGTCTCACCAGACAGGAGGTTCTTGGCAAGAAAGGGAGAGATAATTGTTGGGAAATGAACATAAGACTAAATGTTCACCTTTTATTTTATTATATTTTTGGGGGGTCACACCCAGTGATGCTCAGGGGTTATTCCTGGCTCTGCACTCTCAGGAATTACTCCTGGCAGTGCTGAGGCGGGGGGAGGAGAAAGACCATATGGATGCCAGGGTTGAACCTTAGTAGGCAGCATGTAAGGCAAACACCCTACCCACTGTACTATCGCTCCAGCCCCTAAATGTTCACCTTTTAAAAGTCCCTCCACATTCCTTCTGATTCCACAATTTCTTTTTTGAATAAGCAGTGTGGCAAGTCACCCTATTGTAAAGATTGGAAGACTGAGTCAGATTGAAGGTTGACAACAGGATAGTGGGCAAATTGCTGACTATCCTAGACTGCAGTTTCCTCTGGGGAGTGATGTTCACATTTCTGCTTTTTAAATACTTATAGCCAGAGCTGCTCATCCCTTAATTCCTCTTCTAAAGATGTTTTCCCCTTTGTAGAGTATTTAGTGATCAGTGTCTTGAAAAACTCCTTAAGAGACTTTAACTAGAGTTTCACTTGCAATTTTATTTATGAATCACATCATCAATCAAATTAACAAGTATTTATTGAGTATCTAATAGGAGTGGAAGATGGTGCAGTAGGAGAGCAGGACAAGCAGTCTAAGATGTGACCCCCTGTCCACGGGGGACCTTGGAGCTAATGGTGAAGACTCATGAGACAGGCTTCACTGTGGTGCAAAGGAGAACGTATTGGTTGCCAAGGGGAAGGAGAAATGTCCATGTTCTGAGGCTCCTTCTAAGGACAGAGAAGCAGCTGGAGGCAAAAGAGGCCTGAAAAGGATGCTGGGAAACTCAGGCAGGAGGGAGCCTTGCAAGAGCAGCCACCAGACGCTGTTCAACACACTCAAAATTGCCTTTCACAGCCTCCCTTCCTCCCAGTGAGCTACACAGCTGGACTCCTCTGCCTTTCATGCATTCACCTTTCTAGTATCCTTAACTGGACTTGGAAACTCCCACAGGGCCTTTGTTCACAGATGTATCCTCAGATTTTGCCATCCAGTAGGTGGTGATTGAATAGCACAGCAGTAGGGCGTTTGCCTTGCACACAGCCAGCCGGGCCGAGCCAGGTTCTATTCCTCTGCCCCTCTCAGAGAGCCCGGCAAGCTACTGAGAGTATCTCGCCCACACAGTAAAACCTGGCAAGCTACCTGTGACATATTCAATATGCCAAACACAGTAACAAGTCTCAAAATGGAGACGTTACTGGGCCCACTAGAGCAAATTGATTAACAACGGGAGGACAGTGTTTGTTTGTTTGTTTGTTTGTTTTTTGAAGAATGGAATGTCAGGGACTTCCCCTACCTCCCTTCCTTGCATTCACACGCTCTACCCTCCATCACATCTTGTCCTGTCCGCTATAGGAATAGTCTAATAGTTTTCTTTTTCCAGAAAACTTGGGCCATTTACCAGCTCCTGACTTGTATTCTTATTCATCATTTGTGTGTGTGTGTGTGTGTGTGTGTGTGTGGTGTATCCTTTGAGATCATTCCAAGTCCCTGGAGAGCAAGTTTCATCTCATTCATTCAGCCCTGTGACACACTTTCTACAAGGCAGGGACCGAGCTAGGCGCTGGAAACCCAAAGTGTAGAGGCTAAAAACAGTCATGGCCTCCAATCAGTCCATTGCACAATAGGGGAAGCCAATAAAGAAACAGCTGTCCAGCCTGTGAGCAGACTCAAAGATGCATACAAGCATCTGGGGACAATATAGTTTGTCAAAGGTACACCAGAATTAGAAAAGCAAGCACAGGGGACCCAACTGAGAGAGTTTCCAACCAGGGACATCATGAACTGAACTGCCAGTGGATCAGAAGCTACCAACTTTGTTCTATTTTTGTTTTGGGGAACACACCAGTGGTGCTCAGGGTTTACTGCTGGCTTTATGCTCAGGGGTCACTTCTGGTAGTGCTGGGGGTGCACATGTGGTTCTGGGGGTCAACTGTGGTTAGCATGTGCAAGGCAAACACCTTAAATGTAATATCTTTTAAGCACCTATTACTGTTTATTGGGCCTGTAGTGAACTGGACATGATGTGTGTATCTGTGGGGGGGCGGGGGGTACTAGAGAGTGAATTCGGCCTCACACATACAAAACATGATCCCTACGACTGAGCCACACCCCCGTCCCTCAACAGACACCTCAATTGCATGTTGTTTTAAGTGTAACAAAGTGCATTGAGTATATAATTACCAAGATAGTCCCACAGATTCAGATATTTTTCTGTCCATATTACAGATTATATAAATGGAGGCTGAGAGTGCTTACATGACTCATTCAAGTTTATAGAGCCAGAAAGTGGCAGAGAAGGAGGTTGAACAAGTTATCCCCAAAGCCCAGTCCCTTCCTCTTTTTGTTCTCAAGGCAAACAAATGGGAAAGCTCAGCCGTGAGGCACCCGCCCCACAGAATGTTCCTCTGGCTCTCTGCAGCCTTGGCTAAGAGCACCAAGCTCACACCTGGTGGGCCCCAGACAGACACTGAGGACAGGACCTCCTCCTGGCTGTGCAGCACAATTCCCACATTTCTTGTTTCTTCTGGGATGTGAATTCGGCCCTTCCACCTCCTCTTTGATGCCTCCTTCCCACCCTCCATCCCCACATGCATGGATCACAGTGGCTGCTCTGGCAGTGCGGCCTATTTGGAAAGGTCCTTCATGAAGTGTGGCCAGTTGGGAGTGACACTGACCTCTTGG
>JAOXYA010000002.1:33289147-33299400 GCA_028565675.1 Sorex palustris
GGTGAATATCCTTTCCCATTCTGTAGACTGTCTTTGTATTTTGGTCACTGTTTCTTTGGAGGTGCAGAAGCTTCGTACAAACTGGGTCTTTTTATTGAAGATGAATTTGTGAAGAGCAGTAGCACTACAAATAGCTGCAGAGTGAGTGCAGAGGGTGCATTTTGTCTCCAGTAAGGTAGCCATATCTGGAATAGCTGTGATGAGGAGTTATTTCACCACATTTTTAGTTAACCACTGCAGTTCTCCAAAATATATTCACTTTCTGCACTGTACATACGAGTGGTTTCCTACACCCTTGTCAATTTTGATGATTTTGATTTCCCCCAGAAAGAAGGCATTGCTTTCAACTTACTACCGTATCTTCTATTTGGCTATTCTCTAGTAAAGAAAACCCTAAAGGAATCTGTCTAATCATTCTTCCTGGTGCCGAGTGTATCTACAGTCAAGAATTTTGAGATTCATATGAAATGGACTTGATTCACTAAGCCAGAAATGAGCTCAATGTAAGAGGTGGTTAAATGCAAAGACCTGGAATATGGCGAGCACATGGTGGAGAGCACCAGCTTTGTCCTGGTGGGAGTGGGCCTGGGGTTCAGCCTAATCATCAGTACCAAGGAGATATGGTATCTCACAGTCTCAGGCTTTGTCCTTTAGTCATCCACTGCCCAACAGATCCTGAGTGGTACATTATATGCTTTTTATACAATCCTTTGTCTGCTTAAGCTAGTCAGTATGGATTATGTTGCAATTAAGAACATTAAATAATACATGTATGACCTTGCCTCTCGGGATTTTTTTTCAAATGTCACTCCTTGGTCTCTTCCTGTGGGGATCCTAGTGTCCCAGTGAAATCAGATCCCGCTTCAGCTACAGCACTCTCAGCATAAAGCCTCTAGAAGGCTCTTCAGAAAGGTTGGCACTCCCCACTGTGTGTTTCCCCATCTTAGTGAGGGCAGCCTCTTCTAGCCATCTTAGGTAACCTAGCTAATAGCTGGGTGCACAGGTCGCATATGATAAATCCATGTCAGCTATCTCGTTTTTTAATTCTTTACACCATACCATTTTTTTTCTTTGCTTCTTCCTTCTATTCCTGGTAGGCCATTGTTGAATACAGGCCTTGATAAGTCATCTGAGAAAATTATTAGAAATCTCTTGTAAGTTGAAGCCAAACATCTTTGAGAAGTGTTTCATAACCATAAAACTAGGAAGATCTAAAATTATACTTCCTGGAATGGAGATCCAGGTTAGACACTGGGTGACAAAAATGAATGCTTTTGTCCCCTCCAGTCAGCAATAACAGTTCACAAATTGTTCTATAAGGAGCTCCAAGAGGTTCTCAGACTCCACTGGGCACAAAAGTTACATCAAAACCTACTCTAAGCTCCACTCAGACATATCCAGGTAAGCTTTTTTATTTCAGGACAGAAGCTAGCCCTTTAAAAATGGTTGAAAGCCTCACTTAAGTCTTTGAAAGTCACCTGGAAACCTCCATGGTTTTTCTTATAAACTCTAGGCTAGTTTGATGACCCTCCTTGGAATTTTCAAGGAAGATAAGCTTGCACTTTCCAAGAGCACTCTGACATATACTTCTCTTCACAAAGGGCACAAGTTAGAAAACCCTAACAGCTGACAAAATGTAGTAGTTTATCCAAGGGCACATCCAAACCTATGGAACACAGTCCATGATTTCTAGATATGGGGAATGAGACTACCTTAAAAAGAGATAGAAAGAAAAGGAATTAATCTATAGAGCATGACTATTGCCAAAGAATATTCACCTGGGATAGTCTTTTTCTAGACTTAATGGTAAATTCAAGGAGAAGAGAGTGTCTCTTTATTCCTTCCCTTCTTCAAGTAGCCAACATTTATAGTGCACCCACTGTGTACAGACATGAAAACTACACACACCTGTTCCACAAAGCACTCACCATCCAAGACACCAGAACCTAATAGGAACAAACACTTCTATCTGGGCTGGGACAGTTAGAGAGCAATGAGTGAGAGGAATACGTTAGATGTCCAGAGATTACAAATGTTCCTCACTGCCAAAGTAAAACAGGGTAGAAGAGAACTGAATAATCAGAAAGATTAATAAGAAAGAATGTAATTTAGATTGTCGAGATTGGGACTTTCTAACCAAGAATGAAATGAACCAGAATCTATTCAGTATATAGATGTCTCTTCCTCTGCATGTGTGTATCCTGTCTCCTTCAGCAGGATGGGTGGTTAGCCCTGTTGGCCAAAGTTTTCCATAAGAACGTCTGCTGCTATTCTCATAAAACCATTGTGGTCACTAGAAGTCAGTGCATGTCACATGGAGCGGAATCTGTGATCTCCATTGTCTCCAGTGCTGGGAAGCCCTTCTGTGATGCATGCAAACACCCATAGAAGGAAGGAAGGGGGATGAGGTTGGTTTGAGAGAGTATAAAAGTCCCAACTCAAAACCAGCCCAAGTTTTGGATCCCTTTATATCAATAACATATTTTCTAACCACAGACAACACTAACACCTGGGACATGGCAGGTGTTAAATATTTTTGAATAGTAATGCTGTACATGACCAGCATCACATGAATTGTACAATGGCAAAGGGAGTTTGGGGTCAGAGCCAGGGTGAAAGCATCACATTCCCCTAAAAATGTGTGATGGAGGCAGCGGTGTTTAAGAGCCTGGGTTCTGACTGTCTCGGCCCAAGCACCACCACCACATGCCCTTGTGCCCTTGAGACTGGTTTCTCCAACTACACAATGAGGATGGTAAACAGTCATGGTGAGTGAGGGTGGAATGATAGCATTTAGCACCATGCCTAACAAACATGAGTGCAAGTGGAACTTGCAAGACATACTTAGTTCCAGAGGAAAGTCAGCTTTGCTTACTTTTGTGTCACACATCCTATAAAAATAAGGAAAGGGGACCATTATGCAAAGAATCAGATTGACCCACAAAATTAAATAAACACAGCCCTGGAGCTGGGTAGAAAGCTCAAAGAGGAAGTGGGGATGAAGTCTTGTACAGACCAGACCCCAGAGTCTTATCCCCAGCATTATATGCCACCTCTGACTTTAGCAGTAGCAGTAGCCCTGAGGAGAGTCCAGCACCACAGGATCTGTGTAGTATAACACCCCACCCCTAGCACTGCCCCACAATATCTCTGTGAGCAGACCCCAACCCCCAACCTCAAGCTCTGCAAAGGAGACTCTTATTTGAGAGAGAGAGAGAGAGAGAGAGAGAGAGAGAGAGAGAGAGAGAGAGAGAGAGAGAGAAGCACAGTCCTTTTATACTATAGTTTATTCTCTCCCTGGGGCTTCCTTCTTCCCCCAACTCCTCTCTCCATGCCTTTAATCACCTTTCCTAGAAGGTCCTGAACACCCAAAGATGTTGAATAGGAAAATCTCCAAGTTGATTGAGACCACAGAGATCGTTTAGTTCACCGTTTCTCAACCTTTTTCTGATGATGCCTCCCTTCCAAACTTCTTTCCTCCCTGCAACACCTCATCCACCCTGCATCATTTGTGCACCCCTGCGAATATGGGGGCCCACAGGAGATCATATGAACACTGGTTGAGAACAAAAGTCTAATCCAAATCTCCTGGTGTCAGACTTACAGCACTATAGGCAGATAAAGATAGGTGCATTTATGTGTGAATATTTTTTTCCTTCGGGTGTCTGAACTTGGTGGAACGAATCCGGTCTAGCAAAGTCACAGACTTAGGATAAAGTCAGCGACTCCACCTAGTGCACATGCTCAGGAGTGCTAACCACCACTGCCCCTGCCGTCCCCCACCCCCAGCAGAGCTCATACAAGCGGAGCAGTCAGCGCCCTCCATCCTCATGTTCCTGAATTGAAACTCCAAGAGAGTAAACAAGTTGTGTAGGGCACCTTAGTCATGAGAAGGGATCTGAACCCAGAAAAGCCAACTCTGTGCTCATGGGGTTGGGTTACTTTAGATCTAATAAAGCCATAACTTGTGGCTTACATATGACACCTTTGTGTAGAAGCAAGATGCATGTAGAGAAATAGAGAAACAGACAGGGAGAGAGTGGCAGGGTGGGGAAGAGAGAGAATGAGTGAATGAGTGAGAGAGAGAGATGGAGAGAGACAGAGAGAGAGGGAGAGAGAGAGAGAGAGAGAAATCAGAGCGTGGTAGGGAAGACCAGATTTCCCTGCAGAAAATCTTTTTGCAATGGATGTATGCTATCAATAGTTATCACACAGCCACAGGTGGTGCAGGGGTCACAAGGACTCAGGGTTACTCTGATCCTGAAGAGGGGTGTTAGGAGCCTGGAAGGGAAGGGTGGGGTGATAAGTGGGATAGGACCATTTCCTTCCATCTCCCTATTGCAGGCAGCAGGAAGTGGGAGGAAGTAGAGCCTCTGGCAACTATAAGGGAAAGTAGAGGGAGCAAGAATGCTGTTCCACCCTGAAATCTCACATCTATGCTAATACTCTTTTCCCCCAAGTGGCCCCATGGTTCTTATTCTATTGACAAGAACACTATTCCCATTTGACAGGGGAAGTGTGACAGAAAGTAAGACCCTGCATGAAACTGAAATCAGAAGCAAGACCTCTGAGCTTTGCTTAATGCTAGTCCTCTGAGTTCGCTTTGACTCTGGGTCTCCAACCACCAACCTCCAAGCACCTCCATTCCCAACTCCAAAACGCACTGGGTTTGATCTTGGAAAGATGCCATCAAACTTGGCACCTAAGAGTGACTTTTCCCAGCAGAAAAGACCTTCCTTTTGTCCAAGGAAACTCCCTTCCTTCTGGGAACATAGAGCCAAATGTCTCCCTTAAGAAATCAGCTGGAGGGGCTAGTGCGATAGCACAATGGATAGGGCATTTGCCTTGCATGCGGCTGACCCCTGTTCGATTACCATCGTCCCATATGGCCCCCTGAGCACAACCAGGAGTAATTCCTGAGTGCAGAGCCAGGAGTAACCCCTGAGCATCACCGGGTGTGATCCAAAAAGCCAAAAAAAAAAGAAAGAAAAGAAAAGAAAATCAGCTGAGGAGGGATCCAGATACCATGCCAAGGGATCTTTGCCTAGTGATCCAACTGGTCCCCCAATTCCACTTCCAAGAGGGTTTGCATGACTGGACTGGAACCAAGTAAGTAAATGCACACTCACTCCATCAGGCCTGGGTCAAAACCCAACTGGGGAGCCACATTGATTTTCTAGACTCATCAGGGAGTGGGAAATGTGTTAATAATCACAAGGGAGAACCACCTTTGTAACTTGTGATTCTTTAACTAAATCTGCTTCCATGAGGATGGAATGCACTGGCATTTAACTGGCCCATGACAGCATTTCCCCCGCCAGCACCGCCACCTGGCTTCATCTGCCTTCAATCTACTGGGGCCTCAAGCTCTGCCTTCTTAAGTGGGCTCAACTGTATTACAGGCTTCTGCGGTGATGGGGGCTGCAGTGAAGCTCCATTTTCTGTTCTTAAATATTCATAAGGAGCTTTGCAACATTAATATCTTAGATGGCTTACAAGAACACTTAAATACTGGATCTTCACCCCCCTCCCTTCTCCCCAAAAGTCCCAGCTTGTACTAATTTGTGTAATGCATTGGGCCATTTTAATAATTGTCCAGGGATTTATTGGGGGTTTGCACAGGGTGTAATTATGACCCCGGCTTCGCTGCTCATGCACTAATCCTGCTTGTTTCCCTAGCAGGGGAGCCAAGATTGGAAAGGGCAAATGCAGGACAGGCCTAATGCCCAGGAATTAAGTTATGGACCTAAGCCATTTCCCTGAGCCTTGCTCCTCCTCCGACTTCGCTGCTGCTGAATGGGAAAGGAGCGGCCGGCGCGGTGTCTGGAGGATGTTTTTAATTAAAGAGAGCATTTTATCAAAAGGAGCAGATTCAAGAATGGGAGACCAGGGCCATCAATGAGTACCCAAACAATAAACTTTTTGGCACACACTGCTCCAAATGAGAGCCTTTGAGATGGGTCCTTCCCTACAGCTTGAGAAATGCTGCTGTCTCGATTCTGCATAAAAGCAGATAAGAATAGAAGCCCCTAGTTCGGCCTGGGGAGAAGTAGGTGTGGGAAAGTAGGAGAGACCACTGAAATATTCTGATATGGTTCATACACCAGGGGCACAGGAACTGGTGAGAGTAAAAGGCCCTAAAACTAGATACATTTCAAAAGAGGCACATAGCGTAGACTGCATGGTAACATGCCCAGGATCATTATTAGACTTGGTCATCGCGCAGGACATTGCCTGTTTGCCTCTTGCCTCCAAGCCTAAGCTCAGGGCAAGAAAATAGAGAGGGTATGAGGTCTGAATAGCAAGACATGCACAATTCAGGTCAATGCACCCAAAACAGACAAAAACAGACAAAACAAAACAAAACAAACAAACAAAAAAAACCCTCAGTTGGGGAAAATGTGCTGAGCCAGGTCTTTGAAGCTTAGAGAACTCCAGTTTTGAATAAATTCAATAGGGAGATAAGCTAAACACACATGGAAGACTATTACACCCCTTAGAGGTGAACACATGCAAATTAATATAAAGCTGATTAAGACTATCTACGCTTTAGGAATAAGCCTACCATCACCAACAACAATCCTTACAAGGCTACACTTCTTTAGTTCTAATTCAAGGTGACTTTTTTGATGGGTAGGGGAATGGGGGGTTGTGTCCCACACCTGGCCATGTGCATGAGCTCTGTGCTCAGATTCCCTGTCTGCAGGGAACCAAATGTAGAGCTAGGGATCAAACCAGAATCAATTGCGTGAAGAGCAGAAGCCTTCAGCCCCATACTATCTCTGAGCCTATTATTCACATTTACATGGCAGAAGCTGAAAATTTGGGATAGTCTAGAGTTATGGCCCTAGTCTCAGCCTCACCTTTTCCCTCCCTCTTCACTCTCCCCCATTCCTGAATCATGCCTTCCCACATGGGTTTTCGCAGGACTGGCAGAGTTTATAGCAGAAGCAATCAAGTAAGTCCTGTTTGGTGTCTTAGGAAGAAGTATTACAAGTTCCTGGAGTTCCAACCACAAAGGCTCTGCTGAGAACAGTGGATTCAACTGAGCTAATATGAAGGGCATTCAAAGATAAGAGTATAGATGCAGACACTGGTAGCAAAAAAAAAAAAAAAAACAAGAGAGAGAGAGTTTAAAGACAACTCATACTCTGGGGTGATTAATTGGTTTGTCTTTGGTGAGAAGACACCTGCATATATACCAAGATATATGGGGAAGACAAAGCTTGAAAGTCTGCACCCAGAAGTTCTTTAAACTAGGGAATAACTGGCATTAGAAAGTTATCCATTTTGACTTGAATTCAGCCAAGCTGGGTTTGATCCCTGGTGCCCCATATGGATCCCTGAGCAGTGAACCCTGAGTAGCACTGAGTATGGCACAAATATAGGAAGGGAAGGGAAGAAAATGGAAGGGAAGAAAGGAGAAGGGAAGGAAGGGGTAAAGGGAGAGACAGGTTGGGGGCACAGGGTGTGGGGTAGAGGGGAGGAGGGAGAAGCAAAAGGAAGGGGGGAGGGGAAGAGAGGAAGGAGGAGGGAGAGCAGTAGGGAGTGGAGAGGGAGGGGAAGGGGAAGGAAATGAGAGGAGAGGGGAGTGAAAGGGTAGATGAAGGAAGAAACCTCAGTCTTGCGTTCTGCCCCTGTTACCTTCTGTCCAAACGAGATAAACTAATAAACACTATGACTGACTTCCTGCCCTCCACTGCCTATTTGCCTACTCTCTAGGAGGCACGAGGTGAATATCAAAATAGCAGCTTCTGCTTCACCCTAAACACTCTGTCTTCCTGCACACATGAATGAGACATCCTCTCTGGCTGGCTGGAGCGTTAATTTTCATGCACCCACTATATTCACTCACATCCCCCCTTTAAAGTCCCATGTGCAGAGCAAAACATCTCTATTTAGAGAAGAAAGAACTCTCTTCTTCCACTGCACCTCACTTCCATAGGAAGACCCCTGCACAGTGGGTTAGCCCTGGACATAAGGAAATATCTAGCTCTTTTAATGCAGGACTGAGACCATGTCAGACCCTTCTCAAGGAGTTTGATGATGGTTGTGTGGCCCTAGGAAACCAGACATCCTAATTCTATCATTACCTGCATGATTATGGACAGAGTTTCCTAAGGTGGGCCTCAGTTTCCACCATTACCAAAGGAGGGGGTTTGTTCTGACAATCTATTTTGGTGCCTTTGTGATCCCAGATATTAGGTGTCTCTTAGAATAGAAAAACATGTATTATAACACCATGTCACCTCGTAGACAAATTCCCCACACAGACTCCAAAGATGACTTTCAAACCCAGGCCCATTAACATGAATTAATACCAGCATTCATCTCCATCTCATTCACGGAAGAGCCTCAAACAGGGGAGAAGGCCGACTGCTCCACAACTCACTCCCGCAGGCTCCTTGATATCCACACACCAGGATCTCCGACTTTGCTTGTCAGATCATAATTTACAGCACTCAGAAAAGTTACATAAATTTCCATAAATATCCGCCAATGCCCTAACCATCCAATCCCAAGTGTGTGAGTGAGGAGGCCAGGAAGGCAGGCTGGGATGGTGGGTGATGAGGCAGCTCCCTGCACCCGGCCACCCTTGCAGCTCCCCCAACTTTAGGGCATTAAAGCTAAATTTGACTAATCATGAGCAGTTCTTCCTCCACTGAGCACCTGAGCACTAATTACATGCCTGGTTAATTCAGTAATGTACACACAGTGCCTCGTGCCCGGCTTGCTCCCAGCCTCCACTTCCAAAGATTAATGAGGGGAAGAAGGTGGTTACAAACCTGTTTGTGGGTTTGTTTGTGGGTTTGTTATTCACACACACACACACACACACACACACGAGGATGATTAGCCAAAACAGAGGAAAACATGGAGCGACATGTCTCTTCCATGGGTGCATTGAGCACCCAGACTCTACACACACAGACCCATGCTGGGGCAGAGTCAACTAAGCATGAGAAGGAGGCTGAATCCCTCTTAGTGAGATTTCATCGTGAAGTCATCCCTGGCATTCTGACCATTCGTCACTATCACCAGTGGCCATCCTTGCGGTGAAGGTTTCTAGCCTTTCCAAATCAGTGACAAGTGCCTGTACACATTGTATGAATTTGTCTTGGGAGTGATTAAACTGGGCTTTCATTCCATGTCACAAGTGCCCCCCTGAAATTCCTCCTGGGCCCAAAGGCTAGGCAGAGACTCCAGAAGAGAGAGACACTAAAGGATGCAAGAAGGAGGTTGGCCAGGTGGAAAACGGAAACTAGAGCAGCTTCCCCCACATGGGGAATGAGCCCTTCCATCCTTGATGCCATCCAAGGTCAGAATATGAGAAACAGCTGGTCCCTTCACCCCATGCATCCCAGACTGTGCTTGACCTCCCAAGGCAGCTCTTGCCTCCCTCAGGAAGCCAAGACCACCTGCCTTGGTGCTGTAGCTTTATTTCTTCCTTGGAAAAATGTTTGTTGAGAGATGGTGAGGATATGTTGTTATTTATCCCAGGTCTGGCCCTCTAGAAATGTTCCTGGCTCTTGCCCTCAGCCCACTCTCTAGAATGAACCTCTTTAAGTGTGATCAGATCACTTCAGCCCAGGCTATCCCTGTCCTCAGTTTCCCACTGTTTCTGAGCACTCACCAGGAATAGGCCACTGGCCAAGTAGACCAGAGATACCAACAAAGACAAGGCAGGCTATGGCTTTGCACAACTCTGTATCAGTAACTGTGGAGGAGAGGGGTTTCCAGGACTCTTCTCCAGAAGAAGGGACATCTGAAGGAAGATGGGAGGCTACTAGACTGCTTGGGCAGAAATGGGGCAGCAGAAAGGATCAGGAACACCTTGTGTATATGTGGAAAGTCTTGAAAGTGGTCAAGACAACTTGGGGGAGATGAGGTATCTGTTCTTCTATCCCTGCCCTCCTTTGAGCCCCTCTTTTTTTTTCCCCTTCCCTCCCTCTCCCCTTCACTCATGCATGGGGAGCACAGCTTATGGCAGGTACCACCCCCCAAGGGGCGGCCCTCAAGGTTGGATAATACCCCATAGAGCACAGCCAAGGTGAGGCTCTTGGCTTCCTCTACCAGCATTTCTCCTCCCCTTAGTAACCATCAAAGGGATTACCTGCTCCTGACATCTTATGATGACATCTCATTCCTACTTTGACAAACTGGCAGGCTACCGATTGTAGCCTGCCCATATGGCAGAGTCTGGCAAACTCCCCGTGGCGTACCCAATATGCCAAATACCAGTAACAATGATG
>JAOXYA010000002.1:33300723-33313910 GCA_028565675.1 Sorex palustris
GGGGGGGGGGGGGGGGGGGGGGGGGGGGGGGGAGGAGGGCCAGAGGAGGGAGGAGCTGAGAGCCCAGTTATTTCATCCTCCCCTCCCTCCAGGCATCTCCCACCCCACTGCCTGGAAGGGAATTGAAGGCAGTGCAGCGTGGGCCTAGCCATTCACCTTCCTGTGGTCTCAGACCACCCCTAGCAAGATGGAACAAACACTACACTTGAAGCTGGTCCAGGCATGCCCATGGCCCAGAGAGAGGGCAGAGAACAGATCAGACCTGTTGGGAAGAGTTGGAGACATATATGTCACATTTACATCATTTCAATAATCCCTTTCTCCAAACACCTGACACCTGGACCCATTTTTATTTTGTTGTTTCTTTTTTCTTAAAAAAAAAAAAAGGACCTGGGGATACCCATAGAAAAAGTTCTCCAACCTCACTTTGAAGCCACCTCAAAATTCGGAGAATCCTACAAGGTGGGACCCGGCGTCCTGGGACTAGCCCACAATAAAGTCACGTGGCCTCTACATCCTCCTCCATCTGTCAAGTGATTGACAGCACCGGGCCTGCCCACCACCACTTCCCAGAAAAGCAGAAACTGTCAAGTAAACTAGCAAACCCAGTCCATGGAGTTCCGCTGCAGCTGCCCATTGACCAAGAGCTGCAGCAGCCATGCGGTCTTTAACAAAACAAAACAAAACAAAACAAAACAAAACAAAACAAAAAAGGCAAGTCATCCCCGTGACCGTCTTGATTGCATCACGGGTTGTCGCTGAGCCAAGCTTTTCCACCGGCCACAGGAGAGAGGGCTGCACGGCCGCCCTGGCTGCCGCTGGGCAGCCCCACGCCCACCCGGCCATAGATCACGTCTGTAAGTCCGTGGAGTTCATTATCTCCCTAATGCTGCTGCCTCGGCGCATCATTAGAAAGAAACTTGACCTGACCTCTGAACTCTGAAATTGATCGTTGCCTTGAAACGGTCAACAGCCCATTTTCTAATCGATGCGCGGAATAATTTTATACATATTTAAATTATATATTAACTTTAATGCTTGTTAAATTTATCTACCACTTTCCTCCTGTGCTTCTTTTACATTCGCTCGAAGTCGGGTGGGTCTACTTACCATTGGGTGGGAGGAGAAGAGAGAGGCAGGGCCCCCCAGGCAGGGATCAAGGGCTGGAGGGAAGAGTCCCAGGGCTGAGCCAGAAGACGCAAAGTATTTGGCCCTAACGCTATGAGGAGGAGGGAAGTGCTCCCATATCTGAGATTCTGTGTGTGTAGTTGCATGTGCACCAGAGAGGAGTAAGCTGTGGGCATGACTGCTTACATGCTTGAATGCACATGAGCCTGGGAATGTGTATCTAAGGAAGAGAGTAAATAGATACTTACACATGTAAGTGAGCATGTGTGTGTATTTAAGTATGTGTGTGTAAGGACAATGTCTGTGATTTCTCACCCAAGCATTTTTTCCAACGATCCAAATGATCCCGACACCTTGACTAAAGAACAGCACCTAGAGTCAGAACAAATGTCTCCCTCAATGTCCTGCTTTTGTCTGAAAAAAAAAAAAGGCAAATTTGGACGATTGAGATGATTCTGAATGTAACTTGAAATTTCTAAACCTGAAAGTGCCGAAACTCTGGAAAAAAAGAGACCAGAATTACTAATGATCTCTAAAGCAAATGTTCTTAAACCTGGACCTCTTGACCTCTGTAATCAGTGAATTCCTTGCTGTTTAAATCAGTGCACACATATGTATGTGTACACTTGAGAGCATGGACAAGCAGAGAGAAGCTTAGTCCCGTTCATTAGACTTTCCAAAGGTTTAAGACTAGACATGCCTCTGCAGCCCCACAGCAGACCAGATAATACATGTAATGTAAAGATTCCCCCATACCTGCCCCCACACTCCCACCTGGAAAGAAGCATTTTCAGAAACATCTCCCACCTTTGCTTTTGTCTCAATTCCAGGCAGACTCAACACTCACTTGCACGGAGAACATAGGCTCAGGGGCAGAGCAACGAGCACGCCCCATTCCCAGGCTTCACAGGAAGAGTCTGAGTTGGCTAGGGCTGCTGCCCCTGCCCCAGCTTCCAGAGTTGGGACTCTCCCAAGACGTACATTTTCTGCATACCCTGTGGGAGAGGTAGAAACGGATATAAGCAAACCTTCTAGAAATCATCTTTTAAATATTCATACCTTTCATCTCCGTTAGCTTCCTTCTAAGAAACTACCCTGAGGGAATGACTTGGACTAAATTGCAAGCAAAGGTGGGTACACAGAGAGGTTTGTCGGAGGATTCACAGCAGAGTGAGCGTCGGGAAACAGGCTCCCGGCCAGTTCCAGAGGGGCAATTTGGTGACTGCTGTGGACTCATACACCATATTCTTTCCAGCCAGGAAACAGCAGGTTTATCAATCAAGAAATGAAATGAACTCCCCAATGATTTTAAATGCCCAGCTTCTCTCTAAGCATTTTTTTATAGTTTTTAATGATACTCAAAGAATGTCTCTATTGCAGTTAGATGGTAAAGGCATGACATGGTGAGATTTTATTTTTCTTTTTTGAATGCCTAGAGCAAACACCAGAAGGAAAAAAACTCCAAACAAATTAATTATACTTTTCTGAGGTGGAGTGGTATTTCTGGTCTTTATATCCCCTTTCATTCCAATGACCATCAATAGCACACATTAAGTTTGAAAGAGAAAAAAAAATCTCTGCTGTCCAATACATCTTCCACAAAAAACTAAGCCTAACTCCAGACCCTAAACTCCCAGACTCCTAATTTCTCCATTTCTTTCCTTCTGGGGGAAACAGAACAACCAAACTAAAGTTTAGGATAACTCACCCAGCCCTGCATTTTTCTCTTAGAGATCTGTGAAATATGATCAAAACAGATCTTACCTCCTTCCTTGTTCTTCATCAGCATCCCAAATCCTTGTGTGGAGTATGTTTTCACTTACCCTCACTTCCTATTGGTTCCATCATAGCCCAGTCCCTCACCTGTAAGAGTCCAATTCAGATGAGAGAACATAAGGCGGTAGTTTCTTTCGTGTGAAAACAGGAGGAAGGGGTGGGCAGGGAAGGTGGAAAGGAAGTGGATAAGAAAGACCAGCTTCCCCCCGAAGGGAGCTACTTATTTTCCAGGGAAGATCAAGGTCATGTAATAGAGACTGACTTGACTTTCTCCCTCCGCCTCCGAGAAGCTGCCTCATTAGCATCCATCCTTTCAGACTCCCTCCGGGCTCAAACGAAGATGTATTCTTGCACTTTGCCAAGGTGCACCCTTCCACCTGGACTATTGATCCTGGCCCTTCCCATCTCTTCCAGAACTTGGCTATATCAATCACACCCCAAGTGCTCTAGAATCTGCCATCTGCTCTCCCCAGGGGCCCATTCCCCTTTGCCAAGTCAGGCTGTTCGGGCTTGACTCCCTCCTCTATTCCTGAGCAGCTGGGCAAGCTACTTATCCTCTCTGTGTGCCTCAGTTTTCATGTTTGAAAATTGGAATAGTCACTACACCTTATTCACAGAGTGATGAGGGTGGCATGCTCCCAAGGACATTCTTGAGGTAGGGATGTCACCCAGCAAACAATAACTATGTCTACTGTGTCTATGATCTTTATGGTCCTGAAGCAGGCACAAAGGGCTCCTGAACTGGAAAACATCTTCTATTGTGCTCTTCTTCCTCATTTCAACATCCTGTCAGGGAAAATTGTCTCACTGCTGAGGATTTCTTCATTTCTCTCCAGTGTTAGTAATCTGTCACCTGGATCCCACCCTTCTTACATCACTAACCCTTATGCTCCGTACATGGCCATTGACACCCCAGAGTCCCCAAGGCTTCCCTCAGCCCTTATGCCTCTACTCTTCTTGGTCCATATTATCATTCAAACCTCTCCCATCATTCCCCCCCACCTCCCGCCACACACACACACACACACACACACACACACACACACACACACACACACAAATACTCTCTACTCTTTTTTTCCCCCCAATGGTATTTTGGACCATAATGTAAAAGTCAAGTTGTGTACATTTTTAATTTTTTTATATTCATACTTGATAAGCCCCTATAACTCTGCTTTCTTCGCTTTTTTATTACTTTAATATGTAAACTGTACCTCACAGTGATTCATTAGCACTGTAGCACTGTCCTCCTGTTGTTCATTGATTTGCTCAAGTAGCCCAGTAATGTCTCCATTGTGAGACTTGTTGTTACTGTGTTTGGCATATCGACTATGTCATGGGTAGCTTGTCAGGCTCTGTCTTTCGGGTGAGACACTCTCAGTAGCTTGCTGGGCTCTCCAAGAGGGGTGGAGGAATCAAATCCTGGTCAGCCAGGCCAGCCACATGCAAAGCAAGTGCCCTACTGCTGTGCTACTGCACCAGCCTAATAATAATAATAATAATAATAATAATAATAATAATGGAAAAAAACGAGATGTAGAGCAGTGAATATAATATGCTACTTTTTTTTACAGAAGAAAAGAAAAATATTTTCTACTCTTAACCTTGGTCTCCTCAGCTGCCAGAACTTTGATTCTCCTCCTGCCTCTTAGAACCCTTCCATACAGCTCCCTGCCAACACCTGCTCATCTATGTGCTGTGGAGTTGGAAGCTCAGCCCCAGGGTTCTGAAGTAGGACTCATCTCCATATCCATCTCTTTCTCTGAATGATCCCATAGGTTCTCAAGACCTCAACCACCAACTCTCAATTCATGAATTCCCCCCCAGCGTAGAACATGATTTTCAGGCAGAGGAGAAGGTAGTAATGACTACCTTCTGCTGGAAAGACAACAGAAAACAGCTTCTCCGAGGGAGAGAGAATCAGGAAGAGGAAAGATAGAGTCTGAGACAAACTTTACTTCCTGTCCATGTGGGATGGTTTCTGGGATTTAAATTAGTCTTTGGCCCCTTGTCCTTTTATATCCTTCCAAAATATCCTTCAAAGGTCCTTTTAGCTTAAGAATGTAGGTTATCATTATCTTCTTCCTCTTCTTCTTTGGCTTTGGGGTCACACTTGGCAGTGTTCAGAAGCTACTCCAGACTTGGTGTGCAGGGTTCATTTTCTAGAGTGCTCAGGGGACCAGGTGACACAGGGGATTGATCCAAGACCTCCAGCATGCATAATTATACTTGGGTTAACCTGGCTATGCCCAAGGCTTACTTCTAGTTCTGTGCTCAGGAGATTAGATTTGATTCAGGGATTTAGTCAAGGTTGTCCCATTTGCACGGTAAGTTTATCAACCCCTCTACTGTCTCTTTGGTACCAAAATTCTTTGAGCTGTCTCCCTGGTTCCAAGTCTTCCTTCCTTCCTTCCTTCCTTCCTTCCTTCCTTCCTTCCTTCCTTCCTTCCTTTCTTCCTTTCTTTCTTCCCAGGAATGTCTCCTAAGCAGCACTCAGGAGGCTCAGGGAACCCTCCTAGGAATTCTCAGTCAACCAGGGCAGAATTTAATGTGACAGTCCAAAGATGAGGTGCTGCTCAGGCCCTGCTAGTCTGGGGTTTACCCAGACCCCCGACAGGGATGTCCAGCAACACTCAGAGAACCATGTGATGCTCAAGACTGAGCCAGAGTCAGCTGCATGCCAGGCTGGCACCTTAACCTCTGTACTATCTTTCCGTCCACCATGATCTTCTAAATTTTAAATTGTAGTTCATATATATGCTGCCCAAGGTAAAATGGTGACCAAAGGATTTGAGAGAATTATTGAAATCCTTGCTCTGCCACCTGCTAGGGTAGGCCCTTCTCACATTAGCCCTTTCAAAAACAAACAAAAAATTCACCAAAGAGTCAGGTACTCATGTGCACCCCAAAGGTGGCCAGGAGCCTCATGGCTCCCAATTAGCTTCACTTTTTTGTCCCATCTCGGTGTCAGTTTCATTCTCTGTGACATGGTGATAGCAAAGATGGTTTAAAAACTCCTTTGAAGGAGCCACCTGAGAGGACTCGGGGCTGACCCTGCCTTTCCTAGGAGCTGGCTCCTGATGAGATGTAGTGAGGGCAGAGATGCAGGGTTTGCTAGAGAACCAACTTCCTCTCAACAAGATTGAAAGATGCAGCATTAGGAAAGGGGGTCACTCATATTTCATCCTGGAGGCCCTTCCCCTCCTCAGTGGGAGCCCCCCACCCAGCTCCCAGCATGCAGGCAGCTGCACGCTCGCCTCTCACCCCATGATTGAAGGGCAGGTGCCTCTGGGACCATGTGGAAGCCTTCCAGCGGGCAGGAGATGGAGCCGCCTGGGGTGTGAAGGGGTCTCCTGAGTACCTTGCCCAATTTTGCTGCCATTGCAGCGCGAGAGTCACACATGTGGTGGTGAGTAATGCCCGCTGCCCAAGCCAGCCTGCCAGGGCAGGGCACCGAGGGACGGATGGTGCCCAATCAGATGAGCCAGATCCCCCACAGGGCCCAGGTCCAGGAGCCTGGGATAATCATAGTTCATATTTATGGGACAAGCCTAGACGCTTTATAAGCTGGGGCTCATTTAATATTTATAATCGTCTTAAAAGGTAATTGCAATTATCAATCCCATTTTGGGGATGAGAATACTAAGACACAGAGAGGTTACTCGTCCCAGATTACACATAAAACAAGTGGCAGAGATTGGGTCCAAAGTCCGATGCCCTAACCATTGTACTCTCCTGCTTCCTCCATCTGCCAGGGCATGCCAGTCCCACTAAAGTGTCGCACGCCCACCCTGCGTGGCCCCATCCATTCACACTCAGCAAACCCAGGATGACAGTTAGTTGTGACTATCAACTTGCTGGACCACAAGACACCCTGACTCTTGAACAAATACTACCTAGGTGTGTCTGGAGGGTGTTCCTAGATGGAACTCACACTGGTTCGGTAGACTGGAATAAAGCAGATTGCCCTTTCTTATGTGGATTGCCTTCCAGCCTTGCAAGAGCTGCAAAGAACAAAGAGGCTGAGGGAGCCAGAATTCCTTCCTCCCTCTGGAACGACGAGGGTTTTTCTTTATCCCTGAATTCAGAGGGAACCTTTGGTGGAGATGGCACTCTTGGCTTCCAAGCCTGCTAGCTTTCACACTAGAATGTACACTTTTGGTGCTCCTCGTTTCCAGCTCTCTTTGGGGGAGTAGCAGTGGCGTTTGGGGTCTGGCAAAGCTCAGGGCTTACTCTTGACACTGTACTCAGGGATCACTCCTGAAACTGTCATGTGCAAGTTAAGTGCCTTAGCCCTGGACTATCTCTCCAGACCTATTGTCAGATCTCTGGACTCAGACTAGAACCACTCCGAGGTCTCAAATTGCCGAATGCAGCTCTTGGAACTTGTCCCTCTCTTAATATAACCCTCTGAACTAATTCCTGATAATAAATCTCCCTGGATAGATGGATGGATGAATGGATGGATGCGTGGGTGGATGGCTAGACATGTTAGTGTACATGTGTATGCGTGTACACACACACACACACACACACACACACACACTTACTTGTCTTCATTTTTCTGGAGCACCCTGTCTAGTAACCCACTTCAACTGAAATTTTCTGGTTTCCTGTTTTGCCCATCTGGCAATGCTAAGAGTTCATTTGATCCACAGCCACTTATCCACCGCCACAGTAACAGTGAGACTAAGAGAAAGTCATTATAAAGAGGTGGCACAGGAGGCAAGAGGAAAGACAGGGAGCTGGACTGAGCAGGTAATGAGTGAGGAATGAGAAGATTCACGCAGTCCAGCAATCTGGAGCAACCCACAGTTTTGGGCCTAGCAGCAGGAAGGCAGGAAGAGGTGTGTCCTGCTATCCTGCTCAGCCTCCTGCTAAGGGTGCCCTCTCCACCCCCATTTTTCTCTCTTAACACACTTGCTGGGTAGGGAGTGAGAGGGCAGGGGGAGGGCCTGTTAGTCTTACAGTTATCTAATCTGGTATAGGAAGATGCTGGACAGTGGTGGAAAAGGGTGACTATCGTTCTACATTCCCATGAGTTAGTCATTCATCTTGGGAGGCAGCTCTGCATGAAGAATAAAGAAAATACCCCTAAGGAACAATGAGGAGAGTGGTAAGAAGTGGGCCCAAAGGGCAGCTCAAATTTTTTCAAGGCACCATGGGAGAAGTTCGAGAAGGTACTTGTGTGTTCAAAAATAAATGTGGGTTCTCTCTTTGGGTGCACTCAGTGGTCAGGGCACTTTCCCAGCCTGGAGGGTCAATGGCAATGGACAAAAGAAGGAGGAAACAGGGGCCAGGCTGGTTGGTGATCAAAAGCCGTTTATTCCAATCAAGTCTTCTTCTGCCTCTTTTCAGTCTCACTCACTGCCCATATAGGAATGGGGAGCTCACTCTCCAAGCCCACTCTCACAACCTTAGTTATAGAGAACAATCACCAAGCGTTGGCTGTAGCAAATACACATCGGTGAGATAGCACAAGCAACATATGAAAGCCCTTCCTTTGGGGAAGCTCTTCTAAGACAAAGATCTCTTCCTTCTAGGAGATCCGCTCAAAGGCAAAATTTCATCTAGGGCTGTATTTCTCCTTTCCATAGTCCATGACCATTTCAACAGTCACCTTAAATTTACTTCTTAATAATATTTCAATTCATTTTGTATGGACACAGTAAGAAATATACTAAGCTTAAAGGGTGACTCTTCTGGAAACATCTCACTATAGATCCCAGACAAATCTGTCCTCAGGGCAGATAAGTCCTTCCTAACCCTAGCAGAGTTCTTGTCCAGTCAATTCTCTTTGGATCATGACAGAATTTGTCCAGGATCATGCTCTTAACTTATTATAAGTTTTATGGCACTTGGTCTATTGCGTTTTTATGCCAGGGTAGATTACAGGTAGCTTGCCCAGGGTCTATTAAGTCCCTTTATTGAGCCCTGCTTTGGGGATGCTCAGAACTAAGGGAAACTGAGGCTTAAATCGAGTAAATATGATAGAAGCCCAGGGGTAAATATTATTCACAGTTGATTAACTCCCAAATTACAAAAGTATAGCATCAACTATCTTCCTGTGTCTATACAAAAAGGACATTGCTCTAAAGTAAACTATGCAAAGGGCATAATTAAATGAGTAAAAGCAATATTTCACTTACAAAAACAAATTCCAGAGTCCATAGAAGGATATAACCTTATAAGTCACAAGGTTTGTTTAGGGGAAATGAGTGATTAACAGAGAGGGGAAGCAGAGCACAAAAGAGAAATTAAAGATGAACACCAAGGAAATGTGAATGCTTTGGGAGGATTGTGATGGGTATTATTCAGTAAACCTGAGCTCCATATATGAGGATAAAGGACAAACCAATGTTATCCTACAGGTACTCTCGATTCTGATGGAGAAGTTTCCAGATTCCTATTCCAATAGCATTGCTGACCAACTCTGTGTCCTATGGCAAGCTTCTTAACCTTTCTAGTCTTTCATTTACTCCTCTGAAAAGAAGGGTGACAATAGACACAGCTCTGGTTGAGAATTAGAATGATCAAAAGAATGAATGCCAGTTCAGTTCCAAGACCCTACCTGGCACCTGGAACCATTTGATAATCAGAGTTGTCATTCACTACATTGCACACATGGTTCATGTAGGGGACTTCCAGGAGTTTATAATTAGTCTTCAATAGAAGTTATTTTCAAAGTTCTGCCCTAAGACCTTAACTTCTTATGAAAATCACAGATCTAACATCTGATTCTGAACCAGGGTCCATGTTTGGGGTGGGGCGGGGGGTGTCTGTAACCGGGTTATGGTTTGCTTACCGGTGTTTCAGGTGTTTCTCCACACAAAGCTCTATGAATCAAGACTGGGAAGAGAGACAAGTTAAGTTACCAAAAAGCATTTCGCATCATTTGGAGTGAGGGACATGGGAGGAGCGGGGGATTATTTGTTTTTTGCAAATATTAAACTTTTCAATTTCCTTCTAACCATAGTGGCTTCATCAAAAAGCTGGAATTGGATGCCCAGATTATGATGAGACAGGCTGTGGCTTAATCTTCTCGATGTTTTTATATTTGAGAATAAAGAGGTATTGGCACTTATCTAAAATTACAACAACGGAGAAAGAAATAGCCTCGCAGGTACGGAGCTGTGCTCAGAATACGTACAATGCTCTTGAGTTCATTATGGGATCAGCCCATTGAGGCACCTCGGCAGAGCAATAAATTTTCATGGCCCTCTTTGCTAACTCCTCCCTCTTAGAGGGGAAACTGAGGCCCAGAGGAAGGCCAACAATTACCCAGCAGCTTCACAAAGTTAGTGATGAACTCACTAAGGTATTTTTGTGTTGGAAGGGCTGGGGACATGGCTCAGCCATAGAGTAACTTGCTTTGTAGGCAGAAGACCCCATATTCAACCCCAGCATTACAAAAAGACAATACAAGAGCCTGGCTTGTAAGGGAGACAAATATCCTAAAGATCAGGGACTGTGACTCTTTTTGTCCCTAAACTGTCCTGGCACATAGCAGGCACTCCATAAATATATGTTGGTTAAATTAACAGACTTTTCTTCCATTTCTTAAAGACTTCTGGTGCACAGTAATAATAGGCTTGTATTTCCAGGATGGCTTATTTTTTTTTTTTCAAAATGTTTGCACATGGGAAAGTGTGTTTGCGACTTGGACCACTCTGGGAAGAAGGAAAATCCAGTTATTCTCTATTTCCATGTCATAGGTGAGGAAATTGAGTGACAGGCAGCAGGAAGTGGTAAGGCAGAAAATGACCCCCTCACGCTGCCCTTTCACCCTGAGTGTAGAGGCCACATCCAGACGGCCATATCCAAGAGGTGCTTGTGGGTGGATGGATTTATCTTGGTTCTGCTTTTGATCAGCTTGGTAAAGCATCTGATGACGGTGTGAAGAGCTTGCCAGCTTCTAGAAGGAAGACATATCAGAACGGGGTGGTCAGATAAAGGGACAACTAAGGAAGGAAGAGGGGGTATGGGGAGGGAAGTGAATTAGAGAAACGCTTCCTTCAGTAAGACAAATTTGTGCAGGGAAACCATGCTTGGCTGGTGAAGCCAACTGGAAAAGAATGATAGAGGGCCGGCTCCTGAGGTTCATCAAAGTCATTTGTTGCAGGTAAGCTCATTTTTCACAGGCCAAGGGGATATTTACCTGGAGTACACCTTTAAGGAATAGTCGACAGATTGAACGGTACAATGCTTTATTATATTTCACACCCTGGTGATTCAATATGATGGAGGCAAAAAGAGGGGGGATGGGCTCAGGAGGAGAGCAAAGGAGAAAGGCAGGAGAAAGGGATATTAAAATGTCCAACTACAGAGTGTCCTCTGTCCTGAATACCAGGGTCAACCTGGCCTGCTATGGAATTCCCCAGAAGCTATGCTTGCCTGGGGAACCTAAGAAGGGATGGTGCTGATACGGGAAAGGCCATCAGACTGGAGACCTCACCTGGGTCCCATGAGGCCATGTCACTCTTTCCCATTTTGAGAAATGTCTTCGCCTAACTTTTAGAAACCCAGAGACCCAAGTTCGGTTCTGGTCCTATCACTATTTTGTTTTGTTTTGGTTTGGGGGGCTACACCCAGCAGTGCGCAGAGGTTACTCCTAGCTCTGCACTCAGGAATTACTCCTGGCAGTGCTTGGGGGATTATATGGGATGCCAGGGATTGAACCCAGATCAGCTGTGTGAAAGGCAAATGCCCTACCTGCCGAACTATCATGCTGACCCCTCTGTCCCTGTTTTTAGTTGATGATGTTCAAGCACTTTGAACCCCTGGGATCATCTGCCTTCTTATCTGGTGGCCACAGGGTCTCTTCAAACTCTGACAGGTCCATGGCTCCAAGCCAGCCCCAGGGAGCTACCTACTTTTCTCTGGATCATTCTGCAGCTCTCCCTTATGACCCTGCCTCACCAATCTGCTGTCAAGAGACTGGGGACTGTCTCCACCAGAAGACTGTATCACTATATCACTGTCCTCCCCTTGTTCATCGATTTGCTCAAGCGGGCCCAGAAGACTTTTTGTTTATTTGTTTGTTTGTTTGTTTTTTGGGGTCACACCTGGTGATGCGTAGGGGTTACTACCTGGCTCTACATTCAGGCATTACTCCTGACATTGCTCAGGGGACTATACGGGATGCCAGGCCAAAGCAGGTGCAAGGCAAATGTTTTACCCACTGTACTATCACTTTGGCTCTAAGACGACTACCCTTTACTTAGACTCCAAGGAAATCATTGTGAGGTGCCTAATAACCAGCGTCCCTTCAAAATGCTGTGGAGACATCCCACTCAGGAACTCAGATCAGTCCTGGGCCAAAGTTAGCATTAGCCTGCTCCACCACCCACCAGTTGCCAGCACTTACTAATATTTAAGATCTTTGTGAAACACAGAGTCTGTTTTCTTCTATCCTCACATCATCTATGTTTCTGTGGAATCCTGCCTATCACTTCTCATCTTCTCACTCAACAAGCAAAGAAACAGAGAGACAAGCAAACTAGATACATGTTCAAGGGAGAACACAGGCTTGAAGAACAAGTTGGTGTCACATTCTATGATCGCAAATTCTGTGAAAGGGAATTCAAGAGTGGACCTTGCCTAGAGGAAGGAGAAAGTAACACCTCTCACTTGATTTTTCTTCTTTCTTTATGTTCCCGCTATATTTAAACACCATGGTTTCAAGGTTCTCGTGGTGTATTTGTCACAGGACTTCAACAGTACCACTGTAGCACGGTCCTCCCGTTGGTCATCAATTTGCTCGAGCGGGACCAGTAATGTCTCCATCATGAGACTTGTTACTGTGTTTGGCATATCAAGTATGTCACAGGTAGCTTGCCAGGCTTTGTCGTGCGGGCAACATACTCTCGGTAGCTTGCTGGGCTCTCCAATATTCCAATACCAATCCCACCACTATCACCTTTCATCCACCATTGTCCCCATTTTCCCAACCACCCAGCTAGCCTGCACCCTTATTAGGCACAAACTAATTCATTTTATATTGTTTGTTAGAACTAAATCATTGTATCATTGTATCACTGTCATCCCATTGTTCATCAACTTACTCGAGCAGGTGCCAGTAATGTCTCTATTTGTCCCAGCACTGAGATTTTAGCAGCCTCTCCTTACTCATCTTTCCCAACAATTGGAGGATCTTTTAGGGTCAGGGGAATGAGACTCGTTATAGTTACTGATCTTGGCATATCAAATACGACATGGGTAGCTTACCAGGCTCTGTCCGTGTGAGTGGGATACTCTCAGTAGCTTGCAGGGCACTCCGAGAT
>JAOXYA010000002.1:33315853-33345160 GCA_028565675.1 Sorex palustris
GCAGCAGCACAGCAGGCACAGCCCAACGCTACAGCCTGGGGCTCTTTCTCTGCGCATGCGCAGTAGAGAGAGAGAGAGGAAAATGAGGTAGTGGGGTGTCCTGGGCTGCTGGGGACGTACAGTCTAGTGGAGACACCAGGAAAGATACAGGGCACAGGCAGATTCTCTCTTCAGAGCAGTGAGCTTAGGGTTAAGTAGCCCCTGCATGACCCCTGGACCTACACCGAGAGCAGCAGAGTTCTGTAAGTTGCACTGTCTTTCCTGGGGCTACAAACTACAACAATTGAACTTAAAAATATATTTGTCAAGGAGTTAGGATGGGGTGGGAGGGAACATGGGGTCACTGAGGGATAGATGGGGGCATAGGGTGGTGGGATTCAAGTGTTTTCACACTGTGTTGTGAAAACCCTACTGTAAACAACTTTGTAAATCTTAAAGTCTAAATTTTAAAAACTTAATATGTTAAAATCAATCTTGAACAAAGAGACGGAGCAGAACACCATGCTACCCCGCCGCCCCAGCTCCCTTTTCACTGGTCTTTGCTCCACTATGGGCCAAAAATGCTGCTGGTATCTCCTCCTAGGCATCTCAGGGGAGAGAGAAGATGGAGGCTCTGCCAGGTGTGGCCTGACAGGAAGTGCAGCATTTCCACAAACCTGAGGGAAAGGTGGAAGCCTAAAGTCTCCACCTTTCAGCTACTCCAACTCCTCATTCAAAAGTGAGGATTCTGGGGCTGGAGAGATAGCACAGCGGGTTTGCCTTGCACGTGGCCGACCTGGGGTTCGATTCCCAACATCCCATATGGTCCCCTGAGCACCACCAGGAATAACTCCTGAGTGTAGAGCCAGGAGTAACTCCTGTGCATTGCCAGGTGTGACCCAAAAAGCAAAAAAAAAAAAGTGAGGATTCTTTGGTATGGTTTCAAATGCCATCCCTCTCCTCAACCACCACCCCAGGCTCGAGGATGACAGGACCCAGACAGGAGCCAGCCCCTCCTGGTTGCTCCTCTGGTCTCTCATCCCTACCAAATACTTCCTCTGACTCTTAAATATGTATTTATTGGGTCTGAAAACTTGTGCTAGAATGGCAAGGTGGAGTGTTACCTCCAATTTCCTCACAGAACAACCCAAACTTAGTGAGAACAAGTATCCATGGACTCAGCCACTCTGGCAATCAGGAATTAGGAGTCAGAAAAGTCAGTGGTGGAGGGCATTATCCCAGCTCAGGGTTTCTCAAAAGGTTGCAGCCAAGATGGAGACTGAGGCCAGTGAAGAAAGACGGTGGAGAGAATTTAGGGACAGGAGGAGTCCAGGAAAAGGACATGAATCTGAGACTACAGAGTTGACTGAGGCTGATGTGGAGAACAGGGGAGAGCAAGAAGTGATCAGAGGTGAGAGCTGCTAAGTCTCTGTTTACAAGTCACTCCTTTCCAGAACCTTCTCTAGTCCTACAAAAGTCTCTACTATGGCTCCCTACCTGAACCACAGGATTGTAACAATCTCTTAGCTTCTCTCATGTTCCTCCAAGACCAGAAGCTTAACCATGTGAAGGACACAGGTAGTGATGACAATAGCCCCCATGATCAGGCTCTAAAGCCCAGGCCTGTACTTGGCAGTTGTGCCAGCAGAGAATTATTATTTTCAGAGAGTCACTTTGCCATTCTGTCTGTTTTTCTTGCCCTGGGTGCCTCCATTTTGACTGAATCATAAAAATAACTTAGACAAGCTTAGAACAAAGAAACCAACAGGATTGACCATAAATGTCTGGCAACTCACTGAAGGAACAGAAGACTAAGAGAGGTACATGAGATAATGTACTTGCCTTTTCTTGCATGCAGCCGATTCTGGTTCAAATCCCAGCACTTCTTATGTCCCTGATAAGCAATACCAGGGTCGCTCTTCAGCACAGAGCCAAGAATAGCCCCTGCACACAGCAGATGTGACCAAAATAAATTAAATAAATATGACAACATAAAATAAATAGTCGCCCATGACATGATGTATTTTAGATCCAAGACTGCTTAGGCCCCTGACTGGCTATGTGACTGGGGCACTGGTGCTGTGGAGTCTCGTGCACAGACCATACAGGGGGTATGGGCATATCATGGCTTAGAAGCCACAGCCACGATTATTAGAATAAACCTAGCAGTGAATATGGGGAGCAGCTGTGTCTTCTGGGATATTCTGGAGTGGGGCCTCTAAGCTGGTCTGTGTACATAGCAAAGAGTAGAGGTAGTAGAGCCTGGAAGGACTGCCCATGAGAGCCATGCACAAAACCATGTGTGTTGTAGGGGACTCATATATACACACACTTGCATTCCAGGGGCTCCTCCCAAACTAGGTGAACTGGAGACACTAAGGGACGGCTGGAGACCCAAAGTGAAGAGGGAGGGTGAAAGAGATAGCAGAGCAGGGAGGGCACTTTCTTTGCACACGACTAACCCAGGTTTGATCCAATGTACCACATATGGTCCCCAGAGCTCCGTCAGAAGTGATTTCTGAGCACAGAGCAGGATTAAGCCCTGAACTTGCCCAAGTGTAACCCCAAAGCAACAACAACAACAAATTGCAGAGAGAGACATGGCTTGGACTGGGTTGAGACGAGTGGACTCAGAACCCCACAGACACAACAGACACCACGAAGATAAAAACTGAGGGCTCTGACAGACAAGATAAAGACTGAAAGCGAGGACTGGCTTGGGCACAGCAGAGAGCACTTCCAGCAGGGATGCCCTCACCAAACAGGTTGAAACCATGCACATGTGCACACACATGAGCAGACAAATACAAATTTGCATAGATATGCAACTGCACACACTCACACATGCATATGTACACATACGCATCACTTATGCAAGTATACAGATGTATATGTACACACATGTAGGTATACATGTGTGCATGTACACACAGGCATGCACATACACATAGACACATAGATACATACATATATAGACACATTTCATGCATATATACACAAATCATACATTTGCACATGCAAGTATATACATACTTACATGTGTGTGGTGTGCATACTCACACATACATATATGCACACAGATGTGCACACATTTATATATATGCATCCACACACACATACTCATATATATTGCCATCCTCAGTAATAAGGGAAGGGAAAGAACAAAGTGTAAAATCTTGAATTTACTACTATATACCCCAAAGTGGCCACACTTTAAACCTGGAAAAGGCCAGGACTTAGCCCAGTGGTCAAGGATGTAGACTATGCATGCCAGGACCTTGGTTCTATTCCTGCCACCACATGGACGCCCAGCACGATCCAGTGTAGCCCAGAGACCCCAGTACCACTGGCTATGGCCCTGGTGGTCCCTGGTCACACCACATCCTCAGGTCCTAGCACTGAACCATTTGGCCCAGTTGGCCAAAGACCAGTAGTAGTGGCACCAGAACACCCTGAACACTACTTGGGAGCTCCTCCCCCTAAAAATGAGAGAAACGAAACAAAGCGGCCTGCTTTGAGCTAATAGAATGGGAGGGGGGAAGCTAGGATAGTGATGGAGAGAATAGAGAGAGAACCATTGAAATAGAGTTAGAGGTAGAGAGAGAACTAGAAATAGAGATCGAGCTAACAAGATCAGGAGACAGAGACAGAGATAAAATACAGGGACAAATCCAGAGCTATGGATTAAGATTAATGTGGTGTAGACAGAGGTAGGAAGCTACAGACAGCAATGTCTCCTCTGGGTCTCTCTTACTCTGCAACCTAATCAGAGAGAAGATAGGCATACAAAAACATGCACAGTTATCGCTTTATTCCACTGATGACTCTAGTCCTGGTGGGGTATCTAGGTGGCACTCCCAGCTGGGAGAGGCTGGAGCTCAGGACCTCCTCCCCTTGGGGCCCCCCAGCCCTCCCCTACCCCGTTCCCAGGCCATTAGCAGTCAAGCCCTTGTTCTAAGCAGCCTCTGACACGTACAGGTTTGTTTGCTTTTCGGCGGTGTGAAGGTTGAGTTGAGTCATTTTGCACCCAATTACTTTGCAGTAAATTTGCCGGATGGTTCTTGTCCCGCAGTATTGATCCAGCATCTCACCTTGAGCTTGTTTATTGACACATCAAATTCAGAAGTCAGGCCCGCTCGATTGACCACTTCCCAATTAGGGCATTTATATGATGTCACCGAGGCTCCCTGTCATGTTCTGATGAGAATCATTTGTCCCCCCCTGACCACCAGCCCAGCCAATCGGCCGCAACCAAGCTGCCATTTTTCTCTGACCTTTCTAGAGACAGATGGCACTCCATAAAATACATCATTAGCAACATGTCATTCCATCTTGCCGCTGCTCTTCCACGTGAAAGGTGCGGGGTTCAACAAAAGATTCTGTAGTCGCTGACTCCCCTGGGAAAGGCTTAAGGCTGTCGCAGGGCTAGGGGAGAGGCTGATGGAAACAAATTGCTCCTTTCTCATTGCGGGGATGCCCATAGCCTGATGCGGGGGGGTGGGGGTGGGGGAGGGGGGCCTGTGGGCAGTGGACTGAGCTGGCGTCCAGGAAGGGATTGTAGAGAGCGTTGTCAGAAACACAACCTGATGTCCCAAAGGCAGCTCCCAGAGACCTGGGGATGCATCCGGCAGCTCTCAGAAGCTTCCATGTGGCTTTCTTCTGGTCTCTCTGCATCTTCCGTGTGTGTGTGTGTGTGTGTGTGTGTGTGTGTGTGTGTGTGTGTGTGTGTTTTGGAGGAGAGAAAAGGAAGAAGCCTGAGAAAGACCGAATGCCTTGCGATATGTCCATTTAACACTGAACTTGCGGGCTGAACTCAGGTCCACAATAGTGCAAGATGGCATTTTAACCCCAGTTCAGTGACACACTTGTTAGAGGAGAAGATTGGGGGTGGTTGGGGCCAAGAGCTCTATTTCTGCTTCCTGATAGGAAGGAGCAAAGAGCTGGTCTCTGGGCCACAGAAGGGCAGGCTCCAAGACCCCACACTTCCATCATGGCTGTTCTCCAGGGGAATCTCATGCCTGCCCTAGTGCCTCTTCCCAGCAAGCTTGTTGCATGTCGAGAGCACAGTTCTGTATACAGCAGTACAGACTGCAGTTTAGACTGCCTGCCTGACCTGCGAATTTGCACTTTGTCCCCTGCTTATCTCTCTGGCCCCACAGGACCCCTTGAAGTTGGTCCCCTCACATAGATGTGTCTGAGGGTGGTCTGAGATTTGTTGGAGAAAGGGAGAAGCCCTGGGCTGGAGCACTGGTAGCTGGCCTCCAGGTCTTGAACCCCCTTCCCTACTTTAGGTTTGGGCTGACAGACAGCGGAGTGATTCCTGGATGCAGCAGAAACAGAACCTTCCAACTTTCATGTCAAGGCAGAGAGGACATGAGTGCAGCTAAGTCTCACTGATGTGGAGGAGGGAGTCTGAACCAGCGCTCCCAATTTGGAGCTCCCTACCACCAGCCCTGAGGGTGAAGGGGATGTATTGGCAGCAACATGCAACCCATTCCAGGCCTCCAGGTCAGAAAGTCTGCTGTGCGAATGGGAGCTTGGAAAGGGAAGTGACTAGCTCCATCCCAGCCACCCACTGTGACCATTCGAGAGCCAGATGAGCTCAGAGCTGACCCTGGACACAGCCCTGACTTCCCGGACACTCCCACTTTTCCCAGGGCCTCCTCCACCAAGTCTTTTGTGTGTGTGTGCAATTATTTGTTTTTGGCCATGCCCACAGTGTTCAAAGGATTCACTGGCTCTGTGCTCAGGGATCACTCCTGGCGGTGCCCAGGGGACCTTATGTGGTGCCAGGGATTGAGCTGGGGTCAGCTGTATGCAAGGCGAGTAACTTACCTTCTGTATTATCTCTCCAGTTCCCAAGAAGCCACCAAGACTTGGCTTAGAACAGGGTTGAAAGAGGCGACTCAGTCATTCTGAGTCTTAAAATTAGGTTCCTCCTCCCCTCATCCCCCCGGGAATCTTAAAGACCTTTGGTAAGGTTCTGCATAGTTAGGCATCTTGATAAACCGCTGAAGGAGGAGCTGTTTTCCTTTCTTTTGCTCCCTATTATTAGTGTCTGGGCTTGAGCGATAGCCCAGTGGGTAGGGCCTTGCACACGGCCTGCCAGCCGGGCTGACCCGTGTTCGATTCCTCCGCCCCTCTCAGAGAGCCCGGCAAACTACTGAGAGTATCTCGCCCGTACAGCAAAGCCTGGCAAGCTACCCGTGATGTATTCGATATGCCAAACACAGAAATAACAAGTCTCACAATGGAAACGATACTGGGCCCACTCGAGCAAATAGATGAACAATGGGAGGACAGTACAGTGACAGTGCTTAATGTCTGATCTGGTTTAGAGTCTATTGTGGAGCAACTCTCCTCTTCTGGGGGAGAGAGGATGAACATTCCAGGTGCCTACTGACTGTGAAGCTGGAATGAAGGGGCAGGATAGCAGTTTAGTACCCAGAGCAAACCCTCTGCCTGCAGCCAGGGTTCAGAACCCAGGAAACCTTGGTGTCTAAGAGGTGACAGGCACGTGAGCAGCTAAACAGTCCTGGTGGGGAGTCTGGGCTGTGGGACAAGGGGTCCTGGTGCAAGCTGGCTAAGGGACAGAGCCAGGACATTGGTGTGATCTGTGATTGTAGGGGGTAAAGGCAGTGATGGGGCAAAGAGGAGGGTCCCCACAAAGACAGCAACCAAAACTAAGCAGGGCCAGCAGAGAGTTCCGGTTGAGCCCCTCTCCTCATTTTGGTGCTGGACAAGGCGTATTCCAGAATATGCCTCTGTTCCAGCTGGTTGGTCACCCTAGAAGTGAAAGAAAATGTCACATATTCTGGAAACTGATTCAAATGTAAGCAGTATAAGCTTAATAGTATAAAGTTAGCAAGAAAGATATCGTAGATTGTGCCTAAGATGATAAAATTGACCGTAAGGCATCATGTTGGAATATTAAGTTTTTCTGTTGTCTCTTAAGTTCCATTTCAACTCTTTTAAGTTATGCTATTCATTTTTTTTTAACTCATGTTTGTCTCCAACTTACTTATGTTTAAAGCTTAAGCTTGGGTACACAGACAGACAGTGGTCGGTGGGTGGGGGGAGAGACAGAGACAGAGAGAAGGAGAGAGAGAGACAGAGAGAGAGAGAGAGAGAGAGAGAGAGAGAGAGAGAGAGAGAGACTACCAGACAGACAAACAAGTACAGTGATGACAACACTTTGTGGACTCTGCCCAATGGGGATACCCTACTCAGGCCATCTGGCACTAGGCCCAGGAAATACTAAAAACGGTTGAAAGGGTGAAGAAAGCCCAGGCAGGACTTCTATGTGCAATTCCCTAAAGTCAAAACACCAGTGAGAAATGTAAGATATTTTTCAAAACAGTGCCAAACAATACCAAACAAAACATTGCTGGACTTATTTCACGTCTAACTTATGCTTCAATGGAACTTCTGCCCCCTTATGGCAATACAGACAAATTGCAGGATATTCTGGGGGGGGGTGGTAAATGGGTCATGGGGATCCCCCTAATGGGGGTGGGAGGAAACGGTTGCCTGGAAAGCAGGAATGGCACCCACAACAATAAAGTTCTGAGCAGAAGCAGCAAACTGCCAAGTTTTCGTCAGGGTCCCAGTGCAGGGAGGGATTGGCCCAGGCTCTGGGACTCGGAGTCAGTCAGCCATTGATCTTGAGTCGGGCCTTGGATATGGCATCTCAGCACGAAAGTGGCTGTCTTTCTCGTTGATTTATAAAGCCCCAAAGAAAAAGCTTCCAGGCAGAATCCTTGGCCCACCCTTAGCACAACAACCTCCCCTGCTCATCAGCAAGGCCAGGGCCCCAAGTGCAGCCACAGCACTCTCTGCATAAGATGGCAAAACTGCTCTGGGTGCTGTCCCCTGCGCCCAGGAGGAAATATTTACCCTTGGAGCAGCAGCTTGCCCCCTGAACTGGCTGCATCTGCTATCCACAGATCCCCCAGCCCTACCCCCCAGGAGACTCCTTCCTCTCCTCACAGGTGGTGGTCTGTTGCTCTGTCAAATTCTCCCTCCTTGTCAAAGTTCATCCCTAATCTCTGACTGTGGTAAGTAGATACTCATCCACATGATAAGATTTTAGGATTTTTTCTGTGTCAACTAAACTAAATTCTTTCTGCCTTTGGATAATATATATATATATATATATATATATATATATCTTTGATTTTTCTGGAGTTCAGGGCTGCTTGATGGTGGGGGCTCAGAGTCTATTTCCTGGCCTCCTCAGCATCCTCAATGCAGACTCTGGTCTTAAGTCATTTTGGCAAGTGAAATGTTTTCAGTAGAGGAGATATTTACATTTGAGATCTTGGGAAGAGACAAAAACCTTTGTCTTTTGGCAGGATCCTTGCAATTCCCAGCAGCCTAGACCAACAAAAACTGCATCTGAACTTTGGCAGTCTGAGGCCAGCAATGTTCTAGGTGTAGGAAAATGCAATTCAACATTTTCGACAGTCAGGACAGTTGTGGGGCTGCTTGCCAGATTAGTGGGAATAACGGTGCCTCTTTCCATCATCAAAAGAAATGGTGGAGCCTCTCTGAGAAGAAGGTCTTGCAAGAGTTCACCTCTGCCCCAGTTTTTATTTCACCAATTTTTCCATGTGCATTTCTCAAGCAGAAAAGATTTTGTATATTGTGAAATAAGATTTAAGATGCAAGAAGAAAATCCATGTGTGTGAATACACATGTGTGCATTTGCTTATATCTTGCACATAACACACACACACCCACACACACACGCCCAAGGTTTCCCAGTCCTGACTCTCTTGCCTGTCTGCATCTGACATCTACTTGAGATTTGAGGTTAACCTGCTCTTCCCCAGGCCTTCGTTTCTGCTCTGAACAATGGCACTGCCCCAATCGTCTATGACAGAGGTCTTCAACCTCTGGACCAGAGACCAGGGTCAGTGTGCAGGTGTGGATGGGCTGATCCACTACTTGGTTAGAGCTGCCAGGATGTGGACAGCATAGAAGCCAAGTCCCAGCCCTAATGTAAAATAGTTAAGGAACTCTGGTCTATAAAGCCACACTGGTGGGCAGTGGGGGTCTCTGATTATAAATTCCCTAAAGCAGAAAACGTAGAAAGGATGGGGGTGGCAGAAAGAAGGAGGGGTGTGGTGTGCCCTGAAGGAGGATCGGGAGGTCAAAGGTCCTAGGAACCCCCACCATCAGCTTCCCTTTTGCTGGAGGCTGAGGCTGGCAATTGGAGACAATATTCATTTCTGTCAGCCTCAACCTTCTCACAGCCCCAAACTCCATTGTGTGCCAAATAAGTACCATGATCTCTGTGGCAACCTCAGTGCCCATAGGCCGGTCTTGGAAAGATAGAAGCTTCTGGAAAGGAAAGTCTCCAGAATGAGGCAGGCTCAGACTTATACAGTGGGCACTGTCACAAGTGAGGCCTTTGGCATTACACAGTCTAATTCAACCACTTTGGCACATTATTCATCTTCCCAGGCCTCTGTTTCCTTATCTGTAAAATGGAAAGTTTAGTATTATCTACTCTATAGGGCTACAGTGAGATGTAAAAGCACAAATAATCTTGGCAACACCAGCCTTGCTGACCTAACACTGAGGCCCTCCTTTATTTCTAGTAGAATTCCAATTCTGTGGAGGGCTGTCCACCCAGGCCACCTATATAACCACACTGTCGTCTCTGCAGCCAGGATTGTTGGAGAGAGCAGTCTGCCCCAGGAGATAGAAGCAGGAGCCCAGGGGAAGCTATGAAAAGGTCAAACCCATCTTTTGGGGTCACTTGCAGTGGTTGGAGCTGCAGTTACAGGCAAAAGGCCAAGGAAGTACAGAGCCCTGGGCTCTGCTGCACATAAACATCCCAGCTCCCAGACTTCTTCTTTACAACGTCTCTGTCAGTCCCCTTAGTTGAATTTCTGGTTCTGCTTGGCAGAGTATTTAGCTCAGTGCCATGCATACAAGAAGCACTGTTTAGAAGATGCACATCGAGGATCTGGGTCCCTGTTGGGCCATTGCAGGTACTTTGGGCAGGGAAGGACAATCCAGACAGAACTTTACAGTGGCCAAGGCAGGAAGCTGGACCTCTTTCTATAGGGCCTTCAAGAATCCCTGGGCCCAGGGGCTGGAGCAGTAGCACAGCAGGTAGGGCATTTGCCTTACATGCAGCCAAACCGGGTTCAATTCCCAGCATCCCATATGATCCCCTGAGCACCACCAGGAGTAATTCCTGAGTGCAGAGCCAGGAGTAAACCCTGTGCATCGCCAAGTGTGACCCAAAACAAACAAACAAACAAACAAACAAAAGAATCCCTTGGCCCAACCCCCTCGGTGCCTCATGAAGGGGTTGGGTGAAAAGCCAGAGAGAGAAGACAGCTCTCCCTCTCCTCCCCCTGACCACCCATAGGCCCACGCAGTCTCCCCAGGACTTTGGGTCCCACCATCCAGTGTTCTGTGATCATGATACTCTAGGGCAGCTCCCAGGCACCTCTCCACTCTGTTCACCCTGACCCAGGCCTCCTGGCATAGTCTGGGGCCCTGAGAGTTTTCCAGAGAAAGGAGTGATTTCCTTTTTGGATAGGGCTAAGTTAACAACCATAGTTAACTCTGTCACCATGTTTAAATAAGAAAGAACACCAAGAGTAATGCAAAACTGAAGTCGATGAATACATCACTCAATAATTCGGGTAACTCATCACATGAAGGGCACTCAAGTGCTTGGTTTCATAGCCGAGAAGTGAGTTTCCCATTGCCTTAAATCCTGCGGGAATGTGCCAAGACTCATGAGCATCTGGCAAGCTGCAATGTCCCCTGGCACCTCTTTTGCAACTGCAGCTCACCCAGTTCACAAGGGTCCCAATCACTGCACCTCCTGGAATCATGTACTGCACTGGCAACATCAATGAGTCATTTATTCAGCATCTTTGAAGTATTTATAAATGCAGCTTTAATTTAGCCCTGGATTTCCTTTGCCTATTGACCAAATAGAAGAGTGCTTAGTCTTTCTGCTCTGCCTCTCGGCAGTATTTTAACCAGAGGAGGACTCCTGTCATGCAGCCCACATGATAAATCCATTGTAGACCTGGAGTGTTTGTGTCTGACTCTCTAGCCTGCTGCTGGGTGAGTGATGGCTGAGTAAGAGATGGAGAAAAGATCCCCACGCCATAAACCTGGGCCACAGGAGGAGGAACCAAAGCCCCACCTTGGTTCCAGATATCTCAGCAGAGTTATAGATGCTTTCCCATGAACCCAACATTGTGTTATGGACTTTTCATGATCCGTCTGGTTTGATTTGCTCTCTGGTCACTCCTAACCCTCCCATTGCTCTTGGAAGTGATGTTCTAAGTACTTTGTCCACATCAGGGCTTCTTAAACTACTTCTCAGATCATTTTCTATCCAAGAAATGCAGCCCAAGCGAGCACTGCCAGAAACACCTCAGATTCATGATGTAAGTGGATTCTGAATTAATTTTTGGTCATTACATGTTCAGAAACCTTTTCCTGTTGTCAAAACATTTATGAATCCCACATTCAGTTACATAGCCCCAAATGAGCTGGGGGCAGGGACACTCACTGTTTTAGAAGTGAGGGTTTATATTAATTCCCCTAATCATCACAGTTGTCCTACAAATTGATACCATCAGGATTTCCACTTTAAAATGCTGCAACAGAGACTCAGAGAGGCTAAGTGAATAACCAAAGATCACACAACTAGAAAGGGAGGGAGTTGAAACCCTGATCCAGGCAGACTAGTTTTAGAGGCCTCATACGTAACCACCCTCCCACCTTGGGGTGGAAAGATAAGGGGGGCACCTGGAGCCCATTTTTCAGAAGAGGACACCACAATTCACAGAGAATTTGTCCCGACCCTCAGAGCCAATGAGGAGCAGATGGGCTATGCACCCTGGCCATCTGCCTGGGCTGCCCGCTCACCACCTCTAGCCTCCATAAACTAGAGGTTGGTCTTCCCATTTCAGAAGCCCAGTCTGAGAGGGTCAGTCATTGGCTCAAAGACCCCACAATTATTAGGTGTCAGAGATGCACCCAGTACAGGTATTCCTGGTCCTCCCTCTCTGCAGAATAGAAGAGAGCAGGTTCCCTTTCATTTCAACAGCTCTGCTTGAGTTCTGCTCTCCAACTCTCCTCAGAGCTCAGATGCCTAAAGTCCCAAAGACAATCTCTTTGCTCAGCGAAGAACACTATGGAAAGATGGCATAGGGACTGGGACACTCATATTCGAAACTTTCTCCAAGGAACCCTCTAATACACATACACCCCTATGCGCCTATGCCCCTGTCCCCCTCCCCCTTCTCCCAGGTGTCAATCATGTTCGTCACTTCCTGCAGCACCTTGGTGGGGGTGACCCACAGGAAGAGAAGGGAGCTTAACTTACATGCAAGAAAAGCTTGGAGCCAAATATGCAGCTGGAAAGGAAGTAGAAAATTAGATGAACTCTCAGGCAGCAAGACTCTGAACCCAGGGAAGAGTGAAATCAGAAAAGGAAAGGATCTTTGTTAGGAGATTTGATTGTGAATTCAGCAAGTTCAACGCAGAAGCAGGAGAATGCACTGGAATTCCTTCCTGCTGTTTTTGTCTCTGGGAGGTGCCCTGAACATGTTCAAAATTCAGCCCTGAGGAAAGCACTTTCCAGAGCAATGGGAGATGACAGGCAGGCTCAGCAGAGGTGGGGGACCAGATTCCTGCATCGGAGGAGAGGGAAAGTCAAAACAGAGAATCTATGGGGCTGAAACAATAGTACAGGACCTAGGGCACTTGCCTTGCATGCAGTCAACCAAGGTTCAATCCCTTGTACTCCATATGGTTCCCCAAGTCCACCAGAAGTGATTCCTGAGCATAGAGGCAGAACTCAGCCCTTAGCACTGCCAGGTATGGCCCACAAACCCAAAATAACAACAATCAACAATAACGACAACCTGAGAAAAATATTTTTTAAAAATTAGAAACTTTTCCTCAGTGCTGGGTCAGAGTACAACAGGTAAGGCACTTACCTGGCACATGGCTGGCCAAGGTTAGATTCCCCAGTATCCCATATGGTGCTTGGGGAGCACCACCAGCAGTGATTTCTGAGTGCAGAGCCAGGAGGAACCTCTGAACCTTGCCAAATGTGGCCCCAAAACAAACAACAACAAAACATATTTCTAAAGCAAATAACAAAATGTAAACAAAGTCTGTCTGATATATATTCCCAAGAAAGTATCTTTCTGTGGGTTATAGTAAAATGAAGAGACACATTCACCCTCAGTGACACATTCACTGAGTATCTTACATGGGGTTGAACTAATGATCTCTCAAAAAGTCAAGGAGAAGGCAAGAATGCAGGGGTGAAAGGAGAGCCAGAGAAATGGTGCCAGGTTGGATGCATTTACCTCGAATGGGACTGACCCTGGTTGTATCCAATACGACATGTGGTTCCCTGAGAACTGTCAGGAGTCACTACTGAGCAAAGCCAGAAGTAAGATTGTGGGTGCTGTCAGATGTGGATCATATAGAACCTACACCCCAAAAGTCAAAGAGACCACAAAGCAGCTGCCTGGACTCAGGAAATTGTTCCAGAGCTTCTCAAACAGCCATACCATCACTCACTTCAGCACATGACTGGTCCAGGGCAGAGAGAAGACACAAATCACAGGGATTATTTCAGTCTAGTAAGTGTAGACAGTGTTTCAAAAAGTGGGTGATATCTTCCAGCCATGGGGGTGGGGGAAACTGGGACAATCCAAGGTCTTGGGTACCGTTGAGAAACACTTTCTCCTTGTTCATGCAAAGGAGGCAGATTTTCAGTAGGTGCTGAGTGCTATTTGTTCTAAATGTTGGGCTTTTCAGATATTAGTTCACCTCAGGATCTTAGATGAACACCTAAGGTCTCTCAGTTCAGGATGGAGACACTAGCCAGACATGGGTCCTGAGCCCACAGACTGTGGCTGCATGGAGCAGACACGTGATTCTCCCCAGACAAAACTGGAGAAGCTTCATGACAGCTCAGAAATATGCACACAAATTTGTCCCCAAATTTGCACACAAATCACACAAGACTCATTACTCAGGAGTTAGGGCTGTACTCTGATCTGAAGCCCAAGTCATAATCATGCCACTTACATAGAGGAGGCTGAATACCCCAAATCACAGAATGGTTCCCCAGTCCTGCATTTCTGCTTGTTAAAGGCCTCAGCCCCAGCCCCCAGCCCCAGATAGATCCCACTGCGTCTGTCACTCCCACCTGCCAACACTATTGCCTACAGCCTCCGAAATGAAAGTGGACAGCAAGCCAGTACCATCTTGTTTGCTGCTATTGGATTTATGGCATGTCAAGTTTAAATAGCACGTGCAAGACTTACAATGGAGGCGACACAGAAATTCATTTTTCAAGCCCATCAAGGCTCTGAGCGCCGCCCCTCCCCCTCCCTGCCCCACTCCCCACTGGAGACAGAATGATTTCATGAAATCCTGATGCCAATAAAAGGTCTCTGTCATCTGTTTCCCACGTTCAATTCTGCTTCCATCTCTCTTTCCTTTTTCCCTCAAGTCCCCCCTCCCCCCAATACCAAAATAGCATAAATGCCACTTAACCAGGATCTGATAGATACCAATTAACCTTTATGCAAGTTTGCTGAGCGGTGGGTTAGGCCTCGCCTGAATCCCGGGGCTGAATTATTAATCCCTGACCAACAAATCACCACAGGCCACAGTCCTCTCTCTTGTCACGCAGCTGACGAGGCTGGCTCTAATTTGGGGCCCATCCACCTGTCTTTTGTGCTTTTCTCTCTTTGGATCTGAGACCCTTTAGGCCTCCCCTTCCCCCTACCCCACCCCCGCCCACATTAGAAGATGAAGCTTCTCCATCTGCCCCCAGTTTCCTCCCCACAATAAAGGCAACTGGGATATCGCCATTATAGGGAAGAGCCAAGAAAGCTTTCCTTGGGCACCTGACGGGTCTCACTTTGATCACTGATTGGGAAGACAAGCATTTGGGTTGCAAAGCTCCTTGGTCAAGCAAACCCCCAAACTAACAATCACCTCTAGGGGATCTTTCTTTTGCAGATAATATGAGTCGGGCTATTTCTGTTTTGTTTTCTTTTTGTCAGGTTCACTGTCACTCCAGGCTGGTGTCTCATATGTAATTCTGGCTGCATGAGAAAGGCCTGTAATAATAGCTTTGGCAACAGAAATGGTGGCAAGAATGGGAAGGACAATTTACAATCAGGAAACAAGGTGAAAGCCACAGCCCTCAACAACAATAACAAAAAAGTGATGTTTAGTTTAGACAAGAGGAAATGGCAAAGAGAACCAGTCGGCTTCATTCATAATGAGGCAGGCCAGGCTGGCGTGGGTGGGCTGGGCACAGCTGGGGTCTCCCAAAGTCAGCAGGTCACTTCCAAAGCCAGAACCTTGGACACTGACAAATGAACAAATGTGATTCAGCCACTTCATGATTTTATGCTCGTGAGTCACAGATTTTTAAGACCTCTTTGCCCAGGATGTCACTTTGGAATGTGGCCTCTTTCCCCACCCTTTTCCAATGGAACCCTCCTCAGACTCCTCCTTAAAGACCCACTCAAACTGAGTCTCCTCTTTCAGGAAGCCTTCCTGATATGGGAACAGATTTTATCACCCTGCCATCACCCACCAGTCTCTCTTATTTTATTTCTTTGAGAACAAAGAGTATATCACTCTCATATTTTTATCTTCATTACAGTTCCTGGTGCATAGTTGGTGCTCATTAAATATTTGAGGGGACCGAAAAGATAGTACTGTGGGGTAGGGCACTTGCCTTGCATGTGGCTGACCCAGATTAGATTTCTGGCATCCTCTTTGATTCTCAGAGCACCACCAGGAGTGATTCCTGAGTGCAGAGCCAGGAATAAAACCTGAGCATTGCAGGGTGTGGTCAAATAAATAAATAGACGAACATCTATTAAATAAAAAATATAGAACTAGACACAGCAACAAAGAAGAAGACCAGCTGGAGGGCTTCTGGAGAATGCTCTGGGCCCCAAACAGAGCCAATATCACCAGGAGGTCCCAGATGGCATAGGTGCTGCCATCCCGCCTTCTCCAGATGGCATCCTGGTGACCATGAGCTTCTACAAGCATGGCTTTGGCATATGGGTACCAGGATATTTTTTCCAAACCACGTGGCCGCATAAGCGGCCGCATGACATTTCCTTATAAGCAAAGTGATCAATGGAAAGTAAATCATCCAACATTTCTCCCTGAAAATCAGGCTTGACTCTTTTGCAAACCACAACACCCAAAAGGAGAGAAAGAACAAAGGGGAATGCCCTGCCACAGAGACAGGGTGTGATGGGGGAAGGTTTACTGGGATCCGTGGTGGTGGGAAATGGGCACTGGTGGAGGGATGGGTATTTGATCATTGTATAAATTGAAACCCAAGCACAAAATTTGTAAGTCTACAACTGTCTCTCATGGTGTCTCACTAATAAAAATTTTTTAAAAATTTAAAAATATATAGAAATAGACATAAGGTGAAAGAAAGGGCAGGATTTTAGAGACCTGTTTAGTCTTGGATTCATCTGTTGAATTGGTGATTGGTTTAGCACTGTCTTCCTAAGTACCTGCTAAATGCTCAGCCTGTGTTACAGGTCTTGAGGGAGCAGGATGAGAGGAGAGGTTCCCACTCTCAAGAAGCTTCATTCCAAAGGGCACTTTCTTCCTCCAGGAGAACTGTGGCTAGTGGGACAGATGTAACACAGCCTGTGACAGTGCTCTCTGACTCATAGGGGTTTGAGGAACCATCATACTTCTTGCCTCTCCCAGGGGTGCTCTCCCCACTTCTTCAGACCCCACCTTTGTCAAATGTCAAGTCAGAGAAGTGGAACTATACTGACACAATGAATGTTCATTTGGAAGAAAGAAATAAAATTTCATCTCACATTTGTAGCACTGTCCTCCCATTGCTCATCGATTTGCTCGAGCGGGCATCAGTAATGTCTTCATTGTGAGACTTGTTGTTACTATTTTTGGCATATTGAATATGCCACAGGGAGCTTGTCAGGCTCTGCCATGCGGGCAGGATACTCTTGGTAGCTTGCCAGGCTCTTTGAGATGGACAAAGTAATCGAACCCAGGTTGTTCACATGGAAGGCAAACACCCTATCTGCTGTGCTTGTAGGTATAGCACACCTCATATCATACAGAAGAGTTAGTTAGCTGCCTGTGAATTAACAGCCTGCATGCAAAAATAGAAAAATTCCTGAACTTTTGAAAGGGGGAAAACAAAGTAGGCATGTATCTGCCAGCTGTCTGTTTAGGAAAATTTTCCTTAGCAAAATGTGGGCAGCAAGCACTATGAAGGGGTTGTCTTAACAGGCCTAACTTCAAACCAAGAAACTGATGCAGACCAAAGTGAAACATCTACAACTAAAACTGTCATGATGACAGATCTGAGTGTTCAGGATTTCTAAAGAGTTTTTACAAATTTGACTGGAGTGATAGTATAGCAGGTAGTTTGCTTTGCACATGGCTGACCCGGGTTCAATCCCCAGCAACCCATATGGTCCCCCAAGCACTGCCAGGAGTAATTCCTGAGTGAAGAGCCGGAGTAACCCCTGAGCATCGCTGGGTGTGACCCAAAAGGCAAAAAAAAAAATTCAAAATCCATTAGAAAAAGACAAAAAAAAAAAGAAAAGATGGCCAAAGTGTATGAGGCATAATTCTCAAAAGAGGACACTTGGGTGATGATCAATTACTCTAAGATTCAGAAAATGTCCCATTATCTCTCTGGGGGACCAGAAGATAGTTCAAGAATCAAATACCTTGCATGAGGTCAACCCTTGTTTGATCCTCAGGTTCCTCTGAACCCCACCAGGAGTGAGCCAAGAGCACTCTGGCAATGGCCTTAAAAAGTATAACCACCGGAAAAAAAATAGCCACATCAATAGGGGAATATCCACTATCAAATTCCTCTCTCACTACATAAAACCACATGCAAGGAGACACAGACAAGTATTTTCCTTGTAGCATCATTTGTTACAATCAAATATCTAAGACAACATATGTGATCCAGACCAACAGATTGGGAAACCTATTGTCTTTATAACTTAGTAACAAATAGTATAAACCATAGTAACCTGAATAGTACCACTCAGGATTAGAGAGGACTTTGATCACATGGTAGAATCCTAAGCAGTTACAATTGATTACTGGATCTCTATATAATAGCATTGCTGAGGAAAAGCATAAAGTTGCAGGATTACATGAACTGGACAATGGCATTGATGGAAAGTTTAAGATAAAGCAATTCGACATTGTCACAGATGAAGAATGTGGCAAAGTATCAAAGCTGGGCAGGAGAGATGTTCTGTGAATTCAGGATGGGAGCTGCCTCTGGGAGGGAAAGAAAGGAAAAACCATGGAGAGGAAGTTCGGAACAAAGGACTCCAACTCTACTGGAGCCAATTAAACGTGTGTCTGCTTTGGCGATGGACCGAGCACCTGCTCCTTTATTCCCTCTGCTGTCACACGGGAAGTGTTTCATTCTTTCAAATGATGAAAGGAACGTGAACCCAAAACATCCACCCAGTGATATCTGAGGCAGGTAGGATTCCGAGTGGTATTTTGGTTTGGGAGGATTTGGGTTCGGAGTTTGCTTGCTTATATTTTCCAACATTTGTCTGACGACTGTGAGTGTTTCTGAAATAACAAGTGAGAATTGTTTATAAAAAAAAGGAGCCCAGATAAAGGTGTTTGGGTTTAGGGCCATACCTGACTGTCTTCAAGGTTTTCTCCTGGTTCTGTGCTCAGGGATCACTCCTGGGGACCATGTGTGGTGCCGAAGATTGACCCCAGGTCAGAGACATACAAGACAAGCACCTCATCCTATGTACTATCTCCCTGGCCCCAAGCAGGTTGTTTTAAAGGTTCCTTATGGCTTGACTTTTAGGACCAGCACTGACTTAGTACCAGAGCAAACATCTCTGTCCCTGGTCAGTCTCTAAAGACCATCCAAGAAGTAGGCCAGTCCACACAAGCTAGTGTCTGGTCATATCCCAAAGGATTCAGTGGCCAGGGATAAAGAAAGGCAGAAGATGGAAGAGAAGCATCATGGAAACTTCTCTGCAAGGTCTCTGGTACCTCTGGTAATGTGGCTGTAGAGTAAGCTCCAGAAGTAGCAGGAGTCCTTGTTCCCTTCCTGCCAAGACCCCTCACATCATATTGTGGGATGGTTGCTATATGCGCGTTCATTGTTGTTTTGTTTTGTTTTGTTTGTTTGTTTGTTTGTTTGGGGCCACCACCAGCGCGCAGGAGTTACTACTGACTTTGCCTCAGGAATCACTCCTGGTGGACTCAGGAGTGATATGTGATGCTGGGGATCAAACCCAGATCAGCTATCTGAAAGACCAGAGCCCTACCCACTGTACTATGATGCCGGCCCCTCTATACACTTCTTCATTCTTCAAGCCAGGCTAATAATAGCAAATGCCATGTCAGGACAGGGGAGAGGCAGACAAAATAGTGCCCTGTGCTAGTGCTCAGCCCAGAACATGGGTCCATTGACTGGGGCAGGGTCAGGCCCAGGTTATAGTTGAGAGGGGTAACTGAGGGTTGGGGGGCGCTCATCAGAAAGAAGGGGAGAGGCTTCAGCAGTAAAGTCTACACAGCTGGGCTCTGTGGAAAGTCTCTTGGCTCTAGGGGATGTTACTGAACACAATCCTCAGAGGGAATTCCCCCTCAGACCTAGCTTCCCTAGCTCATGCCACCCCTTTACCCAGAAGCCCTCTCTCTGATGGGCAGTGCCACCATCTTCCGGGAATCCCAAGGGTGGACATGAGAGAAGGGATAAAATCCTGGCTGTGTGGCCTTAGGGTGAGTCACTACCCCTCTCTGGGCCACCAGTCCTCCTTTAGGGGATCAAGAAAGAATGGGGGGCCCATAAGATAAAGAGACTTTGGTTGTGTCCAGCCCTGCCTAGAGTGTTCTGTGCAGCCTTATAGAAATATCTCTACCCTTGGGCCTCAGTGTCCTTCTCTGTCAACACCAGGTGGTCTCAAGGCATTTTGAGCTACAACTGTGTGCCCTGGGAGGTCAGTGTGCCACTCAGAGTAGGGCCAAGGGCATGCCAACCCACCTGGCTATGAGATTACAGATCCAAGAGAGAGATTTATTTTATTTGGAATGGGAGAGTGGAGGGGGCGGGATGTTGAGAGCCACAACCAGGAGCCATGCCCAGGAATCACTCCCAGTAGTGCTCAGGGCCGGGGAATGAACAGGGATCAGCTATGTGCAAGGCAAGAGCCTCAACTCCTGTACTATCTCTCCATGACAGATTAAATTTTTTGTTGATTTTTTTTGCTTGGGGACCACCCCTGGTGATGCTCAGGGGCTTTTTCTGGCTCTGTGCTCAAGAGTGACCCCTGGCATAGCTCAGGGGACTATATACGTGTAGCATCAGGGTTTTGAACCAGGGCTGCAGCTGTTCCCACTGCATGCAAGGAATGCGCCTTGTCTCCTGGACTATCTCTTCAACCTAAGTTCAAAATTTTGTTTAAAAGTCATATTCAGGGGACAGAGAGATAGTACAGTGGGTAGGCATTTGCCTTGCACATGGCTCACCCAGTTTCAATACCACAATTCCATATGGTCCTCCAAATTCGACAGGGGTGATCGTTGAGCACTGCTGGGTGTGGCCAATAATAATAATAAATAAATAAATAAACAAAAGTTATAACCATCAAATGGCTGCCCTCAGTGTATGATCACGAGGAGGCATGAAACAGACTCTCTCCTCAAAAAAACTTTATGGTCCCCCAAAACTTTGTCCCCCATTATGTCTGTAGTGCTACTCTTCAGTGGCATTACACCAGGCCTTCAAGCATTCCACCTCCTCCAGATTAGCATTAAAAAAACCCATATCCCAGGCTGGGAGCAGGACTCAAAGGACTGAAGCACATGTTTTGCCTGTGGGAGTCCCAGGTTCAACCCCCAACATGTTATGGGCCCCCCGGGGTTCACCAGGAGCAACCCCCAACAGCCACTGGGGGTGCCCTGCTCCCTAAGAAAGAAAAGAAATTTTCAGGTCTGATGTAACGTTGCCTGGTGGGCATCAGCGCTTGGCTTGTCCCAATTTCATCTCCCATCAGAAAGCAAACCTTGGGAGGCTAGGCTACATTCAGGGGTCATGAGAAAGCAGATACCGGGAAAGCAAACCCTCTCCCCACACAGAAGCTAGCGGGCTTTCCAGGTCAGAAAGGGACCATGCCCCCTTGTTTCCCACCCTCTCCCCAAGGAGACCCTCTGCTGTGAGCTCATGCATAGGGATCCCTGGCCCCCTTCCATAGTATTGGCTCAGGGGGTGTAGCTGGGTTCAGCCTGATAATTAGGCTGAGACCTAAAAAGCTGAGTCCCCTCCCCCAGGTCCTACAAAAGGAGGGGTGGGGGACCTCAGACAGTGGGAAAATGACAAGTCGGGCTTGTAGGAAGTGTTGCCGAAAGCCAAGCTCCAAGACCAAGCTCCGCTCTGCTAAGTCATTTAACATTCACGACACGGATCACCCAGAGACAATATTCTCTTCTCTCAGATGAGGAAACTGAGGCAGAGAGAGGTGACCTCTCCAGCACCCTGCCTTGGGCAGCCTCTCCTTCATCTTGGTCCCACCCCCATGTGGAAGCTCCCCAGCACCCCCTTCTCCAAGAGGGATGGGTGTCAGAAAGTGATGAATGGAGGCTGCTCCAGATCAAAGCAGGGGCTGCTGACTTTTCACCTCCATGCCATCAGCCTGCGCCCATCACACTCACCTGTCAAATCAGACTATGGAGTCCTGTGGTAGACACGGAGAAAAGGGGACAACTTCAGGGGCCAGCTGCACACCCACATACACACACATGCATGTATACGTGCACCCCTCCCACAAATGCACACATATATGCACACATGTGCACACAGAAATGGCCCTGTCCCACCCACCCCTACTCAGGGGTGCAGTTGTCAGCCCTGCCCAAGCTCCCAGGCTGGTCTTTCAGACTGGGCGATGAACTCCCTGAGTGCTGGTGACAAGCCCCAGCTGGAAAAATGATGGAGTACTCAATAGAGGCAAAATGCTGGATGTCCTTCATCACAGCACAGCTGCAGTGAAGGCTAGAGAGTGAGCCACACATGGGCGTGATCACACACACACAGTCATGCACATGCACACAAACATACTAACATATACACTCATGCATGCACACTCACAAATTCTCACACTTGCACACTGACACACACACACACACACACACACACACACAGAACTGCCCTCTTACATGCACATGTCACACACTACAATATCCAGGCTGCTGGAGAGACCCAGCAGATATAAGTCCCAGCTTGCCCATTCAGGATGGGCAGATACATAAGGGTGATGACCAGGAACTGGATGGTCTTTTGGGGGCTGGGAGTGATGGGTGAGCTATGTGCTATTCTGAGTATGCCTCTATTTCCCTATCTGTAAAATGGGGAATAACCACCCTGATGAAGGCTGTGCCAAGTAGAGTCAGGGTAACATCAGGACAGAGGTGGAGGGCCATGGATAATTTGGTGGCACATCAAGACCATAAATATGAACACTATAGCAACCATGCTGCCTAAACTGTCACTGTCACTGTACTGTTGTTCATTGATTTGCTCGAGTGGGCCCAGTAACATGCATGTGTGTTGTTCTGTGTTTGGCATATTGAATACGGCACGAGTAGCTTGCAGGCTTTGCCGTGCGGGCGAGATACTCTCGGTAGCTTGCTGAGCTCTCTGAGAGGGGCGGAAGAATCGAACTCAGTCAGCCATGTTGTCTGCGTGCAAGGCAAACGCCCTACCCTCTGTGCTATCACTCCAGTCCCTGCCTAAACTATAATCATTAAATTTTAAAAATAAAATAAAGAAGAAAGTTTATTCTTCTTTCTGGGACCATATTTTCCCCCCTTTTTTCCACTTGTTTATAGGACCAGTCTTAGAACAGCAAATCCTACAGAATTTACCATCTTCCACCTTCAAAGGAAAAGCTATAAAGTACCCAATAGTGAATCAACCCTATTGGACTAGGTCAGAACAAAGGGGAAGGGGCATAAACCTCAAATCCCTAGATCTCCTTTGCTCCCGTAGGCTTTCAACTTTCCTTGAAGAGTTTGAAAAGCACTTTCCCAGGCTTATCCTGAAGATTAGGTACAACGTCAGATAAGGAAGACACCAAAAAATACTAATATATAAACTAAAGTGGATATATGCAATGGAATCCTATTCAGCCATAGGGGGAAAAAAAGATAAAATCTTGCCTTTTGCTATGAGAAATAGAGAAAGCAGAGGCAGCACCACAACGGGCTCATAAAGACTCAGAAGAAGCTAGGCCTATGTTTCAGTTTTTATAATTCCTGAAATTGAGCACAGATTCCTGGGACCAAGCACAGATACCTAAAATTGAGTCATGACTTCCCCAAAGTGAGATAGCCATGATCGGGTCAGCTAAGGGTTACTAATCAGATGCAGGTAGAGAAGCGTCCCTATGTAAGCTTATGTAACCTACGCAAGTCTTATGTAACACCAACTTATAACCAATCAGCTAAGTACAAGTAGTGAAAAGCCTCAGACTGCAGCCAAAAGGGTGGTCCGAGGAGAGTCCCTGTTGTATGATGTTATGGCACAAAAGCCCCTCACTTTTGAGACTCAGGGTCGCTCGTTCCAAGAAAGCTGCCACTGTATCAGTCAGCCGGATGAGGGCCGTAGCTCGAGCAAGCCAATAAAGACCTTTTGCTTATTGCATTGCAACCTGTCTTTGTGTGACTCCTTCGGTGGGATCTCTGTCCAGTTTAGCAGCTGCAAGTTGAAAGGAGCAACAAGATGAAGAGCAGCAAATCAGAACAACTGTCCAATGACCTAACACACAGCTAATATAGAAAGAAACTAAGCAAGGGAGTGGAAATACCCCCCATGAAAATAAAACCTTAGACTATGACAGCAAAACTGAGGTTACCAGGTTATGGGGAGCTTGGGAGGAGGGGAAGGAAATACGTTAAGTACAGTGTTGGAGAGTCTTTGGAACATTGGTGGTGGTGACTGGATGGTAACTTTCTACAACAAAAGCATTAACATGAACACTATCATAATCATTTTTTCTCAATAACAAATGTCATTTTGATAGTGGCTTAAGCAGGGTTGTGCCATCTTCTCTATAACATAAAGGTTAGATCTGGGCAGCACCAAACTGATGGGGCTGCCACAGTGACCATCTACAGACTATGCCAGGCCTCTGCTCCACATCCTCACAGTCTGAGATGGTGGCATTTGGTGCTGAGCAGCAGAGGGATAAAGAGGCTCCCAAAGCAACTGAGTAGCTTCTATTTGCATCCTGTTGGTCATCTGTTTGCCAGTTGATTGCTCCTAACTGCAAGGTCTGTTGGATGATTAGTTTGACTCCCAGGAAGCCATGGACTCAAGCCAAAAGTTGTATGACTATGAAATAAGGGGAGGAAGACTCAGGGGTAAGCAACTAATGCTCATTATCCTACTATTCAATCTTTGACTTTATAATGGTGTTAGGAAGACTGTAAGACCATTGGGTCAGTCCCTCATACCCAAGTAGTCTTGTTCACACATAAGACCTGATTTGACACCAGTGAAGAGGTAAGCCCTGACTCCCCTGTGGGAAAGAGATGTGCCAAGCAGTCTTTAGAGCCAGATAGAATGATATACCAGCACTAAGGACAAAACAGAGCTGGCACAATGGTACAGATGCATGAAAGTCTGCCTGTGAGGGCCAGGCAAAGGGTCCCCCAAAGAGAGTTGAAGCTTTCCAGTGAAGGTTGGATTGGTGAAAAGATGTTTGCTGAGAGAGCAGGAATGGGAGAGTACTAAAGCTGGCAGAGGGAAACACATGTGCAAAGTCCCTGTGGCAGGAGAGTAACTCATATTTAAAAGCTAAACTGAGGATGTGGCTGGAGCATAGTACAGCGGGTAGGGTGTTTTCCTTGCACGCAGCTGAGCCGGGTTTGATTTCCAGCATCCCATAAGTTCCCCGAGCACCTCCAGGAGTCATTCCTGAGTGCAAAGCCAGGAGTAACCCCTAAGCATCTCCGGGTGTGAGCCAAAAAGCCAAAATAAATAAATAAATAAAAGCTAAACTGAGGTGATATATTACCAATACATAAAGGGTAAAGATAATGGTTCATCTTCTCTGTCAATTGAATGTAGTCAACATTTAAATTAGTCAACATTGGGTAGAGCAGCTAAGGCTCCCTGCTATGGGTGGAGCTCATCTAATCCATTGAAGATCTGAAGGGACTCCCCCAACTCCCCCAAAAAACAGCCTTTCCAGCAAGAGGGGATTCTTCAACAATTGCCTTTAGATTTCATCAGCACCATGAGCTGTCCTTAAAATATCTACTGACATTTCCCACTGTGACCGTTCCGTCAGCTCTCCCAACTTGCCAGTCTGACTGCCCACACTGCAGATTTTAGACTCATCAGCTTTCAAAAGCACAAAAGCCAAAATATATAAGCATACATTTCTCAGGGCCAGAGAGTTAGTCCAAGGGTTAAGGTGCTTGTCTTGCATAGTTCAGTCCCTGGGAGTGCATATGAGACCCAAAACACTGCCAGGATGATCCATGAGCTCAGAGCCTGATTGAGCCCTGACCACTGCTGGGTGTGCTCCACTCCCAGAGAAAACATCAAACAAGCAAATAAGCAAACAAAAGACTTCTAGGAGCTGAGAAAATAGAACAAGGGTAAGATGCTTGCCTTGCATGTGGCTAACTCCAGTTTTATCATTGGCACCAGATAGGATCCCTTAAGTCCTAGCAGGAGTACTCCCTGAGTGCAGAACCAGAAGTAAGCCCTGAATATTGCTGGGTGTGGTCCCAAAACTGTCACTGTCACTGTCATCCCATTATTCATCAATTTGCTTGAGCGAGTACCAGTAACATCTGCATTCGTCCTAGCCCTGAGATTTTAGCAGAATCTCCTTACTCATCCTTCCCAACGGTGCTGCATTGGAGGCTCTTTCAGGGTCAGGGGAATGAGACACATCATTGTTACTGTGTTTGGTATATCGAATATGCAACGGAAGCTTGCCAGGCTCTGCTGTGTGGGCAGGATACTCTCAGTAGCTTGCTGGGCCCCAAAACCAACTAAAGAAATTAAATCTTTCTATATACACATCCTTTCAAAGCTTCTCCAGACAGTCTTGACTAATGCAGGCAGCAGGTAGTATGCTAGATAGCAGGATTGACAGGTACCAAATCATGAAGCGGCCTGCGTGCCATTCAAAGCCAGTATTTAGGAAGTAGTTGGAGACTTCTAAGCAGGAGAGACACCTGACTTACACACAGAACCACACACACACACTCACACCACACACACTTAGGGGTGCAGAGAGAATGATATATACCAATACATGCCTTGCAAGAGGCACTGTTTTTGGAACCCTGAATGCAGGCTTCCAGGCTAGTGACAAGGCACCACAACCATACAACGCATGTGCTGTTGTTTCTGAGGCAGTAGATGGAGCGCTCTCTGGGTATCTGGCCTGCGCAGCTCCCCAAGCACAGGCCTTATTCCCTTCTTATCCTGCCTCCTGCCACCCCTCCCAGCCCTGGCTCCCGTGTATAGAGCTATGTCTGCATGGAGTTGCCGAGGATGAAGAGCGATGGTGCAGAGCTAACTACAGGAGGAGACCGCAAGCTTTGCTGACTGCTTGGGGACCCCTTGGTGGAGCACGGCTGGAGGAATCTGGAGGTGGGGTTTTCACACTGAATGAGCCAGAATTGGCCCACAAGAAGCTCAATCTAAGCTGTCTCCAAGGGAGGCCTGTTGCCCCCACTACCACCATCTACCAAAGCACCCCCTCACCTGCTCTCTGCTGACATACAGTGCCACTGTTTAGCCTTTTTATGCCTGAATGGAGGCCCAAGGAAAGACCAAGCCCTTTCCCGGGCTGGGGTAAAATATTTCCCCTTAATGGGGAGATGTTCCCTCCCAGTTATTGTTTCTTCTTCACCAACCCTTCTTTCTTCTCCCCCTCCTTCCTTTTCCTCCTCTTCCTTCTCCTCCTTCTCTTCCTCTTCCTCTTGTTTTAGATCCCAACCTGAACACGTTGGCCTTCTTCTAGGGGAGCAGCCTGGGGACCAGGACCCTGTGCCCTGCCTGCTGTCCAGGTCTCTGCCTTCACTCCCCTTCTCCCCATCTCTAGTTCTCTCTGGGCACTGGAACTCAACTGCCTCCTGCTAGCTTCCCCCACCTCTTCACCCCCCAACACACACAAAGTTGAAGGTGCTTCTGAGAGTAGGAGGAGTTGGGAGGAAGAGAATGAGAACACACGAGAGGAAGCAAGGAAGGTGAGGAAGGACGGTTAAGTGTCCAGAATCAAGCACCCCACTTCACATGGGGTGCAGAGCACAGGCGCAGCTGGGTTGGGAGACAAAGTAGCCTTCTCTGGTTTTGTTGTGTTAATGCGGGGTTATCTGCCACCAGGTTTAAACAGGGGCAGAGTCTTAGTCTCCACCCCTCACCCATCCCCTTCTGTCTTTGTTGGCCCTTCCAGGGGGCCTCAGCGCTAAGAGTGAGGGGAAGACGAAACCCAGTGAGTAAATGCAGGGGCGGCCCTTCCACTTGACACGCGGGAACCTTGTCCTACCACATCTTAAATAGATTCCTGCCCAGAAGAGGCTGTTGACAGGCTCTGCAAGATCTAATGGAAAAGAGCAGTTAATAGTGCAAGTCAGCAAGGCTTGTCAACCCCAGTGCCATCATCCCTCACCTCCTCTTTCATTTTTATAGAAATGGCTCCGAAACGGGGAAGAGAAATTTCAAAAAGCCAAACAAAAAATCAATACCGTGGCAGATAACCCCGCATTAATACAACAAAACTAGAGAAGGCTACTTTGTCTCCCGCCCCGGCTGCGCTATCAATCACCTCGGCCGTGGATTGGCGAGGACTCTCTTGCTCCGGAAGCTGGCAGGAGGCAGCTGAATTCCCAAGTGTCCAGAGAGAGCTGGGGAGAGGGGGAGAGAAGGCAGAGCCCTGGGCAGCAGGCAGGGCATGTGGTCCTGGTCCTCAGGTTGCTCCCCTGGGAGAAGGACAACATGCTCAGGTTGAGACCTAAAAGAGGAGAAGGAGGAGGGGGAGGGAGAGAAGGAAGAAGGGAAGAAAAAGAAGAGCAGAAGAGAAACCAGAGGAGGGTAGAAAGAGCTTGGAGTGGAGAGACAGACTGACAAGGGAAGGAAAAGAGTGTAGCTGATATGCCCCGCCAGTGATTAACGCCCCTTATAGGCTCAAGCTTGATGCGGTCTCCTGGAGACAGATGATAACACCCTTGGGACTATCTGTCCCAAGACCAGCAAGAACCAGTCAGGCAGCCAGTTCTCACCACATGTGCTTATGGGGTCCTGAAGGTGGCCCACCCTCAGGAGGGATTCAGACAGATCCCGCAGGACTGTCAAATCCAGGATTTCTCCAAAGACCCAGCCCCACACCTCCCTCTCTGGCTCTCTGAACCCTCCTGAGATGGATAAGGAAGATTCCAGACCACTTCAGCTGACAACACCCAAGGCAGAAAGAGGCACCCCCTTCCTCTCTTTTATCAACTCTCCTGCCTCATCGCCTTCCCCTTCTACCCCAGGTCTATCTGCGTGTCCCTTGTGTAGCTTTCCAAGCCACCTCATGGACACGGCGATCACTTTCCCCCAAGGAACAATGCTCTCAGGACAATGGCAGACAAAGCTATTGCTGAAATGTGTGGAAGAAATGAAGCCTCCTCCTTCTACACCTTTGCTCACATCACCCCTAACTGTGCCTGTTCCTCCCTACTCATCACCCCGTTTCCTCACTCCCTCCAGGTCAACCCAGGACCCCTCACTCCATATGATCAACCTCAAGGTTCTGTGGACACAGCCTGAAAGTTCTGGAATGAATCACAGAGCCTGGAGCTGGGAGGGATTTGAAGGAACAACTCATAGTGTCCTTGGAGCTTCCGAGAATAATGCACATTTGTGCTCCTCATGCACAGGGCTGAGTGCCACTGTTTCACACCTTACCTTTTTGGGAGCTATGTAGACATCTGCACAGGTTGTGAGCCACACACCACCTCCAGGAGATGCCGTTCCTCTGGAGCTGTGTCAGGAGGCTCCATCCCCCTATCGCTGCTGCTGTGAATTGCTCCATTGCTTGGTCCATTTCAAGTGATTCCTGGTGTTGTGTGAGAGAGAACTGAATAAAAGAATACACATAATAGTCTTACTGTACTACAAACCTTAGAGTACCTGACCAAAAGGGAGGGGGAGAGAGAGATAGACAGAGAGAGACAGAGAGAGAGAGAGAGACAGAGAGAGAGGAGAGGAGGGGAAGGGAA
>JAOXYA010000002.1:33376442-33386517 GCA_028565675.1 Sorex palustris
CTGGGTGGAGGATTCCCAGCCCTGAACTGAGCAGGCTTGGAGATCTCAGCCCCGGGACCCGCATGCATTTGTTCCTCCAGAACAGTTCTGGGAGCCAGAGCCTTGGTACAGCAGGGAAGTCACTTGTCTTATATGCACCCAAAGCTGGATTCAATTCCTAGTACCTCCACATGGTTCCCCAAGCCCTACCTGGAGTGGTCCCTGAGCACAGAGTCAGGAGTAAGCCCTGAGCACCGTTTGGTGTGACCCAAAAAACAAAAAGAAAAAAAAAGCAATATAGTTTTGCACAGGGAGGTAAAATATAAGTAGTGGGTGGGAAAAGAGAAAAGAAAAACCCGAGGCTGCTGCTTCTGCCTGAATTCTCCAGCTCTAAGTCAATTAGAGCCAGATGCCCAGTTCCTCATCGCTCCATCAGATGACTCCATGGAGTAATTATAATACTTTATGGGCATTAACTCACTGATTCTCATCATGCCCTGGGAGGGAAGCGCTCCGATCATTATCTTCCCGGTGCCCAGGGATGGGGGTGCAGCTCGTTCTCTCCATGTGCGCATCCGACAGCACCTGTCCCCGCCACGGCCCGCTCTGGAAGGGGAACGCCAGAACCAGCCGCACTTGCACTCTGGAAAGATGGATGAGCTGAAGTCAAGGTTCTGGGAAGGGAATGCAAGGAGGGGAGGGGAGGAAGGTCCAACAGCAGAGGGAGGAAAGAGATGTGTCAGAGGGAGGGAAGTTGGCTGAGCACAACTCAGTGGTGTCTGAGAGACACAGAGAGCCAATTATAATTTCTGGAACCATCTAGGCTGGGGAGAGAGAAGGAGGGAGGGACAAAGCCTGGGGCCCACCTAGGGCTGGAGTGTGGACACCACCAAGGGCAGGATGCAATTAGAAAGGACTGAGGGGTAGTCCTGGGGGCTGTTGAATTGCAATTCAGGAACACAACTGCCAGCTTTTCTGGGGGTCAGTCTACATATTTTTGCATTCGGGAAGTCTGACCACTTTAGAGTTGAGATTAGTGCTTTGTTAAAGACATTGAAGCCCAGAGGCAGAAGGAAGTGACCCAAGGTCAAACAGCAAGCAAGGGTGAGGCTGGACTTCATATCTCCTAATTCCCCAGGACCATGTTTCACTTTCATCTCCTTTATCTGAATTCCTTCTCCCACCTGGCCCTGGATTCTGTGCTCTCACACCATTCATTCATTCCTTATCTCTCCAGGTAAACCAGAAAGATGCCAGGTACCAGAATCAAGTCAGGACAGTGCTGAGGCCCCTGAGGATCTGGTGTTAGACTAGGGAACAGAGAGTAAGAAAGATGGTGTCCAACATGATGGGACCACGTGCCAAGGCCCTGCCAGAGGTACCAAACCTTTCTGCAGGCTGTTTGGAAATAGGAGTGGTGGAGACAGCCCAAATCAGGCAGAGAATGGGGCAGACAAAGCAGGTACAACTGGGAATGTATCCACTGCATCAATAAAGCTCCCTGCCGAGTAGATGAGGGACCGCAAACAAGCAGGATGCCCCGTGTGTAGAGAAGGTATGGTTTCCCAGCTGGTAGAGCACCTGGGAGAATGGGCAGCAGCCCTGGGAGATCAGAATTATCCTTAGAGCCCCAGGTTGGCCTGTATTCGTGCACAAGGGTTCCTGTTCTCTGAGAGTTGCTGGAAGCAGAAGTGAAGCCTCAGTTCGAATAAACATAGAAGGAAAGCCTGAAAAGGACTAGAACAGCCCTGGACTTGAGCCCCTAGGATGTCTGTCTCCTGAGTGGCTGTGTGACCTGGGACGACAGTCTGAATTACAATGGGCCTCTTCTTCTTCATCCAAAAAATGGGTGCAAGACCCAAACTTGCCTCTTAGAATTAGCAGAAGGCTTAAGTAAAAAAATTAACCAAAGGAACCCCACCTGGTTCCCCTAACTCCTGACATCTACAAGAGCTACACAAAGCTCAAGGGGTCCTGAGCCACCAGGACACTCAACCCCCCTCCAACAAGCCTTGGTTCCACACGAGTCCTACAGCCTACCTGCCCGTGAGATCTGTGCTGAGCTCTCCAGGTGATAAGAATCAAATGCCCTCCACCCCAGGGCTCTCTTGCTCCAAGCCTACCACTCAGGGCTGATCCGGAAAGGGGAGTGGCTATGGCAAAGGGTTCGAGAGGGCCAAGAAGTTTGTGGGTCAGCCCCAGGAGGTGGCTGAACCTGCCAACGGCTCCTGGAAACTGACAACTTTGTGGTTGCACCCGACACCCCCCCCCCACTTCCCCTGAAGTCTTTTCCCCAAGGCACTGTTGTTTCATACCCACAGGTGATGCGGGGGGGGGGGCTCCAGAATGGGCACCCAGAAACTGGGCTGCGTGGGAAGAGGAGACAGGAGTCTGTCGCACACGTTTAGGGGAGAGGGACACACCTTCTTGGAGGTGGTGAATGCTGGAGCAAGTCTACTGTTCTCTTCAAGGTGGGGGGGGGGGGCTGAGGAGCACCCAGCAGCACTATGGAGGTGGGGTTGAGCCTTGCTCCCTGCTCTGCCCCATTTCAGGGGATGTGGATCTTTGACTTTGGTTCCCTTCTGTTCCCCAACAGGGCACCCCCTCTTTGAATCCTCATTGAAAACTGCTGATGGGCTCACTGCTCCCCCTAAACATGAAGAAGCCCAGATTCCAAGAGAAAGCATATGAGGCCCAGAATCCCACCAACAGACTCCAATCCCTGGAGCTCGGCATGACCCTCAGGCTGCCTGTGAGAGATAGAGAAGCAAAGGCAGCACCATGACAGGCTCATAAAGAAGCCAGAAGAACCTAGGCCTACGTTTCAGTTCCAGAATTCCTGGAATTGAGCGCAGATACCTGGAGCTGAGTCATGATTTCCCTGAAGTGAGATAGCCATGATGAGGTCAACTAAGGATTACCGATCAAATGTACTGATTGGTACAAGTAAACAGATGCAGGTAGAGAAGCCCCCCCCTCCCCCTCCATATAACTCTTAAGCAACCCTTATGTAACTCTAACTTAAAACCAATCAGCCAAGTACAAGTAATGAAAAGTCTCTCAGACTGTGGCCAAAAGCGTCGTCCACAGAAAGTCTCTGTACATAAGGTTATGGTACAAAAGCTCCTCACTTTTGAGACTTGGGGCCACTTATTCCAAGAAGGCTGCCACTGTGTGAGCTGAACGAGGGCCCTAGCTCCGGCTAGTCGAGCTAGCCAGAAAACACCCTTTGTTTATTGCATTGCAACTGGTGCTCGTGTGATTCCTCTGGAGAGATCTTGGCCCAGTTTAACACCTGCTTGTTGACCATCCTAGGGACTCAGTCCTCTGAGGCTCCAAGTCGAGTCAGGGTGAGAGCGCAGTGTTGGGATGAGGCTCACAGTCCACAGTGTCCAGTGGGAGGCAGCTGGCCTGTTTTTCCTGGGCCCACTCTCTGTCCTTCACCCCTCAGCCCATAGAGCAAATATTCCTAAGATGAGGCATTCCAGCCAGATCACCCCTCCTCTGCTTTGCAGGCAGGAACCCTAGGTATGTGGTTCCCCAAATACCATTCAGTATAACCCAAAACCACAAAAAAATGTACCTGTAACATCGAGAGGTTTTTTCTCTTCTTTCTTTTCTTGTTTTGGGGTCACAACCGGTGGTTCTCAGGCTTCCTCTCTGACTCTGCTCAAGGATCACTCCTAGGTGGGCTCATCTGACCATATAGGGTAGCACTGTAGCACTTTCTTCCCGTTGTTCATCAATTTGCTCGAGTGGGCCCAGTAACATTGTGAGATTTGATACTGTGTTTGGCATATCAAATACCTCACGGTTAGCTTGCCAGGTTTTGCCGTGCAGGCGAGATACTCTTGGTAGCTTGCCGGGCTCTCCGAGAGGGGCGCCATATAGGGTGTCTAGGATTAAACCCGGATCAGTCACATACAAAGCAATTGCCCTATCTGCTGTACTATGGCTCTGGCCCAGATTTCTCCCCACCCCCCTCCCTCAAAAGGAAATATCTGATAATCACACGACCAAATACTAGCATATGTTCATTCTTATGAGGCAGAAGAGTTTCTATTCTATGCATTCTGAAATATTTGAGAATTTAAGGACAAAAAAGTCCCAGATGGAGAGTTTTGTCAGTTATTCCACAAAAGAGATCTCTCAGTGATATGTAAAGGGGTCTCAGAAGTTTCTATTTCCACTTATCTAAAAGAGTTGGTCCCCCAGTTGGGATCAATTGCCAGAAAACCCCTTTTGGATACCTGGAAACACCCCAAGGAAAGGCTGGTGGCCCTGGAGACCACATAGCAGCACGTTGGGACTCACCCTAAATCCCTTTAATAGTGGAATTCCACAAAGATGGGACCCAGCTCGAGCATGGTCCTGTGCAATACAACTTCTCTTCTCCTTGATGCCCACTTCGGGACCTGACTCTGCCCACAAGTGCTTCATTTCTTGGTGTTGCTGTGAACTTCTGGTCCTTCCCCTTGACTCTCCTAGGAAACAGGAAGTCACTGCCCCAACCCTGAAGCATCCCCTCCTTCGCCGGAAGTGAGGTTTATAAGACTCCAGCTTCCTTGGGGTAGAGCTCAAGTGTGATTATGAACCCCACTCAGTAAAACAAACAGGAAAAACAAATTACATTTCCTCCCCCACATTTGAGCCCAAATAATGCCAGCCCTGAGACTAGGAAGCACTGGCCCTGGTGAGAAGCTGGGATAATTACACTGAAGAGCTTTCCAAAAGATTGCAGAGAAGTAATGAAGCTGTAAGCCGCACAACCGACATCCTTTCCTCCTGGGTCCTGGTTGATTTGGGCGAGGTTCTTGGTTCTATTTTCAGAGCCTACCTTTGGCAAAATGGGAGTGCCTGAAAGTGCCAATTTCAACATTTATATCAGCCTTTGTGAATCTCTCCCTTCCCCCAGTTCTCTCTGCCATGCACCCAGCACTAGGGGGCTCCTGTAGTATGAGAAGTTTCCTAAACTCACTTCAGTACTCATCCAACATGGAAGCTCCATGGCCATCACTATTGCAAATCCAATGAGGATGAACAAGAAGCTTCTCCTGTTCTCAAGAAGCCCCAGGAACATTCTCTTTGACATGGAGAGTCAAGCAGCAGTCACTAAGGAGACATGTGTGAGGCCTGGAACTGGCTCCTTGATCTGGGAGCAATCCAGGAAGAGTCTTAGAGAACATGTGAGGTGCTTCTGAGAGCAGGAAGACACAGGAGCATGTAGAGGGGAGTACAAGAGAGAAGGAAGGAAGAAGAAAGCCAAGGGGACAAAGAATAGCAAGAAGCCTTGTGGAAAGGCAGACACTGAACAGCAGACCAGAGGGCCATCGACAGCACCAGGCATCCAAAGACACTGGATCCATGGGCATCGAGGGACAGCCCAGTAGAGGATATGAATACAAGCACACAGAACTGGTAAAAAAAAAAAAAACCAGGCATACACCAGGACAACGTACAAGGAACATTGGTGGACAAAACCAGCGATAAATTAGAAAGGGGAACCGGCAGGGTGAGATTAGGAAAATGACCCTAAGAATAGTAATTATTAGAATGTGACAAGGGTAGGCCTAAGTGGTACCTTATAACCTGGATGACCCAGGCCCTGCCCCATCAGCAGATGATTGAATAATCTAGGTGATCAGATTTCAGAAGACCATCATCTCTGCATCCTCTCCCTCATCTTAACGAATCTTATTCTTGGAACATAGTAAAGAAATGCTCACTCTCTGCCCTGCCTACTTTGCTCTAAAGGTATAAAGGGGAAAGGCTTCTGCCTTCCTCTGGAATCTTTCAAGAGACCCCTCGGGGCCTGGGAGTGCTTCTGCATTCTATTCCCTTCCTTTCTCTTCCCTTAAATAAAGTTTTTTTTGAATCAGCCATATCCTCTCCAGTTCCTTGCTTTTAATCTTGATTGCTTGAGGACAAGAATCTGAGCGATGGTGACTGTTATAACAAGACATCATGGGGTCACATCCATCAGTGCTCTGGGTTTTTTTTCTGACTGTGGTCAGAGATCACTTCTGGCAAGTTCAGCAGACCTTATGCAGTACCAGGGATTGAACCTCGGTTGGCTGTATACCAGGCAAGAACCTTAACTGTACTATCTCTCTGGCCCCCAAAATTACCTTATTAAAGCTGTTAAATAACTCTAACTTCACAGGAGTTTTCTATGCTAGTTCTGCACACAGTAACTCAAGGACCCACACTCTGCTATTACAGTGGAAGTGGAAGGGAGAATCACCGAGTAAACTAATTAATTTAATTAGTCATTTTAAATCTCACCTGCCAAAAAAATATCCAGAAATGAGGACCAGGAGGACTGGTCCGTGGTACAAACCGTGCTGCAAATGGAGGGGGTGGGAGTGCAATTAGAACAGAGAAGTGACCACTATGACAATGATAGCAGGAAGTGATCTCTCTGGACAAGAACTGGGTGCAGAAAGAAGGTAAAGTGATATGCATAATAACCCTTCAGTAACAGTATTGCAGTAATTCAAACTCAATAGATCAGGATCCTCGGTGAGCTATATTACAGATTCACTACCAGTTTCTCACCGTTCTACAAAGAAGTGATCATCCATGTCAAGAGAGGGGTTCGGCAGGGTGATACCATTTCACCGAAACTCTTCAGTGCCACCCTCGAGAACATCATGCGACGACTGGAATGGGAAGGAATGGGAGTGAAGATAGATGGTTGGCAATTACACCACCTCCGCTTTGCTGATGACATCGTTCTAACAACACCAAACATTAGCCAAGCGGCACAAATGCTGGCCGACTTCAACCATGAGTGTGGAAAGGTCGGACTCCAGCTGAATCTCATGAAGACAAAGTTTATGAGAAACAGTCTTGTTCCTGACATTTCATTTGCTCTCAATGGAACTACCATCTCTGAATGCAACAATTATGTGTACCTAGAAGTCAACATGATGAATGACCTGGCACCTGAGTTGCGCAGGAGGAAGAGAGCTGCTTGGAACGCTTTCAAGAGCATCAAAGAAATATTTAAGAGGACAAAGAACCTCTGGCTCCGGGCACATCTCTTCGTTTCCACTGTTCTTTCTGCATTAACATACGCCTCAGAGATGTGGGCCCTATGAAAACAGGATGAGAACACTATTCGCTATTCAGGTCTCCCAAAGAGGCATCGAAAGAGCTACGCTTGGAGTATCACGTTTCACTCAAATGAGAGAAAGAATCCAGTGTTCTGACTTCCAGAGATGGTCAAGAATCAGGGACACTGTCTCGTTTGCCAAGGTGTCAAAAATCAGATAGGCTGGACACATAATGAGATTTGGAGACGACCGCTGGACTAGAGCCATTACCGACTGGATTTCACAGGATGTCAAAAGACCGTGTGGCCGCCCACCTACAAGATGGTCAGACTTCGTCAAGACCCTGAACAATTGGTTTGAGGCTCTTCGTGTTCCTAGAACAAATAGACGCCATAGGGTTATGCTAGCATGCTACAGGGATGAATGGAGATGTTACTGGTGCCCGCTTGAGCAAATCAATGATTAATGGGAAGTCAAGTAATCAAGTGATCATTTATTTTCCTTTACTGGCAATTTTAACCTTAATTTATTTCAAGAGAATTTGTGAATTAATAAGTACTTTTATGATTTTGCTTCAACATAATTATTAGAAAGTCACAACATTTGATTGATCTCATTATTGCCATCTATTGTCTTTTCTCATTAATGTTTTCTTGGTTTTTGCAAGGGCATTGTACAATGACAAATTTACTAAGGCTTATTTTATTGTGGTAAGTAAAATGACAGGCTTCCTCAAGTTTCAAGATATCTGTGTAGTCCTACTTCCTTCTTCCTTTAAAAATATTCATAAGCTTATTTTATTTTTATTTCATGTTAGATTTTTAAGAAAAGCCCTGAAAAGTGGGATTGCTTCATGCTAGGAGAACTAGAAGTCTTATTAAGAAACTATTACCCCACATTTGTTTAGTTTACTAATTGGAGTCTTCTCTAGGTCATCAAGTCCTGAATTGTTTACTCCGGAAATTTACAACCTAGACTTTGCTATGAGAGCAGATACATATAAAGACACATAAACAGATGAACAAGAGGAAATAGCAACACATTAAATTTTTATATGAATTCTTGGCTTACAGAGCACTACATATAGGTATTTATATGTAGCCTTACATTTACCATGTAGATGTTTTTATATCAATTTATATTTACTCTTAAAATTGTTCAAGGTAGATAAAATAATTTTTTAAAAGCTATTTAATTAAGGTCTTGCCTAATGTTGAAAGTGATGAGTAGAAGTGTTAATAGCTCTTGTGAACTTTAGCCCTGGGGTTCTATTTACAAACCATCCTACCTAGGGTAAATAGTTCTAAGTTCTAGTAGATAATTCCTAACAATGATCATGAGGAATAATCTTTCCTTTTAGTTTTATTTTGTCTCACACCTATCACTGCTCAGGGATTTCCCAATTCTGAATTTTGGGGACAATGAAATACCAGGAACCAAACCCAGGCCCCCAGGATACAAAGCATCTACTCAGTTTATAAACCCATCTCTCTGTCCTAAATTTTACCTTTCTGTGGTACAGTGGTTTATCGGTTTTGAAGTCAACCAGATTTCAATTCCAACTTCACCATGAATCAGGAACACGGTCTTAAATAAATGACTTGATCCCTCTGTGATGTAGTTAGTTCCTTATTCTGTAAAATGTGTATGAAAATAATATTTGCTTCAAATGGTCACTCTGGATAATCACATCTTTAAAGCAAAATGCCTGGTGCATTGTAAGCTTTTAAAAATGGTTGTTGCTATTATTATTATTATTATTATTATTATTATTAATACCAGGAAATAAGTAAAGCAAAAAAACAAAATCAACTGCTTAGACTTAATGAGGAAGTAATGATTCAGACCCAAAGTTTCCAGAAGCAGGGAGACTCACCTATCCTTTCCTGTTTGATGTACTACTGCCACTCATGTTGCCCAGTGCATTTTGACCTCTCTGCAGTTTTACAATTGGAAGAACGAAAAACTCATCTATTCTCTCTCTCTGGGCAGCAGGGGGGCGGGGCTGGAAAGTAGGGGCACATCTGTCAATGTTCAGGACTTAATGTTGGGTCTCTGCTCAAGGGTTACTCCTGGTGGTACTTGTGAACTCTATGTGGATTGAACAGGGATTGGCCATATGCAAGGCAAGTGCCTCATCTCTGTACATTCTACCTCCAACCCAAAAGTTATCTATTCCTTTTAGTTTATAGATAGATGATAAAACTGAGACTGAGAGGAGTAGAATGAATTACTTCAAAGTTAGAGGGTTATCTAATGATATATTTTAATGATGAGAAAAATGGTACTTTTTTGTAGTGCAGTATTTCACAATGAAGGGGTAATTTTTATAACTGTAATTATAAACACAATCTTTCTTATCCTTATCTGAAAGTGTATGTTGTATAAGAGTACATCTTAAAAGCTGTATATCATGGTTTTTCCAAATTGACAGGTGAAATTTTAACATTTTCTATAATGACCCTAGTTCAAGATTCCAAGAATAAATCGAAGTGAAAAAAATGTATAAAAGATTGAATATGGGTGAATGGTAAGTTGTAGTGATGTCTAACAGCAATTAAATGTTTTTTAAAAAAAGATGTCAAAAGCAGTTCTAAATCTTTTTTTCTTTTTTTAGTTAGAGATATCCTGCTAAGTATATATAAAAGCAGATTTACAAGAATTATATTCTTTTACTAAAATGCACATGCAGTTATATGTCTATGCACAAGGAAAAACAGGAAATTCAACCGAAGTGTTAAAATGGATTCTTTTACCCCTTAGGACTTTATGAATTATTATTTAACTTATTTCTATTTAAAAATTTTTTACAATATGTATTTTTTGGAACACAAAACATTTAAATTAATATTTACCCAAACATTAATTTATATTTATAAATTAATATTTATTAATAAATATTTATTTATATTATTTATATTATTATTTGTAAATGAATTGTTTGTTTATTTATTTATTTATCTGCTGGAGCGATAGCACAGCGGTAGGGCGTTTGCCTTGCACGCAGCCAACATGGCCGACCCGAGTTCGATTCCTCC